>JAZAYU010000101.1:0-1200000 GCA_038501625.1 Corbicula japonica | reverse complement strand
GCACTGGTCACATTTTGGTCAGAAATAACCTGACGAATCAAACAGTGAACAGTTTAGATCCTGATCAGACAGCATGGATCTAAACTGATCGCCCATGCAATAAAGGTGTGTCTGTGGAGGAAAGGGTTAAGGACAGATTAACCAAATTTACACATAAAGACATTTTGTTTAGTTTGACTAAAGTTCTGGTATGTTCATAAATTGTTTACATTTCACTGTAACCTTTTCTAGATAAAATAAAAAACTTAAAAGCTTTGTTTCTTTCAATCAAAACAAATTTTAAGGCTGGATTTACAAATCATTACACAGTACACACCTTTTAATATACTTTTAAATTAAATCTAAAAGCTTACCATCTGCCCCTTGATTTAGCCACTGTCCCTCACCAGGGCTCTGTAACATCTATAAAAGAACAAACAATCCCTTGTATTCTCAAAAATGTTCATAAAAAATGCAAAATACCACGAAATATTATTACATCAACAATAACCACTCAAAATTTAGTACAGTGAAACCCCGCTATTAAGACCAGCATTGGGACTGGTAAAAAGTGGTCTCAATAGTGGGGAGGTCTTTATATAGGGGTAGAAAATAGTGCAAAACTGTAAGATGGGACATTGGAATAGTGGTTTTATTAGCAAGGTGATCTTAATTTCAGGGTGGTCTTAATGAAGGGTTTAACTGTATTTACCTCAATCTTTCATAAAACATTTATAAAAAATAAATAATTCCATTACTTAATGGTGTCAACACAGCATCTGTTTTATAAATAGAATGTGTGTATAAATATTAAATCAGATGGTGGATGTGACCATTGAGAAACTGTGGCATGTCGCTGTGTTCAATTAACTGTGAAGAATTTTCTTAAACAAATCTCTATCTTCTCTATCTTATCCTATGCAAAAAACATGTGCTGAGATGAATGACAACTTAAATATGTTAACAAACCTTGCCAATTTTTGCATGTATAAAGCATTTGACAACAGAACACTATTTCCACCCTATATATTGCGCCAAGTGAATAATGATAACAAATTACCTTGACAGACTTGTTGGCCTGGTCAAGACGATTTCTGAGAACCTGAATCTCTACCTCATGGCCGCACACATCCTTAAACAGAAACAAGACTTGGTTAGAGAACTGTCCTTTATCATTGGAATATTATGCCACACTTGCCATACCAAATATATACTGTAGACCTACACCATCACCTTTGTCTTGCAATATTTTACTCATCACGCACAACAAAGTTTTGATGGGTTTATCAGGGCAATCGCCAAGTTTTCATTTCTTATGCAATATCCTTTACCCTTTATGCCATATCATTGGGTTTAATGGCATGTGCACCCAGTGTAAATCCACATCAGCTGGCACAAACCTGGTCGGAAATAACCTGATGGCTTGAAAAGCAAACAGTATAGATCCTGATCAGATGGCACAGAAGCCGGCAGTTATGGATCTACATTGTTCACCCATAGGATAACAACCATATCCAGAAGATTAAAGAGCTAATTAACAATCAGCATGAGTTTGAACTCAGGAAGCAAGTGAAATTTACTTACTTTGCCTTGCCGGAGTTGTGCGACAGTTTCCTGAAGGTTTGTGTTCAGCCGGTCGGACTCCTGGAGTTGGTTCTCTGTCTGCTCTAATACCTGAATTGTGACAGTATCATATTGTTAACAAACAACATTAGTGTAAATGGACTTGCCTTTTTTGAAACTGAGCCATACCATTTTTGTTCAAAGGTGTGTTTATCAAAATAATGTGACTGAATGGCAAACAGTTTAGACAATGACCAGATAGGCTGATCTGGGTAAGCATGGAATAGAAATGTTAGTATGACTGATAAACACTACAGATCCAGATCAGCTGGCACATCCATGCCTATGATCATGATCTGCACTGTTCGCTTGTGATTCATCAGATTATTTCTGTCCAAAAAGCAACCATTGTAGATCCAGATCAGAAGGCATGGATTTGATAAAACTCATATAATATGAAGTAAGCAGGTTAAGCTTGGTGTTCTAATCCTAAAGTTATTGGTTCAATCATGGTTAAAGAGCAAGTGAATCAAATTTACTTTATTTACACTTCAACTTCTTCCTCTACGATGAAGTCTTATTCATCTAATGAATCATAATTTCTGATGGTAAACAGTGTGACGTAACAATTTAAAAAGGAGTGGTTATAGTAGAACCCTTCACAAATTATTGGACATTGCACAATGTTTTGACGTGTGACGTCACTGATCAAGCACGTTTTGCCACGAGTTGCTGCGAAAAAAGCGTGCTGTCATTCACTTTTTTGCCAACGTTGCTGTTCCAATAGCCATTCTAAAAAGCCGTAATATCACAAATTCTTCTAATAATTTCTGTATTAAAGAGAGTATTAATGTGTGTAAATATAAGGAATGAATCAATATTAGATGGTTTTTATTTGGGTATGAAAAACAGTTGGATTGTTTTGGGCTTCACACACTTTAAACAACCCAGCTGTTTTCCATACCCAAATGAAAACCATCAAATATCATTTCAATCCTTAAGTGTGTTTTTCCAATTAACTAATCACCTTTATTTTCCTCTGCATGGTCTGGTATTCTGCCTGTGGTACTTGAACCATTCCACTGGTGCCTTTCCTGACTTCCTGTGGACTGGTTCCCGAAAATTCCATATCCTGTTGCTGCAGACGAGACTGCAGCTCTGCATTATTGGACTGAAGAACAATGATACGACGCTGACATTCTTCAAGTGTTCTTGGCAACTTCATGTTGTTGGTTTGACTTGTCTTCAAATCTGAAGGTGCCTGCAAACAATATAATACCTGATATAGAAAACAAAGAAAGAAACTACCATCCATTATGGCAACCAAGATCAAAGTGATATTAAGAAAGCTTAAACTTGAAATGACTTGCACATTCATTGCTCTGATTATATCTTTTAACCATTTCCTCCATATTAGTCCATATATATGCCTTTCACATGGGCAAACAGTGTAGATCAAGATCAGCCATCTGTGCCATCTGATCAATATCTACACTGTTCACATATGCATAAACATGTAAATATGAAGTAAATGGTTAAACTTCTAAATTTAATGGCTATGTTAGAATAGAAAGATGAAAATTGAACTTTAAAAGCAACCATAGAAAAGGAAAGTTTCAAATGCCCAATGTAGAACAAATGTTTAACACTTGACTCCATAGATAAACCTATCATGTTGGCAAACAGTGTAGATCCAGATTAGCTGGCACATTTGTACTATCTAATCAAGAATTGAACTGATCACTTTTTGATTCATTAGGTTATTTCTGACTGAGTAGTGAACAACGTAGATCCTGGTTAGATAGCACAGACGTGCCTGCTGATCTGGATCTAAACTGTTTCAGATGCTTCACTAATTAATGACATTATGCCTTTGGATTTGATTTCATGATTTTTCATACATGTATTACTTTTTGATGGATATGCATAAAACTAATGAGAAAATGTTACCCCAAGCAGTTAGGCAAACAGCGAAGCAACGGTTAACAAAATTAACCCAACAAGGCGAGGTGATTTGTATACAACATTCATAATCATCAATTAGGAAAGAATTCATTTTGAGAAATTTGATCTGTTCCCATCTATCAGCTACTATGTACTCGACATAAAACAGGTCACCTACAACCTAAACATTCACTGGAAACCTCATATGTATCTTTACTACAGCAGTGTCAATACTGGTTTGTTTGCCTGTCAGCTTTTTAACTGCTTTGTAAACATGCGAGATTCAATAAACAAGTACGGTATGATGACATATTACAATATTACACATAATGTGCTGCTTTCCATCCATGAAATATTGACTGATGCCCAAGTAACACCAAATACCAATATTAAATTGAGAGCATTCTTGTACTGTTTTTATAAAACAATTGATGTCAAAAAATAAAATGATGTAGTATTAAAGAAAACCAAAAAGCTATGCAGTAGTAATACCATTCCACCCTGTGTAATTGTAAAATGCTGTTAGAATGTGAAATACATTGATGAACACTTCATTGCTCTTTATTGGATGAAATTATATTTGTCAAATTGGTATTGCAATATTTTTTAAATTGTTGGATTGTTCTGTAATTTCTATCTTTATATCGGTACTTGAGCATCTTTAACTGATGTACCCACAGAATGACTTATAAATATAATTTCAACCACTAAGTCGGTAAGTGTTTAATAATGACAATTTACAAATTAAATCAGTTGAGCAGCTATGCCATGCTAGACCAATTTAAATTTTGTAAATGCTAATAAATAAACACTAACCTACACAAAATGTGAGTTTCATTACTTAGCAATGAGGTTAAATACCTGTATTCCTGAACTTTCAAGTTCCTGAACTCTGTATTTGAGAGTATTCTCACTTCTCTGAAGTTTACTCAACTTGTCCTTCATCATGGATTCAGCTTCTTCTAGGTCACGCAGCTTGCCTTCTAACTCAAGCTCTTTGATACGTAGAGCTTTCACCTCCTGATGTAAGCTGTTCTCATTTTTCTGTAAATACTCATTTTCTTGTCGGAGTTTTATTTCCAGGTCTCTTAGAGCACTAATTTCAAGTTCCATGTTATCACATTGCTGTTGTAAAGTGGAGTTATGTTTTGTTAAGGGAGAGTTTTCTGTCATCGCATGGTGCAATCTTTGCTGAAGCTCAAAGTTAAGATGTTCAAGTTCGACAACTCTAGCATGGGCATTAGCACCATAAGTTTCCAGTTCTATCACAGTGTTCTGTAAGGTCTGCATTATGTTATCTTGATTATGTGCTCTCTGAGCCAGGTCAGTTTCTGCATGTTCGAGTTCTTTTAATCTCATTTGCAGATATTCAGATCTTTCTGAGAAAGCCGATTTCTCTGTTTCCAAATTTTGCACTTTTTGTTTGAGAGTCTCTTCCTTTTCACTCATCTCTCTTACAGACGACTCTAGTGTCTGTGACTTTGTCTGTAGGATCTTCTCATCCAGTTTGTACTGCTTCACTAGGTCCTTCAGCCTCTGCTCCAGGATCTCAAGGTCTCGGATCCTGTCATCCTTATTGTCCATCTCCGCTTCCAGCTCATCCAGACGAGCGTACAGCGAGTTCTCACTTGTCTCAAAGTTCTTGATCTGTTCCTGCAGATTTCTCTGGCACAGCTGAAGTTCCCGTAATCGGACATTTTGTTCATGAATGATATTTTTGTCCTTCCTGGCAATCTCATGTAGCTCTTCTCTGTCGGCTTCTAGATCACTCACCTAGGTGAGAAGCAAAGACACATCAAACAATGATGTTAACACATACTGCTCCATGTTAAAAGCTGCTTAATTGTAAGTGAATGAACAACCATTACCTAACAACAAACAGAATGAAGACAATAAGCAAATGGCAATAGCAATAAACAAAAAAAGTTGTGTAATTTATGATGACCATAATTCCGTTGACGATTTAGTTTAGGTGACTAGCTCAGAGACTTGGACTGAATATGAAGACATTTATTTTCATTGACAATAAAAATGTCATAACAATTACACGCTGTTTAAATTTACAGTTTCCGCTTGGTCTGTGAGCTAGTGACTTGAATGCAGATATTTGATGTAATGAAATTTTAAAGTAAGCCCCTATCTGTGTACTAAATGACAGAAACCCCTTGCCAAGTATTTACCTGTTGTTTGAGATGTTTTTCAAGTTTTTCCAGCTCTCGGATCCTCTGCCTGAGGACATCTTCTGCCTTGTCCATCATCGTGGGTCGGTCTTCGTAATCTTCACCCGTGTAACAGTCAAAGTATTCCTCGTCTTGTGATGTAGCACGTTTACCGGTGGGCGGAACATTCACATTAACTGTCTCCGAGTAGCTGAGGCATGGAATTCTAGAGACTGGTTCACTAGGGGGAACATCAATGTTGATAATCTTAGAAGTTTCCAGATGGAGCTCGCGAGCAGGGGAGGTAAATCTGCCTTTGGTCTCTGAATGTTCTTGATCAAGGGAAGACTGGGTGCCAACCTCAGCACAGTTCTCTGCTCGAACCTGGTATCTGCAAATACAACAATCAAGTTCAACATTGATAAAAAGATAACTTAAATCCATCATAATTAACAAATTACAATATCTGGGTCATTGCATTCCAAGCTGTTAACCCTTTCACTGCCATAAGGATGGCTTAAGCCGTACCTATTATTTTCGGCGTATTTGCCCTATGGACGGCTTTAGCCATTTCTACCGTTTCTATATATATATATCAGCTTGCAAAGCGGGGGTTTCTATGCTGACGTAGGCAGATCATTCAAATATTGACCAATAATGTTATTGCTTTCGTTTTCACATGTAAACATAGTAATTATTTGATATATCTTTAAATAACCAGCCTGATTCTGACCTTGGTATTGGTATTTGTTTATGAGGTAAAAAAAACTCTCGGTGCTGACGACATCAATTCGGGTTTTCAACATTGGCAGCGAAAGGGTAAATAACTTTCAGGTAAAAAGGCATAGTCTTATTTCACAGGAACTAATGTTCACATATGATATTTTTACATGTGCATACATTTGGATGTAGATAAACTATAACATTGTTGAATTTTGCAAAGGAATTGTTTTGTGCACTTTTTTCTAATGAAACCACAGTATTACAATAAGCAGGGATTCTAAAATTTCAAAATCCCAATCGGACATTGGCGCCAAAATTGAAATTTCGCAGATTTCCGGTTCGCACAAAAAGCCACTTCTGGTCCGCACGAACAGCGACTTCAGGTCCCCGAGTTCAGCGTATTTCACTCTCCCGACCCCCCATTTCTCTTTTTCGGCATATTTACTCATCGGCGATATCCTACAACCTCTCAAAAGATTAATGGTGTTCGAGCTGTAGACCGAAAAATTCTTTAATCGATTTATACGAAGAGCACGCGACGTTTGAAGTTTACGGCGATCGGCGTCTTTGTTGTAATACACAAGCATTCCATGCATTTAAAACATGACGTAATGGTTCAAAACATTTATCTTCAGCAGTGTTCATAGTGATTGTGAAGTGGATTATTTAGTTATTAAAAATGTTTTATCTCTCGGAATTTCGGGAGGAAAGTATTCGTTTTACGTTAATATACGTCGATCACACCATGCTTTGTAACACTATATTATAGTTGTTTGAAATATTATTCTTTTCCTTACCAGATGTAGTTATTTTTGAATCTACGAACTTACAAGAGTCTGCGTATGCAACTTTACTCATAGTCGGAAATAAATGTTGATTAATAAGATTTTTGTAAATTTGAAATTTATTTGAATCGTTATATGCATAATTAAGCAAGCCAGTCACTCGAATTTTTTCACATTTAAGTATAATTATATTCATTTGAGCCATTTCAAATTTGTTGTGAAATGCTAACAGTTCACGTAAAATTCGCATGATATAAGTTTTCTTTAAATTTGATAAACAGCAATTTTCGGTCGTCGGTCTTTTAGAATTACGCACATATCGGACTAACACGTCTGTCTATAAAAGGCAAACTGTTTTATCGTTTACGTTAATTAACACAACCATTTTAAATTCTGACATCAAACAGCCTTTGACTAGCGCCCGTTGTTAAAATGAGACTGACCACATCCCGTTTCATCTATGCCGCAGGCTATTCACGGAACGTGTAGTCGTGGTAGTCATGGTAGCAGACTTGTGAAGTCGCTAATTGACAGGTTAATAGCTGATTAAGCTGTGAAAAAATGTACATGTAGGTAATTTTGTAACAGTTTGTTGTAGGCCAATATTCATGACTGATTTTTTTAACCAATTTTGAAATTTCAATCGGACATTCTTCCCGAAAATCGGTCAATGACTGGTCTGCCGATAATTTTAGAATCCCTGACAATAAGAGTAACATTGATAGAAATGCACAACTTACTGTGTGACTTTGTGAACAAAAGACTGATTTTATGTAGGCCATGTACTAAGCACAATTAGCATGAATCTATACACTGACAAAATATTTGATACACTTTACTGATTGACCTGTGAGCAGATTTTGAAGCAGTATTTATGCAAAATGAATTTATACTAATATTTTCATATACTGAACTGTTGGTGGAATTTGAAACAATGTGTGCATTAAACATATTAAGTGGCATAAAGTTAAAACTTTCCAAACCATTCAACATATATACTTAAATGGGATTTTACAACAAAATAATGATTGTCTTTTGTTGTCCTTCAATACTTCATTGACTGATCACCCTCCTCAAATGGCAATATTTGTATAGTACCGGTATTTTATATCTGTGGCAACATTTATTTTACTTCTTAACCGTGCATTTTGTATATGGTACATAATTATAATACCAAAAAGTGTTGTAAATCAGATTACCTGATAAGCTACAAGATTAGAAGAGATTAAACTGATCCTTGTGTTATCCTTCAAAACAGAGTATAAGGCTTTGGTGACATACTGTATGTACAATAAGTCTGTCAACATACTGGACACCCAATATGCAGTTTGTGTAGGACATTGTATAGTTGTTAGATAACCTGATGACAGTAAATGTGGCAGCTTCTCAGCATCAATTATTCAGACTTGTCAATAATTACATGTATCATAGCAATGATATTGTTAACACTAAACAGATCTTTACTACACGTACATGGTTTCAATACTAGATCTTGGAATGGACATTGATTTTAAATACACTTATGCAGATTTATAGGGTAGATTTTGTAGATTTTGTGTCGATTTAAAGATGCACTAATATGTAACGAGATTGCTTGATAGTTTGAATCACGAGATTGCTTGATAGTTTGAACCACTGCGGAGGAAAGAATTAAAGCTTTACTCCGCATAATTATAAGCCTTTTTATGGCATGTGGGAACAGTGTAGATCCAGATCAGCTGGCACATTGGTGCCATCTGATCAGGATCTACTTTGTTCATTATTTATTCATTAGGTTATATCTCACCAATAAGTGAACTGTCTAGATCCTGACCAGATGGCATGAATGTGCTGGCTGATCTGGATCTAAACTGTTTGCCCATGTTAAAAAAGTTGTATCTGTAGAGGAAAAAATTTAGTCAGAAACCAGCCCCTAAATATGAAAACAACCACCACTGAAAACAGTGCTAAAATGGCAAACCTAGCATAATTGCTCACAATTTATACTGAATTTATAATAATATTTTTGTCCTACATAAACAGAACATTTCAAATAAGTTAAAGGTGCTTTAAACCCACCTTGATTTACAACAATTTATCCTTAACTGAAGCCTGGATGCATAATGGTGCTACTATTCAAATCCAAGTATACAAATCATTTAAAGTTATATTTTGACCACTTCTAAAACTATTAAATGAACACTAAGGCAAGATCCTGCTTGTATAAAATAACATTTTAATCCATGATTTATTGGTATTGAAAAACGTAAACAAATCCTCCCTTTTGACATTCCCTTATTCATTGATAGAGGTTCAATAATGTATACTGCAGGACAAAGATTGGCAAGCACTACAATGGAGTCACTGTTCAACTATATTGCAGGCAGTGAAATGTAGCATTTATGGTCACAGTAAATCATTACTCTAAGTTCAATGAGGTTTAATTTCAATAGATATGTTAACAAAGAGAAGTGTGCCGTTTCAAAGATTAAATAGCAGGATAACAGGACATAACTGTTCAATCAATTTGATGTTTTTCCTAGACAGTTTAATAAATAAACTAGAATGTTGTGTTCCGCGGAACACATGTGTCGCCTGCATGGAAAAAGTTGAAATGTGGGCCTATGTTTAATCAAATATAATAATATTTTATTAAAGTTAATTTCAATACTACACCACAGAACACATGTGTCATCTAAATTGCATTTAAAAGGGGAATAACTAAAATAATGGTGAAACCTGAGTTATCATCTTCAAAAATTGGTTTGTAAATGCATGAGTTATTCAAAGTATTAAGTGAATTAATTGAACAAGTACTTTCCATTTTACAGGCAACACTAAGTTTCATGTTAAAGTTGCATTTGAAAGGGACATAACTCATAAAATATCAAAACTGGAGTTATCATTCTTGTCGTCACAGATGGCATTGTTCATGCTGATGATATATTCCAAGTATGAAGTGAATAGGACAAGTACTTTCAAAGTCATAGGCAACATTAAGTTTCATGTTAAAGTTGCATTTGAAAGGGGCATAACTCAACAAATTTTGAAACTGGAGTTATCATTCTTGTCATCACAGATGGCATTGTTCATGCTGATGATATATTCCAAGTACGAAGTGAATAGGACAAGTACTTTCAAAGTTATAGGCAACATTAAGTTTCAGGATAAAGTTGCATTTGAAAGGGGCATAACTCAAAAAACATTGAAACTGGAGTTATCATTCTTGTTGTCACAGATGGCATTGTTTATGCTGATGATATATTCCAAGTACGAAGTGAATAGGACAAGTACTTTCAAAGTTATAGGCAACATTAAGTTTCAGGTTAAAGTTGCATTTGAAAGGGGCATAACTAAAAAATATTGAAACTGGAGTTATCATTCTTAGCGTCACAGATGGCATTGTTCGTGCTGATGAAATATTCCAAGTATGAAGTGAATAGGACAATTACTTTTAAAGTTATAGGCAACATTAAGTTTCAGGTTAAAGTTGGGGGACTACCGGACGACGGCACTGACGACGACGACGAAGACGACGCCGCCACCGGACAATAGGATCCCTATGTGTCTACCTGCTATCACAGCCAACACAAAAAGTATAATATATAAACCATTAACTGCGTAAAGAAGTTTTGTTTTTTGCTGGGGTGTTTCATTTCTTCAAAGTCCCACCCACACCTCTAGAGACTACCATATTTATGCATAAAAAATAAGGTTTGTAAATGATCTTTCTTTTTAATGTTGTTTTTTTCTGTCATAATTTTAGGAATCATTAAACAAAAAAATGAAATACAACAAAAATGTTATTAAGCAAGTTTTTATACGTTAAAATAGACATAAGCAATCACAAATCTGCTTAGAATTCTCTCAAGAAAGATTATAAGATTTATCTCCCCTTACAGTTCTATTACCTTTTTCTTATATAACTTTTAATTAAGTATTTTAATAATTGTATGTTAAAATTAACCAATTCTTACTTGCAATGGCTTTTTAGAATTAAACATTATGGTCTGGATATCACATGACAGTTGACTTTATTTCTTAAAGGTGAAAAGGTTTATTCACATAAACAGAGCAAACATTTTTTTTAATAAAAAAAAAATGGCTGTCTTTTTATATTTTCGTTCAGCATCCATTTGCTGCATACATAACCATATAGAGCTCTGTTATTAATGTGTGGCAGTATAGATCAATGGGTCATCTTCAAACAGGTGAAGGTATATTGATTTCAGGTAAACAGAGAGATAAAATAGCAATTATCTTGTCATGGGAAACCTGACATACCCGTAGATGCAGTATAGCATTTATCAGAGATAAATTAATGCAAGTCCATATATAGATCTGCACTGCAGGCCAGCATTATAGCTTTATCAAATAATGGCAGATTGGCAGATGGTACTGCATACATGTGAATACTGGATCGGAATGTTAAAACTGCAGATAGTCACCTTAAAGTAAACAGTATAAGTGCCCTTGAAATAAGAAGGAGTAATACCGTTATTGCACTAGTTATCATTCAGATGGAATTTAAAATATTCAAACTCAGAATTGAGACGTTTCTAAGATCTCTGCAATCTGATTGGTTGAAAGTCAGCACATTCCTCTAGCTGACCAATGGAAAGCTTGAGATCTAAGATTGGTTTCCATGTTCAGTTGTATAATCTTGGAGCCTGGACTCCCTTTATCCAGTCATAGAATTGTTGTCAATAGGAGTTAAAATATTGTATTAGCAAGTTATAAAGTAATTATTTGTGGATTTCTCAACTGGTATTATTTCATCTTTTAATCATGTAACAGGATGGCCATTTTACATTCAGTTTTGAGCTCAAGCCTCCAGTTTAAAAGAAATAAAATTTTAGTTCCATTTGGTATAAACAGTATATCAAATTTGAAAGTACCAAACTCTCAACCTCTCATTTTAAATCAATAGTTTTACAGTCACTAACTTTAACCTTTACCAGTACTCCATATATATAGGTTTTATTCATTTGCTTGGTCAGAAGTAATCTAATGGATCTAAAAGAGAACATTGTAGATCGTGATAAGATTGCAAAGATATGCCAGCTGATCTTGATCTACACTGGTCGCCCTTTCAAGAAAAGTCATACCTATGTTATAAACCGTTTCAACTAAGCCACAGACTGTTTACATGTTATATATCATTGTGTATTAATTGATAATTTTATGTTTATATTGAAAAATATACTGTACAGTTCAATAAAGTTAATTCATGACTTGATGCGTATTCCGTGTCCGCGTCCGAGATTTTTCATTCACCAAAGATATCGTTGGGTATATTCCATACCTCCGCGTACGTCCGACGCGGAATGGACACGGAGGTATGGAATATACCCAGCGATATCTTTGGTGAGTGAAAAATCGCGGACACGGACACGGAATATGCATCACGGAACTATGGAATACCGGCCTTAGACAACATTTCCTGAGCCTCTTATTATATACAGTCACATATTGAAGTATTTGCCTCTTGTCTGATTTTTTAAGAGAATTGGTTAAATTTAAATTTATTTCTGAACTGAACAATGTTTTGGGATATCTGGAGTGCTCAATTGTCTATAAATAAATCCAAGAATGATAATAGTATGATTCAAGGGTGGCATGCAAGACTGTCTTAACCCTTTCCTCCATAAATATGTGTTTTTATGCATGTGCAAGCAGTGTAGATCTGTCTGATCACAATCTGCACTTGTTCACATTTTGTTCAGAAATAACCTAACAAATCAAAAAGTGAACAATTTAGATCCTGATCAGACGGCCATATATGTGACAGCTGATATGGATCTAAACTGTTTGCCTATGCAATGAAGGTGTATCTAATGAGGAAAGGGTTAAATATACAGCAGTAGAGACAGAGGAACCCTTATCCATATATGCATTACTGTAGAGGAACTAAAGCCGCATGCGAGACAGATACATACTTGTGTGCAAGTTTGGCCATCACATGTATCTGAGCTTCTAACTGCTCTATCCTGCCGGAGGACTCACTTTTCAGTGTGTCTGTGGCCAACTCATTCTCTGCTAGAGATATCCTGAAATAAAGAAATTATGGTGATTTTCATGTCTGGGAAGTAAATCTAGTTGTTACTTTTGCAAAATTAAAATGATTGTCTCCCTTTGTAAAATCTGCTCTATATACAACAAATTGAGATTTGCTGGACCTTTCATTTATTAATCTTGATTAAATAACAATGACAGTCATCTACTAATATGACAGTAGTTTTCTATAACAGGTACACATAGAATTCAAACCAGTGGAATATCCTGATATTGCAAACCACAAATCCTTTTAACTGAGAGTTCCTTTTGCACAAGATGAAAGACCTCCCTTTTTTGTTTCCAGTATTTTTCTTTACCACAAGGAAAACATAAGAAAATGGCAAAGAAAGATCTAACATATATAAACAAATGAGTATAATTCTGTCAAATATGAACTTGTCTTGTAAAACTTTGTCTACAATATGACATTGTTGTCAAGTTTAATGAAGAAATACAAAGAAATGACAGTTATAGCAGAGTTTCTGTAACAAATCTAAGTGACTGTCAAAATTGACCTTGACCTTTCAACTTTGGCTACATCACAAGATATTGTACGAAAGTTTGATGAATAATGATTAAGAAATGGCAAAGTTATAGTGGATGCTAAGTTTTCCTGACTGATAAACTATGCAGTTTCAATGTGTTGCCTTTTTCTTTTACAATGTGACACAATAAATGGCAAAGTTATGGCCACAGTTTAGTTTTCTTTTAATGACAAATCTAATAATAAATATGGCAGAAAATGTCGCTAAATATGAAACTGATCTATGTTATGTGACCTTATTATCATAAGAAAAATATAATTATAAAAATTTTAATAAAAAATATTAAGAAATGGCAAAGTTATAGAATTTTCTAGCCAACTTTTAATTTTTGTGACATCACAACAGGCAGACAAAGTGATACCTATATATTACCTGGGTGACCCAGAAAAGATTTAGTACAGAAGGGAAATTTCTCAGATAAAAGGTTCAATTGCTGTAACAAATGTTGTACACCAGTCAATGTTGGACTATTCAACAATGCATGAATAATGACATGTTGATGTTTGACTTACCTCAGCTGCTCTTCACTTTGCTGCAGGGCCTCGAGGGTCTGTCTGAGACTGGACACAGTGTCCAGGACACCCAATACTGCCTGCTTGATCACCTCAGACTGGCTCTGTGATCACAAAAATAAGATAGTAATAGTAATGCAATGCAACTATATACTTTATGGTAAAAGTATAAAAGTATTACATGAGTAGAAGAAAAGAAGTACAAAAGTACTACATGTAAACTATGCTAAACCAAAAACATAAAAATCACAAAATAAGTCAAATTGTTTGAACAAGCTGTTGTTATAACACAATTTTTAGAATCTTCCAAGTCATAATATGTTATGTTATGGTTAATATAGAATGTGTGGATTAATTACCTTATTTTGTACAGAATCTTTCAGAGTATCAACATTATCCACAAAGACCTCAATCGTGTCAGAATTCATAATATTTGACACTTGCTCCAACAGATCTTTCAGCCATTCTTCCAAGTCTGCCATTCTCCGTGCATCCTGATTTTGTTTTTCATCTTGGAGTTTTAATGTCAACAACAATTCTTCATGTGTCATTTCATCATACTCTGAATCAGTCTTACTGGATTTGAAAGCTTCTTCATCATCCAGACCATCCAGAGACTGGTTGTCACTATCCAATCCATCTTCTGATCCAGATCTGTCCATATCCAGACTAGAGGTTGATGCACGCAAACTAGAGTTTGGTTCACGTAACTTAAGCAATTCCAACTGTAACTCTTTATTTTCATGTTTTAAGTTTTTCTCTTTGTTTTGTAATACTTTGATTTTCCTAATTAGTTTAATGTTTTTGGATTCAATGTCTTGTATTTTTGATTGATAGTTTTGTTCCCGTTTATCAAAATCTTGCATTTTTCTAAGCATGTCCAAAGGCATAGAACCAAGTAATTCTGCATCCGGTGTTTTGTTTCTCAACATTTGTAACTCAGTTTCAGAGAATATACTAGTTGTCAATGGGTTCTCAGATACTACTTCTGGGTTCTCTGCCATTAGATTATCAGTTTCTTCTTTCTTTAAAGCCTCAACACTATTAGAATCAGAATGAGGAATCAGTTTTGCAAGTTTCGAAAGTTTCAATTCTAATTCTTCATTCTGGGTTATAAGCTGTTGATGTCTGTGAAACATTCTGGATTCTGAAATTTTACATGCCTCAATTTCATCTTCAAGTTCAGCATTTGATGTTTCATATTCAAGTAACTTCTTTTTCCAAGTGTCATTTTCTCTGCTTAATTTGTTTATTTCCTCATGTAAGACCTTTTCACTTTCATCTTTTGCTGATAGTTTATTTTCGTAATCTGTCTGAAGTTCTTCAAGCTTTTCTTGGGTACTGGCCAATTCTTCCTCCATATCTTTTAATGCCTTCTTCTCTGATGCCATGCTCTTCATCAATTTCTCTTCACCTTTCAACAAAGATTCTACCTTCTTTTTCTCATCTTCATACAATTTCTGCACTGAGGCCAATCGTATTGCAATATCACCAGTATCACTATGTGAACTTTCCCAACTTTTCTTGAGTGTCAAATTTTCATTTTTTAAGCTTTCAATTGTACTATTTAAGTTTTCTTCTGCTTCTTTGAGGACAGATAACTCATCCTCCAGTTCTGGTACAGATGCTGCACTTTTTCTTAGTTTGCTTAATTCTCTTGTTAGTCTGTCTTCTTCTTCTTCAAGTTCCATAACTTTCTCCATTAAAGATTCTTCATTGTCCTCCAATGCCTTTACTCTAGCAGACAGCTGTCTTACCTGAGCATCTGTTGAAGTAAGTGTGCTTAATTTGGTTGTCAGTTCATCATTTTCAGTTTCCAGAGTTTGAATTCTCTCGAACATACTTGATACAGGCTTTCCTTGATCTTGTCCACCCATTACTCCTTCCATGAAATCACCAGTTCCTATATTTTTATCAACCATTTCTTTACTATTTTCATATGTTAAATCCTGTGAGTGTTGTTTAGAAACATCGTTCATTTTCATATCATGCTCAGATAATTTATCATTCAAATACTTTTCATTTGCCAGCAATTCTTGTATTTTGGCTTGAAGAGAGACAATATTTTCGTTTTCACTATCTGCAGATCTCTCAGATTTCAATTCTTCAATTTCACTGGATAGCTGTTCATTCTTTTCCAGAAGACTTTTTTCAGATTCATCCAGTTCCATAAGCCTATCATGCAAATCACTATTTTCTGCTCTTAATTGTTCAACCTCAAGTTTGAATGTTACAACCTCTCTGGCAATAGTATCATAATCATCCACATTATCTGCTCTTTCAGAACGTTTTCGCTTCTTTTCTTGTCTTTTTAATTTATCCTCCAAAGCTTTGTTTTCTTTCTCAATCTCTCCAATCACAGATTTCAATTTTGATATTTCTTCTTTCAATTTTTGATTTTCAATTATTTGTTCTGAATTCAATTGTTCATTTTGATTACCATGCACAGCAGTTACACTAGCCTCTGATTCTAATTTTGAGGAGCTTTCATATTTGTCTTGAATAATCATTGTTGTACCATTATTTGCTGGGTGCATTTCAAGTTCAACATTTTCCTGATCTTGAGCAGCTGACTGATTAATCAGAGTCTCTTCCTTTTCTGACAATTCCTTCTCATGTTTCTCAAGTGTATTTATTCTTTCTAGAAGTTCTGTGTTTTCACTAGTAAGATCTTCAACTTTGTCATATAATTCCTTTTCCCTAGTTTCAAACCCTTGGAGTTTTAGGTTAAATCTTTCTGACATTTCTCTTTCGTTTCTTTCAAGTTCTTCAACTCGCTGCGAAAAACCTATGGTAAGGCTTGTTTCTCTATTTTCAAGTTCCTCTATTTTGTTTCTATAATTCATTTCTATTTCACTAAATCTTGATATTTTATCAGAGAGTTTTTGTTCATTTTCTTCAAATTCCTCTATTCTGGTACACAAATCGTCTTCCTGCTGTTGATATTCTGCTATCTCATTCTCAAGCACAGCAATTTTTCGTTCATGAGTCTTTTCCATTTCATGAATCTTTTCTTTGAGCAATTCTTCATTTTTCTCCATTTCATCTAATTTTTCTAGCAACTCAGCACTTGATAAGTTTACCACACCTTCTTCAGTGTCTTTAGATGCATCACATACATCACCCTTATCTTTTTTTATATTTTCAGTTCCTTGCTCCAAATTAGCTACTTCTAGTTCATTTTCCCTTGCTTTCAACATCTCAAGCATATTATGCAATGATTCTATTTTCTCATCTTTTTCTATTTTTACCTTCGCAAGGTCATTTTCTAATTCTTTAATTTTTGATTTTAACTGCTCAATAACATCTTCATTTATCTCAGAAGCTATTGATGGTCCAGAACTCAAATTTAAATCAGATTCTTGGTCCTTAAGTTTCATTTTCAGATCATTATTAGCAGATTCCAGCACTCTAATTTTATCTTCTAAGCACTCTCTTCTACTTGCCTCCTCATCAGCCACCTTTTTCCAATTTTCTCTCAAAAACTCATTGTTTTCTTCAAGGTCTATAATTTTTGATTCAAGGTCATTATTTTCAGCCTGTAGATTTTTAACTTGGATTGTTAATGTTTCGACAAGTTGAACATCAGCTGTTAATTCATCCTTCACGTCAAGTCGTTGCTTCAGAATGTGGTTTGTGCTTTCTAATTCGGTCACCTTCTGCGAAAGTTGTGCCTCAGCATCTTCTAAGTACTTCACCTGAAGTCAACAAGCATACCATAAATTAAGAATTATATAATATTACTTAACACTTTACTCCATATATACACATTTATTGTGTTGGCAAACAGTGTAGATCCAGAAGCTGGCACATTCGTGCCATTTGATCTGGATCTACATTGGTTGCTTTTAGATTCATTAGGTTATTTCTGACCAATATGCAACCAGTGCAGATCCAGATCTGATAGCACAGATGTGCACTGGTCACACATGCATTAAACGCATATATATGGAGTAAAGGGTTAATATAAAAAACACACAAGTGTTCCCCCTTTATGCTTTCCATAGATTAGATAATGGCAAAGTAAGATATAAAGTCATCATAAACATGAATAAAAAGCTAACCTCTGTTGTTTTTTTTTAAAAATGAAATGACTAAAATCCTAATGAGCTGCATAATGCAAACGGAGATTGCTAATCAGGCATAACCGGGTATAAATGTGAATATAGTGTTGTCAAAATGTGTAATTTAAAGATATAATGTTCAGTAGACAATTCCATAATATAATGTTTTCTTACAAATAGTTAATAGAGCTGATGTGGGACAGTTCCTGCACATCTGAGTTAAAGCAGGGCAGGGGATTGTCAAAACATCTGGTCTAACAGCATGTGCAATTGCGCAGTAAGCATTAAAGTCTATTAACGTTCGACAGAACTTTAATTTTGGAAGCAAATACATTTAGTCCACAAACTTTCTAAGTTGATGTTCTCTTGTTACTCAGTTATGACACACTACCTTAAAAAATCCAGGCAACATTCTGCAGACTTCATAACTTACATTACTTTAGAGAGCATGCCCCATGCACATGCAATAAAACTTATGTTGACTTTATAATTTTCCCTTTATACTTAAATTGCTTTGTCATGAAAATGAGTTTTTGAAAATTTACATATTAAGTTCAACCACCATTTCTTAACCCTTTCCTCCATAAATACACGTTTTTACGTATGTGTGACCAGTGTAGATCCAGATCAGCCAGCACATCCGTGTTGTCTAACCAGGATCTGCACTGGTCACATTTTGCTCAGAATGAATCAAAAGGCAAACTATTTAGATCCTGATCAGATTGCACAGATTTGCCCGCTCATCTTGATTTAAACTGTTCATCCACGCAATAAAGGTGTGTCTATGGAGGAAAGGGTTAATTTCTTAATTTTCATAACGGCTGAAGAAAAGATGGCATAGATACTGCTAGTATAACGTATTTATGTATAGATGAATTTACAAACTGGGTATTGTATTATTGAATATCTGAACATCAAAGACATGAACATGATGTATTACTTACTAAATAATTCATTTTAGTGCACAATGAAAATTAATGATAAACAGCAATTTAATAATGAAAATTAATTTAGACATCAAAAAAGCATTCATAAAATTACAAGTATTGCACAATCAAAACAAGACAGCTTATCAAGTTATGATGGATATGGTAAAACTTCAAACAAAAACAATAACATACATCATGAAATTATAAACCTGTTAACAAAGTTATTGTGATGTAATATTCTTACACAGTCAATATACCATTAAGTAGTGATGTGCCGATGATCGGAAAACATCGATTAGCGACGTGTAAATGCTTCCCGATGTCGATGATCGATGTCGTTCTCTCATAATCGATTAACAGTTGAGACATGCGCAGTGTAAGAGACAAAATATAAAGGTACGGGTTCCGGCTTTTACACCGGCCATAAAGGGAAATTGCTTTGAACAATTGAAAATTAAAATGGCAACCCGAGAGATTTACGAGAACCTAGGCAAAAAATTAATCAGAAGCACTTTAGATTCTACAAGATTAACGCAGAACTTCCATCGCACAGAAAAAACCTAGACCTAACAAAAGGCCTTTGCAGAATTTGTTGCAAATAGTACAAAAATACTGGCAACAAGCAAAAACGCAAAATGGCGCCGATTTTGTCGAGCGTCTGAGTTGCGTAGCTATATGACGATGGTAAAACTTCTTCGAATAAATATGTATTGCATTAACTAGACCTCTTATCTTGTGTCTTCAGCCTTAAAATCAGTATATTATTCAGAGGAAAACGCAACATTTTTGCATTTGAGAATTCATGTGGCGGATCTGGAGGGGTTCAGTTCAGTTGCACAAACCTTTTTGGGCAGCAATGGTTTTGATTCGGTTTTTGTCAGAAAGTTGAAAATTATTAGTATCCAGTACTAGTAATTATATAGGCTACTGATCTAAGACCATTTGTAAACCTAACACTGCGTAAATTAAGAAACCGATTATAATCGTGAAATCGCATCGGAAAGGGCAAGCGATTCCAACCGATGATCGATTATGATTTGCAACCGATTTCCCAACACTACCATTAAGTATATTTAAAGCCAGCAAAATTCACTTATTTCAGTGATTTATATATGCGTTATATAGTTGTACAATCAATATTGACCAGATCTGAGACAATGCAGTATTCCACCCTGAACGGTGAATAGGCAGCTTTAAAGGCAAGACATAAAGACACAGATGTGTTAGAAACATAATTATTACAGTGTCAGTCCAAGGTACAATGTAGATCACACAAACAACATGAAATATTCAAATCAAATGCATCTCTACATACAATAATAAACCTGGTAACAACATGTCTACAAAACAAAACTATTTTTATTGCACATCAAACTTAACTATAGAACTTTGAGGTAGATATCTTAGTATAAACATGTATCATTACCAGCATTTACAACTGATTTTGGAATTAACCCTTTCCTCCATAGATACACCTTTATTATGAGGGCTAACAGTTAAGATCCAGATCAGCCGACACATCTGTGCTGTCTGATCAGGATCTAAACTGTTCGCTATTTGATTTGTTAGGTTATTTCTGACCAAAATGCGACCAGTGCAGATCCTGATCAGCCGGCACTGCTGATCGGCACAGATGTGCCAGCTGATCTGGATCTACACTGGTCGCACATGAGCAAAAATACATATATATGGAGAAAAGGATTAAACATAGAACTTGAAATCCCAATTTTGTGTGGTCAAATCCAAACAAAACAAAACTGTTTGTATAGAACATGTACCTAATTGTCTCTAAATAATAAACATTCCTTCAAAGCCAATGCATGCTGCAGCGTAAAAATCATGATTTACTAAAGTGACAAACATAAAGGGGGCCTTGCAAATTGGAAATTTCTCTCAAAAACAGGCAATTCAGTGAACATTCCATTTATAACCGGATTAACAGATGCCCAATGAAATTAAAGAAATTATAATAGAAAAAGTAGTCCTAAGCTTTATTGGTTTTAAAGACAATTATAAATCCGTTTCATTCCATTAATTTGAAGATATCTACACCAGAACATAGGCAACAAAGTAACTTTATATGGAATGGCTGTCAGAAATATGGAATTGTAAACTTGTCAGTTTATCAAAATCATGTACTGTATGATGGATCAGAACAGAGAATTGCATCTGTAACAACTGGCCTAGATCCAGATCAGTTTGCTCATCCATGTAGTCTGATCATGGTCTACACTGTTAACAATTCAAGTTTGTTTGTTTGTTTGTTTGTTTGTTTGGGGTTTAACGCCTGGTTTCAACACTTTCTGGTTATATCCCGGCGGTCAGTCCACCTAACCGGTGTTCCTGGGTCTCTAACCAGTACTAACCAATTTCTCCGCAAGCGACTGACTGCTTCCTCACTTGAATCAGAGGTGAGGGACAAATGACTCTCAGACGCAATGTCCGAGTTCAATTGTCACGGAGAAATTTTTCCCGCCTCGGCTGGGGATCGAACTCACGACCCCTGGATTGACAGTCCGATGCTCTATCCACTGAGCTAGCCGGGCGGGCAACAATTCAAGTAAATAAGTCAGGAATTAATTTTGGTATAAGACAACTATGAACAAAAATGGACTAGTTAAAAATTGACAGGAATGTTAATCCATAATATATAATCAGAGGGTAACGAGTTAAGGTAATGTCTACGCTGAAATGCCAATCAATACCACTTCTATCAGGACCAGAATCCACTGTGGATAGGTTTCTCAAGATGCACAGCCTCAAATCATAATTGAATAACAAATTAATACAAATACCAATACTTTCACATCAAAACATAAGATACTACATACAGTATTACCACTTACTATAGCACAAACAGGCAATTCAAACAAGCAAATTATACAGCAACATATCAACAAGCAGGGCCCAAGATCATAAAACTGAGATTAGAGAACAGTCTCCAATCTCAAGCATCTGATTGGCCGAAATGGTGACCAGTCGCAATTTCAGCTAATCAGATGCTTGAGATATGAGACTGGTCTTCAGATTTAGTTTGTTGATCTTAGACACAAATGGCAAGAGTGATAAGCTACTGTTTAGTGTATCTGGGCAGTCTCCATGCATGTCTAACTACACATACAGCATCCAGTGTGTACCTTCTCTTGTAAAGCTTGCTCACTAGTATCCTTGTCTGAGTTCACATCTTTCAGTTCTCGTATTTTCCTTTGCAGACGTACAATCTGCTTGCGTAGTTTATCACAGTCATTGTTTCCCTCCTCGACGCGATCTCTCATGACGGATTCTGCCAGCTCCAGCTCCATGATGTGTTTCTCTGCAAGCTTTAGTCGGTCCTTACACTGCCTTTCAGTGGCCTCGGCACTTTGCAGACGTTCTCGGAGGTTCTCGCAGATCTCGCGAAGTTCGGCAACTCTTGAGTCTTCAGAATCAGATCCAGACGAGTCACTGTCACCATGACATTTTTGACTCAGTTCGTACTTGAGAACATCATTTTCATCTTGCAAGTCCTGAATTTGTTTCTGAAGTTTGTCAACTTCGTTGAATAACTGGGAACGATCTGTGCCGATGACTGGCATGCTGTTGATTCTAGGCCGTCTGGCGCCTAGACTGTCATAGTTGACTGGTTCAATGTAGTCCATATTGGCTTCAAGTGATTCGAAATGTTCATCTGCCTCTTTCCTACTCTCCATCTCTACAATTTCCCGAGTTTCAACTTCTTCTGACTGGTTTACATTTTTATCAGAAATGGAAAGAGACAGTTTATTGTCCGACACAGATCCAGGTGACCTTGGTGACACTAGTGGGCTGACCATTCGCTCCCGAGATCCCTCACGTTCTAGGGATCTCTCACGAACAGAATCAAGGCCCATCTCTGCAAGTCTTAGTCGATTATTTATATTGATATTCCTTGGCTTTGGCTAGGTTGAAAAGAATTATAGTCACAATATCAATAGAAATCACAACATGATTTCACCTCAGTGCAAAAACTAGATATTGAAGAATTTTTTGAGAGAAATATTATGTTCTTGCATTTTTGTGATATTAAAAATAATGCATATTGCAGGAAACTCCTATTATTCTGGATGTCATGAGTTACAAACAACAGCAAGAAAATGATCACATTGTAAAAATAGAACATAAAATTCATGTTAATGAACATCTTTCTTTTTCACAAATTTCAAATAACTTATATATTGGTTTAATATTAAACTTTTGTTTTGTTTTATCATAAAAATGCCAAAACTTTTAGAAGTTATTTCCTTGTGCACTGCATAAAGTGTAAAAGCAAAGACTCAAGATTAGAAATTCAGACTGAGATCAGATATAATTTATTGAAAGATCAGCAGAATTTCATTTTACTTGTCTTCAAAAGACGTTTTATGATCTAGTAGCTGAAAAATCAAAACAGCAGCATTAGAGCTTGTTGGATTACCTTGACTTGAAGTAGCTCTTCCCGCTCATCCCGTGTTAGACAGAGTGACTGTTCCTGTGAATCAAGCTTCTCTCGGTATCTTGCAAGCTTCTCAGTTAACCCTGAGACTTCCTGTTGACATTTCTCCAGTTTATCAGAGAGTCCAGTGTTCTCCTGTTGAAGGGACGTAACTTTGTTCTCCAGATCCTGCATTGTTGTTTCCACCTCTATTACATCAATGACATGCTTAAAATACAATAAAAGGAAATAACTTTTAATGTTAAGGTATTAATGTATGTGTGAACAGTGTAGATCCAGATCAGCTGGCACATCCATGCCATCTGAATTGGATCTTCACTGTTTGCTTTATGGTAAGAAATACCCTAATAAATCAAAAAGCAAATGGTGTAGAATAACAGCCGCAATGGGTTAAGATACATTCAAATATGAAGAAAAATGATTTTTTCTGCTCTGTTTATGATTTGATCAGGTGACCTAGATTTTTATGGATGTTGCTGGCTAGTAAATGGCATAAAAGGTGTTACAGTTGCATTTAAATAGTTCCTGGAAGTTGTTCAATTGCACAAAACACAGATTTTATTTCAAGGAAAAGAATTAACTTAGGGGTCACAAGGTATAAAAAAAGCTACAGTGACCATCTTAATCTGAATCTAAGCAGTGTGCACATTCACATAAAATTTGATTTAATAAGCAGCTATTGAAAAACCTTTATTAATAGTCTATGAAAATGAAATTTATCCAGATTCGACTTCAGAGGCTGGCCTGCTAAACAATATCTTGATATAAAAGCTTGAACTTAGATTTGCTCAGTTCAGTTGAAGCCAAGATGTAGGACTTGAGCAGTTTAATTACCTGTTCTGCTTGTTTAAGCTGTAGCATCACCGTGGCAACTTCTGAGTCCTGGCCCTTCAACAGTCGAGCTAGTTTTTCCTCAAGGCCCTTGATGGTGGCCTTGTACTCCTGTTGGTGCCCCTCCGACATTTCTAACTCAACCTTTAGGGTAGCCTCACTACAGCGGAGGGATACTAATTCATTTGTCTGAAACAAACAATAAATTTCCTGAAGTTCAAACTCAGACCATGTACTGGTTACAGTGACCTCATACAAAGTTTTGTGAACAATCAGCAAATAACATTTCGCACATGCTTTAATTTGCGAAATTACAAAAAAGTTTCATTAAAAATCTACAAAAACCAATTTCCCCTCTGGCTAAAGTTTGCACGTAGTGGCAACATCTTGACCCGTGCAACCCAACAACAGTATAGTGGATGTATTCAATGTCATGTTAAGGATTTATATCGACTAACAATGACATGAAATAGTTTTCTTCAGGAAATATATGTATTTTCGCTGTGTCTTGTCTGGTTAGTGTGTAAGCATAGGTGTCTACAGAAATTTTGCACACACCTCTTTTAAAACTATTTTTATTAACAGTCCAGCCCCATAATCAGATTGTTGAGTTTTCAAACAGATAAAACAACTAGAATGTTGTGTTCCACGGAACACATGTGTCGCCTGCATGGAAATAGTTGAAACGTGGGCCTATGTTTAATCATATATAATTTAAAAAAATTATTTAAGTTGATTTCAATACTTCATCAGTGAACACATGTGTCATCTAAAATGCATTTAAAGGGGAATAACTGAAACCTGAGTTATCATATTCAAAAATTGGTTTGAAAATGCAGACTTTCTGCAATCACCGAACTGTGATTACGGATAAAGCTGTGTTGCACAAAAATAAGTAGTGCACGACTTTTGTCGTCACAGATGGCATTGTTCATGCTGATGATATATTCTAAGTATGAAGTGAATAGGACAAAGTTATAGCCAACATTAAGTTTCAGGTTAAAGTTGCTTTGGAAAGGGGCATAACTCAAAAACTATTGAAACTGGAGTTATCATTCTTGTTGTCATAGATGGCATTGTTCATGCTGATGATATATTCCAAGTATGAAGTGAATAGGACAAGTACTTTCAAAGTTATAGGCAACATTAAGTTTCAGTTAAAAGTTGCATTGGAAAGGGGCATAACTAAAAAAATATTAAAACTGGAGTTATCATGCTTGTCATCACAGATGGCATTGTTCATGCTGATGATATATTCCAAGTATGAAGTGAATAGGACAAGTACTTTCAAAGTTATAGGCAACATTAAGTTTCAGGTTAAAGTTGCATTGGAAAGGGGCATAACTCAAAAAATATTGAAACTGGAGTTATCATTCTTGTCGTCACAGATGGTTTAAGTGAAAAGGATAGGTTCTTTCACAGTTATAGGCAACATTAAGTTTCATGTTAAAGTGGTTCTTGAAAGGGGCATAACTCAAAACATATTGGAACTGGAGTTATCATTCTTGTTGGCACAGATAGGGTTGTTTATGCTGATGATATATTTTAAGTATGAAGTGAATAGGACAAGTTCTTTCAAAGTTATAGGCGACATTAAGTTTCATATTAAAATTACATTTGAAAGGGGCATAACTCATAAAATAGTGAGAGGAGTTATTGTTCTTGTTGTCACTGATTGTTTTGTTCATGCTGATGATATATTCCAAGTATGAAGTGAATAGGACAAGAACTTTCAAAGTTATAGGCAACATTAAGTTTCATGTTAAAGTTGCATTTGAAAGGGGCATAACTGATAAAACAGTGATAGAGGAACTATCGTTCTTGTTGTCACGAATCGCTGTGTTCATGCTGATGATATATTCCAAGTCTGAAGTGAATAGGACAAGTACTTTCAAAGTTATAAGTCACATTAAGTTTCATGTTTAAGTTTCATTTGAAAGGGGCATAACTCATAAAATAGTGAAAGAGGAGTTATTGTTCTTGTTGTCACGGATCCCTGTGTTCATTGTGATGATATATTCCAAGGATGAAGCGAATAGGACAAGTACTTTTAAAGTTATAGGCCACATTAAGTTTCATGTTAAAGTTGCATTTGAAAGGGGTATAACTCATAAAATAGTGACAGAGGAGTTATCGTTCTTGTTGTCACGGATCGATGTGTTCATGCTGATGATATATTCCAAGTATGAAGTGAATAGGACAAGTACTTTCAAAGTAATAGGTCACATTAAGTTTCATGTTAAAGTTGCATTTGAAAGGGGCATAACTCATAAAATAGTGAAAGAGGAGTTATCGTTCTTGTTGTCACGGATCGCTGTGTTCATGCTGATGATATATTCCAAGTATGAAGTGAATAGGACAAGTACTTTCAAAGTTATAGGCCACATTAAGTTTCATGTTAAAGCTTGGGGACTACTGGACGACGACGCCGCCGACGACGACGACGACGCCGACGGACAATAGGATCCCTATGTGTCTACCTGCTACCGCAGGCGACACAAAAAGATATATAATTATGGTTGACTATTTCATAACTCAAACAAAAGTAGCTTTATTGTAGAATGCAGTTAACTGTCATCTGCGTATAAATCATTGTCTATGCAGTGCAAAAAAACCTGTTTTGCATCCGGTTCTGATTAATATAAAATGCCCATATCTTCATTTATATGACTAATCTTGCATTTTATTAAGTTTGTAAAGAAAGCTCAAGCAGTGATGAAGACAAGACACTATTGTCCTGTTGCTTATTATAACTATTGTAATTATTGTCAAACAAACCACTAAATTTCATCACTTTGAAAATGCAAAAACGTTACAAGTACCATTGAAATACGAAGGAGATATATCATTATTGCACTAAGGCAACATAATGTTGTAGCAATGACTGTACTAGTTCTATTAGTTGTGCTCTGCTAGTACTGTTCCTGCATGGATAGAATCACTGCATCTCCTGCTACCTTGCTCACATAAAACGATTAGATTAAAGAAGGTGGACCCTACAGCATTGGATAGCTAAGCACATTGACCACTATACTTTGATGATTCCTTGATGAATTCTTTTCTTTGCAGAGCAGTAAAATCTCCTTCCTGAGCAAGCATCTTTTTACACAGCACTTAATCGGATGAATCATAATAGTCAGATTTTTAAAGAATTAACCTCCCTTTAGCAAAAGTCCTGAGATAACAAAACACAGAATTTTCTTCCACTTCCATACAAGCGCCTTTATGGGGTGGACACACAGTGTAGATCCAGATCATCCAGCACTTCTGTGCCATCTGAACAGGATTTACATTGTTCGCTTTTTGATTTATTAGACCATTTCTGACCAAATAGTGAACAGTGCAGATCCAGATCAGACAGCATCAATGTGCCAGTATACGGAGTAAAGTGTTCAAAGTTTCAGTACGAGTTAGTGATTACCTGCTCTTCAAGTTGATGTGCCAGTTCTGCTGCTGCTGCTGTTGTTTCCAGCTCAGGTACCTCGCTGTCTGTTGATACACTGGCATCTACTGTCAGAACAGGTTCAGACTGCAACATATCAACAAAACATTCTCTTTACAATACTGTCTAATCACAATATTCTGGTTTCTTATCACAGCATTCAAGCTTTTAAAATAATTACTGAGGTATCATTTAATTTCACTGGGATCAAATTTCTCACAGAAGACAAAAATAATATTTCTGTGCAGTTTGAATTCACACAGTCAAAGTTGTATCATGTTCGTAGCATTAGATATTCTTTTTTTCAATTTGACTGGTTTTTAATTTCACACACTTTCACCAGCACTAAATATGTGAAAAATAAACCCACATGAAGTATAATGATACCACAGTAGCATGCATATTCAACATCTAAAAAGTGCTAGTCATGCAAGATTTCTTTCAATTAACCAGTAGATCCAGATCAGGTGGCATATCAGTGCCACCTGATTAGTATCTGCACTGTTTGCTTTTTGATTTATAAGGTAATTTCTGACAAAACAACAAACACTGCAGATCCTGATCAGATGGCAAGGATTAAGGTTAAGTATTTAGGAGTGAGTTTCCATCAACATATCTTGGATTGTGGTACACTTGTGGATTTTTTGTTTGAACAGCATTATATTAACACTTGTCATGCACTTTGCTGCAAAGAATTTCTTTCTGAGAGTGGATTTGTGCTTCTGAAAAAATATTGGTTTAACCTTTTACTATATAATACATGTTTTATTGCTTGTGCAACCAGTGTAGATCAAGATCAGCTGAGCACAATCATACCATCTGATCAGGATCTACATCTGGTTGCTTTTTGGTTAGAATTATTTTAATGAATCTGATGCGAAAAGTGTAGACCCTGATTAGATGGCACAGATCTTCCAGCTGATCTTGATCTACACTGATGGCAAATGTGATAAAACCTGATTATGGAATAAAGCATTAAATTCATGCAGGGAGAAACATAAACAATTTATTTGTACATTATTCAACCTAAAAGCATCTGTGACATAAAATTAATTGACCATTAACCGCAAACACTGCCCAACTACATTTTTTGTGACCTTAATGTCAATTTCTTTTTTGTGAGTATGGTTTACATATCCCTGAGGAAGCTGGCAGATTTATGCAGCCAGCTTACCTACCTGACAGGTGGGAACAACATTACTTCTTGAATCATTAAAATCTTGACAGTATGAGGCATACATACAACCTATCTCTGAATCATCTACAGATAATGTTACCAAACAATAACCAAAATGTGAAGCTTTAGTTCAAAATGACTAAAATATCTTACAATGGACTTGATTTTTATCAGGGTATGATTTAGAAATAGGATTTAACTAACAGAAGAGGGCATAATGATAAATGTCTTTTTTACCAATTGAAAGAAACTTTCTTGTTATAGCTAATAGTAGAGATGCAGGTTTAAAGGATTCATTCAGTCTGGACACAGGCCTGGTTAAGTAACTTTTATATAGGTAGACAAATCCCATTTGAAGAAATCTGCTGAAACTTCAAAAATTAATTCTGACTCCTGGCTTTATCAGCACTAAATATTTCAGCTTTTTGTTATCTTTTTTTATTAGAAACTAAACTAATATCTTTACCTGTCAAATTCATGAAAGGTATTTTCTTTACCTATATTTAAGTCCAAAAGGCAGTTTATGTCAATATAATTGACAGAACCAACCCTCTCTGAATAAGAAAAACAATGATTGTACTGGGAAGAGAATGGAAAAGCAAGAGTAACTAACTCATAGGTTCAGGTTAATGACTAAAAGCATTATACCAACTCCACTGTGTTGCTCATCAATGTAAGAGAAAACATAATTATCTTTGAGTACCTCAATATGACAGTGATTTGCTGATTCAAGGTTTCTAATATTTTCTCACAGAACAAAATGCTGAAGTTATGGTATTAAGCCTTTCCTTCATATGTATGCATTTTATGGCATATGCAAACAGTGTAGATCCAGATCAGCTGGCACATTCCAACTGTCAAATCTACACTGGTCATATCTTGGTCAGAAGTAACCTGAATCAAAAAGCAAACAGTGAAGATCCTGATCAGACAGACAGCATAAATGTGCCTGCAGATAGGATCTACACTGTTTGTCCATGGACAACAGTCCATATTGTATGGATTAACTGGTCAATATAACCTCACAGAACGAAATGAAGATGTAACACACTCACAGCATCCTCATTTTATTATTATATTTGCACTAGTTTAAAATGTTTAATAAAAAAAAACAGAATCCAAAGTTTGAGTTTGGTAATGAAAAATGTTTAAGTGTGGAAAACCCTTCTTTTCTTGGCTGCAAACATATTTTGTAATGAATCTATCTCCAAAATGATCATATTTCTCACATAAATATTTCATTCATTATCAACAACCATTAAGAATATAATTATGAAATGGAGAAATTAGTGGCAAGTGTGTTTTGATAGTATAAAAAGATTGTAAGTTTGTAGATTACAAAAACAACAACAAACAAAAACTGCACTCAACAAGTTTCAAATCTAATTTAACACACAATTCTTACAGTAAAATATTAATTTGAACCAGTCAAGACACAAATGGTTTCAGAATATCATTGGGCCATTCATCTTTATTTTATATGATTATCCGTACATTATGATCTGGATCTAGACTGGTCACTTCCTAGTGAATCTAAAAGAAGCAGTGTAGATCCTGAACAGTTAGCACCAATAACAGCCATGTCCCATGGAGTAAAGGGTGAACCAGAATTAGTACAATAAAAACTTCCGGTGATTATTTTCTCTCCAACCAGATCTACTATTTTCTGCTATCATTATTGATAATAAGCAAACTTCATAGCTGTCTGGAATTCATGTAAGTATAAAAAACATCAAAGCAAATCCCACAACAGATGTGGGTTACATTAATACACAAATGAGTCAGAGTCATTTAACAACCTTCATTTTTCATAGACGTGTATACATGTAGAGAATAATTATCTTTACAGTAAAAGTTCAACAAAATGTATTAAGAGTGCAAAACAAAACACCAGCATTATTGTTATGAAAGATAATTTCTATAAACAACATACTAACATTAACCTATTACAAAATGCAAGTCAGCTGCCATGGAACACTGTAATCTGATAGTCCCTGCCCTCAGGAGGCATTATGTCAGACAAAATCCTCCATCAAAATGAAAATCACTGATTTGGTTATTTGGAAAATAAAAAAAAACAAATACTTCAATTAGGGTTTAAAAAAATGAAGAATGTTTTTATTCTCAATTTATTTAAATGAATTTCCCTTGCATTTTCTATGAAAAAATTCAATTATAACAAAAAAAACAAAAAAAACAAATTCACTTTCATTTTAACAAATATTTTCAATTAAATGTTTCTCTTCTTCTATTTTGTGTTTTTATATTCTGTTTTGGATAACTTCAGAAAATCTGGTGCCTTATTTCCGGGAAATTTAAGAAAGAGAGGAAGATGTGAGTAAAGCATCTCTGACTACAGATCTTCCTCCCTCTAATATATCAAATAGTTGAAATTTTATTTTCCCCCATCACTGATACATCATTCAACAACGATTGTTTATCAAAGCTATCCTTTACTTCATTCCTTTGAGGTGTCTTCATGCTCTTATAGTTTTATTCCTATTTTATTATGCAATTAATACCAATTAATACTGTAAGGTGACGGTGTAACAAGGTATATTACAATAAACTTGTTACAGACAATAACCTTTTTCGTTTTCTTGAAAACAAAATTTAAACAATTGAAAATTGATTAAAACCTTTTTTTCCTCTGTGTAAATGCTTCTTAAAAAAAGGGGGGGGGGGGGGGAGCAGTTAACCCCATGAAACGTTCTAATTTACGGTCAATTTGTTATGAGAATTTTTTTTAGAAATTTAGACAAAAATTAAAATTTTACAACTGTATTCACTTATCTGTTTTCTGTTAGTGTCTCGGTTATTAAACCGCTGAAAGGATATAAGATAATACCTTCTGTTTTACATACTTCTTTCAGTGGATCATGTTGAATTATTTACAATTGATTTTCTTCATTCTGTTTTTTACTCTCCAATTTCCCCAAAAGCTACAAACATCTTACATAACTTGGCACAAGAAATAACTCCAACACAATTCTAACAGGAATAGGTAACACTAATTACATAACAGCTGTTCCTGCTAGAAAATATTATAAGAACTGATATCCTGCATTCTACTCTTAGCACTGCTAGCTACTTCAAATAAATCCACACAAATATTTTCAAATAAATCCAAGCAATTATAAAAAATTCAGCAATATTTCATGTAAAATGTTACTTTCTAAGTTCAATAAGTGAACAAGTTGTATGTACGTGTTGTATGCGATTGTTTGATAGTTCAGACAATGTCAGCTGAACAGGTAACATAGGTATTTGATGCAGCAGCTGACTGTAGGTGTTACTATTGACAATGTCTAAAGTGCTTCATCATCTCTCTCAAATACTTAATAATCCTTTACTCCATATATACATGTTTTATATAAATGTGTGACCAGTGTAGATCCAGATCAGTTTGAACAGCTGTGCAGTCAGATCTGGATCTAAAATAACCTAATAAATAAAAAAGCAAACAGTATAGGTTGTTAGCAGATGGCGAGAATGTGCCAGCTGATCTGGATCTACACTGTTGGCCCATGAAGTAAAGGTGTATCTATAGTGTGAAGGGTTCATTTATTGGTAATTTAATGGCCTCCAAATTTCCATCGTCTTTAAAAAATAAACTATATTGCTATCATTTGAAGCAACTACCTAAATATTTTTACTGAAGTAGGAATAATCCCAATAATAAATATTTCTACTTTTATCTTGATCCTTAAATACATCACTATGTTCTAAAATTCTGATTTAATGCTATGTTCAGCTTGCTTAGCATTGTTATCAAAGGCCTGATTGACGAAAGTCACTGTCTCACAACTTTGCCTCAAAATTTATATACAAAGCTGTAGACCCTTGTTCCATCCTTGTCAAAATACAATAGAATTTCCAGAAACTGATTTCAGACAAAAGCAAACAGACACCAGGTGTGTTAGTCAAGGTCTCTACCAGAAGAACACTGAGTTAATGAGCTGGCATGATAATGGGCATGTAAGTACATGGTTGTCTGTCAAACATCAGAACCCTCAAAGATTTACACCAGTCCTGTATTCTAGTGGGGGAAAGTAGTGCTTTTAACATAATACTCTTTTACCTTTCATTTAATGATACATCAAGTACAGATCTGATATTCTGGAGAGTGATCACTGATTAGTGTATTAGGCTATTGATATGAGAAGCTCAGTTGGGAAGCTAACTACTGCATGTTCACTCATACAAAACCCAGAATTGTTACAGCATGCTGTTAATGGGCTGTTTAAAAAAAATGGCTGGAAAAGTGAAAAAATAGTGAAAAAATAAAGTTAATAAAAATTCCAAACTTGTTATTCTGTATTTTTTGTTTATTGAAACTGAGTAAAGAACTGAAAAGATTTTTAAATCGGTCAACTGGTTGCTGAAATATTGTCATTTGAAAAATGGCAAGTGAAGTGAAAAAAATGTAAAGAATTTAAGTTCATAAAAAGTCCAAACTGGTTGGTCCATATGTTTGTACAATCTTTACAGTGAGCAAAATCAATCAAGTTATACTCATATGTGGCAGAATAAAAATTTTATGGAGCTTTATTGACCAATATTAAATAAATCAAAGAATTTTTATTTATGTGCTTAAATTACAAGTATTACTGTTTCTTATTATTTAAATGTGTATTTCTGTTAAAATACATGTTGATGCATCAAATATAAGTGCTTTAGAACTTGTGGTATCGCATTAAGATAAAATTGTTAAAAAAGTGTGTCACACTCCTGACAACCACATAAGTGCAGTGTACTCAAAAATGTTTCACTAAGGCCATTCCTTTTTGTCTCAATTTAACGAAACATGACATAAACTTCTAGGAAAAATATGCTCTTGTTTTCATGTAAAGGATATGTTGACAGAATATTGCAATATGTGCATAATGTCACACTCCTGACAAATTTAGCTGACATTGTCTGAAGGGAGCTGCAGACAAATATAATTTCAATAGAGTTGATAATATTATAATTATTGCATCTAGAAACATAAAACTTAATGATACACAAAACATTTCTTATGTACTATTAATCTTTAAAGTCCTATAAATTTATAAAGCAAAGATGTATTCATTTTCTTGAGGTATTTTCCAATCTACCACGCTTGACTTAATAGCATAAATTTTGATTACTTTAAGTATAATATGCTTAATTTTATCATTATTTGATGCCTAACAAATGCACATTCTACTACAACAACACTTAAACTTGTCTTTACTCAAGCTTTTTGTAAAATAATGGCCTGAACAAATGTGATTTTGAAAAGTGTCACACTTTTTTGTCACACTCCTGACATTTTTTGCCCATTATTTTAGAATATTTTTTTAACGGATGGTGCTATTTTGAGGAAACTTCACAAATCTTTAAAGGGCATGATGAGACACTTTGCAAAGTAGGAAAATGGAAGTAACTGTTTGTTTTACATTTTTATAACAGGAAATCCCAAACCAGCCGTTTTTTTTTTAAACAGCCCTAATGTGTTTTTCATTGAAATTACCTAAAATGACAAAAATGACATCCTGAAAAACACCACTGTGATAAAAGGGGAAGACATCAAGATGTAAACAGGGATAAACTGACAGAAACAGACAGTGAACACTTCAAGGGAGTCATCCCTGCTCAGTATCAAATACTTACAGAATCAGCCCACAGTGTTAATAGGGCAAATACTTCCAGAAATATACCATTGATGGAAACAGGGCAAATACTTCCAGAAATATACCATTGATGTAAACAGGGCAAATACTTCCAGAAATATACCATTGATTGAAACAAGGCAAATACTTCCAGAAATATACCATTGATGTAAACAGGGCAAATACTTCCAGAAAACACCAATTAATTTTGTACCTGCTTCATTACAGACTTGTGCTTCCAGAACAAAAGCCATATAAATAAAATTTCTGACTTCATGTTCTAGTGGCTGAGCGATCAATCATACAATAATGGTGTACTTGCGACCAAAGAATGCTAGCATGATAATGTGGATGTATCAACATACCTTTCTGTCAAATACAAACAATATTGAGAATTTATAACAGGATCCCATAATGCTTCATCATACTTTGTCATACTCAGTGTTACAACTCCACAAAATAAACCAAAAATGTCACAAACATAATAATGATTTTGTGTTTTTTTTACCTTACTGTATGTTAACATTTAACCTCTATATCCATACATCAACTGCTGATACAGGTCAGGACCATAATGTCTCAGTTGTGATGTAGTATTGTATCAACATGGGCATAGCTGTTGGTTACCAACCCTAAATGTTCATAGGTAGATCCAGAGAGGGTTTGGAGCCTAATTTTCAGCATGAATATTCAATTTCCACGGTGACTTTGGCCAGAAAGTTGGAAATTATTATGTCACTGCTGTAAGAAGGCCATGAAAGAACCCTGTTTCTGGAAATCTTGCAACATAGCTTGATGTTGTCATACAAGGATTAATCAGGTTGCACTAATTAACATTAAACAACTATTAAAGAAAATGTTTTTTATTTTTAAAGACAAATGCCAGCACAAGTATGAAGACATCATTACTCATGTCATGAGCATTAGATATACACTATATCTGTCATTTTACATACAAGTTCACCTTACATAAACAAGTGCCAGTGAAATGTGAAGAAGATATTCCTTTTTTGCACTTAGGTGATGAACCATACACTATCATAGGACAAAGGTAATTTGGCAATATTAATTATTGTTTAATAGAAAGGGTGAAGCTCCCAATACTTGTCCAATTAGCCAAGTGTTCTAAGACGCAGTCAATTTGAAATGCAATTTAAGCAACGATGTAATAGGTTGTAGGTTCGAAACATGAGATTTTACTTTTTTAAAATTTTTAACAAAATAATTATATCCGTGATAAATAAACCAAAGCAAAATACCCAATACTTTGAAATAACTGCAATAAAACTAAAAAAAAAAAAAATAAATAAAATATTTCCTTAAAAACCGTGTATCAGTGTGTATCGAACCTGTGTCATAAAAAACGTTAGGCCTATCACAGCCAGAGGTGTAAACCAGTGTGCTATCAAGGCGATGTGTTATGAATTGGCAAAATAGTACTTTTAACGCGTAGATTTGCTTTAACCCGTGTTTACATTCTATTAATAATTGTAAACATCGCCAATTTAGCTTGGCCAACCTATAATTATATGAGACAAAATAAGCTTAATATATTGTTGCTGCCAAATATGTAAAAATCTCATGCTTTGCATCTATTTGCAGTTTTTAATCTCCATTTTGAAAATTCATTGTAATTTTGGCCAGAAAAGGCAGTGTGCTAACAAATGGCAAACAAATTCATTTGTGAAACCAAGCAGAAACATTGCATTAATGATCCTTGTAAATATATTATTTTTTTCATGTCAGAACATGAAAATCATGCAAAAAGCAGTTTTTTCTCAATAATGTGGATAAATACATGCCTGTCTGTGTGCCGAATATGTACAGCAAACAGGATTCATACCTGAACAACAATATGCATCTTTACTATAAGATATAAACCAATGGTTAAGGGAATGCAAACATTCTGAAAGGCAAAATAGCCTAAAATTTCTAAAATATATCTCGGGGAAATTACTCATTGCCAGGCCAGATTTCAGTGAAGAAATGTATTTAAATATGTGGCAGCATTAACATTTGTGTAAGTTAAGATACATGTACTACAGCACTAAAACAAAAGTGAATGTTATTACCATTTGAAAACTGAATATATATAAAATCAAGACATTTATCAAGTAGACACTAATCTACAATATCTTGGGGGCAATTTGTCAAAATACTGTCAGGTATTTAATAAATAAGAGGAAGTCCCTTTTCATTTTTACTCTCAGTTTCATGGTCAAAATATTTTGCTTTATTACTTAAAAACCTGACATTTAATGTGTTTTCATTTAATGAATGCAGCCACAAATGTATGTATTTCTTCACAAAAAATCCTTGTTAAATAGAGTTAATATAACTTTCCTGTGTTTTTTTTTTTCTGAACAGATTTTAAGAAAACTAATTATGTGAGTGAGTATGTGAGCTTTTACTACACTACTGAAGTAGAGAAGGCATTTATGAATGAGCTAGTGGAAGTAACAAACACTAATGTTTTTTTTTACAGTTATAGACATTTATAGTTATTAATAGTTACACCTGTTGTTTGTAAGACCATTAATTTGTCACCTTAACTTAGAAATAACACTTGTTCAGAACGGAACATTTCCTTAGACAAACACCACTTATTGTAGTTTATTTCTTGTATTTTTACCATCAGGACTTTTTTAACCCTCCATGTTTTCAAACATGCACATGGCACAGATCTGGATCAACACTGTGATAAAGGTGTTTATATGTAGTAAAGGGTTAAAATGTTTGCCAAGCTTCTTATTTATACATGCCATTTCTGTTCAAATGAATATAACTTCTAAATCCACCTGCCTTGTGATGAAACTTACAATTTACCCCAATCTGGCAGTGACTTCCTCATCACAACCCCACTGCCCCCTCCCCTCCCCAACCCTCAACCCCTCTCCTCTCTCAAAGGAAAATGTTATCTGTGACAGCAAGTTTAAATCAATACCCACACAGGGAGTATCTCTGAAGGAACATTGGCTTATCATAGTTAATTGAAATTGTTAAGCCATCAACTCATTAAATTCATGGTGATGTTTATGATAACTTCTGTCCATTTACAACCACTCATCCCTGGATATTAACCAAATTTCTCTTTAATCATTGTGTAAATATTGACTTTATTAAAGAAACTTTAACACAATCCAAATATCAGCACAAATATAGTATTATCAAAAGACCAGTGATGTGACCAGACCATTAAAGAGGCTTTAGGCATCTTCTGATCCCATCCCTAGAGCTTAGTTCACTCTTTTAGCCCTTTACTCCAAATATATATGCATTTCATTGGATAGGCGACGAGTGTAGATCCAGATCAGCTGGCACATCCATGCCTTTAGAAATGTTTGGTAAAAAATAACCTAATAAATCGATAAGCGAACAGTGCAGATTCTGATCAGAGAGCACAGATGTGTCAGTCGATCTGGATCTACACTGTTAACACACACAAAAAAAGGCATACAATTATATGGAATAAAGGGATAAACTGCTCAAATTTTATCTATCTCATTCTCTAACAGATAATGATTGAAAAGTCAAGTGCAGAATAAGAGCTACTGGACTGAAAATGAAAACAAGTGTATCTTCTATTATGCAATATTTTAAATAAAAAATATCAAAGAAGACTGATAATCTATCTAAACACCATTTCTTATCCTAAACAAATCAATGCAAAAACAACAACAACATAACTTTATCAGCAAAAAAAAAATGTATGTTTGTATTTCTCAAATAGAAAGAAAACAGCAGTATAAAAACCTAGACATAATTATGTCACCTAATTAGAAGAGGTGAATTATAAAATATACAACAATTTTACTTAGGCCCTGAAGGTATGGACTGTAATTTTGAAAGTAAACAAGTCACCACCTTTGATAACATCACACATGGTCAACAAAAATTTAATGAGTCAGATAAAGGTAACTGACCTTCCTTTACAGTTAACTGCCTGGACAATATACCACAACCAAGATCAGGCCCTGTCATTATTATACTTTTTCTATGCTCAGCTCATTTCGGTGCTCAATCTTAAAATGTGTAGAAAATTAACAGCCTTCATAAATAAGAAATAAACGTCTGTTCTACAGTTGTTATCAAGGAAATATATTTGATATTTTCAGTTTCAATGTTTTGTTTCAAATAATAAAAGGAAAGGATGTTGCATCATGATAAGGACACTATAAATATCTAAGAAATACAGATAGATTTTGAAGACTTTGCAAAATGCTTGCATTTACAAAACATTAAACATCTAAATTCTGTAGAAAATATGAAAAAACATAATATCTGTAATTGTGTTCCAAAACACTGAAGTTCTATCAAAGTGATATGATGAGCATGTTCCATATTAGAACTTGACAGACTGTCTTGACGAACTGGATATTTTTAATCCATAAATATTCCCTGTAACGTGTGTGCTACCAGTGTAGATCCAGATCAGCAAGCACATCCCTGCTGTCAGATCTGGATCTACACTGGTCACATCTTGAGTCAGGAATAACCTAATGAATCAAAAAGAAAACATAAACCAATTACCCCAACGAGTAGTCAGACAATTTAATTCCTATTTAGGTATGCAAAGTTGTTAGGGGGGAGGGACAGACATGAGTAGTGGCTTGTTGATGATTGTGGCTTATCTCAAGTAGTCTACATTGTAGAGTCTGTCACAAGAGAAACCAAAAATTTAATGTTATCTTAAACTGTTGACACTTGAGATAAATTTATGTTCAAATCTTCAAACCCTCTGATTCCTGATTGTTTAAACTTTCCCATCCCCTTTCAAGTCATGACTTCCTGGATTTTGTTTTCTTAGTCTTTGCATGTCAAACATTCACAACATTAGCATATTACTGGTGTATGCAACCCTCATAAAAGTCAATTAGCAATATAAGATTGTGTGCATATTTATTGATAATGTCAAAGAAAACAACATACTATGTGTCACAAACTGCACTTCTGACTTCAAGTTGTTATTTTTATTACCAGTATATTGCTGTTTTACAAATGACACCCCTCTAGAACACAGATAGATGTTTGTCTTCTATGCCTGGCCAACGAAATGCAGCTTTAAATAATACATCAATTGAAATCACAATAAGCCATGTAAAAATTAGTTATAATTGGCAAATAACCCTTTACTCCACTAATTATATCTTATATGTGAAATGTACATGCAGATCATCTGGCACATCCATGCCGTCTAATAAGGAACTACAATGTTGGCTTTTAGATTCTGTTTAACTTTTATAACCTTATTTCTGACCAAGAAGCGAACAGTAATAGATCTTAATCAGGGATCCTAATAAGTTAAGGGATCAGTGATCTCACAGAGTAAAAGGCTAAATAACTGTGAAAGCACTTTAAAATTTAAAGGGGTCATGAAATTTCTGGTTATGATAAATAGTATTTTATAGGTTTTAAAATTCATGGTCTTCATTTTTGTTCAAATTGTTCTGTCAAAGTGAGTCAAATGAAGCTGGTAGTGTAGTTCCTTCCCACCAATGAATGAGGCCATGCATTGTAAAATATAATATTATAAGAAAGCTGTGATCTATTATATAGGCTTCTCCTTTTAAAGTGACATGGCAATCTTGAACAGACTATTTTAGGCTTATCTTTAGTGATTCACTGTATTTTGAAATAATTTATGGTGACTGAGACAAAACTGGCAACATTGTTTTATCATCATGTTACAAGATAAATGAAATACTTAACAATAGGATTTGCAAAAAAAGTCCCTATCTAATATCCCATCTTTACACCCTAGGTGTTCTCCCAAAACATGTTAACTATCCAAAACTACTCAAACCCAGCTATCAGTTAAATCAGCCAAAGAGTATCCATTTCAAATAGCTACAACTCATTACATTTACCCTGACAATCAGAATTTGGTGAAATACCTACAAATTGAAATCAGTTTCCATGGAAATATCACATTATTTCTCTCATTTTCACTTATTTTCTGCCACAGTTGATATCATATAAATGTAATTCTCATGATGTAATTTACAGTGAAAACCTCGATTTCCGAAGTTAGGTCAAAATATAGAATATGCTTATAGCTACAGTATGAAACTTTATCTTTTAGTACCAGCACATTACAAAAGATCTTAAATATAAAAAGAGTATTTCCTTCTTAAAATAATTTAAATTACCGTTTTATCTGAATTTATATCTAAGTTATGCAGCTGGGACACAATTTCATGAAAAGCTGCTTTATTGCACATTTTACAATTTCCTCTAGACCTAGTTTATTGCAGAATCATGTAAGCTCCTCAAGCCGAGAACAACATGCTTAGCTGCAGAAGCAGGATTGTGTATGAACATGAATCTTATATTATCAGAAGCCCTCACATTCAGTCATACAAATGTTAGTTTGTTTTTTAAATGAACATTAACTTCCCAGATAATTTATAACTGCTAGACTGTACAGACAGGATAATCCATTTTACTTATAGTCTAACTCATACAACTCTTTAGAGGATTATTTCATAATCATATCGGCTTTACTGTATAACAATATTATATATCATAATGCTGGCTCAGACAAAATACGAAAGTCACAAACAAATATTTAAGATTCTTTTTGTATTGCACAATCTTAACCTTTTACTCCCTATACATGTTATAACACATGTCTGACCAGTGCAGATCCAGATCATCTGTGTTGTCAGATCTGGATCTGCCTTGGTCACAGCTTGGTCAGAAACAACCTCATGAATCTACACTGTTTGCCCATGCAGTTATAGTGTATGTATGTGCCCATGCAGTTATAGTGTATGTATGTGCCCATGCAGTTATAGTGTATGTATGTGCCCATGCAGTTATAGTGTATGTATGTGCCCATGCAGTTATAGTGTATGTATGTGCCCATGCAGTTATAGTGTATGTATGTGCCCATGCAGTTATAGTGTATGTATGTGCCCATGCAGTTATAGTGTATATGTATGTGCCCATGCAGTTATAGTGTATGTATGTGCCCATGCAGTTATAGTGTATGTATGTGCCCATGCAGTTATAGTGTATGTATGTGCCCATGCAGTTATAGTGTATGTATGTGCCCATGCAGTTATAGTGTATGTATGTGCCCATGCAGTTATAGTGTATGTATGTGCCCATGCAGTTATAGTGTATGTATGTGCCCATGCAGTTATAGTGTATGTATGTGCCCATGCAGTTATAGTGTATGTATGTGCCCATGCAGTTATAGTGTATGTATGAAGTAAATGGTTAACATAGCAAGTTCTCTATCCCTGCACACAAAACCTGCAATCTGGAGCATATACTGCAATGTTTCAGGTCTAAGTACAATGGAAACATATCATTAACTGCCAAACTCTATATTATTATTACTGGGGAGAGATTTGTGTGTGGAAGACGCCAGGTGTTCCTCCACTCATTGTTACAGTCCTATAAAACATTCATACAGAATTTCAATCATTTGTTTTTTGTGTCCAATTTAAGCAAGGCAGATAGATCAGCTGTCATTTGTTCCTGACAAAATCAATATGGAATTATGCCTTAATTGTACAAAGGAATGTTTGGCTTTTGTTAATGGTAGTACTACTAAAGATTTTAATTTTCTCACAAAAATAATACATCATCATTAGTGCTCAAATTTTACTTCTATAATTATATATATCAATATTTATGACTGATTTACATACGAGTAAACTGAGAAATTAAAAAAAAAGATAAAAAACTCACCCTTTAAGATAAATTTCCTAGTTTTCAGCATTATGCAGTGCATGAATTTATTTCCGTATAATTATCATATTATCTAATCCAGAAGACTGACATTTCCTCAATTTGAATAGTTATATGGTATTATTTATAATAACCACAGACCAAGATCATAACACGACATCCACATTTCCCTCAGTGTTAAAGTTAAAACACAAGATCCACACAGTAGCGGTTCCTCCCTTACTTGATAATCCAGCATTAAATCTTTAACATTTGAAACAATATAGAATCTATACAAGTTAGATAAATCTGTGTTACAGTATTTCTTCAACAGGTGAACATAAAATTAGCTACCACTACTATCAAAACTGTCAAGGAAAATTGTGATAAATTGTGAAACCACTTCTATGGTAATAAAATCAACCTATTTCCCAATAAATCACCACACGGATGTCCTCAATTCACAAATTTATATAAAAAGCAGTTTAATTCCTTCACAAAAATTTGTATTTCAAGAGGGTTAAATAAAAAATCAAAGTTGGAGCAATTGTAATAAAATGCAACCAATTCACTTTTAATAGAGACTCATTTCATGAGGACAAGGATATAGTGAACTACAATGGCAGCTCCTTTTATTACAAGTAATCATTATTTGCAAAACATTCTGTTATCTAAAAACCAAGATCCCATTGCTTTGTTGTGCATTTCAATAGTGATTATCCGCTAACAAACTAACCCTGAATAGCGAATCATTTAGCAATCTGTACCTTCTAACGTAGCGGTATTTAACTTCTGTAATACTCTACAGTATAGCAACAAAAGACTGCAGCAGTTTCCTAAATCGGTAAGTTACATTTAAGTCCTGAAAAAGAATTCATCTACTTAAATGTCGCTAAACTTTATAAATATTTAATGTAGCAAAGGCAGATTATTTGCGTTCTACAACCAGGTAATAATGTCAATAATATTGTCTTGTAGCAGGTATTCAGTTACTCTGTGTCCTAACAATCAATGTGATCTCTGTAGGGCCGTTAACCCTTTCTTCGATACAGGTTTATGCCTTTATGGCATGGGCGAACAGTGTAGATGCAGATCAGCCGGGACAGCCATGCTTTCCGATCAGAATCTGCACTGTTTGCTTTTTTTATTTACTAGGTTATTTCTTATGCAAAAGGACAGTGCAGATCCTGATCAGATGGCACAGATGTGCTGGCTGATCTGGATCTACACAGTTTGCCCATGAGATAAAGGCGTATATATAAAGTAAATGGTTAAGAGGTAAAAACAAACAGAATTTATTTTTAGTCATAATTGCAATATAAGGAAGAAGGTAACAATTGGTTTTCAGTTTCACTATAAAACCCTTCAATACATTCCCACAATGCAACATAGAACAAAAGTGTATCCTGACTGGAAGTGATGCCAATAGCATATTTCTACAGCTGATTTCAAGAAGACAATGTCTGACCCAAGGAAGAATAAAAGGAAAGCCATCTGCGGATACTTTTATATTAAAATAGTCCAAACAAACACATCTACATAATAGTGAGCAATTCATAATTTTTACATTATATTTACATTATATTTAAAATGTCATGGACTGTTACTGAGATCTCGAGAAAATGTAATGTCATGGACTATTACAGCAATTTCAACAAAAAATGACATGGACCATTACTGCATAATAAAAATATGCATGAATATTTAATTATCAAAACTCCAGATAATTAAAGAGCAATAATTTGGTAAGAATTAAAAAAATGTTGGATGTTCACACAAATATCTTTTATCAATGAATCAATTTGTATAAATATCTGAAGTTATTTCTCATGATATAAGTTTCAACCTCATTGGTTAGAGGTATACTTTATACCAAAACACTTGATTTGATGCCAAGAAAAGCATCATGATAATGAAACATGGGAAAAAACATTTTTACACAATTAAGGGGCTACAACTCAGTATTGCATAACTAAACTACAAAAATCAGTCAGAATCCTGAGATCTTGGCCATATATAACAGATAAAGGCAGAAAGAGTTCAAGTGAAAGCAAGAAAAAGTAAATGCCAATGACACCAATAAATTATCAAACCATCTCCAATGAGCTGATGACTTAACACACAAGTATCCCTAGAACCTTTTCCTCCATAGATATGCACTTTTACGCATGTGCGACCAGTTAGATCAAGATCAGCCGGCAAATCTGTGCCACCTGATCAGAATCTGCACTGGTCGCATTTTGGTCAGAAATAACCTAATGAATCAAAAAGCGAACAGTTTAGATCCTGATCAGATGGCACAAATTTGCCGGCTGATCTGGATCTATACTGTTCGCCCATGCAATAAATGGGTATCTATGGAGGAAAGAGATGACCTTTATCACATGAGCAAACAGTGTAGATCCTGAACAGCTGGCCACATCCATGATGGCTGTCTGAGCAGGATCTACTATTATTTCTTTTTCAGATTTATTAGGTTATATCTGACCAAGAATTGACCAGCGTAGATCCAGATCAGATAAATCTACACTAGTGGCATATGTATAAGTAAAAGGGTTAGAAGAATTAAATCATTAATTGTCCCTAATTGTCAGCAATATTTCCCCATCTCAAAAATTATCTTCAGTTATATAGAACACTTCATAAAGATCCTGTATTTAATGACATGAACCAAAATGTAAACATTTTAAGCCAAAATAAATCAGCTTTGTTTAACACACCTGAGGTTTTGGGTTTACAGTTTTGATAATAAAAATATTTTTCAAACGGTTTTCTGAAAAGGCCGGAAATAATCACACTTGATTTCTCAAGTTTATTTCCTTTCGCTTTTACGTATTGATTTTGTGTCAAAGAACACGTCCCACAAAATTTCACTTAAACTATCAATTGAATTCACTGTTTTTTATGCATAAAAATTTGAAAGCAAAATAATGTTATTTTGTGCAATACACTATTAAGCGCCATACAGCTTTTACATGTATCTGTAACCTCATTCCACATTATTAACCCTTTACTCCACATACAAAAATGTATATGACTTTTACCACATGGGTGAACAGTGTAGATGCAGATCTGCCTGCACATCTGTGCTGTCTCATTTAGGATCTACACTTCATACGGTCATTTCCTGATTGGATGGAAAGGATGTGCTTGCTTATCTGGATCAGACCCATATAATTATTATGGAATAAAGGGTTAAAGAACTGATTTAAATTTCGTTTTTTTTTAAAGTTTTTATTTACAAACAGTATAAAAAAAGTGAACTATTATTGTCAATTCAACAGTATATACACTTACCTATTGTTTTAAATGTAATCCAGTTCGAAGATACAATATTTTCAGTTTTTACAAAATTGGTATATTACTTATTTTTTATACTGCTACAATATTTATGAAGACAATTTAATAACTCCAAGACTGAGGTGATATCTCCAGCATATTGTACTAAGCTTGGCAGCAGACTCTACAAAATATACGCTATCGTAAGATAACACTTTAAAATTACATTGCAAAAATTTAAAATTTCATGCTATCAACAGACAAAATTAAACACCTCTTGATTTAATATTCCAAAATATCAAAGCTGTAATTAAAGAGCTATGATTTTGTCTAAACTTCTTATCAGAGTTAATTTATGTCATATTTCTTTAATGACAAATCATATTACTGGCTTTAATCCAGGCTTTATAAATGGAAAATGTTAATCAGGCCTTATTGTTATAATTTTGGTATTGTTCAAATGAAACAATAACAAATATTGACAAAAATCAATCGTGACCGTAATTCACAAAGTGTTAAGTTATTGAAACATAAGACACATATCTTAACAATCAAAATCTGCTATTGTGTCACTAATTTAATAAAAATAATTCCAATTCGTTCTTCTAGCGAAGTAACACTACATTTAGCTATATTAAAATTCAATTCAGTGTTACATTGAACTGTTAGCTCTTTCAACTTTGTTGTTTATTCTACTTATCTTTATTTAGGTTTTAATAGACCATTTCTTAGTTTACTTTTGGACTTTAAATCTTGTTAAGATATTTACAAGATGGAAAAACTATTTGAATATTTGCGATAAGCTATAAAAATATTGTTAGGTCCTGATTATTATAGTCTTACAATATTAATAGCTTTCAATTTCTTATCGAGAAAATGTTTATTAATTCTAGTTACAGAGATAAAAATACAGTTGTCTCTTTAAGAAGAACAATTATAATTATCTTAAACTGTCTTTTTAACTTTATATCAGCCAATATTTTGGATATTTTCTTTTGAAAAATATCTTAACCATCTTAACCTTCAAGATGCCTTTTACTCAATTTCTATTATGGTATTCTAATTCTAGCAGGATTTTAAAGTTCAGAGCGTACATCCGGATCCAATGACACAATCGTGCCACCTGATCCTGATCTACACTGGTCACCCATGGGATATGCTTGTGTGGCCAGGGTAGATCCTGATCAGCTGAAAACATCCATGATCTACACTAGTTGCTGCTTTATCAGAAACAACCTAATGAATCAGAAGAAAAACAGTGTAGATCCTGATCAGATAGTATAGATTTGCAAGCTGATCTAGTTGTACAGTGTTCATGATCATCCATGGATTTCCGCCATATCCCATGGAGTAAAGGGGAACTGCAAAAGTGAGTTACCTTTATTCACTATACTGTATGACCCCTGGAGGATGTGACAACTTTTTACTACACCAATAGCAAACACAGGTACAAAGTTGCCAGACATAGTGAGATACTATCAGGGTCATTAACACATACCCCACCCACTTTGTATGGTAGATCCCAATCTCTTACGTCCCAGAGATTGCAATCTACAAACATACAGGTAACTCAGGGCAAAATTTGGTAAATTAACAACCAACTCATTTACCAAAATTTACATAACATTATTTACAAAACAATACAATGCAAAGTAGAGATAATAATTATGATTTACATCCACCGCAGACTACACTAATATTCTTTATTCCTTTATGTTCAACAGTAATTATCATGGCAGGGTTTTCATTACTTTGAAAAGAATGAAGATTTAAGTTACCAGGGTAAATCAGTATGTGCAAATATTAACTCAATAGAGAAGAAAAAACCAGCATAAAAAGTATTTACAAAGTTAACGACATGGGAATGATGCAGCTATTCCTGCTATTAACTTTAAGTCACAGTTGTCAAAAGCCTTTTATCCTAGAAAATATCGGGGAAAACTTACAAAAATTAAAAACAAACGACTTTCAAAGTTCTTTTCCATCTATTTCCATAGATACCCCTTTTATTGCATGAGCAAACAGTGTAGATCAGCGGGCACCTTACACTGTTCACTGTTCACTTTTAGATTCATTAGGATGCTTCTGAAGCTAACAGTGTAGATCCTAATCCATTTCCCAGTTTTTAACTGATCCACGCAATTAACAATTATAACCAGATATCAATAATACAGTTCATAATGTATGCCTTGTACAGTAGGATTCATTCACTTCCATTCTTGATTGTATTGCATGTTCAATTTACCCATTGTCCTATTGTAACATTAACAGCAATATATTTATAATAGTCTTATCTGAATGTCAATCAAAATAAAATCATTATAGGTATGACCATTAAATTTTAATTAATAAACTACTTGACCCTCATACTAAATGATAGATTCAAATCTCTTATTCACTTTACAATCAAAATGAAATCATTATGCATTTGACCATTAAATTTAAATTAATAAACTTCTTGACCCTAGACAAATGCCACATTCAAATCTCTTAATCACTTTAAAAGTGTAATACAGTGGACAAATTCAATGCATGTCAGATCGGCGTGAACCTTGTCTTTTACTTACTGTTAAGTGCTTTACAAAACAGCACTTTAAGCATGTGTGTCTGCTTAATTAATCTGCATCATGACTCAGTGCTAGGCTATTACTGATACAAATTGTCACCAAAGTTGACAGACTCTTGGTTTAAAGAATAACATGCCACAAAAACAATCATAATCCTTTACTCCATTTATATGGGTTTTATCCCATGTGCCAACAGTGCAGATCCAGATCAGCTGGCACCTGATCTTGATCTACACTGGTTGTTTCTCGGTCTGAAATAACCAAATGAATCTAAAAACAACCAATATAATACAGCACAAATGTTCAAGCTGATCTGGATCTACAATGTTTGTAGATGAGATAACAACCATATCCATGGGGCAAGGGTTTAGGAACTGGTACAACCCTGACAGTATTTCTTAATACAGAACACAACCCTGACAGTATTACCTAATACAGAACACAGTTTCTAACAAATAAATAGAACTACTGCTGGATCTCCAATGGCAAGTGAATGTCAAAAAGTTCTATAATGTCATTCTTTGGAACATTTACTTTCCATGAAAATTGTAGGAATCATTAAACATATTTTCAAAATCACTTTGTAACAGTGTTTATGGTATATTATAATTATTCAACTCATTTATTAATGATATTCTGAAGAAAAATGACAATTTGCATAGATCTACATATCAATACTATAGAACATACCGGTAGTGCATGCTCACATTATAAATATAAAATGTTACTGCATAAGATGCATATAAAAACTGCTAGAAAGATTACAAAAATCATGTTACCTTTTGAAATTAAGTTCCATTAATTAAAATACCAGTCATAAAATGAAGTTTACAAATGTGAAGACAGTCCTATAATATCCAAGCACAAAACTATTCAGAATATAATTAAATTTTAGCTAATTAATTCAATTAAATGAATAAAGTAGTCAGAGTAAGTATGTCCAGTGACAGTTGTGTAGATTTGAGTCAGAACTATCCATCACTATACAGCGCAGTACGGTAATACTACACTGACACAATGATCCTTAAGGCAACATTTCTCCAATTTTCATTAAAATTTTGTAAGTTGTTAAACAAATCATAAAATATGTGATAAAATATTGAAAACATAAGGTAACAAAACTAGCAATTATGTAGTCTATAACAGTCACTTCTCTGTCAAAAATAAATTAATGAATTTAAAAGTCTTAATGTAAAGGTAAGAATCTTGTGCTGGAAAACACCTCTAAATATTAGGCATGTATCTACAGTACATGCAGTAACACTGATTTTTAAATTTAACCCTTTACTCCATAATGTGTATTAACATGTCTGTGCCCAGTGTAGATCCTGATCAGCTGGCACATATGTGCTGTCTGATCTGAATTTACACTGGTTACATCTTGGTCAAATATAACCTAATGAATGTTTAAGTGGACAGTGTAGATCCAGATCACATGGCACAAATGTGCCATCTGATCTGGATCTACCATGTTCGCCCAAATAATAAGGTATAATTATCTACAGTGTGAAGGATTAAGAATTTTGCACTTTTGCTAATGGCATCAATCAGAACACCTGATTTTTCTACAGTTGTAATTGGAGTACTTATTACATCAAATTTGACAATTATCTCAAAGATAACAATCTACACACTGCTTTCTAATGTTTACATTGTCCAACTGTGGCTTTTGTGTGATAATGTATTGCACATGTTCTGAGATGACATTAACAAGAAATAATCACTGATCATTAACTTTACTTCTTCAAATTTAAAGGAAGAAATTTTAACCAAAAAGAGACCCATTCACACACTCTGCTAAAATTCCAATATTGTTTAACGAACTAAATCATTACTTTCTTCTCAGATACAACTTTATTCTGGAGATTAGATAAATTTATAGTTTTTGATAAATTATTATATAGTTGTTACATTGTTACATTGTAAAAAGTTAAAACAATCAGTGTTTATGTCTGTGATTTTGTTTATACCTTTACTTCATTGATACACCTTGCCAGCTGATCAGGATCTACACTGGTTGCATATCCATTTTAAAATGTGTATTTGGAGTAAAGGATTTAAATGCAGCAATATTCAATACTGCATTGCATTTTACTTTGTTCTTGTTGTTTTATGCTGAAATGTACCAACACTCAGCTGGGCACTATGTACTTCTGTTTGCTTTATAACACAGAGTCTCTGGGACTCTGTTTTCTCGCTGACTTGGGTCTACATAGGTTAAATACAAAATCATCCCTATCACTATATAAGCTGACAAATATCAACAAGTTTGAACTAACCTTTATATTAAAAGAACATAGTAGTCCATCTAATAAAACTTCTGTTTAGAATAATGTTAATAAAGTTCATAAAAATGTTTCACAATACACTGATTTCAGCAAATTATCTTGCAACTCTGTTCACCACACATTAAGAAAATAGATGGTATCACATTATGTACATAGGCCGTGATTAATGATGCAAAGCATAGATCAAATATTTGATTTCAAGTGGTCACTATAAAACAGAGCAAATCTACATGAATAATTGATCACTAATTGACTTTAATGGAAGTTGATAGTTACAGGGTATCTTGCATTATAGACTTTTGTAAACTGAGTGGTATGGGAGAATTTGATATGTTGGGCAGAATGACTGTTTGGAAACAGTTTCAGCATTGGATGCAAGACTGGCATTTGGGGAAATCTTAGTGTAGTTACCTGAAGATTTCCAACTTTCTGAAAAAAGTCCCTATGAAAATTAAATGTTGCTACCCATAAAAGGGGTTTGAGCAGGCACACTGAACCCCCTCTGGATCTAGCAATTGGTTTAGCACATGCAATTCTGAACCTTCCATTTATGGAGTATACATTTTATTTTCCCCCAAATGTTGTTGATAAAATATCTTCTGCAAGAGTAAATTTTAAGAAAATAAGGATTTTGGGGTTAAATTTAAGCAGAGGCCTACATTTAGATGAAAGGTTGTTTGCTCCAGTTACTCTGATGGATTATAATTGGCCTCCTAATTGTTATATTGCTGTATTCTGATTTAACTAAGATAACTTATTGTGATACATTGATATAACAATTTTGTACACAATAATGAATTTTGCCTATCCTTGCACAACAAAATTATAAATGTACTTTCTATATTTTTTTTATCTAACCCATTCCTCTATAGATACAACTTTTATGACATGGGCAAACAATGTAGATCCAGATCAGCTGGCATATCTGTGCTGTCTGATCTGGATCTACACTGTTCACTATTTTATTCTTTAGGCTATTCTTGACCAAGAAGGGAACAGTGTAGTATGTGATCAGTTGTCATAAATTAATGAATGTGCAAGCTGATCTGGATCTACACTTATCACACATGAGATATAAGATGAATATATCTGAAGTAAAATGTATAATCTTGGTACATGTATTATTATTTGAGTTCCAGTTATAATATGATGAAACATATGAAAAATATTTTTTTTTAACTGACAATTCTTTTCTCACAAATCAATAATGGGATATATTTACTTTCTTTCATAGGTAAAGTGATGCAAATATTTGTTTCTGCAGGGGTGGCTGTAATTTGTTTCCAAGAAAAGCTGTACACCTGGTCTGGTTATATAATTATCCAAGCTGGAACTCATGTTAAGTTTCAACTGCTAAACAGGAAATTGCAGTTATATGATTTGAAAGATGCTTAAATACATTACTAACAAAGTATCTAAAGTATCTAGACTAACCCTGGTTATAGGTAGTTCTCCTGCATCTGTAAAGCTCATGCATCATGCACATTTCATAAACACAAGCATGCAATATGTGCCCACACATTGCTGAAATATACACAACATATTTCATCTATATCCCTTCTCCTCCATATCATATATATACCTATTATAGCATGGGCCAACAGTGTAGATCCAGATCAGCTGGTACATCTGTGTCATCTGATCAGGATCTAAACTGTACAATTTTCAATTTATTAGGTTATTTCTTAACAAAAAGCAAACAGAGAACATCTTGATCAGATGGCATATCTGTGCCAGCTGATCTTAATCTATACCGTTTGCCCATGCTTTAAAGGTAAAAATATATGGAGTAATGGGATAAACAAGTAAGTGTTTCATTTTATTTCGCCCTGAAAATCAAAGCATTGAAGAAATGTTTACAAACACCCACATTAGATGCACTAATTTCAAGATGAGGTTTTCTTTTCCAGATGTTACACAAAAAAGTATATATATAAAATACTGGAATGGTGCCTCCGGCGGCACACAGTGAATTTGGTTTTTCAGCTGATTCACAACTGAGCCAATGCAGGTGTGTCTTGACCTTAAAGCAGTAAATGTCAAAATTAAAATGTTTTCTGTTAATATTTTACCACCAACATTTTTTCTACTGGCATCTAATGAATACAATCTGACCTTATTTTCCTGAGTTTCCAGGACCAAGAACTCTAGGTGTTCTGTTTGCTCCTTCAGGTCTTCATATGCTTGAGTTACTTCCCTTAGTTCTTTTCTCAGTTCTTCTATCTAAACAATAACAGCAAGTGCAATATGTTAGCCAACCTTGTACCAGACATCTTTTACCAGACACATAAACTGACTCATACAACAGTTGAAATTCTAAGGTAATGCCCTGAAAACTATGCTTTCCTTTAAAGTCCCCAAGTACAGTTAATACATTTATATTCATGGATAATAAATTTGAATCTGAAATCATTATAATGTACACTTCTTATCTGTCAGAATGGAATTAAATGGAATTTGAAGTTTTCAAAACTAACAGTTATCAACAAAAATAAAAATTTATAAAATTATAGTAAATTTTTAATGTATGCAAAGGATAAAGAAACACTGGATGACATTATTTATGTGTTGATCAAAAATAATAAAACTCTACCACGGAACAATATAATTTACAGTGCACATGGTAATATATCAAATGGAATTGTATAACAATGTCTTCCATAAAAAGTGTGTAACAGAGGAAAAACTAGAATCATCTTTAAAGTTTACCCTGCACTTCTTTATCCGTTAAATATATTAATCCCATAAACAACTTCTGGATATTTTACCCATAGTTTTCTTGTTTTGAGAAATCTTCCACCATTCTGAATAGTTATTCAGTGATGTGTCATTTGTCATTTTATTAAATCTGTCGAATAATATGACCTGTGTCCATATTATTTCACACAATCTTTCCAAATAAAATAAAAGTAAGCTGTTCAATCAAAATGAGACAACAATACCTCATTCTCCTGTGTGGTATTCACTGCTGTCAGCTGCTCCTTCTCCATGATCCAGCTACTGTCAAACTCCTACAATACCACAATGTACATATTAACCCTTTCCACCATATAAATGCCCTTTATCACATGTGCAAACAGTGTAGATCCAGATCAGCTGATACATCTATGCTGTCTGATCAGGATCTACACTGTTGCTTTTTTGTCAGAAATAATCTAATTAATCTAAAAGTGAACAGTGTAGATCCTGATCTGATGGCATGGATGTGCCAGATGATCTCCATTTTCAATACTTTCCCTTACAATGAAGGTGTATCTATGGCGTAAAGGCTTTAGTGGAAGTGTAACTACACTTAACCAATGTGTTAACTACACCAATCATATGTTTTTTAATTTCTCAGCAAGGACTTCACCCTGACGTAACGTTACCGGTTCAAGTGGTGATGTAACGATGGTTTTGTGGTTGAATAATGCCGGTTTTGCGGTGTTTAGAGGGAATCCTGTAAGTAAAATCAAAAAAGTATTCGACATAGTTTAATATTTTCAATTAAAAAGTGGCCTATTTGGTACCTAGACGACTTGGCTATCAATGCGTGCAGTCCAAATACATCATAATCATGTACGTTTTTCAAACATTCAATGATAGTTCGACCATGTTGCTGTAAAATACAAAACCTGAGTTAAAATAGATGTAATTCTCACTGTTAATCGAATGTGGAATGGAACAAACACTTCGAGTTAGTATGTTTATGCATAAGGTAACCAGTTTTAGCATTTCTTTGGATGATCAACGCATATTTTTGTACTAATAAACGGTTTTTCAAAGTCACACGCAGTTACGTTGGTTCATGAGGTGTATGTGTAACGCAAGTGTGGTTCAAGTGGTGTTTAGAAAACTATTTTTCTTACGAAAAAGAAAAGTTTTTGTTAAATATAAAGTCAATTTGATTGTTTTTTGTTTTTTTTCATAATACTATTCTTTTTTCCGTATCATCTTCGAAATATAAAACTACTATCTTAAGTTTTTCGTCGTGTCGTCTTTTGTCACATGTTTTGACACAAGATGGCCATGTTGATACTGGACATTTACATGCAAAGGTTTGAGTAATTCTGCAAATGAAAAACGAATTCATCTGATTATAAAAGCGATAATGTTGAAATGTTTTACAATGGCATACACACATACAAATAGGATATGCAATTAACTGATAATACTGCATTAAACACAACAATTTTATTTCAGGCATTGATATGAAGAAACGCTCACACCTTACGCTGTACAAGAAAAAGGTTCCCTTTGTAAGCAGGTTTACCAAACCTCGACATGACTTTCAAAAAATCTCCAAAGGCACTGGTACAAGTAGTAAGAAGTCCCGATTTATATCTCCAGCATCAACCCCATCAGGTTGCACACCACGCTCAAAACGCGTCAGGATTGCATCACCATTGCTGTATGCGAAGAAAATTACTGCATCGCCTTTGCGCACTCGCACACCACCATCTATAAAACATGAGCATGCAGACCATGAGGAATGGGAAGACTTAGGTAGCACAGAAATTACTGTTAACTGTGACGATGACTGCAATCTTTTCAAAATGTTTAAGAACGAGCTAGTTGCTGCTGAACTCTGGGATGTATTCCGCATATTTATGAACCAAGTTGCATCTACTTCATACCCACTTACAAACATCGCACTTCTCCTGTTCTTAGATACTGTTAAATTTTATAACTGTAGAACAACAACACAAATGACATGTTTTATATAATTGACTCTTGAATATTCAATAAATCAATTTAACACCCAAATGAAATATTTCTATCTTTCGACTTTCCGATGTCATGTATGCAGTATATGCAACCTTAGGTGATGTAAACCTCGCCCTCGCCGCCTCAGTCTACCGTGTTCTTAAACTTTTGTTTTACGCGGGAGGCTCTTAGTGAGCCTTTAAATTTAAATTCATCAGGATTGCCAACACGACTGGCTATTTGATGTAACCGATTTATGATATAATCTACTTAAAGACCAAACAGAACCTTAATCTTTAAGAGATTAGCAAACAATACCAATATTGGCAAACTACGTGTATTTTAACGTAATCAACGAAAAAGACATTCGTTTAACTTCTTAGAGGCCAAAAAGAGTTTTCTAAACACCACTTGAACCACACTTGCGTTACACATACACCACATGAACCAACGTAACTGCGTGTGACTTTGGAAAACCGTTTATAAGCACAAATATATGCGTTGATCATCCAAAGAAATGTTAAAACTAGTTACCTTATGCATAAACATACTAACTCGAAGCGTTTGTTCCATTCCACATTCGCTTAACAATGAGAATTATGGCTTTTTTAGCTCCGGTTTTGTATTTTACAGCAACATGGTCGAACTATCAGTGAATGTTTGAAAAACGTACATGATTATGATGTATTTGGACTGCACGCATTGATAGCCAAGTTGTCTAGGTACCAAATAGGCCACTTTTTAATTGAAAATATTAAACTATGTTGAATACTTTTTTGATTTTACTTACCGGATTCCCTCTAAACACCGCAAAACCGGCGTTATTCAACCACAAAACCATCGTTACACCACCACTTGAACCGGTAACATTACGTCAGGGTGGACTTGGGATATAAACTTTAAACTTGACATATAATAAGATACATCATTTTCACTTCTTTGTATGCAAAAATTATTAACTTCTCTTCTGTGATACGCAGGATTTATATTCTAAGATCCCCTAACAAAATTCTATTCTGTTTAGTTCCGCCCATTGTTTTCTCGTTTAGGGCAAACCCATTCTTTTATCTGGGGACCATACGCCGGTGAACATGGAATGGTATTAATCTGAAAATACCGCATTGAAGGTTCCATGTTCACCGCCATATGCATACCATCGTTTGGGATGGATCAAAATTGTACTGTTTATTTGTATAAATACTGAGTTGCGCTCAACCCGGGGCTAGGCGGCGTGGGCAGTAATTTGCATTTCCATTACTGTCCATGAACAGGCTCAATCAAACTGAGTCTGCAATATTTTCATATTTGTCGTGTTCGATGGCTTTCAAAGTTCCCTTTTCATCTATTTCATGCATTTAGAAACCACTGACATTTAACCAAGGTAGGGATAAAACCAAAAGTCACAATATTGTTGGTAGTAGGTATATTCTCCGGAAATTAAAATTCATGTCTTGTTGTTAAAATATGGATTTTCAAGTAATTTTGAACAATTCTATGCAATTCTGCAATAATGCTATTGTTTAGCTATTACACAGAAGATTTTTGTCGGTTTCAGTAAATATTCTACACAAAAGCTACTGTCAATTTTGTGACTTTTGATTTTGCCCTCACCTCAAATAAAAATCCTTGGTTTAAGAACCCATGAAGGGATTTAAATGGAAATTTCAGGAAAAGAAGTACAAATCGTGCATCTTGTCATGTTCCAAATTTGAAGACTATACTCCAATTCTATGCAGAGAAATTAAAATATTTGATTGATGTAGTTAGAACATTGGTTAAGTGTATTTGTGCTTTGTATCAAGTGATTTATACTATATCAACCCTTTACTTCATGGGATCCCAAGGGCAAACAGTATAGATCCAGATCAACCAGCAAATTCTTGTCGCATGATCAGGATCTACAATGCTCTCTTTAAATTCATTATAACTTATCAAGAAGCCTTCAGTGTAGATCCAGATCAGATGGCATGGATGTTCCAGCTAATCTGGATCTTAATCGGCTGCACACTCAACAAAACCTGTATATTTAGAATAAAGGGTTAATGCAGCAAGCTGACTGTAATCAACTAAATAACAACAGAAAACAGGTCAAAGTAGGATTGGAGAACTATTATAATCTATTTCTGCTAAACATTTTTATTGCTTCTTCAGAAGGTGTTAAAGATTTACAACATATACTGTTGCTTAATTTTCACTGAATTCTTGCAAGGGAATGTGTGTTAATTCAAATCTTATCAAACTTTTACTTCGTAATGGTGTGGTTTATCAGAATAATACAACTGCACAAGTTATACCCTCCTGAAAATGTTACTTTTGGATTCTTGTGCAAGTTTAAAAGAAATCCCCATGAAAGTTAATGTGGAGCTGATGCCACCAAATGGGGACGAATGGACGGACAGACAGATGGATGTTCTTACATACGTATGAGTGCAAGCTCTATATGCCTCCCACTTTGTGGGGGCATAAAAACATCATTTAGCAAATATGAAGTGATGTGAAATGTTCCTAACATTCAATATTCCTCAAAGTGAACAGTGAGCTCCTGGTTTTGGTTTACGTAGTAGAAAACAAGATATTTACTTTGTACTTTGAAAGGCTCTCCTCAAGGTTGTCAATCTTGCATTGTGCTATGTAAAGATCTGTCTCAAAATCCAACTTGGTCTGAAAAACAAAACCTGCATTTTATACCTATTCCATCAACTTTTCTTTCAGCTAAACCTCACAGAAACATTATCAAGCATCATGATCAGAACCCTTTAATCAATATATATGACTTATAAGAGGAGGAACAGTGTACAATGTAGATCTCTGCCATCTAATCGGGATCTAATCTGTTCACTTAGATTACTTAGATTTCTGACCAGGATGTGACCAGTGTAGATCCAGATCAGATTGCATGGATATGCACGGATATGCCAGCTGATCTGGATCTATACTGGTCACACAATATTAAAAACAGATACATATTACATGTATATGGAGTAAACAGTTAAAACTTTATTCACCTTTTGTAATCTTAAGTCCAAGTTTATCCATATGATACATGGGATTGTGTAAAAGTTGTACCCATGACAGTGTGTCACTGACCACAAGGGCTTCATGTTTACTTTAAACAATCACAATGTTTTTCATACCAAGGTGAACACCATAAAATATTGATATAATCCTTATATTTACACACATAAATATTCTCATTTACATGTATAGAGAAATTATGAGAAGAAAGCTTTGTTGACATCAAAGTAAATGATGGTATACATTTTCTTGTGGCAAAATGTGCATGCTCATCAACGTCACACCTCAAAATATTGAAATCAGTCCAATATATTGTAAGTGGCATTTACTGTCTTGTAATTTAGTAACTCACACTGCGTACCATCAAGAAGTATGATACTTTGGTGAATAAGACTTCTTTGTACAGGATGAAGCTGAAGTGTAAATATCTTGCCCTCATGTTAGCTTACCTTGACATATCTTTGTGTGTCTGTTCTCCATCCCAGAATGCCCTGTAACTGTGTGGTAGACTTTTGTAATGAAAGATGCTCTTTCATTAACTTCTTGTAATTCTTGTCAATCTTTTCTGTCTCATCCTGAAAAAAATTTTCAAAGAGAAAGATGTCCTTCGATTATAATATTAAATGTTTTCTAGCCATGAACTATTATCTTTCTTTTCTTAGGTAACTTCTGTAGTTATAGTAAAAACAATCCTTAACAACTGAAAAGTTTCAAATCAACACTTATGCAGATGGAAATCATTGACCCCCAAGACAAAATTTGTTCAAAAATGCCACCAAACATGCAAAAGACCTTTACAGACGAAGCTTCACATGCATACAATAACACCTTAACAAGGTTGGCAGACTTGTCTCCAAATTGATCTTTACTAAAACACACAGACAATTTGTTTAACCCTTTACTCCATGGGATATGGCTGTTGTCCTATGGGTGAAAATTGTAGAACAGCCGGCACATACAGATTCTGATCAGGATCTGCACTGTTCACTTTTGATTCATCAATTTTTTCTGATTAAGATGCAAACAGTGTAGATCCTGATCAGCAGCAAGGATGTGTTAGCTGATCTGGATCTATAGTTTGCCTATACCATAAAAGCCAGATAATATGGAGTAAAAGGTTTTCTTCACATGTAGATTTCTTACTCATTTTCTATGATGAAATTATTCTTTTAAATATCCAAAATACAGCCACTAAGAACCAAGTAAACATTATAGTTTTCTGTTCATTAAAACACAAATATTTACGTAAACATTGATAAGTGTTAGTAAATCCATGTAAAAGCCCCTTGAAGAAGTGGGGTTTATCCCCCTGAAATGTCGGGAATAAATATTTGTGTTTTGGTGAACAGTCTCCATATTGTGTTTCTTGAGAACTTTATTGTAATAGTTTTCAAAGACAACTTTCCTACCTTGAAATATCTTAATTAAAGAAAATTATTCCTACACCGAAATTAAATGGAAGAAGTAACAAACAACAATAGAATCCAATGTACTAGTATCTAAACACAGCATTTAAGACCTGAAGCAGACACCAAAAAAGTAATCCTCATTGATTTGGCAGTGGTTGACAAGAGTGGTCTGCAGAAAGTCAGCCTGGTCTCAGGACACCTGATGAAAGCAGTGATTGATCACTGGTAAACATCTGTTGTCTGATTCCGAGGTTCAAGGTCATTCACCTAAGCTGTTACAAGTGGAACATTAATCATAGCCTGAACATGCTCTCTATTCTGGTATATATACTTCAAGAAATAAGAAACATTGCTAAGAATAACATTCTCTTGTTTTTATATAGATAAAAATGACACAGGTTAAGGGATCACTCTTAAATAACAAACACTAAATATATTTTGTGTTTCAAGAAGTTGCGTTTCTAATTTCTTTAAGAATGCATCACTGTCAATGATACCAGTGATGATTTTTAACCAGGTTTTCCAAAGGAAACCTCAGTTATTAGACTGGGTATGTTGCTTTGTCAACAATTTGGGCCATAACATGGCCATCTACTGGGGATTTCAAAATAACTTGACACAAATGTTTAGAATAATGGTGTGTCATAAGGAATACCTATGCTTGTAGGTCAAAGGTCAAGGTCAACTAGGTCAACGGTCAAATTTGCAGGAAAACTGTTTTTTTTTCTGGTTTTCATACAGATAACAATGACACAGGTTAAGGGATCACTCTTAAATACCAATTGCCCAAATTATGGCTAATCTACTTATCCTCTTATTCAATTAATACCTTTACAAAATTGGAATAAAATCTATGCTTGTCTATCAATAAATTACACAAAGATTTCTTTTGTTTGACTTGATGGGATAGCATACTGTCTTAGCAAGGCTGCTTAAAGCTCTAGCTTTAAGACCGACATACCAAGTAAATTGGATACAAAATGTGTTTTTGTTGTATTCTGTTCTTAAGATATGTTATAGGATTGACATACTGCCCTATCTTTTGATCATGGTTAGAAACTTACTAAAAGTATTGCATAGATATAGAGCATGTGCATGCAGATTTGATAAAATATTAATGAAACATGTGGCTGCTAGTGTCAGCTGATAATAGCACTTTTCCAGATAAAAACTTTAATTTAACCCATTACATTATACAGGTTTTATCGTGTGTGGGACCAGTGTTGATTGAGATCAGCCAGCACATCCATGTTATCTGATCTGGATCTACAGTTATTACTTCATGTTAGAAATAACCTAAAGAATCAAAAGCAAACACGAATGTGCTGGCTGACATGGATAGACATTTTTCGCCCATGGATAACAGCCATATCCCATTGAGAAATGTTAAAATTCTAACTTTCAGACCTTATTCCAATCTAGTCTTCAACATTGAAACTTTCAAATACTGCCAGTGACTAAGACATTAACACTGATTTATTTTCTCCTCAAATTAAATTTAAAATCTGCCTGAATGAAGAGAATGTTCTCTTTCTTCTCAATGAATTGCAGGTCTGCTTCCTTAAAATCTTAGACAGTGACTTACTTCTTCCACTATGTCCTCATCAGACATGCTTCCCAATGACATAGATGAGGCTAAAGACAGATCTGACTCTTGTGAAGGCTCGTCTTCTGTTGTGCTGCATGGACTGCTAAGACGTGATAACTGAAAAAGAATTTGGGTTAACAACTGAATGTGTCGTAACAGTCACGTGCTGTTACTAGATGTGTTAAATGAAAATGAACTTGGGGTACAACTTAACTTGTTGTAACAGTCACACATTTTCAGCAATGATCACTTAACCCTTTCCTCCATTTATACACATTTTTACGCATGTGCCACCAGTGTAGATCCAGATCAGCCAGCGCATCTGTGTCATCTGATCAGGATCTGCACTGGTTGCATTTTGTCAGAAATAACCTGATGAATAAAAAAGCGAACAGTTTAGATCCTGATCACACAGCACGAATGTGTTGGTTGATCTGGATCTAAACTGTTTGCCCATGCAATAAAGGTGTGTCTACGGCAAAAAGGGTTAAATAATAGCCTCCATATTTACTGAAAACAAATCCATATGCACAAATAAAATTGTTTGCATAGTGTATAAATAATGATTAACAAATGATCTTCTTATATGTATTTGGGTAATGTACAATTACTCCACCATTTTCCAAAATCAAAGTCCCTTAACCAGCAATATTGTCACTGGCCCTGAAAACATGTCAGATGGTTGACTGGCTCTTTTTTTGGCTATAAATAATTTTCTTCTTAGCAGTGATTGCAGGGAAAATATTTGAAACATGCATTTTCTTTTGCTGTTTATAATTACCCTTCTCAAAATAAATGGATGAGTATTGTGCAGATCTGTGCCCTCAACAAGAGACCAGTCTGAAATCTCAAGCATCTGATTGGCTGAGATGGAAACTAGTCTTCATAACATCCAATCAGATGTTTGAGATTTAAGACTGGTCTTCAATCAATCTCACTAAAGTCAGATCTAACAAAATGTTAGATCTGATGACGGCCCGTAGATACCGTACATAAGCTTTAGCGGTTTTTCCCGATTTCTATTTTTAGAAATTATCAACACAGGAATCATGATATACAGCGCTCGCAAAATGAAGATGTTATTACATTAGAAATAATTGCAATACTACATAAACACAAAAAAAATCAGCAAAATATGTCTTACGCAGGCTCTCAACACTTTTTATGGTTTAATATAGAATGTTTAGTTTCACTTTCGCGATTTTGTAGGCGACAATCTGATTGGTTCATAAAGGTTTGTGATAAAAGCACGTTTTAGCTACTCGTCGTCAGATCCTGATAGCGTAGCGGTTTTCAGGATATGATTTTAATCAGATTGGGTCTTCAATCTTAGTGTTATGAACTTAGGCCCAGTATATAACTTACAGGAAAACTGTGAAATTAGTTGAAATAGTGATCATTCACATGAAAACAAATCATCTTGTTAGTTAGGTGCAGAGTTACATTGCTGGGTAAGATTAATCAAAGAAGAAGTTTACATGTTCGGCAGACATCCTGAGTCGTCTCTTCTTCCTGTGCTGTAACACCTGCATCCGTCTGTCCTTCTCCTACAACCAATATATGAACATATAAATAGGTCATCTACACTGGTCACACATATGATTAACACCAAATGATATACTATTAATTCAACTTTTGTATGTTGAAAATTTGCAAGCTCTGAGAACAGAATGATGAGCTGGAAAGCATTATGTAATTAAGCTTCTATTTCACATCTTGATGCTTCATGACACTCTAAGCTGATTTCTCTGATACCAGGGTAGATGATTAGTATTAAATCACCTTATCTCTACCTGTATGCTTGCTGAAAACACAAAACTAATGGCACTGAATGTTAACTTTCAAAATTTGTGTGAATGCTATAATGCATTTTGAAATTTGGTTTTCTCTAATCTCCAAGCTATGAGGAATAAATCTACTTGCAACTTGCTCTGAATAGGCATATGAGAATGATGTTCAGACAAAAGAAAACCCTATCAGTTACCACAGGTTTTAAGAACATCTTCTAGGTAATGAACACAGATACTAACGGCTGCTGATTGTTTTAAGCTTGTGATGGTCTTGGTTTGCTCGGCAACCTCTACACGTAGTCTCTCTAGCTCCTCCTGTTGTACCTCCAGCTCCGCGCGCTCCAACTTCTCTTGGCTCAGTTGCCGTGACAACCCACTACATTTCTTCTTCAACTGGTCCAGGCTCTCCTTCTGCTAGGGAGAAAAAGGAGATGAGAATTTCTGAAGACATTACTTAACCCTTTACTCCATATATACGATTGTTATTGCATGACCAGTGTAGATGCAGATCCACCAGCTCATCTATGCCATCTGATCAGGATCTTCACTGTTTGCTCTTTGATTCTGTAAGTAATTCCTAACCATGAAGGGAACATTGTAAACCCTGATCCGAGGGCACAGATATGCTGACAGATCTGGATCTACCCTGTTTGCCAATGGGATAACAGCCATATCCAATGGAGTAAAGAGTAAAAGTAAATAGTTGTTACATTGCAGTGGTAGCAAACAGCTGATAAACTGATTTACCAGGTAGGGGGAATATCTAGAGTAAGTATGCAATGGCTTCAGTATACACTAGTCAAAAGTTCTAAGTGCACACTTGATAAATGTTGAATTTTCAAATTATTTGATTGAATCTTTCAAAATAGTGTAAATTACAATGAAGAAGAGTCAATATTCTATTAAAGCACACCAAAAAATTTAAGTCTGCTTTACCAGATTAAAAAATAATAACATTTTAGCTCACTTGTACTCAGAAAGCAATTCTCAAGTTAATTATCATTGCATCGGCTATCATTTGTGATCGTTTCTCATCTCTGTATAATTTAAATTTCATGCAAATTTAAAGGAAATACTGTAGTTTGCCATTCCATTGCTCTGAAAAAGCTTCCTGTAGCTTTCTAATGGTCTGCAGTGCACGATGAGCTAACGCACTCTTCTCTAGTTTATCCATTACGTTTTTACAGGATTTCAAGGAGAAAATTCCATTTTCCCAATGTTTTGTGCCAAAAGTTTTTGAATTGTCTAGCAGTTTGGGATGATGCAATTCTCTATGAAAGATGTGTAACAGCCTTTCCAACGAAAAAAAATGTATTCATTTCGATAAAATTGACCAGTTTTCGGACACGCATTTTGACCAAATAAACGTCATTTTCGAATAATTCGATTTTAAAGTTTATTGAATTTCTATAACTTTTAGTTTTAATTTTTTATTTATTGGACACTTATCCAACAAATGTTACACTAATATTTTCGAGTTTACGTTGTTTTACGTAAATACTTAATGACGTAATTTAGATACGTCAGCGTCCAATGTAAGCAATGTAATAAATCTCGAAAATAATTCGTTTGATTTTCTTCTTAAATTAATAAAATATGCAAAAATAAGGTATTTCTTTTGCATTTACGAAAACCGTCAAGATTTTTTACAACAAATTTGAAGTTGTGTCAGTGAAAAGAATTTTGACGGCAATGTCGTTGTCTTCTGAAGTCAACCGTTCCATGGTTACAATTTGTTGGTGTGTTTTTCGTGTTTGTATGGAGTCGGTGAACATGTGAAAAACAAAAAAGATTGTAAAAAAATAAATTTCGATTGCCTCACGGGGATTACGCATAAATAGCGTATCCCGACGTGGGTGACGTAATACTTAAAACATATGCACGGTTTTCAAAAAATATTATTGTTTGATCATAATTAACAGTATGTCAAACTTTCATTCAATTAGAATAAGTTTACTTTGAGATATTCAAAATTGAAAAGTGTGCACTTGGAACTTTTGACAAGTGTACATTTCAGACTTAAATAGTTATTGTACGGAATTAACCCTAGTATTCCTTGGTATAGAACTTCACAATCTGATTAAAATCATCTCCTGAAAACCGCTAAGCTATCAGGATCTGACGACAAGTAAATAAAACATGCTTTTATTGCTAACCCTTTGAACCAATCAGAATGTCGCCTACAAAATCGCAAAAGTGAAAGTAACAATAGTATTTTAAACCATGGAAAGTGTTAACAGCCTGCGTTAGACATATTTTACTGTAGATATATGTGTTTATGTAGCACTGCATTCATTTCTAATGTAATGACATCTTCATATCATTTTGCGAGAGTTATAAACAATGCTTCCTGTGTTGACAATTTCCAAACATAGTATTTGGGGAAAACCACTATTACTTATGTACAGTGTCTGCAGGCCGTCATCAGATCTACTTGCGTTACTTATTTTATCAGGAGAAGACCGTCACTAATGTTGTCAGACCTTGTGATCTGACCCTTTTTCCAGCAACTACTGTAAACTAACTTACTTATTTTAATGGAAATAAAATATGTTAACCTAAACGATTTCTTGGTATCTCAACACTTTTCAAGTTACTCTTTTTATTTCACATTTCACATTATTTCAATTTCTCTAGTTTAATATTGGTATACAAAAAATATCAATTGGGCAGACAGATGACTTAAAGATAAACAGTCACAATTCATATACAGGTAACCGTTATTCTACTGTGAATTACCACCTACAATAATTAGTTTTCTAAAAACAACATGAGCTTGAATTTATTTTATTAGCTCCTTATTATAAATGCTATCATATTTACAATTAATATCTCATTTAAATCAGCATTTCTCAGAATATTTGCATATTTATTTTCTAACTTCAATTGAGAAACAGAATTAAATTTATAGACAACTTATCTTGAAATGAAACATTTTGTTGGTAAAATTATAAAGGGGTAGATTCACGAAGGCTCAAAAGTGGCCTAAAATATCAAAAAAGTTCAAATGGCATTTACATCCCAGAAAGTTAGCTTTTTAAAATCTATAATGGTTGTTTCCTTGGACAGATAGTAAAGGAAGACAAACTTATTATCCAAAATGAAAAATTAAGAGTGTCAAATGTGTTCTAAAATATGAAAATGTTGCAAAATATGCATATTTCTGTTAAATTTTCAACATATTTTGGTGATTTTCATATTGGGCACAGGCCTCAACCAAAATAATTTAATGAATTTTATTTGTAGTAACACATGCTGAATTCATGGTCAAAATTTGGTTTTGGTCAAGAAGTGTGCCCATATTGAATCCTTTAAAATCTGCTTTGAAAATGGAAAAAAAAATTAATTTATACATATTTTTCTCATTTTAAGCAATTCTGAAGACCCGTTATCCAACTGCATTAACAGTGTTTGATATAAAACTATAAGATATCGAAAGTACAACAATTTATGTATTCAAAGTCATTAAAATTTGTGATATGTAACAAAAATTAATATTTTTAATATTTTTAGGCCAATATTAGGCCTTCGTGAACCTGCTCCTTTAAAAAATGCAAAGTATTAATTCATTGCTTTTTGAGTAATGAAAATTTAAACAAAAAAGAAACTTGTGCATTTTTTCAAGCTTTCAATATTAAAAACTAACAAACAAACATCTCATTAAAGCAAAATGTGAAAACCTGAATCTTTATTCATATTCTGATGTGATTTAAAAGCTGTGCAAGGGGAACATACATAGTAAAATGTTAGAAATATGGTTTGTCAATCATATAATGCAAAAATCACAGGGATTTCATAGAAAAATCATTTTGACATATAGCACAAGCTAGGACAATCATACAAACCTGTTTTCATTTGTTTTGACATACAAATATCAAAAGAAGTATACTATAATACAGATGTATACTATGCAGTTTTTAAATCATGTCAGTATAGTTCATTATATCAGAAAATTCTTTATCTATTTGTACCTTGTAATCAATACGAGGTCATGTGCAGAAAGTGGAGCATAACGATAAATGTATACAACACTGGAGCATTATCGTCGTTAGACTATTTAGTCGAGGTTACAAAATGGCGGAAAACTGTTTTGATAATTCAGTGGTTTCAACTGATCTGGAATCAGATGAATATTTAGAAATGCATTGTGAACAGTGTGAGAAATATGGAATAAATAAAACTGCTAATGGATTTTGCAAAGACTGTCTAGAATATATGTGTGACATTTGCTCTATTTATCATACAAGATACCTACCAGATCACACTATACAAGACAGCCAAACTATGCCAACAGATTTTTGTTTTGAAACATGTGAAGTTCATTCGAGCAAGCTTCTAAAGTTTTACTGTCAGGGGCATGATCAGTTTGCCTGCATGCTTTGCAAGAACTCAGATCATCCAGGCTGTCACCTTCATCATATACCAGCATATGTTGGTAAAAATAGAACAGAAATTGACAGACTTTTCGAAGAAAATATCAATAAAATTGATGAAGTTTCTAAAGAAACACATAACGAACAAATTCTGATACATAAACATTTGTTGGCAGCTGACCATTTGTTCAGTGAAGCAAATTCAAAGATAAAGAAGGGAAAAGAATACGCAAAACAAGAATTTCAGATTCAAAAAGAAAAGGCTATAAATGATTTTGATCAGAACATGGAAAATATAATTGAAACACTGAAAAAAGAAAGGAAGGATCTAGTTCAGAAACTTGAGGAAAAACAACAAATGTTTGTTACTGTACTAAGCGATGGAGAAACTGAAGCTTCTCATACAATAGAACAAATAAATAAGTCTGACAATGCTAAGCTGGATATGTTTCTTTCAGAAGTTAAAGAGATCAAAACAGGTCTTCAAACTTTGAAATATGACCTTGAACAAAAAGCCAAAATTGGACAAAAATGCAAGACTCTGATTGCTACAAAAAAAGCACAACAGGAAGTTAAAAAGCTTTGCGAAAAAAAGAAAACTCTGGACTTGGAAAAAGGTATAACAGAATATGAAGCTGATTATTCAGTTGATGATCTTATGACACTCAATCCAAAAAGCAGTATCATGTTTGTACGCACAAATGTCAATCCAAGAATATGCCATAATACTGATCTTCGGACAAAACATCAAGGTCAACACCTTTCTTCCATTCAATTGAAAAAGAAACAAACAAAATTCATGAGTTTATGTTTGCTATCTGATAAACAGCTGATAGTTTCTGACTACATCAACAGAAATTTACAATGTTTTGAAAATATAAAAAACCAAACAGTTAGTTCTGTAAGCCACGAGTTACCCTGTTGCCCGTGGGATGTGGCAAAGCTGACCAATGAAATGGTGGCAATTACATTTCCTGATTCCGGCTTGATAAGAATACCAACATTTACAAAATCCATGGAAATAAAGAAAACAACAGAATTTAAAACAAGATTACAGTGCTATGGAATTGCATACAGCAAAGTTATCGACAAACTAGCTGTGACATTTACCAATCCCCCAGAAATTCAGATAATTGACAAAGTAGGGACTGTGTTCAAGAGCATAAGTAAAGACCCCAATGGTGAAACTTTATTAGCTTTTCCACTGTTTGTAGCAGCAAGCCTGGGTGGTGGAGAAATATATATTTCAGATAGAGAAAAAAATACCATCTTCATCACAAGTATCTATGATATAAACCTGAAGAATTCTTACAAGGATCCAGATCTAAAATCACCACTTGGACTTGCAGTAGATGAGACTGGGGCAGTTCTTGTATGTGGGAAGATCTCTGGAACTATACACCTGCTTTCACCTGAACTGAAAAAAGTGCAGCTACTGCTGGGAAGTAAGGATGGTATCCAGCGGCCTGTAGGTGTAGCTTACAGCAAGACAGAGAAAAAACTTTACGTAGCAATGTATGGCTGTGCTGATATTAAGGTCTTCCAACTTTAAGAAATGACAGAAATACAATTTACCCCGCTAATGAATATGTTATTATCTGAGTATACATGTAATCTAGCCAAATGGCTCAATCTAACAGAGAAAAATTGTTATGTTCACCATAGCAGTTAAAAAAGAGTTATTATGAAAAAAAAAACTGATACAGAAATGTGACTGAAACTTCATTTTACTGTTACATAATTTTTTACAAGGTAAAACAATCATTATTAAAACCAAATGAAGAAAATAAATGTATTATGGGATGTGTTATATCCTAGCCAGGGATTCAAAATAAACAAATAAAATAAAAATACTTGTCCCTGCCTCCTATTTCAATTATGTAAATAAGGATTGGATTGCATTCAGAGTGAAATTCTTTGAAAAAAAATTAAAATATATCAGGGCCAAAGATCATAAAACAAAATCTGGAGATCAGTCTCAAATCTCAAGCATCTGAGATTGTCGCCATTTCAGCCAATCAGATCCTTGAGATTTGAGACTGATCTCAAAACTTAGTTTTATGATCTTGGGCCCTGATTTCATTATTGATCCAAAGCAAAGCAGTTGAATTCTTGTATAAGGCTCATTCAATATTTTCATATATATTTTTATAGGAACGTTTGGTTTTAAGAAATTTAACGATTTGAGTTCCCCTTGTGTAGTATAAATGTGACATGTTATTTGTCAAATTACATAATTATCACCACCTTAGTGCAAAACAGTATAACCCTTTCCTCCATATATATGTGTTCCTACATGTAAACAACCTGTGTAGATCCAGACCAGCCAGCACATCCATTTCATCTGATCTGGATCTGCACTGGTTGCATTTTTGGTCAGAAAAAACATAATGGATCAATAAAGCAAACAGTGTAGATCCTGATCAGATGGCATAGATGTGCCATGTGTTGGTTCTCGTAAGCAATGTTACAGAATTATGTATTGGTTACTACAGTGAACACAGAAAGGTTAGTTACCAGTTCCTTGTTTTCGTCAGCAACTGTGATGTAAAGGTTACAATTCTGACAGAGAAAGGTTAGTTTCCAGTTTCTTGTTTTCATCAGTGGTGTTAATGTTGGTTACTACAGTCATCATAGAAAGGTAAGTTACCAGTTTCTTGTTTTCGTCAGCGATTTTATGTATTGGTTACTACAGCGAACACAGAAAGGTTAGTTTCCAGTTTCTTGTTTTCATCAGCGATTTTATGTATTGGTTACTACAGTCATCATAGAAAGGTAAGTTACCAGTTTCTTTTTCTGGTCAGCAATATTAAGTATTGGTTACAACAGTCAACAAGAGCTGTCAGAGGAGACAGCATGCTCGACTATTCGAATCATTTGAAACAAATGCAATTTGAAGATTAAAACAATAACAACTATGGCCATATATTGGTGTGAAATCAGGAAAAATATTAACAAGTGAATGGTAAGGGAGAAATTCATTTCAAATAACAGAAATAATTCCTTAACGTACCATAAATATTAAACTGAATAGGGGAATAACTATGAAATATTTCTGAATTTGTTAGAAAACATGTTAGTAATTTTTTATGAGAGACATTTACTTTTAGTCAAATATCAATCACTTCAGCAATGTTAAAGAAAAGAACTGAAATGAAAATATAATGGAAGTTTGAAGTTGATACCTTAAGTATTTTGTGCAAAGTTATCGATGAGGTGCACTTAAGTGAAAATATAAGTGAAACTAGAAATGTGTCCATAGGACACAGATGCCCCTGCTATGCATCATTTTCAGACACTCAAGTGAAATGATGGGAATAATAGCATTTCAACGACAGTGATGTTGGAGGAATTATAAGAATATGCATAAACTTGAAGATAAGTTAATTATTTGTATTTGTGGCACTGTTGTCTTCACATTACGGAAATGTCTGCGAAGAAGTTGGTGGTAATGCAATGCAATGTCATAGCGAACATTTGTGCCAAGTTATATTGAAATTCCTTCATTCATAAAATAGTTATAGCCTGAATAAGTAAATTCAATTTAAGTAACTGTGACATTGACCTTGGACTTACAGGCATGGGTAATGTACGCAACACACTGCCTTGTCATGGTGAACATTTGTGCCAAGTTATTTTGAAAACCCTCCATTTATAACAAAGTTACAGCCTGGACAAGAAAATGCTATTTTTAGTAACAGTGACCTTGACCTTGGATCTACAGGCATGGGTATTGTGTGGACACACCGCCTTCTCATGGTGAACATTTGTGGCAAGTTATTTTGAAATCCCTCCATTCATAACAAAGTAACAGCCTGGACAAGAAAATTCTATTTTTAGTAACAGTGACCTTGACCTTCGACTTACAGGCATGGACTTGTACTTGACACACCATCTTGATATGGTGAACAATTATACCAAGTTATTTAAAAATCCAATAAGAAATAACTAAGTTAGAGCGGACAAGATTTTGCAAGAAAATTCTATTTTTAGTAACAGTGACCTTGACCTTGGACCTACAGGCATGGGTATTGAACGCGACACACCGCATTGTCATGGTGAACATTTGTGCCAAGTTATTTTGAAATCCCTCCATTCAAAACGAAGTTAAGGGCCAAGTGTATATTTTGCTTAACACTAAATGTAAGTGAAAAAGGGGCATAATTTGAAAAATATTGGAAGCAGGGTTATGGGTCTTGTTGGTTATGATGTAGATTTTGGTGGTGAAAATATATTTCAAGTTTCAAGGCAATATCTCAAGTAGTTTTAAAGTTATGGGCAAAATGCATATTTTGCTTAACACAAAATATAAGAAAAAAGGGGCATAACTTGAAATATATTGACAGCAGAGTTATGGGTCTTGTTGGTAATGATGTAGAATTTGATGGTGAATATATATTCCAAATTTCAAGTTGATATCTCAAGTAGTTTATAAGTTATGGACCAAAGTGCATATTTTCCTTAACGCAAAATTTAAGTGAAAAAGGGGCATAACTTGAAAAATATTTGTAGCAGAGTTATGGGTCTTGTTGGTAATGATGTAGAATTTGATGGTGAATATATATTCCAAGTTTCAAGTTGATATCATAAGTAGTTTTCAAGTTATGGACCAAAGTGCATATTTTGTTTAACGGACGCCGACGCCGACACCGGGCCGAGTACACCGGGGCGAGTAGGATAGCTCCCCTATTCTTCGAATAGTCGAGCTAAAAAAGAAAGGTTAGTTACAAATTTCTTGTTTTTGTCAGTGATATTATCTATTCACTTCTTTAGAGGGCTCGGAAAGGTTAGTTCCCAGTTTCGTTTTTTTGTCAGCATTTTTACCCAATGACTTCTTCAATTGGAACAGAAAGGTAAGTTACCAGTTTCTTGTTTTTGTCAGCATTGTTACCCAACCACTACTTCAATTGGAACAGAAAGGTAAGATACCAGTTTCTTGTTTTCATCAGCATTGTTACCCAACGTATTGGGTACCCAACGTTCAATTGGAACAGAAAGGTTAGTTACTTGTTTCTTGTTTTCATCAGCATTGTTACCCAACGTATTGGGTACCCAACGTTCAATTGGAACAGAAATGTTAGTTACTTGTTTCCCTTTTTCATCAGCATTGTTACCTTATGACTACTTCAACTGGAATGGAAAATTAGTTACCAGATTCTTGTTTACTACAGTTGAGACAGAAAGCAATGTTTCTTGTTTTCGTCGGGGATGTAATGTATTAGTTACTACAGTGAACACAGATGGGTTAGTAACCAGTTTCTTGTTTACGTCAGCGATGTTATGTATTGTTTACTACAGCAAACACGGAAAGGTTAGTTCCCATTTTATTGTTTTCATTAGCGATGTTATGTATTGGTTACTACAGTGAACACAGAAATGTTACTTACCAGTTGTTTTCTTTAGCGATTGTGATGTATAGGTTACAAAAGCTGACAGAGTAAGGTCAGTTACCAGTTTCTTGTTTTCATCAGCGATGTTATGTATTGGTCACTACAGTGAACACAGAAAAGTTAGTTACCAGTTTCTTGTTTTTGTCAGCAATGTTATGTAATGGTTACTAAAGCGAACACAGAAAGGTTAGTTACCAGTTCTTGTTTTCGTCAGCGATGTTATGTATTGGTTACTACAGCGAACACAGAAAAGTTAGTTACCAGTTTCTTGTTTTCGTCAGCAATCTTATGTATTGGTTACTACAGCGAACACAGAAAAGTTAGTTACCAGTTTCTTGTTTTCGTCAGCAATCTTATGTATTGGTTACTACAGCGAACACAGAAAGGTAAGTTACCAGTTTCTTGTTTTCGTCAGCGATGTTACGTATCTGTTCCTTGAGATCCCTGTTCAGGGTGGTCAGCTCGAGATTTTTCTCCAGGAACTTTTTGTTCTTCTCCTGCAGTGGCTTACACTTCTGTTCGAAGTCCCGTATCTTCTTCATCTACAAACAATCACAAACTGTTAGGAATATTGTAAACAGTGTAGACCCAGATCAGATTATAATAATCACAGGCTTATCTGGATCTACACTAGACATACAGTTTACTGAATTTCTGACTAATGGTTTTTATAATCAATCAATCATTATAAATATACTCAAGGGATAAAGAAATGCAGGGAATATTATTTGCAGTATCTTGTGATTGCTTTGATATAAAAAATAAAAATGTGCCAAAGAACGCTCTAGGATGCAGTGCATGTGGTACTGTATTGAATGTCGCATAATGGGTTGCGTATGAATGTCTATGGGAAAAAGTGTGAAACAGGAAAAACTAAAATCACCTTCAAAGTTTAACCTGGGTTTCTTAATCCCTTGCCTACATATCAGGAATTGTTAAAACAAAACATCAACAATTCAAAAAATGCATTTTAAGCAATTAACCCTTTCCTCAATATATACACCTTTTTACGCGTGTGTGACCAGTGTAGATTCAGATCAGCCGGCACATTCATGCCTTCTGATCAGGATCTGCACTGGTCGCATTTTGGTCAGAAATTACCTAACAAATCAAAAATCGATTTTGTTAATAGTTTAAATCCTGATCCTGGCATAGATGTGCCAGCTGATCTGGATCTAAACTGTTTGCCCATGCAATAAAGGTGTATCAATAGAGGAAAGGGTAAAGTAATCATGTTTTTACTTAACTGTCTGTTTCACTGAGTTTTTTTTTAATGCAAATCTAATTTTTATTTGATTTTCTATAGAAAAAGCTCTTACCAAATACAAGCTATCCTGTTTAGATAGCGATAAGTTTCGGCCATCTTGGGTGGCCCTTTGTGCCCGCTCCCCACCCCCTGTAGTTCTGCCTGGGGTCTCTCCTGAGACCGCATCCTGGAAACAAACCACAACACAATGTGACACTTGGATTAACTATTATAATATGACCACTTTTCTTACATTAGGCATCAATAATGTTTATTGCAGAGAAATTAGTTTATTGCACAGAAATTATATACTGGTAGTAGTATAAAACATGATTTACTCTATCATGAATTTTTTTTTGTTTTGCTTCTGGAGTTCAAGAACTTTGCAGGTCTGAATAAATAGGCCTTTCTGGCTTCATACACTTTAAACAACCCAAATGTTTTCCATACCCTGATAAATGCAATAAAATATCAATTCAATCCTTATACATTGTAATAAGTAGATTTATTTCAGATTAATCTCATATTTTCTTTCTGGACCAACCAATGGATCATTTTGGATCACTCCATTCCTACTACATAGACTCTTCCTATGGATGAGGATAGAACATAATCATTATCAAAATAAGGCAGCTTTGTATAATAGTCTACAACGATCACAAATGCTACTGCATGTAGACCACAAAGTACCATATATTAACTCTTTAAAGTTCACTAGAAATCTTACCTGAAACATTTGAATGAACAAAAGAATAACGAACAAAATCAATCCAAATATTAAAATAATCATCTGTGATTTGAGACGAGCTATTTACATCAAAATAAATTATGTCCAGCTGAGACAAAAACTCCATCTTGATCCTTTTATGACTCACTGCCCCAAAAACGTGTGACCTTTTCTATTTTGTCTTAAATATCAATTAAAATGTAAACCTGCCCACAAAAATTCATTTGCTAATCCATTATCATTGAAAGGTTTTCTTTCTTTAAAAGATCATGATTATATACTTTCGTTCATCATCACTGCAGTAAACAAAGAGTCTGTATTAATGTAAATTTTTGACCAAAAAAATGGTAACATGTTCTGAAACTAATTAAGTTTGGAGAAACTGGTAAATAATAAAACAGTTAGAACATAATTTTATACATTAGTCCTTATTTTTGTTCCCTACTCTTTTGGAATTGGTGTATAGTTTAATCCTTTCCTCCATAGAAACACCTTTATTGCAAGGGTGAACAGTTTAGATCCAGATCAGCCGGCACATCCGTGCGGTCTGATCAGGATCTAAACTGTTCACTATTAGATTCATTAGGATATTTCTGACCTAAATGCAACTAGTGCAGATCCTGATCAGAATGCTTAGATGTGTCAGCTGATCTGGATCTACACTGGTCACACATGCATAAAAATGCGTATATATGGACGAAAGGGTTAATTGTGAAATTTTTAGAACAGGCAACATAAAAATGTTAATGCTGGGCATCATTATTCATCACAAAAAATACTTTCTATAAGTAAATTTTGTGGTGTCGAATTTTCTTGAAGAAACCACAAATGGCAGTTTTACTTGGGAATAAATTTGTAAAACTTTATTATAGTTATTTGAGAAATAATAAACCTATAATTTTTGCTAAAGGATTGAATTTTTATTGCATCTTTAGCATGACGTGGGCGGAGTCACACTCATGTTAAATTAAAGCAAAGATGTGATGTAATTAAAGGATAGAATTAAATCAATGCTAATACATCAAGTTAAAATTTGTATAAATTCAATTATAGTTCTATTATTTCAACTTCCGTTTACAAAAACATAGTGATAAAATAAACAATTTAGGAATCAATTTTGGATAACTGCATGTGCAGAGAATGTGCTTAGATCTGTATACTGCATGGATATTATGGTGATAAGAATTTGAGAGCGACCAGTGTAGATCCAGATCAGCTGGCACATCCATGCAGTCTGATCTTGATTTACACTGTTTGCTTCTTGGTCAGAAATAACCTAAAGAATCTAAAAGCAAATATGGAAAACTGATCTGGATCTACACTGATCACTTTATATGTGATGAAAACCATATCACAGGAAGTAAAAAGATAATATGGTATATACTTTAATAGACTACAATGATGTATACGCTGAGTATTAAGTTGATGATGATCAACTTTGTAAATGATTTGCATAATGAAGCTACAGATCCTGTTGCCTAGAGAGAAATTTACTGCATGGGATAAAGATGCTTGAGATTTGAGACTGGTTTCCAATCTCAGTTTTATAACCTTTCAGCCTTGTTCTATGACATAATCAGTCAGATATCAATTAGATCTATATCAAAAAAGGTATATCAGGTATGATGCATTCAGACTTTTTGCCATTTTTATTATTTTTATAGACTAATCCTTTACCCTGGAAAAGTTGTCTGGATCTCCCTCGAAAACCTTGCCCTAATATCTGCCCTAGTCCTATAAATATGACGTTGTAAATGCTTATTTATCATTTTTTTATTTTATGGCAATTACAACGCTTGCCAATAAATGAAAACTATAACATGTCAAAATATTAAATGTTAAAGGTTAAAAGAGCATGCGTTCCTCTAAATATTTGGAGTAATATCTGCCCCTGAACTCGCAATAAGTAGGAATGATTTCATTAATTAAAGTTTGGCAGGCAAGCAAGGTGTCTGGCAAATTAATCCACATACCAGTAAACCAGAGCACATGTGACTATGAATAATTGATTTTAAAACAAAAATTAATTAACAGTAATGGAGCATACATCATCCAAATGTTAATTAGCAGCAAGATGTACATTTCCGACAACCTTTCAACACCTTTGTGGGGAACTTTTGACAATGATGTGACTTTATCATTTTGGCCTACTTTAAAAGCTTAATGTTCTGACTGTGACGTAAGTCTGTGTGATGAAGTCTATGTGACACAAGTCTATGTAACTTAGTATATGTAATATAATTCTGTAACACAAGTCTATGTGATTTTAGTCTATGTGATACAATTCTAGACACTAGTCTATGTGATATAAGTCTTGTGATGTTAGTCTATGTGATGCAAGTCTATGTGTTGTATGAATATGTGACACAAGTCTATATGATGCAAGTCTGAGTGATGCAAGTCTATTGATGTAAGTCTATGACATCATTTTGTGTGACAATCTATGTGACATAAGTCTATGTAACACAAGTCTATGTGACATTAGTTTGTGTGACACAAGTCTATGTGATGTAAGTCTATGTGACAAGTCTGCATGATGTAAGTCTATGTGACACATGTCTATGTGACACAAGTCTATAGGATACAAGTCATGTGACATAAGTCTATGTGAAACATGACGTAAATCTGTGCGAGGCAAGTCTGTTTAATGTAAGTCTATGTGACATAAGTCTACATTATACGAGTCAGAACTGGAAACTGTTGTAAGATTAACTTGTAAAACATTTTAAAAATGATACATATGAAACTATGAGGAATACAGATGATACAAACATTATGTCAGTATTTATTGACAATGCATTTTAAGAGAGTGACTGTCATCACAAACTTGCAATACTTTAAGTCTCAGCAGGTTCCTCCGTAAAATGACAATCTAATGGATGCCATAAAGGATTTAATGCTTTTTAACTGTCTTCCTTTCTTTTTCTCTGAATGAATAATACCAAGGGAATCCTGTTTTAGAACCCAACATGGTTTATATAAAATCTTGAGTTATTATTCAAAACTGATCTAACTGAGAATGTGTATTAAAATTATATCAATAGAATAAGGATTGACTGATGTAATCAAAGTTTTACCAGGCTAGCAGAGGAGGCATTATTGGTCCCACGGTTCCCTGTTGCCATAGTAACACAGTTTGTGTTAAACTTTCGTAGAATCTGGGCAATCTTAATGATTGTGCCGGGATCCAGATCTACGTACAAGCCCTGGCCGTTTGCCGGGCTTTTTTCGTCGACTTCTGCCACCAAGTTCCGTAGCACTAAACCCAGGTTGTCGCTGGAGTGCAGTTGTTCTATCTGTAAATCATTAAAAAAAACATTTGCGATTCTTTTTGCTTTTTGCATAAATGGGCTTTTTGCTGGCCAAGTAACAGAAAGCAGACAGTGACATTAGAGCATACCTTACAGTTAGTGAACCATGTGTAGTCACTAAACAGGTTTTAACTGATTTAATTGAAATCTGATTTTGAATTAAATTATTCCTTTAGACTAAAAATTTGATGTTATTAGTATATATCCTCAGCAAAGAAAGAAACCTGATACTTTTTAAATATGTGATACATATACCAAATCTAGAATTTTGCACCCTCCCATAAAAACTAATGACTAAAACACTTCACATGTTCATACACCAGAAATACCAAAATGCACAGTTAAGTTCAAAACACATTTTATTTTCATTTCCAACTACAATTACATAGCTCATCAATTGTGAAAATAGGTAAAATATGCAGTTTCAGGTTTCTTTTTTTGTTGAGCATATAATCATGTACTAGGAAGAGAGTATAAGCTATTTCTGCCCAGACATGTCTACTTATTCTGGCAAAGGAACAGGATATATAGACAAACCACCTTACACTGCAGTGTGTATGTATAACATAGTTATCAGGATAACTGTCTGATGATTCAGTGACCAGTTCAGAAGTCATCTGCAATCAGTGATTGTCTCCCTTTCCACAAATGACTGGTTGTCAGTACAGTGACAATATGTCTTTGATGTAATATCCCATAAAACAAAAACTGCCAAAGTCACATGAACACCATATAGTACTGTACTTGCTATGTCACTAACTTCTGACAATAGAATTATCACATTTCTTCCATTCAAACTTTATTAACAGTTTGTTGGTCAGTTGCTATATCCAGATAGTTACAAGTTAAAACAGATCCTACAATGACACCACACCGTCATATTTTATCTATCCACACTATGTTAACTTGCTTTATAAGTTAAACATCATGAATAATTCATTAGGTCAAAAACTATAACTACTGTTTGTTTGTTTGGGGTTTAACGCCTGGTTTCAACACCTTTCTGGTTATATCCCGGCGGTCAGTCCACCTAACTGGTGTTCCTGGGTCTCCAACCAGTACTAACCAATTTCTCCGCAAGCGACTGACTGCTTCCTCACTTGAATCAGAGGTGAGGGACAAATGACTCTCAGACGCAATGTCCGAGTTCAATTGTCACGGAGAAATTTTTCCCGCCTCGGCTGGGGATCGAACTCACGACCCCTGGATTGACAGTGCGATACTCTATCCACTGAGCTAGCCGGGCGGGCTCTATAACTACTGGCTTCTGTTGAGTCTGACTGTCTGATATAATTAACATCATTCAAAACTATAATGAAGACAACCATAATTATCATTGATCTCAAATCTTCACAAGAATTGTGTGCTGAGAAATTAGCAATCTCAAAGTTATATTTGGCTGTGTTCATAACCACTGTTTGTCTGATTCAAGTCTTTGCTTTGAAAAGTAAAATTTCATTTTTATCACTCCCTAAGAATTTAATGAATCCTTAAGCAAAGTCTTCAAATAGATGAAAAGGGAACTTTCAAGACCACCTAACACGACAAATATGAAAATATTGCAGGCATTATCGGTTTAATTGAGCCTGTTCATGAGCAGTAATGGAAATGCATATTACTGCCCACGCCGCCCGAGATCATGTTCACATCACATTATGGAGTTACTATTTAGCAAACGATTATCAAAGTTATAATGAACAATCAGACTGCTTTTCAGCACTTTTCCCACAGGAGCATGTATCCTGGTTCATAATGAACAATCAGTCTGCTTTCAGCACTTTTCCCACAGGAGCATGGATCCAGGATCATGTGTTTTCCAGCCTTCTGTCAGTTAAAATCAATGTAATTGTCACTAATCTTTTCAATTTCAGACAAAACTCTAAAAATCTCAAACATCTACCAGACTGATATCTTATTTACACCAAACTGTTTCAGTTTAATTTTAATGTGGAACGTTGAAAGCAAATAATTGCAAGAGAGTCTAAGTGTGAATAGAATAGAACAAATGCAATTAGTAATTTTGACTAATTTGTGACTGACTTAAGTATGATTTTTCGCAACCATGTCCAGCTGAATTGATGATTTGCAGCATATAGTGACTTTGTTGTACTAACTCCATGTTTATTCTGAGATGACAAATTTTATTTGATAAATTTGTGGCAGTTGTCATCAAACTATTAAGAATGTTCCATATGTAAAGGACTCAAGATTCATAAACTGCTTCAATTGCAAAGTCTGCATAAATTTTCTGTCTGATCTCCTCCTCACTACAGTACTTTGCATATTTGGATACGCATACGGGCATATTAATACATCAAGTATTAGTCTGTCACCATAGGATGCTCACTTTTACACTAATAAAGACTGTCGACTTCGCTGACAGTCTAGAAATGGTAGTCCCTGGTCCTTGGATCATGAACTGCCATGGACTAACATGGCTCATAATGGTAGGTGATGTCACAATGGTAGATCATGATCCCATAGTAGAATGATCTTAAACTGTGATGTATGCTTATATAACCTTTACTCCATATACACAACTTCTATCACACAGGCAAATGTGTTGATCCAGATCAGCTGGCACATTCCACAGACAATGAAGCAAACAGTCTAGATCCAAGTAAGATAGTTTGGATGTGCCAGCAGATCTAGATCTACACTAGTAGATCCAAGTAAGATAGTTTGGATGTGCCAGCAGATCTAGATCTACACTAGTCAACCATGTGATAAAATGTGTATCCATGGAGTGAAGGGTTAACTAAACATGGCAGTCCTACGTCTGTGTATCCATGGAGTGAAGGGTTAACTAAACATGGCAGTCCTACGTCTGTGTATCCATGGAGTGAAGGGTTAACAAAACATGGCAGTCCTACGTCTGTGTATCCATGGAGTGAAGGGTTAACAAAACATGGCAGTCCTATGTCTGTGTATCCATGGAGTGAAGGGTTAACAAAACATGGCAGTCCTACGTCTGTGTATCCATGGAGTGAAGGGTTAACAAAACATGGCAGTTCTAGGTCTGTGTGTATCCATGGAGTGAAGGGTTAACAAAAAATGGCAGTTCTAGGTCTGTGTGTATCCATGGAGTGAAGGGTTAACAAAACATGGCAGTTCTAGGTCTGTGTGTATCCATGGAGTGAAGGGTTAACTAAACATGGCAGTTCTAGGTCTGTGTGTATCCATGGAGTGAAGGGTTAACAAAACATGGCAGTTCTAGGTCTGTGTGTATCCATGGAGTGAAGGGTTAACAAAACATGGCAGTTCTAGGTCTGTGTGTATCCATGGAGTGAAGGGTTAACAAAACATGGCAGTTCTAGGTCTGTGTGTATCCATGGAGTGAAGGGTTAACAAAACATGGCAGTTCTAGGTCTGTGTGTATCCATGGAGTGAAGGGTTAACAAAACATGGCAGTTCTAGGTCTGTGTGTATCCATGAAGTGAAGGGTTAACAAAACATGGCAGTTCTAGGTCTGTGTGTATCCATGGAGTGAAGGGTTAACAAAACCTGGCAGTTCTAGGTCTGTGTATCCATGGAGTGAAGGGTTAACAAAACATGGCAGTTCTAGGTCTGTGTATCCATGGAGTGAAGGGTTAACTAAACATGGCAGTTCTAGGTCTGTGTATCCATGGAGTGAAGGGTTAACTAAACATGGCAGTTCTAGGTCTGTGTATCCATGGAGTGAAGGGTTAACAAAACATGGCAGTTCTAGGTCTGTGTGTATCCATGGAGTGAAGGGTTAACAAAACATGGCAGTTCTAGGTCTGTGTGTATCCATGGAGTGAAGGGTTAACAAAACATGGCAGTTCTAGGTCTGTGTGTATCCATGGAGTGAAGGGTTAACTAAACATGGCAGTTCTAGGTCTGTGTGTATCCATGAAGTGAAGGGTTAACAAAACATGGCAGTTCTAGGTCTGTGTGTATCCATGGAGTGAAGGGTTAACAAAACATGGCAGTTCTAGGTCTGTGTTTCCATGGAGTGAAGGGTTAACAAAACATGGCAGTTCTAGGTCTGTGTGTATCCATGGAGTGAAGGGTTAACAAAACATGGCAGTTCTAGGTCTGTGTATCCATGGAGTGAAGGGTTAACAAAACATGGCAGTTCTAGGTCTGTGTGTATCCATGGAGTGAAGGGTTAACAAAACATGGCAGTTCTAGGTCTGTGTATCCATGAAGTGAAGGGTTAACTAAACATGGCAGTTCTAGGTCTGTGTGTATCCATGGAGTGAAGGGTTAACAAAACATGGCAGTTCTAGGTCTGTGTATCCATGAAGTGAAGGGTTAACAAAACATGGCAGTTCTAGGTCTGTGTGTATCCATGGAGTGAAGGGTTAACAAAACATGGCAGTTCTATGTCTGTGTGTATCCATGAAGTGAAGGGTTAACTAAACATGGCAGTTCTAGGTCTGTGTATCCATGAAGTGAAGGGTTAACTAAACATGGCAGTTCTAGGTCTGTGTATCCATGAAGTGAAGGGTTAACTAAACATGGCAGTTCTAGGTCTTTGTATCCATGAAGTGAAGGGTTAACAAAACATGGCAGTTCTAGGTCTGTGTATCCATGAAGTGAAGGGTTAACAAAACATGGCAGTTCTAGGTCTGTGTATCCATGAAGTGAAGGGTTAACTAAACATGGCAGTTCTAGGTCTGTGTATCCATGAAGTGAAGGGTTAACAAAACATGGCAGTTCTAGGTCTGTGTATCCATGAAGTGAAGGGTTAACAAAACATGGCAGTTCTAGGTCTGTGTATCCATGAAGTGAAGGGTTAACAAAACATGGCAGTTCTAGGTCTGTGTATCCATGAAGTGAAGGGTTAACTAAACATGGCAGTTCTAGCTCTGTGTATCCATGAAGTGAAGGGTTAACTAAACATGGCAGTTCTAGGTCTGTGTATCCATGAAGTGAAGGGTTAACAAAACATGGCAGTTCTAGGTCTGTGTATCCATGAAGTGAAGGGTTAACAAAACATGGCAGTTCTAGGTCTGTGTATCCATGAAGTGAAGGGTTAACTAAACATGGCAGTTCTAGGTCTGTGTATCCATGAAGTGAAGGGTTAACAAAACATGGCAGTTCTAGGTCTGTGTATCCATGGAGTGAAGGGTTAACATAACATGGCAGTTCTAGGTCTGTGTATCCATGAAGTGAAGGGTTAACAAAACATGGCAGTTCTAGGTCTGCGTGTATCCATGGAGTGAAGGGTTAACAAAACATGGCAGTTCTAGGTCTGTGTGTATCCATGGAGTGAAGGGTTAACTAAACATGGCAGTTCTAGGTCTGTGTATCCATGGAGTGAAGGGTTAACAAAACATGGCAGTTCTAGGTCTGTGTATCCATGGAGTGAAGGGTTAACTAAACATGGCAGTTCTAGGTCTGTGTGTATCCATGGAGTGAAGGGTTAACAAAACATGGCAGTTCTAGGTCTGTGTGTATCCATGGAGTGAAGGGTTAACTAAACATGGCAGTTCTAGGTCTGTGTATCCATGGAGTGAAGGGTTAACTAAACATGGCAGTTCTAGGTCTGTGTATCCATGGAGTGAAGGGTTAACTAAACATGGCAGTTCTAGGTCTGTGTGTATCCATGGAGTGAAGGGTTAACAAAACATGGCAGTTCTAGGTCTGTGTATCCATGAAGTGAAGGGTTAACAAAACATGGCAGTTCTAGGTCTGTGTATCCATGAAGTGAAGGGTTAACAAAACATGGCAGTTCTAGGTCTGTGTATCCATGGAGTGAAGGGTTAACAAAACATGGCAGTTCTAGGTCTGTGTATCCATGGAGTGAAGGGTTAACAAAACATGGCAGTTCTAGGTCTGTGTATCCATGAAGTGAAGGGTTAACAAAACATGGCAGTTCTAGGTCTGTGTATCCATGGAGTGAAGGGTTAACTAAACATGGCAGTTCTAGGTCTGTGTATCCATGGAGTGAAGGGTTAACTAAACATGGCAGTTCTAGGTCTGTGTATCCATGAAGTGAAGGGTTAACAAAACATGGCAGTTCTAGGTCTGTGTATCCATGGAGTGAAGGGTTAACTAAACATGGCAGTTCTAGGTCTGTGTATCCATGGAGTGAAGGGTTAACTAAACATGGCAGTTCTAGGTCTGTGTATCCATGAAGTGAAGGGTTAACAAAACATGGCAGTTCTAGGTCTGTGTGTATCCATGGAGTGAAGGGTTAACTAAACATGGCAGTTCTAGGTCTGTGTATCCATGAAGTGAAGGGTTAACTAAACATGGCAGTTCTAGGTCTGTGTATCCATGAAGTGAAGGGTTAACTAAACATGGCAGTTCTAGGTCTGTGTATCCATGAAGTGAAGGGTTAACTAAACATGGCAGTTCTAGGTCTGTGTATCCATGAAGTGAAGGGTTAACTAAACATGGCAGTTCTAGGTCTGTGTATCCATGGAGTGAAGGGTTAACTAAACATGGCAGTTCTAGGTCTGTGTGTATCCATGGAGTGAAGGGTTAACTAAACATGGCAGTTCTAGGTCTGTGTATCCATGAAGTGAAGGGTTAACTAAACATGGCAGTTCTACGTCTGTGTATCCATGGAGTGAAGGGTTAACAAAACATGACAGTTCTACGTCTGTGTATCCATGAAGTGACGGGTTAACAAAACATGGCAGTTCTAGGTCTGTGTGTATCCATGAAGTGAAGGGTTAACTAAACATGGCAGTTCTAGGTCTGTGTGTATCCATGGAGTGAAGGGTTAACTAAACATGGCAGTTCTAGGTCTGTGTATCCATGAAGTGAAGGGTTAACAAAACATGGCAGTTCTAGGTCTGTGTGTATCCATGAAGTGAAGGGTTAACAAAACATGGCAGTTCTAGGTCTGTGTGTATCCATGGTGTGAAGGGTTAACAAAACATGGCAGTTCTACGTCTGTGTGTATCCATGGAGTGAAGGGTTAACAAAACATGGCAGTTCTTCGTCTGTGTATCCATGAAGTGAAGGGTTAACTAAACATGGCAGTTCTAGGTCTGTGTGTATCCATGAAGTGAAGGGTTAACAAAACATGGCAGTTCTAGGTCTGTGTGTATCCATGAAGTGAAGGGTTAACAAAACATGGCAGTTCTAGGTCTGTGTGTATCATTGAAGTGAAGGGTTAACAAAACATGGCAGTTCTAGGTCTGTGTGTATCCATGAAGTGAAGGGTTAACTAAACATGGCAGTTCTAGGTCTGTGTGTATCCATGAAGTGAAGGGTTAACTAAACATGGCAGTTCTAGGTCTGTGTGTATCCATGAAGTGAAGGGTTAACAAAACATGGCAGTTCTAGGTCTGTGTGTATCCATGAAGTGAAGGGTTAACAAAACATGGCAGTTCTAGGTCTGTGTGTATCCATGGAGTGAAGGGTTAACAAAACATGGCAGTTCTAGGTCTGTGTATCCATGAAGTGAAGGGTTAACTAAACATGGCAGTTCTAGGTCTGTGTATCCATGAAGTGAAGGGTTAACAAAACATGGCAGTTCTAGGTCTGTGTATCCATGAAGTGAAGGGTTAACTAAACATGGCAGTTCTAGGTCTGTGTATCCATGAAGTGAAGGGTTAACAAAACATGGCAGTTCTAGGTCTGTGTATCCATGAAGTGAAGGGTTAACAAAACATGGCAGTTCTAGGTCTGTGTGTATCCATGGAGTGAAGGGTTAACAAAACATGGCAGTTCTAGGTCTGTGTATCCATGGAGTGAAGGGTTAACAAAACATGGCAGTTCTAGGTCTGTGTATCCATGGAGTGAAGGGTTAACTAAACATGGCAGTTCTAGGTCTGTGTGTATCCATGGAGTGAAGGGTTAACTAATCATGGCAGTTCTAGGTCTGTGTATCCATGAAGTGAAGGGTTAACTAAACATGGCAGTTCTAGGTCTGTGTATCCATGAAGTGAAGGGTTAACAAAACATGGCAGTTCTAGGTCTGTGTATCCATGGAGTGAAGGGTTAACTAAACATGGCAGTTCTAGGTCTGTGTGTATCCATGGAGTGAAGGGTTAACTAAACATGGCAGTTCTAGGTCTGTGTATCCATGAAGTGAAGGGTTAACTAAACATGGCAGTTCTAGGTCTGTGTATCCATGAAGTGAAGGGTTAACAAAACATGGCAGTTCTAGGTCTGTGTATCCATGGAGTGAAGGGTTAACAAAACATGGCAGTTCTACGTCTGTGTATCCATGAAGTGAAGGGTTAACAAAACATGGCAGTTCTAGGTCTGTGTATCCATGAAGTGAAGGGTTAACTAAACATGGCAGTTCTAGGTCTGTGTATCCATGAAGTGAAGGGTTAACTAAACATGGCAGTTCTAGGTCTGTGTATCCATGAAGTGAAGGGTTAACAAAACATGGCAGTTCTAGGTCTGTGTATCCATGAAGTGAAGGGTTAACAAAACATGGCAGTTCTAGGTCTGTGTATCCATGAAGTGAAGGGTTAACTAAACATGGCAGTTCTAGGTCTGTGTATCCATGAAGTGAAGGGTTAACAAAACATGGCAGTTCTAGGTCTGTGTATCCATGGAGTGAAGGGTTAACAAAACATGGCAGTTCTAGGTCTGGGACCATAAACTACCATGAAATTACATGGTAGTTAAGAAGGTGGTAGGCCATCAGTGTTACTTTGCCAAGTCTATTTAAACAAAATAATGCAATTTCCGTCAGAGAACTATTAATAGCTTTTGTACAGACTTCATAGCTAGCACGTCAAATTTGCTGTTTTATAATAAAATGAATCTCTAAAGAGTAAAACATTATCCTGCAAACTCATAAACTAACAGTTCTTGGCAGAAGATCTAAACAATAAATCTGTATACCAGGTATATACAGCAAGGCTATACAGCTCTCACACAGACATTACATGTAAACATTCAGCATTTAACAACATTATTCTATCTGTCTTTAAACACAAATATCACTAATCAGTGATTAAAAATACATTTACTGACTGACTGATTGAGTTAAAAATTGATTAAATGAATGACTGAATGATTGTTTGATTAATTGCTTGCTTGCTTGCTTAATTGATTGATCCATTGCATGCTTGCTTAATTGATTGATCTATTGCTTGTTTGCTAAACTGATTGATCCATTGCTTGCTTGCTTAATTGACTGATTGATCCATTGCTTGCTTGCTTAATTAACTGATCCATTGCTTGCTTGATCAATTTATTGGTCTATTGCTTGCTTGCTTAACTGATTGATCTATTGCTTGTGTGCTTAATTGATCGATCCATTGCTTGCTTGCTTAATTGATTGATCTATTGCTTGCTTGCTTAACTGATTGATCTATTACTGGATTGCTCAACTGATTGTTCCATTGCTTGCTTGCTTAATTGAGTGATCTATTTCCCGGTTACTTAATTGAGTGATCTATTGCTTGCTTAATTGATTGTTCTATTGCTCAATTGCTTAACTGAGTTCCGTTGCTTCCTTGCTTCATTGGGTGATCTATTGCTTGCTTGCTTAATTGATTGATCTATTGCTTGCCTAACTGATTGATCCCTTGCTTGCTTGCTCAATTGATTGATCAATTGCTTGCTTGTTTAACTGATTGATCTATTGCTTGCTTGCTTAATTGATTGATTAATTGCTTGTTTTCTTAATTGATTGATCTATTGCTTGCTTGCTTAACTGACTGATTGATTGACTAAAACAAATTAAAATGTTGATTTCTTTGAATAAACCAGTCAACATATAAATTGACAAGCCAGTCAATTAAAGTCTGAGGAAAAGCTGATACAAAGGAACTCAACAGAGTAAAACAAGCGCACCTCCCAGCCTGAACTCACTGACCATGAACTATCTCTATACCACCCAAGATCACAAAACTAAATCAGGAGACCAGTCTCAAACCTTAAGCGTCTGATTGGCTGAAATGGCGACTGGTCACAGTTTTATGATTTTAGGTCCAGGTCATGCATTGGAATGTGGTTGGTCTTTAAATAATAAACAAGTTTGCCATTTGCATTATCATTGAGGAATTTAATAAATGTCAGCTATGGTAATACAATGAATGCTGATGGTATATGGTAATTTGCTTAAATTTATGTCAAATATTCATGCAAATATACATACTTTTGTTTCCTATTAATATATGTACATGCCAAATGACCTGGCATTCTAGCAAGAGAAACTAAAGGGCTAATTACATCACTGTTTGAGGAGAATTTTCTCTGATCCTGTAATTTACACTTAATCAACTTAATTACCGTAATGGAATGACCTTTCTTTGAATGTAAGCCAGTCCATTAGTTGTTAAAAACAACTTAATGTTAACAGTGTAGGCCTGGTTCAAACTGTATCATACACGCTGATCATAGAGTTAATGCAGATCAAAAACGTGTGTCAAAGAATTACGACAGCTCACTATGTAAGGGGCGCATCACTTTGGTGATATTATTTTTGATATTATAGTTGTTATTTCATTTGGAAAGAACTGAGAGTTATCTTTAATTTTCTCATGACTAACAGGTGATTTTGTTTAAGATTTCGACTAAATAATGTTGTTTTTAACCACAAATACATAAACAAGCATTGTAGTCTTTATGACATACCGGTAGTTTCAAGGATCAATGTCAACTGTTTTTTTCCATCAAAACATATAATAACTACTAAATGATTCTGAAGTTTACCATTTACTCCCTAGATACACCTTTAATGCATGGACAAACCAGCAGACCCTGACCATCTGACACTTCCATGCCATCTGATCAGGATCTACGCTGTTTGCTTTTAGATTCACCAGATTATTTCTGATCAACATGCAACTGGTGCAGATCCAGTTCAGATTACACAGATGTGCCAGCTGATCTAGATCTACACCAGTCACATATATCATGTAGTAAAGGGTTTTAAGGTTCAAACATTATATTATATATTCAATATCAAAGAAAGCATTAGGATCATCACTGGAACATATAAAAGTGTACTCTCTATAGTTATTGATTCAGACTGTGGTCATGATTAATCAGATTATCACTACTGAGGTATTATCCCTTTACTCCATATATACCAGATTATCACAAGTCCAAACAGTGTAGATCCAGATCAGCTGGCACATATATGCCAATTGATTAGATCTACACATCTACAATGTTCGCTTTTTTGCCAGAAATAACCTAACAAGTCAAAACAGGAACAGTGGAGATCCTGATCAGATGGCACAGATGTGCCGGATAATATACACTGTTCCCCCATGAATATCACTCATATCCAGTTTAGTAAAGGATTGAAACAGTACAATAACCATTGCCATTGATCAGTTCAAATATGTTTATATAAACTTAAATATAACTTCTAGTTTAACAAGGCAGTCTGAAGGAGAGCAACACCCCACACCCTGCACACATTATGGTATGTTAAAAAGGTTTTTGATGCTGAAAAGCAAGTGCCAGCCCATGTGCATTAGCTCTTCCCCAACAAAGCCTGTCCCACTTTATGATTTTTTCTTGTCCTTAATCATGCTTAGATTTATTTTAAAACAAGAGGGCCATGATGGCCCTATATTGCTCACCTGAGTACAAAAGTACTCTCAGCTTTACCCAAGGGCCTACATTTAAATAATGTTGGTAAAGGTTCTCTTCACAATACTCAAAACGAATTATCTAAGGTCTGGTCGCATTAGTTTCAGAGAAAAATGATTATTTATGTTTTCCTATATAAATCAATCTAAATAAGAGAACCCTGGGGCATGGCCAATTTTGGCCCAGGGGACATAATTTGAACAAACTTGGTAAGTATCCACTAGACAATGCTACATACCAAATATCTAAGCTTAAGGCATTGAGGTTTCCAGTTAGAAGATTTTTAAAAATTTCCTTTTTACATATTAAGGGCCCCTGGGGCAGGGCCAATATTGACCCCAGGGCCAACATTTAAACAATGTTGGTAAAGGGTCTCTTCACAATACACAACACCAAATATCTAAGGTCTAGTCCTATTAGTTTCGGATAAAAATGATTTTTCATGCTTTCCTATATAAATAAATGTAAACTAAGAGAACCCTGGGGTGTCGCCAATTTCGGCCCAGGGGACATAATTTGAACAAACTTGGTAGACATCCACTAGACAATGCTACATACCAAATATGTTAGCTTAAGGCATTGAGGTTTCCAGTAGGAAGATTTTTAAAGTTTTCCTTTTTTACATATTTAGGGCCCCCAGGACAGGGCCAATTTTGACCCCAGGGCCAACATTTAAACAATGTGGGTAAAGGGTCTCTTCACAAAACTCAAACCAAATATCTAAGGTCTAGTCCTATTAGTTTCGGAGAAAAAATGATTTTCCATGTTTTTCCTATATAACTGCATGTAAACCAAGAGAACCCTAGGGCGTGGCAGATTTTGGCCCAGGGGACATAATTTGAACAAATTTAGTAGACATCCATTAGACAATGCTACTTACAAAATATCTAAGCTGTACGCATTGTGGTTTGTGAGAAGAAGCTTTTTAAAGATTTCCTATATAAGTCTATGTAAAATGAAGTGACCCCTGGGGCAGGGCCAATTTTGACCCCTGGGAAATAATTTGAACAATCTTTGTAGAGTTCCACTAGAGGGTACTAAATGCCAAATATCTAAGCTCTAGGCCTTGTGGTTTCAGACAAGAAGATTTTTAAAGTTTTTCCTATATAAGTCTATATAAAATGAAGTGACCCCTGGGGCGGGGCCAATTTTGACCCCAGGGAAATAATTTGAACAATCTGTGTAGAGTACCACTAGAGGATGCTTAATGCCAAATATCTAAGCTCTAGGCCTTGTGGTTTCAGACAAGAAGATTTTTAAAGTTTTTCCTATATAAGTCTATATAAAATGAAGTGACCCCTGGGGCGGGGCCAATTTTGACCCCAGGGAAATAATTTGAACAATCTTTGTAGAGTTCCACTAGAGGGTGCTAAATGCCAAATATCTAAGCTCTAGGCCTTGTGGTTTCAGACAAGAAGATTTTTAAAGTTTTTCCTATATAAGTCTATGTAAAATGAAGTGACCCCTGGGGCAGGGCCAATTTTGACCCCAGGGAAATAATTTGAACAAAATTTGTAGAGTTCCACTAGAGGGTGCTAAATGCCAAATATCTAAGCTCTAGGCATTGTGGTTTCAGACAAGAAGATTTTTAAAGTTTTTCCTATATAAGTCTATATAAAATGAAGTGACCCCTGGGGCGGGGCCAATTTTGACCCCAGGGAAATAATTTGAACAATCTTTGTAGAGTTCCACTAGAGGGTGCTAAATGCCAAATATCTAAGCTCTAGGCCTTGTGGTTTCAGACAAGAAGATTTTTAAAGTTTTTCCTATATAAGTCTATATAAAATGAAGTGACCCCTGGGGTGGGGCCGATTTTGACCCCAGGGAAATAATTTGAACAATCTGAGTAGAGTACCACTAGAGGATGCTTAATGCCAAATATCTAAGCTCTAGGCCTTGTGGTTTCAGACAAGACGATTTTTAAAGTTTTTCCTATATAAGTCTATGTAAAATGAAGTGACCCCTGGGGCGGGGCCAATTTTGACCCCAGGGAAATAATTTGAACAATCTTTGTAGAGTTCCACTAGAGGGTGCTAAAGGCCAAATATCTTAGCTCTAGGCCTTGTGGTTTCAGAAAAGAAGATTTTTAAAGTTTTTCTACAAGTCTATATAAAATGAAGTGACCCCTGGGGCGGGGCCAATTTTGACCCCAGGGAAATAATTTGAACAATCTTTGTAGAGTTCCACTAGAGGGTGCTAAATGCCAAATATCTAAGCTCTAGGCCTTGTGGTTTCAGACAAGAAGATTTTTAAAGCTTTTCTTATATAAGTCTATATAAAATGAAGTGACCCCTGGGGCGGGGCCAATTTTGACCCCAGAGAAATAATTTGAACAATCTTTGTAGAGTTCCACTAGAGGGTGCTAAAGGCCAAATATCTAAGCTCTAGGCCTTGTGGTTTCAGACAAGAAGATTTTTAAAGTTTTTCCTATATAAGTCTATATAAAATGAAGTGACCCCTGGGGCGGGGCCAATTTTGACCCCAGGGAAATAATTTGAACAATCTGTGTAGAGTACCACTAGAGGATGCTTAATGCCAAATATCTAAGCTCTAGGCCTTGTGGTTTCAGACAAGAAGATTTTTAAAGGTTTTCCTATGTAAGTCTATATAAAATGAAGTGACCCCTGGGGCAGGGCCAAGTTTGATCCCAGGGAAATAATTTGAACAATCTTTGTAGAGTTCCACTAGAGGATGCTAAATGCCAAATATCTAAGCTCTAGGCCTTGTGGTTTCAGACAAGAAGATTTTTAAAGTTTTTCCTATATAAGTCTATGTAAAATGAAGTGACCCCTGGGGCGGGGCCAATTTTGACCCCAGGGAAATAATTTGAACAATCTTTGTAGAGTTCCACTAGAGGGTGCTAAATGCCAAATATCTAAGCTCTAGGCCTTGTGGTTTCAGACAAGAAGATTTTTAAAGTTTTTCCTATATAAGTCTATATAAAATGAAGTGACCCCTGGGGTGGGGCCAATTTTGACCCCAGGGAAATAATTTGAACAATCTTTGTAGTGTTCCACTAGAGGGTGCTAAATGCCAAATATCTAAGCTCTAGGCCTTGTGGTTTCAGACAAGAAGATTTTTAAAGTTTTTCCTATATAAGTCTATATAAAATGAAGTGACCCCTGGGGCGGGGCCGATTTTGACCCCAGGGAAATAATTTGAACAATCTTTGTAGAGTTCCACTAGAGGGTGCTAAATGCCAAATATCTAAGCTCTAGGCCTTGTGGTTTCAGACAAGAAGATTTTTAAAGTTTTTCCTATATAAGTCTATATAAAATGAAGTGACCCCTGGGGCAGGGCCAATTTTGACCCCAGGGAAATAATTTGAACAATCTTTGTAGAGTTCCACTAGAGGGTGCTAAATGCCAAATATCTAAGCTCTAGGCCTTGTGGTTTCAGACAAGAAGATTTTTAAAGTTTTTCCTATATATAAGTCTATGTAAAATGAAGTGACCCCTGGGGCGGGGCCAATTTTGACCCCAGGGAAATAATTTGAACAATCTTTGTAGAGTTCCACTAGAGGATGCTTAATGCCAAATATCTAAGCTCTAGGCCTTGTGGTTTCAGACAAGACGATTTTTAAAGTTTTTCCTATATAAGTCTATGTAAAATGAAGTGACCCCTGGGGCGGGGCCAATTTTGACCCCAGGGAAATTATTTGAACAAACTTTGTAGAGTTCCACTAGAGGATGCTAAATGCCAAATATCTAAGCTCTGGGTCTTGTGGTTTCAGACAAGAAGATTTTTAAAGTTTTTCCTTTCGGTTGCCATGGCAACCAGAGTTCTGCATGGAATTGATTTCTTTGAACAACTTTGGAAGAGCTTCATGCAAGGAACATCTGTGGCAAGTTTCATCAACTTTGGCCCAGGGGTTTAAGAGGAGATGTTGTTTAAAGCAAAAATTGACGACGCACGACGCACGACGCCCGACGCCCGACGCACGACGGACACAGGGCGATCCTAAAAGCTCACCATGAGCACAAGTGCTCAGGTGAGCTAAAAACTCAAAGAACACATACACATAAATATTCAGTGATTTTACGTACCATGATCACTTGTTTGGCTTGCTTTTTGGAACATTGAAAAGATCACTAAAATCTTCAACTTCCACTTGGGACCTTGACCTTGAGCAAGCACAGAGGATATATAGGTTCAGTACATTGTCCCTGAGGTTAACATTTGAACAAAGTTTTATGAAATTCCTTCCATGGGTTTAGAAGTCATGAAGCGGACATGATTCAGTGCGCATAGGGTTCAAACTTCTGAAGCCTGAAGATGGAGACAAGTCTCCAACCTGATGTACTGACTGGTGAAAATGGCATCAAAAGTCTGAATCTACCAACAACATGCCCATATATCAAGTTTTGTCTTCAGTTTTAATTTTTACTAATCTTAAACTCTGATAAAACTTGAACCTGCCACCTGCCAGCCAGGGGACAATGTTACATCCAGACAATGCTTCACACTGTTCTTTTCACAAATAAACATCTTTACTGTTATTTGTGTCTGTATTACTCATTCATGGTAAATCCACATCATTTTATAAGATATTTGTTCCAATCAATTACTTTTTCAGGTGTTTTCAATGAGATTTTGTGCCAAATGTTTGCCGAACTTAAATCAGAAGCCTTATATTATGTAAATTATGAATGTAACAAACTGAAGCCTTCATGAAACCATGCAGAAACCAAAAGGTATCCAAGAGCTACAACCAAAGATAATCTGATGTCACTCCCACTCCACCTTTCATATCACATACTAAAGGCACTGTCCTTGAAACATGTCCTGCACAATAAAATTTCACTTAACAATCCTACAAATTGAAATAATTGTAAGAAACTTAGAAAATTGAAAGGCATATTGTTACAGGCCCCCTGTGTCGCCCGCACCCCCACCCTGCTTATTCTCCAAAAACCTGATGCCCACATAAGGTAGCTGTTTTTACTGGAAATAAATATTTAAATTACGCATTATGTTTAAAGTTTAAACTTTCAGGACCTTGAAAACAAAACGAATTACTTAATCTTCTCAAGCCAGCTGCAAGCTCTTCCGTTTTACTGTGGCATGTAACAACACTCTCTCTAATTTCCATATTATCTAATTATCTGTCACTCCATCATCTTCCCAGAACTCATTTTAAGTTATACATTAAAATATTTCTGTAGAGTTTTTATTATAAGTATCATGCATGAGTGTGAGGTGAAGATGGAAAAATCTGTCACCGAGGGTTAACTGTTTTGCGGGAACGAGGCTTCTATATTTACCGAATGTCTCATGCAAGATACTTTTTTTTTGCATACCTTTTATTATTCATAACATTTCTGTGTAAGTATACAAATGTATTTATTTTCACTATGCTGAAATATTGACGTTAATGCAAACTTTTTTATATAAATGACGTCACTAACTTGAATATGTTACATCAGATACTTGAAGACGTGAGGTCACTCACGTGACTCATTCTACATGGGGGGTGTAGGATCGAAATTCCCTACACGGGTGAAAACACCGGATGACCTGATCTGGTATGCAAGAATAAGGGCTTACTACACTCCTCCCCTGCACGTTCATCAATAAAAAGAATCAAAACCTCAATAATGGCAAAATGCCATTCAATGAATCTTATTGAATATTACTACTGTACCTTTATTGTGCATAATTATGGTAAGACAAATAAGAACAGTAAAGAAAAATAGCGAGATCTAAAAATTCCCTAAACTTCTATTTACATAAATTCACAAAAACTAAACAACACAAAACATCATTTTAAATGCCAACATAAGTAATATGATCCTGACAATAATTTCTTATGTCCTCGAGACTTAGATATGTAAACTTTATGAGATATTAGTAGAAGTGTGTTTGACCTTCAATTTCCTGGTCGCTTCCTAGGTCCCATAAATGGATGACAATCATTGATTTCACTTTTATTAGTTGAATGTTTTTTACAAAGTACACAGCATTTTCTTGTCAGTATCATTACACTCACATGGGAATTTAAAATTATGTTTTGTATCGCTTAGTTTTTGTGAGTTTATGTAAATAGGCACTTTTTAGTCTAGCTTTTTTCTTTACTTTTCTAACATGTCTTACTGTATGCAAAATAAAGATACATTAGTAACATTCATTTGTGCAAAGTATGATTGAACAACATTTTGATAATTGTCTTTTTATCGATGAACGTGCTGGGGAGGAGTGTAGTGGGCCCTTAACTTTTTTTCTAAACATAATTATGATAGAATATCTTTTCACAGGAAAAGGATTACCCCAGCTCTTCTTTATATCAGGTTTGTTATGATAGACAACAGATCCTCCCTGTTGTTTAATACTGTCTGTCAGAAATTTGGCTCATCATAAAACTACACCATGAAGTAGTACAATTTCCAGCTAATAGAAGAAGCTGTTAGGCTTTGATGAACATGTTTCACTGAAGAAACAGAAGAGAAGTCTAAAATCTCAGGCAGCTGATTGGTTGACTTGATCTCAGTCACCAAACTGACCAATCACAAACCAGAGTTTAAGACTCAGGTATCCAATCTTAGTTTGAAGTTGAACATGTTTAAACCCTATGAGCAAAGGTGGTGAAGAAACGTCTGTCACAGATGGGAGAAATACTGGCCTGTACACAGCCTCAGATCGATGAATTGGGACTAGAAAACTGTGTCAATTTCAATCAGCTTATTGGCTGAAATAGGGACCAGTCAACTAACTGACCAAACATGTCCGACCTATGACAGTTTATCCTTCAATCCCAGATTTATGATCTCACACCCAGGATGACTGTTGCTAAGCAATGACATGCTAATGTGGTCTAACTGTTGAAAGGTCCTGGCATCGTCAACTTTATTCCATGTGACCATTTTAAATAACAACTTTTCACTGCCTGATTGCAGAAACATAAGCACTTGTAATGTAATTGTTCCAAAAGGAAAAAATACTTTTTATTCAATCAATAAATCAGGTTGAGTGCTGTGTGAGATAATCTGTCATCATATTGTACACATCACTATCAAAAGTAAAATCAGCTTGGTATCTTTCTGCATGAATTGCTATTTTTGCAATGGCTTCTGACAAGCTATTGGCATCTTCTCTTTCTATTACTAGACAACGGTAATTTGGCAATGTTTACATTGGCGTGTTTACATTGACGTTACATGTAAACAATGAAATTATATTTTAATCGTTGTTTAATACAAAGTGTAAAGCTCCCAATACTTGTCTCATTAGCTGAGTGGTCTAAGATGCAGTCATTTAAACACTTTAAAACGCTGTTATAGGTTCGAAACATGTTTTATTTTGTTTACATTTTTAAAATATTTCCTACACAATAATTATCTGAAGCAAAATACATATAATACTTTGAAATGACTGCAGTAAAACTTAAAAAATATAAATCTTAAAAGCCGTGTGTCAGTGCCAATAAAACCCGTGTCGAAAAAAGTTAGTCCTGTGACAGCCGGATGCGTTACCCACGGAGCTATTAGGGGGAGGTGATATAAAATGGCAAAACAGTGCTTTTAACGCATAAATTTGCCTTAATCCGTGTTTACATTCTATAAATAATTGTAAACATCGCCAATTTAGCTTGGTCTACCTATACCTTTATCATTTTGCCAACAAGCTATTACCATTGTCTAATTGCTTTACTGCTATGGCCATACATATTCAAGCTATAACCGATGTCAACATTGCTCTATCCCCATTGCCATTCTTCTCAACAAGCTATCACCATCCTCAAATTTTCTACCTCCATTCATGACCATTGTCATCTTCTTCTATCTGTGTTTCCATGTTCCCTTAAAATTTTCACAATATTGTCACATTTCTTTACCACCATTGTCATCTTGCCTACCACCAGGCTATTCTTAGACAAACTGATGTATCTTTTTAGATTTATGATCAACTCATTAGAACTTCCTTCACTAAACAATGGTCAAAGACAACCATAGAGATGAGAATTGATGAGAAATTCTGCTACAATTTGATGTTCGTACTTAATGCTTATTTGTAAGTGACTATAAAAGACTTCAAGAACAAAGAAAAACAACTTGCACCAACAACTTGCCTCTAAGTACTACTTACCTACCCACAATCCTCTAACTGTGATTTATGTGATAGCATGAAAACATTATATCCAGAACTAACCCAAAACTGCTTTAACAACACAAGAGACCACATCTGTACGTGTTATTGAATCCTGATTTCCCTCACAATAAATGTTGCAGTATTCACATGAAGTGATAATGTACACTCCTTTTCAACCTTTGACAGGAAAGGAAAATAAATTAAAATGCTTTTACAGAGTAACTCTATACACTTCTATGAAATCTAAGAAATATAACATTAAAAAAAACCACAATCACAAAATATGAAAAGCATGTTGCTGTATATTTTAAGTGATACAAGTGGTGCCAGTAATTTTTTGAGGTCTTTGATGGGAAACACTATTTGGGTTAATGTTGCCACTAGTATTGATAATGATAACTGAACTCTTTACTTACTATTACCATTCTTACTTTGAGAGCACTTTTGCTCAGATACTAATTACTAGTTCCTGGCCCATACCCTGCCTTCAAAAAAGTTTGGGTATACAGTTGGACCTCGATAATTCGAACTTCGATAATTCGAACACCGTAGATATTTCAAACTCGTATCTCGGTCCCGGCAAAACGCCTATATGCCTTATATGCATTTACTCTTGATAATTCGAACACCCGGTATTTCGAACTTCGAACTCAAAGTCCAGTCCGTCCTTTTGATTTTCTATTAATTTCACTCTTGATATTTCGAACTCCATTGAAAATTGTCGCTCTCAATTATCACACGTAAAAGTTTTCACACTTCAGGCGGATAACAATAGCGGCGCCGTATGATTAGCACATGTTGTGAAACAGACAAATATCAGGCAACGCGATACCAGTTACAAACAAATAATATTAAGTTTTTTCATCTCAATAAAATCTGATCAAAATTATAATATAAGAAAATTTTAAATAATTAAGACTTGCAAACTAAATGTGCAAACAAAAATTGAGCGAATTTAATTGAAATTGAGCGAATTTAATTGTCTCCTGGAAGCGATAAGTGCTTGTGAAACGATGAGACGGTACTTTGAATGTCAGGATAATAGTAAGCGTGGACTAAGCATGTTGTGCAAGATGCACACAGTTCTGATGAAAAAAGACTTTGTAAGGCGAGCGGCCATTTAAACTAGTATGGCAGAGTTTGTAAACTATGTGACGTGTAGATTCGTGATTTGTGCTTTTGTTGACTGTGTACTTTATTTATGTCAAAATGTATTCAAGTTTTGTCTTTAATTTCCCATACAAAAGATATTATAGATCAACAGACATAAAAAACATGAACAAACAATATCCACTGTCGCCGGCCGACAGACCTTCGATAATTCGAACTCCCGATATTTCGAACTTTTTTCCCGGTCCCGTCGAGTTCGAATTATCGAGGTTCGACTGTACATATTTTACTAGTACCAACTGAAGTTGAGTGTAAAAACACCAAATGCTACGCCCCACCCTTTAGACTACAGGTATGACGCTGGACAGTGATCAGAGATCATTGACATGGATGAACAGTGTAGATCCAGATCAGCAAATATATCTTTGGCTACACTGTTCTCTTTTAAATTCTTCAGGTCATTTCAGAGCACGAAGCAAAGGGTAACCCAGATCAGACTGCATGAATCAGCTGGCAGATCTGAATGTACCCCTGCTGTCCATGTGATAATTTGACAATGTGATATATTCATCATGTTTATGAAATAAAGGTTAATTTCGGGTTTTAAGATATTTTGAAATATCAAAATATCAATGGGAAATAAATAATTTATCAAATGAACAATAGATGTATGCTTCCCAAAGTAAGAATCTAATGTGGATCTTACTATTTCTTTAAATATTTACTGTGTTACCATGGAAACAATTGAATACCTCAACATAATATACTAAAAGATTATTTTGGTTAATATATTGAGATATTGTACTAAAATACAGGTAAAATCATAATTTCATAACCCAGGACTTAAAATTCATTACAAACTTGGTTCCATTTCAACTTAGTACTTCTGAACAATGTTTCACTACTTCACACACAGCATTAATCGAGGGCTGAGTGCAAAACTTTTATCTGCTTAATATATCTATATAGGATATATTAAGAGCTTTCACACTCAGCCCTCAAAATGTTTGATACATGTTTTAATTCTTGAGTAAGTCTTATATCCCATGAGCAATTAAGTGTAAATCCGGATCAGCATTCACATTGTGCAGGCTAATCAGGATCTACACTAGATGCTTTTACATTTATTAAATTGTTAGGAACTTAACAAACTGCAGGTGTGCAGGATGATCTGGATTGACACTGGTAGTGCATGCGACATAAGCCGTATCCTCGGAGAATACGTCAAGTTTTTAGGCTTAAATGCACTTTAGAATATGTGCACTTTCATGTAATTTACAAACATTGTCAGTATGACAGCGAACGATTGATACAGAGGTGGGTAACATGAAAGTAAAAGTAAGACAACTAGATTGCTTAACCATGTCAGAAAACTTTAGAGGAGCTGAAACTGCAGGGGAACTAAAAAATCCATGGGAACAGAAAAATCTAGAGAAACAGAAAACTGCAGGGGAACTAAAAAACTCCAGGGGAACATAAAAATCTAGAGAAACAGAAAACTCCAGGGGAACTAAAAAACTCCAGGGATACAGAAAAATCTAGAGAAACAGAAAACTCCAGGGGAACTAAACCACTCCAAGGGAACAGATAGATCTAGAGAAACAGAAAACTCCAGGGGAACTAAACCACTCCAGGGGAACAGAAAAATCTAGAGAAACAGAAAACTCCAGGGGAACTAAAAAACTCCAGGGGAACAGAAAAATCTAGAGAAACAGAAAACTCCAGGGGAACTAAAAAACTCCAGGGATACAGAAAAATCTAGAGAAACAGACAACTCCAGGGGAACAGAAAACTCCTGGGGAACAGAAAACTCTAGGGGAACAGAAAACTCCCGGGAATCATTGCAGAAGGCTGAATTATTTGGTTTTAAATATGAAACAACTGTATTTATTGTTAAATATTTTACCGATATTTAATAATAAGCCACCTTAAATACTTAAATATTCATGTATATGTATGAAATATTGTAGCAGTGCTGTAAAATCTGTTGAGTTAGGTTTCAGACAAAATGAATTATTGTACGGAGAATATCCATTTTCCTTTCATTGTTTTTATATTTTTCCTTTATTGTTATTTTCCCCTGTTTTTGTTCCCACACAAAGTAAACCCACAGGAAATGGCATGTGACTAAACCTACAGCCTTTCCTTTACAGCAAAAATCAATTGTGGGATTCTCAGAAATAAAGTGCACTTGATGTTTGATGCATCAGTTTCCACAACATGTCGGAGCTGTTAGCAGTGTATAACATGCAACGTTGTAGCACACTGAGATTGTCATTATATCAACTTCTGTCACATCTTGAAATAGTTTGCACTCTAAAACAGTTTGCACAAAGAAAGTAAAACAGTTTTCAGTTTTAACCCTTTCCTCCACATATACTGCATGGGCAAACAGTGTAGATCCATATCAGCCTGAACAGTCATGCCATCTGGTCTACATTTGCTGGCTGGTCTGGATCTACACTGGTCACACATGAATAAAAATGTGTATATATGAATAAAGGATTAAACATGTATTTAACATGTCATTAGTCAAACCATTAAAACTGCGTGTCATTTTCCTGCCGACTTCATTTAGTACTGTTAAACTCCTCATAAAGACAACCTTGAAATTAAGACAACCCCTTTACTAAGACCGCAATTTAAATGTCGCTATTAATTATGACTACTTTTTCCAGTCCTAAAGGTGGTCTCAATTCATGAATAGTGTGGTTTTACTGTAACTAGCCTGCATTACTTCACAGCAAATACTTTCCAAAAACCTGTGTTGCCCAATATTGTTAAGTGTAATAGTTTGCAGGCCACATATGAATGTTTGTCTTTGAATAAAAAAATATCAGCGCAAGGAGATAATGTAAACAAAATTCTTTCTGTAGGTATTATAACTGCTTCCCGCGAGAAGATCCAAGTGGAGTGTGGAAAATCTCAGAAAATCTAACCTTTGGAAAGGACTCAAACAAGCAACATATGAATCAAGAGTCCGATACCCTCTCGTCCTTATCACTTTCTGTGTCCTGCTTTAACTCTTTTCTAAGGTTATACATGTAAAGGTTTACCATGTGTCAGCCAGTGTAGATCCAGATCAGCCAGCTTATCTGTACCTTCAGATCTGGTTCTACAATGGTAGCTTCTTGGTTAGAAATAACCATAAGAATCTAAAAGCAATCAGTGTAAACCTTGATCAGACCACATGGATATGCCAGCTGATCTGGATCTACACTGTTCATCCATGCCATAAAAGTCATATCTACCAAGTACTTTCAGTCCATTCACTGTTCATAGGAATGTTTTACAGATAGCAGGTTATTTATTACATGAAAACAGAAGTGTAGACCCTGATGTGCAGGCTGATAGGGGTCTACACTTGTCACAAATGTGACAAATGCTGTTATTACTGGGCTATTACACATAACACGCATGCAACACATAAAGAAAGAATTATGTAACTTACAATTTCAATCAGATGTCCTAGAGTAGAGTATATCTTGGGTGGCAGGCGACGATACGGGGGTGGGTGGGGCACTTTCCTCGAGATCGGTGGTAACACAGAATGACACGATTCCATCGAGGAACTTAAAATCCAGACCTGTGCTGTGTGGATGTTAACTCCAGCATGCTTACTACTCTACTGAAGAATTCTCTGAAATCACAGCAGTTATATGTTAGTGTGTAAGATAAGCAGCACAGAGATATTTGTAGACTTGCTCCAGACCTTACACACTGCTGAGCTTGAAGTTAACATATAACAGCCAAAAATAAGCTTAGGAAAGATTTCCTCAATTTCTGACAAAAACAGACAAAACCCATGTATTGATTTATTGGTAAAATGTTAGCCAATACATTTTGGTGTCAGAGTTGGCTGTTTAGCTGTAAGATCTGTTACTATTTCTGTCATGTTCCAGAATTATAGAAACCTGAATATGAAAATGCTAAGGTGCCTTTACTGAATAAAAAAAAATGTGGTAAATTTTACTTTTTCTGTTGAACTTGTGTTTCTGTAGCACAGAATAGGTTTTGTGTGTAGTTGCAGTAACTAAATTACCTGTAAATTTGTCAACTTCCTCATTTTGGTTTTGATTTTCAAAATTACAATTACTTACTTTATTATTTATTATTAATATAATAGAATACAGTACAACTCTGTATTCAGATTCTGATTCTCATAAAACAGAATATACCAGATTCTGTCAATATCGGCTTTTCCCTGGCCTGCATTACATGTATTGGAAGGCTTTTCAAGAATCCATATTATAATTCATCAAAAATCATTAATTTCTTCAGTATTCTTCAGAATTAAAAGAAAAGAATCACACATGGTTACCAGCATTAAACTGACAAACAAACTGGACCCAAGATCATAAAACTGAGATTTGATACCAGTCTCAAATCTCAAGGTTCTGTTAGACTGAAATGGTGACTAGTTGACTTCGTTTAATAGGATCACATCAATGACAATTGTCAGGAAAATGTTTTCTTAGTTGATGACCAAAGTTCCAAAGTCTCCAAGTTACAGTTCTGCAGTCTGTAAGCATGTTTGAAGAAGTCTTTCACAAAATCCAGTTGTTACAATGTTTTCATATGCTTTTACATAATGATTAGAATACCATAAAATCTACCTGCTTGAGCATGTCAAAAATATGGCCTTTTAGTAGCAACATTTGACCTTGTGACATAGTTCTTGACCCCAGAGGATATTTTTTCAAGAAATCATCAACATAGTAAAGTATTAGATCCTTCAGCTCAAGTGTTCTGCATTTCAATTTAGCTTTACACTCAGCTGATGATCATGTTTATCATCACTAAATCAATCATCAAATCAATCAGCTTATTCTTATAGTGCATGGTTCTGCCAGCAGGCAAACTACCTGCAACATCCAGTAATTGTCAGCCAATTAACCAATTAATGTTCACAGTCAACTGACTGTTGAAGAATCCAAATCTGGCATTGACCTTAATACTGAGAAATTTCTCACAAATATCTGGATTACATGCATGCCTTTATTTGAACTGAAGGATAATGTTGTATAACTAACACTATATAACATTAACTTTATTAAGATATTTATATAAGATTAATACAAATAACTTAACCACCTATCAAAATGTGTCAGAATAAAGCTAATTTGATGATTTAAAGATGTACCAGAAAAAAAAGAAAAGCTGATGTGAATTTTCTCTCAGGTCTGATTTAGGTTTCCAAGAAAATCCATTGAATCAGCTACAGGCAGAGAGAACATGTACATGAGTGAATATGAAATGCAACACTAACTTGGAGCTAGTGCCTCCATTAACCAATCAACTCTGATCAACTTTCTCTTTTACTAAATGTGTAAAAGCTGCTTCTTACAGGCCAGTCTCAAATCTCAAGCATCTGATTGCCTGAAATGGTGACCAGTTGTATTTCAACTGATCAGAAGATTTGTGAATGGTCTCCACATTAAGTTCAGGCTGTCAACCAGGTCATCACCAAAATATAGGAAAAATATAGGAATATTTTTGCAACAAATATAGGAGTTTTTGGATGATTTTGAGGTAAAATATAGGAGTTTGAAACTGATAAGTTTTATTTACTTGCACTTGGATCTTACAAATGATTTTCACATGTGCATTTACTGTTTCTACAATTATCAATGTCCAAAATGTCCACTGTAAAAATGATGGAAACCATCAACTTTAACATCAGCACCATCAACCACATCACCAGCATCTGAATGACCATTCAAACAAGGGGAAATGCAGAAAATGCATTAACAAAGCCGGATTTTTCCGTTTTAGTTTGTCTTCTATGAAATACAGTACTGTACACAGCATCGACCCATCCACTCATAGTCATATTGCTTTGTGTTTAAAAATCTGGGTTACAATGCCTAAAAGGGTTCAGTCAAAAGTGACCCCAAGGCCTTACTTTGGTCAAACTCTTTTGGGAACCAGTAGGCAATACATCATATAAAATTATATGCCCTTCACTACTCTAGAAGTTCCAGAATATGATTCCATTTATTTATTTATTTAATCTGCATAGAACAGTATTGCAGTCAAATAAGTTAGTTAACCTAAACACAAAGAATATTGCTACAAGTTTCAAGAGAAATGATAAAAACTTATCAAGTTATAACCATAACTGAACTTTAATTCAAACTGCCATTAAAGTTCTATACAAAAGCAATAATTTTCAAAACCCAAAGGCTTCTTGGGAATAGATGGACATAGTAACCTTTCAGGTTCATTGAAGTTTAAGAGTAATTTAACTTTTATCCATTAAGTGGTTCCATAAAAAACAATAATATTAGAAAACTATGCAAATATTTTTCAGATTATCCTAATAAAAAATTCTATCTCAATTTATTTAACAAACAGTTGTTGCAAATTATCAAATAATATTGTTTTTATTACCTCCCTTTATTTGACTTTGCTTTTTGAAAATTATTGTTTTTGTAGACATCTTTTGCATACACTCTTTTCCAACATAGTTTGACAACACTCTTTTCAAACTGGAAAACTGACCACAAAAGTCCGCTGAAAAATTCTTGTTCACAGTCAAGCATGTTTTTCCCAGGGGTCCATCTTGACGTTTTAGACAACCACATACACCATAACAAATATAAGCTCTCTAGTCCTTGTAGTTGGTGAATAAAATTTATGATCTTTAACATTTTTTGCATTTGGTTGCAACTGCAACAAGAATTGTGCATAGAAGTGAAAATTTGTTCTTGTTAGGTAAGCCTTAATACACAGAAACCAGCTACAAAGTTGTTAGAGAATCAGATTAAAACTTAGTAAATGCCACCTGCCAAATTTTCACCAATCTAAAAGTTGAGTTTTGTTCTTGAAAAAAAAGAAGATAGCAAAAGCAGTATCAAAGCAATATTTACTCTCTTCATTAATCGGCAAAAACAAATACTTAAAAATATAGAAATATACATAAAAATATAGGAGAAATATAGGAATATAGGAGGCTTTTCAGAATATAGGATTCTGATCCAAAATATAGGAGAAATATAGGAATATAGGAATCGGTTGACAGCCTCAAAGTTTTATAATCTTGGGCAGAGCTTTTTTTTCTGTGACAGAGTTATCAGTAATAGTTATTATATGTATAATCTATAATAACACCAAGTTGTTTAATCTTAGTTCTAACTTTTTATTTTTAACTGGAAATAACAAGAATGACAATTAATCTATAAACACCAGTAAAACAGCTGTTATTTGTTAACATAAATGAAGTTTAATTAGTTTATAAATGAATGAGGACCCTCCAACGCAAATCCTGTTCATGTCTGCTAACAATGTAACCTTCCACTTTCAGAGTTATGTCATTTGTCTACGATATTATTTAATTCCGAATCCTCCTCTTCAACCATAAAATGCTATAACCTGGTATTGACAAATGGAAAATAAAAGACTCCTAACTTAACAGATTACTACTTTGTTAAAAAGAGGTGTTTCCACATGGAATTTTAAAAAGTTATCTCTAAATTGGATGATTTAATTGGAAAAGAAAAAGAAATTGCCTGTTTACACTATTTATGGATTTCATGACAGTTTAAAAATAGACTGATATTTAAACTATTAAATGCCTTGGATAAACTTGTATTTTTGGATATAAAAAATATCTAAGTTTTCCATTTTTATTATTTTTGTTGATTTTTAAATTTGTGTATCTCAATTTTCTATTTAATTCTTATTTTTGTTCTTTTATGTTTTGTTCTTTTATGTTTTGTTTTTTATGTTTTGTTCTTTTATGTTTTGTTCAATTTTTATTTCATGGTGGTTTCAAATTCCTGGATCAATCTGTTCAAGAAATCCATGAAAATTTAGTACCCAAAGATTTCAAAGTACATGTATATCCCAGGAGTAACTTTTAATGTACCAATAATTACAATTTGCAACATGTATCAAATTAAAAATTTAAAGCACATTAGACCAGTCACAGTGCCCAAGATCAAAACTAAAACTGAATCAGGAGACCAGTCTCAAATCTCAAGCATCTGATTGGCTGAAATGGTAACTTTTAGTCATTTCATCAGATTAATGATCTTGGGACCTGTTCCATATGCCATCTGCACTAGTACATAGACCTGGCCCACAGGCACCCAGGCCAAAGACCTATATATTACACAGATTCGCATCTCTCTATAACTGATATAGTAAATCTCGTTGTGATACGTGGACTGGACGAGAATCTCGTCATGTGACAAAGCGTTATTTTCACTTTATATAATCCACCATCTTGTAGCCGATTCGATAGGTAATGATTACGTGTTGACTGGATTTTAATTATGTTTACATCACTTTTAAATCGATCTTCATGTTATAATGTTACTTTGATATACTTCTTGAACACATTGATTAAATTATCTCATCTGTTTAAGGCCCTTGTAAGGTATGATATGATCGGCATTTCACATTGTATGTTTGCTTTCTGTTGGCCAATGCACTTTGAACGGTATTCTGCAATTTTGGCGATTTTTATTGTTTTATCACATAAATAAATAGTAAACCTTAGTTTCATGATGAAGAATATGCATCTTTCTTTAAATTAATGCATGTCAAATTTGTATTAAACATTCATTAAAAAAAGTTTTTATGATAGACAGAATTGACGAAGGCTTTCGGTATCAAAGATGGCGATCATGTGATTCGAGATAACGCAGGCCGCATGCTTATGCGAGAAAATGCTCTGATGCATATCTATTTATCTATATAGGTCTTTGCCCAGGCTTATGTTTGGTATCCACTGACAGGGGACATATCTTACCTCTGTTGAGCTGGCTTGCCAGAGATGACATCAAACTGGCATGAAAACCAGGTCCCAAGGTTATAAACCTGAGCAAGGAAACCAGTCTCAAATCTCAAGCATCTGATTGGCTGAAATGGCGTCTGGTCACCATTTCAGCCAATCAGATGCTTGAGATTTGAGACTGGTTTCCAATCTCAGTTTTATAACCTTCAGGCCAGATCTATGTAATGAGCTAACAATATCTACATGGACTAAAATCTCTAAAACGAATTGGAATGCAATCATAATAACAGTTTTTTCGACCCAGCCTTATGTTTATCAAGAACTGCAGTTTTAATCCTGATCAGCCTCCACAGGATCTGCACTGTTCCCTTCTTGATCTGAAACAACATAATGAATCTAAAAGCAATTGGAAGGGCAGGCTGATCTGAATCTACACATGTCTACACCTGTCGCAAATGGTATATAAGATGTATCCATTGAGAAAAATGGAAGCAATTTAACCACAGAAGTGTTATAATCTAATGAACCTTTATATCAATTTCCATAAATTCATATTTACCTCCAGCAATCCTGGGGCAAATGTTGTTCCCTCAGGAGTGTCACTGTAACTTAAGTTTGAATCTTTGGTTTTATATTCATTAACCAAAGATAATAATTTACAAAACCTATAATTATTAAATAAAGATATCAAACAGACATAGAAAACAAGTATATTTACAGTGCGGCTGCCAAAGCTTAACATATTATCATAAACCAGTCTCTGAACTCGAGCTTTAAATGGTCAGTTCTAAACATGGGATCACTAGTCTCATTCTCAGTTCTAAAACCTTGGGACAAGGGTATTTAACAGGAGCCAACACAAACAAGAGCCGTCAGAGACGGGTTATGCTCCCCAACGCCGCTTTGTCACAAATACTTTTTTGTTAGAACAGGAAGAATTTGTAAGAAAGATATTGTATTTGAAAGTTTCCTTTACGATTCAAACAGAAAGCATTTTACAATATTGTACAAAAATAAGACAAAAAAAATGAGAAATTTCAAAGGGCACTAACTCAAAAATGAATAAAGCAAGAGTTATGGTTCTTGTGCATTGCACTGCTCCGCATTGAGATCATTCTACTTATGAAGTTTCAAGTTCAGAAACTTTTATACTTTGTGAGATATGCACCAGATAAAACTAAGTAAGAGAAATTTCAAAGGGAAATAAATAAAAAATCAATAAAGCAAGATTTATGGTTCTTGTGCACTGCACTGCGCCTCATTGAGATCTATCTACTTATGAAGTTTCAACTTCCTAACTCTTATACTTTGTGAGATATGCCCCGGACAAAAAGTAAGTATGGTAAATTTCAAAGGGCATTAACTCTATAATGAATAAAGCAAGAGTTATGGTTCTTGTGTGCTGCACTGCTCCTCAACGAATTCATTCTACTTATGAAGTTTCAAGTTCATAACTCTTATACTTTGTGTGATATGCCCTGGACAAAAAATAAGTAAGAGAAATTTCAAAGGGCAATAAATCAAAAATCAATAAAAGCAAGAGTTATGGTTCTTATGCACTGCACTGCTCATCATTGAGATCTATCTACTTATGAAGTTTCAACTTCATAACTCTTATACTTTGTGAGATATGCCCCGGACAAAAAGGAAGTATGAAAAATTTCAAAGGGCAATAACTCAAAAATGAATAAAGCAAGAGTTATGGTTCTTGTGCACTGCACTGCTCCTCCCTGAGATCTATCTAGTTATGAAGGTTCAACTTCATAACTCTTATACTTTGTGAGATATGCCCCAGACAAAAAGTAAGTATGAGAAATTTGAAAGGGCAATAACTCAAAAATGAATAAAGCAAGAGTTATGGTTCTTATGCACTGCACTGCTCCTCATTGAGATCTATCTACTTATGAAGTTTCAACTTCATAACTCTTATACTTTGTGAAATATGCCCCGGACAAAAAGTAAGTATGAGAAATTTCAAAGGGCAATAACTCAAAAATGAATAAAGCAAGAGTTATGGTTCTTGTGCACTGCACTGCTCCTCATTGAGATCTATCTACTTATGAAGTTTCAACTTCATAACTCTTATACTTTGTGAGATATGCCCCGGACAAAAAGTAAGTATGAGAAATTTCAAAGGGCAATAACTCAAAAATGAATAAAGCAAGAGTTATGGTTCTTGTGCACTGCACTGCTCCTCATTGAGATCTATCTACTTATGAAGTTTCAACTTCATAACTCTTAGACTTTGGGAGATATGCCCCGGACAAAAAGTAAGTATGAGAAATTTCAAAGGGCAATAACTCAAAAATGAATAAAGCAAGAGTTATAGTTCTTGTGCACTGCACTGCTCCTCAACGAGATCTAACTACCTATGAAGTTTAGTCTTGATACCTCTCATAGTTTTTGTGTAATTGTCCGGACAATATTATGACGGACGGACGGACGAACGAACGAACGAACGGACGGACGAACGGACGAACGGGACGGACGGACGGACAAAGCGACAACTATATGCTCCCCCGAATTTCGGGGGGAGCATAAAAAGCAATTATAAGACAAATGCAATTTCTAAAAAAGCAAATTATCATTAACCGTTTACTCCATGGGATATGGCTGTTATCCAAAGGTGAACAGTGTAGATCCAGATAATTAGGCACATCCATGCCATCTGATCAGATCTACACTGCTGGCTTTTCAATTCATAAGGTTATTTCTGACCAAGAAGCAAACAACATTTACATAGATCCTGATCATACAGCATGGATTTGCCAGTGGATCTGGATTTACAATGTCACAATGCAATAAAACCTGTACATGTATATATATTTATTACATGTGTTACTATAAATAGTAACAAATAATGACCAAAATGCCCGGGTACTTTGCATGATAAAGGGCGGGCCGAAAACCTGATATCGCGGGCCGAAAACCTGATATCGCGGGCAGAAATCCCGTATCACGAATTATGGCACGTGGTTACCATTGACACAGGATTAAACTTTTAAAATTCAAGATGGCGACGATTGAATCGATCGAGTCCATTCAAGTCATTTGGAGCTAGATGCAAAAAGCAGCATATTTAAAAAAGGAACATGCATATTCTAAGAGCGATAAAACTGAATAGAGAAAAATGGAGATATTGTACATACCTGGGGACAACCAAGACAAGCACTGTTTCCAGAATCATGTTCCTTCATATTTTCCATAGGATTTATTATTCTATGATGCCTAGACAAGCCTTTTCTACCTATTTGATGTAATTGAAGCTCACAGCAGCGTTATGAGAATGAAACACTCAAAATAAAAACCTTTACATACCCATAACCCTGTAAAACACTTCCAGAATTCACATTTTCACTATCACATATCTTGCATAATTTCATGAATTGTTCGATGACATAAACACTTAAAACAAAATAAAACTAAAAAGATCAACTGAAAACAACTTGAACTTGCTCTGTAACAGTTTCAAAATGTAAACAATCTTTAATTACGTCACAAAACACTAAATGACGTAATCTGTAGTGAAAGCATTCTTCGTGACGTTGTTAATTAATGAATAGACGAGTGCTCAGTCAATTAATGAATTAACAGAGCAGGAAAATGGCAGGCATTGATATCAGCCCGGGCACATGTAATAAAATGGTTATAAACCGGTGTTCAAGGGCCGGGAGGTGATATCGGCCCGGCCGAGCAACATAGGCCCTCGAGCTAAAGCTCTCGGGCCAATATTGCTCTTCCGGGCCGATATCACCTCCCGGCCCTTGAACACCGGTTAATAACCTCTTAATATAGTAAAGGATTAAAAGGCTTACTTAACAACATTTATTACCAAACTCAAAATGGAGAAACATGTCAAAAACACAGCATTCCAACAAAACAAAAAAAGTTGATAGAAAGATTATACGTTTTAATGTCCTTTATGAATTTGGATATGTAAAAACAAGCATATTTACAGCCCAGCTGCCTTTGTCAACATTACATATTCTTAACATTAACCTTCCACCAGTGTATATAACAAGAACATTGTAAAATATGTAATGTAAAAAAATAGTATAAAACTTTTCTGTCAACATATTGGCACAAAAACAACGAAAAACAATGTATACATCCTAGCACATTTAGAACAGTCCTTTACGACAACAGTAGAATCATACCAATATAATATGCAGCAGTTAATGTTGCTCATTAAAGCTGCAAACATGTTACAATGAAACAAATTCACAATAAAACTCAAAATGGGGCACATCACCGGAAAAAGTACCTCAGACAGATGACATCAATTCTTGAAATGACATCGTAATATTGAGAAGACAAAATGACTTGTTTTGCATTTTGTGGTAAAATAAACACTTTACAGATAGGAATATGTGAAATAAAATCACATCATTGTTATGTGGAAATAATTTATAATTCTGAGTGCCTACCAATTGTAGTAACAACTGAAATGTCACTAAATTTGACCGAAAAGATCTTTTCTCATGACGTGGCCCATAGGAGAAAATAAACCCCATACAGAGTGAAGTGATTCCAAAATAAAATGAGCATTTTGAGAAATGAAATTGGAATGTTCACATGAACTTATTAGGTCAAAGGAATAAAATAACATGGGCAAACATGGGCAAATAAGAACAAATGGTTGGATTCCTGAGAATTGGCTGATAAACATACATATGGCACACCTTGCAGTTCTGATAAAAAGGGAAATTGAAGGTCACCAAAATCTTCCGGTTTGAGATCATACATACATTTCAAACAGAAACAGATTTCCAAGTTATGAAACACTCCTGGTCACGGATTTAAACATTTTGTATTGATTGAGATATTTTAACTTCTTCATATTAAACCACCAAATTAAAAAAGCTGATACTAGTGAACTCCATCATGATATTGTAATGATATTAAAAATATATAAATTTTAGCATATAACACCAGCAGTAAAATACTGATCTTATTTCTGCTGACCCCAAATGTTTTAACTTACCCTTAATATAATTATTTACTTGATATACATGTATTTTAATTGTAACATATCATTTCCGCCTTTAGAAATTGGGATCAATTGTGGAGCAAAAAAGAAATAACAAAAATGTGAAGTAATCAACCCTACAAAATAAGAGTTTTCATTGAAGTAAGGCTTGGTTTCTTATCTGACACTTTTGTACTGCTGCACTGAAACCTCTCCTCATTGGGGCTAAACAAGTCTGTGTCCTGATGCTTAACACAATGTTTAGATTCTTCACTAGTAAAACTGGCTTCCTGCTTTTTTGCATCCTTCATCTTTGACCCACCAAAGCCAGAACTCAGTTTAAGCAGACTGGTTTGCACAGAACCTTCATCATTGGGTCTTGTTTGATCTGGACTGGTTTTCAAAGTTTCATCAGAGCTGGTTCCTGGTTTTAATGATTTAGATCTGTTGGATGCCTTGACTGGGGAAACAGCTGGGCTACTCTTCAGTTTAGACTGGTATATAGTGGATTTGACTTTCCTTACTAGGATGTCTACAAAGTCTTCATCTTTCCTCATCTGTAACAATCAAACCCACACTATGAGATACATGCACTGACTCCAATCACTGCATCAGTCATATCAGTATGTGGACCCTTTTGATAAATTTGTGCAATACTGGCATAAGGCCTTCATAATTCTTTATAAGAATGACCAGTTTTTGCACCAAACATGAGACTTTCACCTTTTATGCATTAAAACTAGATGGGTGTTCAGTTGAACATGTGTCGCCCTCTGGTAGAATGTCGGAAAAAATGCAATTTCAAAAAAGGGGCAAAAGTCCATCTTGACACAAACAAGTTGTCATCAACACAAGTGTGTTGTCTTCAGCAATATAATTTGTAAGTTTCATGAAGAAATATTGAGAAATGGCCAAGTTATAGCTTGAACATTAAGTTTTCATTTAAAAATCTAAGTACAACAAATGTGGCCTTGACATCAAGAATTTGGCATCATCATGAGCATGTTGTCATAAGCAATATAAAGTTTCAAAGTTTCATGAAGAAGTTTTGAGAAATGGCAGTTATAGCCAACGTTAAGATTTCATGTCAAAATCCAAGTACAAAAAAGGCGTAACTCCATCAAATGTGATCCTGACCTAAAGAATTTGTCATCATCTTCAGCGTGTTGTCATAAGCAATATAATTTGAAAGTTTCATGAAGAAATATTGAGAAATGGCAAAATTATAGTCAACGTTAAGTTTTCATTTAAAAAAAGAGGCGTAACTCCATCAAATGTGACCTTGGCCTAAAGAATTTGGCATCATCATGAGGGTGTTGTCGTAAGCAATATAATTTGAAAGTTTTTTAAAGAAATATTAAGAAATGGCAAAGTTATAGCCAACGTTAAGTTTTTGTGATGGATGGACAGACAGACTGACGGACACACGACAAAGCGATCCCTATGTATCGCCGTTTCTTCGAAAGGGCAACACAATGAGCTGTGAAAATACTGAAAACTGTATGATAAATTTCTTTTTTAAATTTTGCATCACAAAAGTTCTTCTTAAATTTGTTCAAACTCTTAGAAAACCAGTTCAGGTGTAATAAGGAATATGAGGCACAAACTCATCCATAACACCTTAAAATGATGCACCAGACAACTGGATTTTCATATCACATGAAAGTTTTTCATAGAAACCCTCTTCTGTTACCTGATAGCATTTCAGACTGCATCAATTTCTTCAGATTTTATGGGAATAAAACAATAGGCAAGACAGGAATACCAGCACAATTACATACAGGGCACAACATCATAAAACTGAGCCATGTCTCCATTTCAACAAATCAGATGCTTTAGTTTTGAGACTGGTCTCCAGTTTTAGTTTTATGATCTTGGGCCCAGGTTTCATTTTGACTGAAGTTGCAAGGTGCTTTACTGTATCTGGATGAACAACTGTTTTCCAGCAAAGACAACCAAGAGACAGAGTGTTTTTCTCTATGAGCCCTTAACCCCTAGACTGTCAACCTGAAACACTCACAAAACAGACCTCTTGGGGCATTTCCCAGAATCCAGTAACTGTACCTCAAATCCATGAGATCCCACCAACATTGCCATCCAGTCAGGCATCTGGAAGTCCTCATACAGTATCGGTATCACTCGCTTTCTGTGCTCACAGTAAAATACCTGAAAATACAAGTGCTCATTACAGCAAGACTTGAAACATTGTATAATTACAGTCCTTCAAAACCAATGGGCTGGTCATCCCATGATTAACAAAGTTGTTGTCCTGATCTTTCATTATTGTTTAAAACACACTGCTTTACTGGAAAGAGAAAAAGTTGGTAAGTGTCCACAAAACAACATGCTACCAAGGTCAAGGATGACAACACCATGGTAGTCACTGGTAAACTTTGAAGTAGACAAGTTTCAAATAAGTCCCTTATATATAAAGGATAATGGCAACTAATGATAAGTGGATCTTGCAACTTCAAAATAGCACACACCAAACAGTTTCATTTGCTCCATTTTCAATTGCAACCAATTGTCAATTAATAAACGGTTTGTCTAGTGAACAAATACCTGCTAGTTGTTGGTTTGTCCTGTTCACAAAATTAGGCTAGTTGTTCTCACTCTGACAGGTGTCAAACATGCTCTGATCATGACTGCATAAACTGGCTCAGAGTGATTTTGACAAATAAACATAAGATAGTAATGCAATAAAATAACCATTGTTGTCCATGAAGATACCCCAATATTTAAAAAAATATATAAAAAAAGAGATACACAATATATTGGACATTGCAAAATACAACAGAAATGCAGTGTACATTAATACTCACCTGTTGCTGACAGACCCTGGACTTAGAAAACTCTTCAGATAACACAATCAGTACAAGGCTGGCATCGTCTGCTTTCTCCTGGAATATCTCAATGTTTCTCATTATCCCGTTACCATAGCTACTGGAAAGGTCCAACATACTGCTTCCTTTGTTCAACACTGAATATGTAATTTCTGAAAAATTTAGCAGTAAGTAGAAAAATTTTTTCTTATTTTCTGCTTGTCATTAATTCCAAAGTGTCTGTTAAGCACATTTTCAGCATTTTCTAAACCTAAATATGACATTGACCTTCAACTTAGGGTCACAGTATTGAAAATATTCAGGTGAACATTTGCATAAAATTTGGTTGAAACCCATTCAGCAGTTGCTTTGATACACTTCTGAAATCAGCTTTGAGAATGATAGGTAAACATGGATGACTGGGCAAGGCAATTTCTGTTATGTACCTGACCTTGGATCAGGAACTAAAATAGGAGACATACTGCCTCAGGCTGTAGCATTGTGTTTCAGTCAATACTGTTTACTTCCTATACTATATTGTTATATATTTAAAATCAAATCACCCACAATTCTAAATGAACTTCATTCATTTTTAAGTTTAAGAACCTGATGCATTCATATTGTATCTGAAAGCTTACCTCCCTGACTGCTGGCTAAAGCATCTATATGCTCAATGTGTTCTTTGTCCAACTCTGTGGTACACCAAACCTCAAACCCCTCACCTTCCAACAGAGTCTGCAGCTTTTCTCCCTACAACACCATAAGGCCATATAAACTTTCAAGAAAAACTTCAAGTACATTATAATTTATTGTTTTTAAGAATAAAATACATGTTGCTTTGTAACATAACAACCCTTAACCCTTTACTCTATGGGATATAGCTGTTATTTGTGGGTGAAAAGAGTTGATAAAGCAAATTCTGTAAACAAAAATTACCAGGTAATTACATTTCCTTAATGGATACTAGCTGATTTTATCTATCCATATCAAGAGAAAAAGTATCACAATTAAAGATGATTGCTACAGTTTTAAACAATAAAAGTTTTTGACCTTATTAGATTTTAATTAAACTTTGCACAACGTTAAGATAAATAACCAAGGTATACAAATATGCAATTTAAAAAAGTTAGAGTGATTTTTAAAGTTTTATTTAGTCTTTTTTGGGGACACTTTTTGACCATACTTCATCTGACACATTAAGAGTAACAAAACTTACATAGGTTTCCAGCGTGAAATGTATACAGATCATGATGAGTGGTTTCCCATCCCGGTCCGATCTTATCGCCATTTTGTTGTCTTCTGTGACGCATGCACAACTCTTCACTATTGTTGTCTAAAATACAAATTACACATAATATTTTCCACGTGCTAATTTTCACTGATTGCATGGGAACAAACAAAGATCAGATAAGTAAGCCATACTAACTTAAGTTACAGTCTACATGTAGTCCTAAAAATCTTAAATGGTACTTTTAAGATCCATCAAGAAACAGTGGTAAAAGTAAAATGTTAACAGCAAGAGCTGTGAAGTAACCTATCCTTTGTGTGATAAAAAGTGGAAGTTGTTTTCAGGGTTTGTAGTTACCTACCATTTCTGTTATGTACTGTTATGTACTAAGGCTTATCATTGATGCAAGAAAGTTACTCACCATCTGACACAGCCCCAAATCATAAAACTGGGATTGGACACTAGTCTCCATTCAACCAACTTGATGCTTAAAATTTGAGACCAGTCTCCAATATCAGTTTTATGATCTTGGGCAATTATCAGACACGGATAGTAAGAACTCATTTTATGAGTCCTGCCTAGTTACTAACCCTTTTCGTGAGAGATGGTACTGCCATCAGACGGATGTTTTTCACTCTCTCTGCTATTTTCTCTGCCACGACCCTGACATCCTCAGCTGACCATTCATTTCTAGATATCCATGACAACAACTGGGCTGTAAAAACACAACCACATGTGATTCAAAGACACAATACACTAAACATAAGTTTCACAGCAAGTTTAAAGGTGTCCTACCAATCTTGATGTTTGTATTCCTGAACCTGCTAAAACTGATTTAACAGACTCAACACTATCTCAGTATAAGCACACAGTACACTGTTCAAATACATTGTGTGTGTTTTACAGAAAACAAAAACAGAACATCTTGATCAGAATTGGACTGCAGATATTCATACTGATGGGGGCAAATGTGACAAATGCTTAGCGCTTACAGGCTTCATATTAATCTGACAGGAATATTCTTTACTTATGTAAATGCATTTAAATTGGGATAGATTGTACAGTTTTCCATGAGTCAAGATGTTTTTAAGGACTCGTGTTCCAGCATTTTTTTAATTATCACACCGTCTAGAACACAACCACAGGGCAGTTTAAACTAACTACAGGGTAACACTTACTTGTTAAAAAGACCTATTCCTATTGGGAACCCACAAAGCACAGATTTCAAAACCTTTTAAAGCAGCACGGGATATATGTGGGTGAACAAAGTGTATTCTGATCAAATGGTACAGATGTGGTCACTTTATGACCAAACTTATCCTAATAAATCTAAAAACAAACAGTGTAGATCCTGATAACAGTGTTTCTAAAATTTTCAACAGGCCGGTCATCGTCCAATTTTCGGCATAAATGTCCGATGAAATTTCAAAATTGGTAAAAAAAAGGGTCATGAATAGTGGCCCATATATTGTTACCAAAAGTACCTACTTGTAAAATTTTTCACAGCTTAATAAGCTATTAACCTGTCTTTTATCGACTTCACAACTCTGCTACCATGACTACCATGACTACACGTCGCATGAATAGCCTACGGGATGTGGTAGGTCTCATTTTAACAATGGGCCAGTTTATTTAAGGTTCAATTCGACTGCTGCTAGTAAATACATTAAAAATTGCTGTTTCTCAACAGTTATAGAAAACGCATATACTGCATCTTTTACTAAAATCATTTGCCTTTATCAGCAAAGTTGAAACAACTCAAATGAATATACACCAAAAGATTAAAACAATCAAATGACAGGCTTGTTTACTTACGCTTAAAAACCTTTCAAATTAACACAAATCTTTCCGACTCCAAAATAAATTTTGCATATGTAGATTCATTTTTTTTTATAGAATTAAGAATTACAAAATTGAGCAAAGAATTGAATAATATTTCAAATCGATTAAAACTAAAATATCGTGATACAAAGCATCATACAATCGACATATATTTACGTTAAGCGAATATGCCTAATTGCCTCCTGAAATTCCTAAATACCTGTTCAATGAACTATATAATCCACTTCAAAATCACTATGAACACTGCTGATTACTGTTTTGAACTATAATGTCATATTTTTAGTGCATGGGATGCTTGTGTATTACAACAAAGACACCAATCGCGATTAACTTCAAACATTGGTAAACTTCAAACATCGCGCATCGCTCTAAAATATCGATCAAAGAATTTTTCCGTCTACAGCTCGAATATCATTGGTTAATCTGTTGGGAGGCTGTAGGACGATGTCCAATAGGGATTTTGAAATTTTAGCCTGAAAAGATCACACCGCTTTGGCAGATTGGCAGATTGGACTGGATCTAAACTGGTCACTCATGGGATAAAAGCCATGTCCCATGGAGTAAAGGGTTGATGCATAGATGAATTGAAACCTACATGAGTTCTGCTGCTGGACAGCAGATGGTATAAACTGTGTGGTGGCAAACTGTATGGCCAGACATCGTGGGGGCCAGTCATCCAGGAAGCTTACAGGTAAAATATACTTCCCTAACACATCTGCCAGCTTCACCTGAAATATTAAAAAATAGCAAATACATTCATCCATATTACAGTTTAACTCTCAAAACAATATTATGTGTCAATAATATGTCACGAGTCAATCTGAGAACAGTTACACCAGCAACAAAAGTCAAACAGCCCTATATTGTTTCCAGACTTCAATACTTGATCTGTTCCATCTGATAAACGGTTAATAAACGAGAGATGACTAGGGCGTTATTGTCATGTTTTCCTCGCACAGAAAGTCTTTAACAGTCAATCAAATTACTATCCCGGTACAACCATTTTTCAATCACAACCAAAATTCGAACAATTCCTTTATTTCACACGTATTGATGTCATATCCACTAATTTGCATAAAGTCAGGCGCTGTTTTGACTTATACTCTAGCTGAAATGTCAAAATTGACAGATCATCAGAAATGATCAGAAAGCAGGTAAGAAAAAGCTATTTTTACTTCCCATGATGTAAATCAAACAAAATTTATTATTCCAATTTATAACCTTCTTAAAAATACTGTAAAACCTTTTTTACATCAAGTAAATAAAACTTTCAAACTGTCGGCTGCACAGCTGTAACTTTTACCTCAGTCAAAGAAATATGGAATTGAAGAGTTTATGTTCCACACCACTTAAAGTTCACAACACATTACCTAGGGGTCCTAACTTGCATGGATTGTTTTTTTCTTAGAATAGGTTTATTAATAAAATTGAAGCCTTCAGATTTTATAAATATTCATTGCAGGCTCAGTCAACAGCTAGAGGTCCATACAGATCTTACAGTTTCTGACAGCTTATAATGCTGTCAGAGAGTCTAAAATGTCCATTAAAGGGTACTCAGAAGAGGGGACTTCTACTGCCCTAAATGTACCCCTGAACAGTAGCCATTTAAGAGCTCTCTACTGTAAATATGTTGTAACAGTTCATGTTAAGTATTAAAAATTATTTAAACAAATGTTTATTAATGTTCAAGTATAGGGGTTTGAAACATGCTGTTCGAATTATGGGAAAAAACTTTCTGGGAATGAGGTAAGTAGGTCATATCTTCTTGTTTGTATTTTCAGAAAATGAAACCAAGTTGTGTAAAATGTGACAATAGTTCTGGTTAAGATTGTCATTTGCAAGAAGATGCAACTATGCCTTTATAGCTTTAGTTCTCTTTTATTTTAATATTGACCACAGATTGCTCAAGTGTTCAAATATTGGCTGTACCGGGATAATAAATGTTTTTACTGGGTAGAGTATCTTTTAGTTCTCTATTTACTGAATTTTGCTGAGTAGTAATGAAATGCAGTTTTTCCCAGTTCTGAATTGTAAATTCTCCAACTAGTGTGATATGTTCTTGTCATCAATACAAAATCTGTTCTGCAAATGTTTTAATGCCATGATCATTTTAAGTCCCAAAACACACAAAATGCAATCATACAATCTTCCCTTGGATAAAAATAAATATCACAGTAAGCTGCCTACCTCCCTGTTAGTCCACTGGGTCTCACCATACTTGAGGGTGACCAGGGGTACAAACACTTCACAGGAACTAACGGCAAAGTTGAGCGAGTCCTGCCAGTCTACACCGGTCTGTATTTCATGCACATCCTACACAAACAGAGCATGAGGATGGTAGATATAGCAGATGTGTGTCTGATTTACATCAAATAGTTCACATATCAATTAAGACAGAGTGCCATCTCAGAGTTAGCAGACTGGCACACTGTATTATTTAACAAAAACACTTTTCACAAATTAATATTAACCCTTCAAATGCAAGTCAAAATATTTTCTTAAACCTTCACTCCATGGGATATACCTGTTAAACATGGGCTAACAGACCCAGATCATCTGCTACATCTGTGCCATCTAGTCAGGATCTTCACTGTTTGCTTATTGATTTATTAGGTTATTTCTGATTAGGATGCAAACAGTGTAGATCCAGATGAGCCAGCAAAATTGTGCCTTTTATTCAGGATCTACACTGTTTCATATGTGCCAGCTGATCTGGATCAACACTGTTGGCACATACGATAAAACCCGTTTATATGGAGTAAGAGTTAAAGCACAACTTAAATTACATAAACAACCTGTACATCTGCATGGTGTGATCAGAGTTGTCACTTTTCTCTCAACAATTGATCAGAGTTGTCACTTTTCTCTCAACAATTTTATAAAAAAAAACAACAATCATCTGGCTGGAATTCACTAACTAACAAAGCAAAGGTAAGATTGTCAACATTAATTGAAGCAATTTTTAAAAGTATTTAACTAGTGGCGTTGTTTTACATACTATTGTGTTAGGTCAATCTATATCAGATTGATTGATTCGAATTGAAATAAGTGAGCAGTTTCTGAATTCTTGATAATTTCCTGTCTAATGTATCTTTCTAGAGATCACTGCAGATGTTACTTAACTCCCTTTGAAACAGGCACTTCATGACTGGGACTCTTTTGTCTTATACACTGCAAACTCTTTATAACGCGCTTCGTTTATTTCCGCGCTCCATTATAACGCGGTCGTACCGTGGATCCCCTATTTTTTTCTAAGTCCATTTTTTACCATGAAACGGCAAAAAATCGAAACCGAAGTCACAATTGTAACATGTACACAAATGACGCACACATTTTTCCCTAAAACAACCGTGTTTTAACACCTTTCCTAGTGACAGATAACAGCCCGGGGCAAACTTGTGAATGCATACTTACTGTTTAATTTTATCATTGATCCATTACTAAATTCGATTGTCTCTATAATTATCACATAATCCGCACAATTCAGAAACAAACAAACAATTATTCCCAGTCTGTCGGTAGTTCATTGATGTACATTTTGCTTTGATCCGCCTTCCTGTTAATTTCATGGAGGTTGCATTGTTTTACTATGGAGGTAAACAGCGATAATATCTGTCAATGAAATGCGACTTCAAAGAAAAATGTCGGCTTGTATCGAGACTGTGATGTTTTGTCGGCTCTGCTATGAAATCGTTTGATCTACAAGAAGTGTGTACGTGACATTTGTCTTGTTTTTTAGCTGGTTTAAGTTGGTTGATGATGCAACAATACTGAAATATTACACTGGAGATAAAATTAGGATGTAATTTATAAATTATGGAATATGTTCACGATGGTTAGTGTTTTAATATTTATTTTACATTTACGTTTCGTAAATGTCAGAGTTTGTGTCATAAAATAATTAAAATTTCTGCAAGCATCTAAACAAACTAGATATACGGTCTTTAATTCCATTACAATAATTTAAGGCCTATACGATTTTGATCTTGGTGTTATTAGTCAGTCTCTTGCTGTTTTGCTTTTTTTATTTGAAATTTGGTAATTGTGTGTCTTGTAAGAAATATTTTTTGTCGAGTACAGTGTGGGGAATCATGACGTTACGTAGAATTATGCATAATCTCTAGTTGCGTATTAGGTTGTATATTTGCGCGGGAAAATCGGGTCATGTATTTTTCGCGGGAAAATCGGGACATGTATTTTGCGCGGGAAAATATAACGCGGATTCACTTATTAACGCGGTCGGGATGATGGACCCGCTATACCGCGTTATAAAGAGTTCGCAGTGTACAACTTATTAGAAGCTACTGTGTAACACTTATATGAGGAAACAAAATTTTTGCTCATTAGCAGCAAATGACAATTTGATATCTTAATTTTTGCAGCATTTATTCATCAAATAAATAATGGAAGATTTGATTTTGTCCAGTTTAAATTTCAATTTTTTCCTTTGCACAAAATATGTGAAAATTAAACATGTACAAAATCCAGTGCTTCCCTAACTTATGCATGCAAACCTACCAGGTATACACTGATGCCAAGACATGTAAGTTGCTTTTTTAGTTTCAGTGCATTATCTGCCGCCTCGGATCTTACATAGCTGATCAACACTTGCTTTGGGGAGGAGCCACCATCAGTTGTGTCTGAGCTCAACTGGCGTCTGATGTCTTTACCAGAACGGAATGACAAATCAGCAGCCCTACAAAAGTCTGTATTTATAAATAGCATCATACAACCATCTAGAACTTCTACAACATACATACTGATAATACCGGTACACATCATATTTGTAGCACAGGGAAGACTCTTGCATATCAAGGAGTATCCAGTCGCCTCTATGCAGAAGTGCATGCAATTTCGTTGATCCTCCCATATTAAAAATGACCCATTCTCATCTTTCTTTCTAAAATAAAGCCAAATCTCCCATTTTCATCAAATTTACTCTCATTCTCTGTTTTTTTCTAACAAAATTTCAGCATATGATGTATCTCAGTTAGTTTTCACAACTTGACTGTGGATGAGACAAACACTGACTAAAACTTGAATTTTGTGTTCCTCACAACACGTATTGCCTAAAATTGCATTTAAATGGCATAACTCAAAAAATAGTGAAACAGGAGTTATTCTTGTTGTCACAAATGGCTTTGTTCAATATGCAGATGATAAATTTCAACTATTAAGTGAATAAGACAATTACTTTCAAAATTAAAGGCAACATTACGTTTCATTTAAAAGTTGCATTTGAAATGGGCAAAACTCAAAACAAAATGAAACAGGAGTTATTATTGTTGTCACCGATGGATTTGTTCGTGCAGGTGATATATTCCAGCTATTAAGTGAATTAGATATGTACTTTCAAAGTTATTGGCAATATTAAATTTCATGTTAAAGCTGCATTTGAAAGGGGGCATAGCTTAACTATAAAGAAACAGGAGTTACTCTTGTTGTCACCAATGGCTTTGTTCATGCAGATGATGTATTCCAAGTATTGGATGAATAGGACAAATACTTTCAAAGTTATAGGCAACATTAGTTTCATGGTAAATTTGAGGAAGTACAAGACAATGACGTGGACACCCACACTGCCAGACAATAGGATCCCTAGTGTGTCTACCTGCTATTGCAGGCAACACAAAAAAAGCAATTTAAAGCTTTTGCACAAAAGCAATGACAGATCCAAAGGGAATTCAGTGGGGTTGCTCAAACCTCATTTCTGGGCAGCAACATATTATTTTTCATGAGGATTTCGGCCTGAACATTTGTAATTATTATGTAACTATCTAAAGAAGGTCGATGTTCAAAGATCAGTGGTCTAGGGGTAGAGAGTCGGACTCCAGATCCAGAGACTGTGGGTTCAAATCCCACCAGGGGAATCCACATTCGGCGCGAGTACTGGTTGGAAACCCAGGAAGCAGTCATCGAGCGTGATTAATTTAAGTTGGAATAACTTGTTTCACAATCAATGTAAAATAAATAAGTTTTAACTAACTATCTTAAGCCTGCCCAAAACAAACCCCTGTCTGGAAATCTTGCATCCGATCCACAATGTCTTTGAAAATTCACATGATTCCACAATCAGAACTGATTTGCTATTTACCCTTTCAGCCTCTTATATGGAGGTTCTTTGGGTGGAGAAAACTGAACATGTTTGAACTGTGTAGATATATTTGTTGAAACACAACTTCCAATCAAAATGTCAGCAACAGTCATCTGATGTTCCTGGATGCTGCTGATCGGCCAGTTGTTCCCATCAAGGAATTGAAAGGAGTTATCAGAATCCAAGATCTGAAATTATAAAATCACATCAGTCCTGTATTGACTCAAGGCAGAATTTAGAAACCAAATGAGGGAAATGTAGTTCCCTTAGTAATCATAACTAAGAACCAAGAATAAAATGGCTATAGAAATACTTCACCATAAAACAATAAAAAAAACACTATTTACCTCAAGAATGTAAGAATGTTTGGGGAAAAGTGACACAACTGCACAAGTTGAAACTGCTTTAAATACAGCTCTGTTATTTAGGTCTAATTTAAATGAAGAAGAACTCCTTCCAAAAAATATATATTAACTTGTTTATTTCAGACATTTTTAATGCCCACTTTTCTGTCAACACACAAACAGTCAAGCCCGTCTCCAACAACAGGCGGAGGAGGGGTTGAGAAGAATAGACAAGTGCGATCTTTCGGGGAAATTCAAGGCTTGGGTGTACCAACACAATCTACTACCCAGACTTGTTTGGCCAATGATGGTTAACGATATTCCAACCAGTACAGTAGAGAAGCTGGAGCGGACTGTCAGCAAGCACCTAAGAAGATGGTTAGGCCTACCTCCATCCTTCACCAACATAGGTCTCTACAGCAAGACAGCAAAGCTACAGATGCCTATCAACTCTATTGTAGAGGAATTCAAAGTTGCTAAGGCCAGACTTCTGCTAACGCTGAGAGATTCCAAAGACGAGAAGATCAGCGGCGCCGGCATCGAGGTTAGGACTGGACGAAAGTGGTCAGTGAGTCGTGCGGTGGAGCTTGCAGAGAGCAGTCTCAAGCACCAAGACATTGTGGGTATGACAAACATAGGAAAAGAAGGACTAGGCACCAGGAAGCACCAAAGATGGGAGACTTCAACACAGCAGGAAAGAAGATCCCTAGTACAGACCGAGATCAGGAAAGAAGCAGAGCAGGAAAGAATGTCAAGGGCAGTCCAGCTAGGACCGCAGGGAAACTGGACAAGATGGCAGGTTCCAGAGAGGAAATTATCCTGGCAAGAGATCTGGCAGTACGAGCCACTCAGACTGAGTTTCCTGCTTCGTTCTATCTACGACATGCTCCCATCTCCTACCAACCTGTACCTGTGGAAGCTGATTGACGACCCGGCATGTCCATTGTGTGGTTCACCAGGATCACTCAAACATGTACTCTCATCATGTCCCACAGCCCTATCTCAGGGGCGCTACAGATGGCGTCATGACCAGGTCCTGTCTGAGGTAGCTCACGTCCTTGAAACCGAAAGGAAGAAAGAGACCGAGGCCAAACCAGAACCGCTACATCGGGTTCCTGAAGGAGGGAGAACAAGTACCCAAGTCAGCCCCAGCATCGACCGGAATCCTGAATGAATCCAGGTCATGGGAAATGAAGGCTGACCTAAAGGAACAACTACAGTTCCCCCAGGAGATCGCCCAGACTACCCTCCGGCCAGACATTGTGATATGGTCCAGGAATCCTAAACGAGTGGTGCTGGTTGAGCTGACAGTCCCATGGGAGGAACGCATTGAAGAATCCCACGAGCTCAAGAGGTCCAAGTACGAAGACTTGGCCCAATCCTGCAAGTCCAACGGCTGGAACACTCAGGTCTTCCTGATCGAGGTCGGATGTCGTGGCTTTCCATCACAATCAGTGTGGAGAATGTTCGGAGCATTGGGCATCAAAGGAGCGGCACGAAAGCGCACAGTCCATGCTCTGGGGAGAATAGCCGAAAGAGCATCCAGCTGGCTATGGATGCTCCGTAGCAAACATGAATGGCAGCCAAGGTAGACGGGGTAGGGCCTGATCAACCCTACCTGCTCCGCCATCCCGAGTGTAAATGGAGCGAAACACCTGCGGACGGATGGTAACTCGGCTGATGACGTCTACCTTCAGCAGAACATCTGTTATTCAACTCTGTTTTTCTGGCTTACCAGTGACTTCCAGGAAAGTCTGGATGACAACTGAGAATAGAACAGTGACCCTGGAGAGACAGGCGACTTCTAGGAAAGACTGGATTCACGGTGTACGGTGGGTTGGCTCCCCGCTGTGCAGTCTTCGCGAGAAGACACCCGCCAAACTGCTACAACACAACCGAACGAAAAACACCCCCAGGGTCTTCCGAGAGGGGGGGAGGATGAAAGACCTAATAGGACTGATTTCACGGTGACGAACACGGAACACAAACGGACTATGAGTGAGACTGATAACAGCACAGCCATCAAGTGCCCCTGTGGTAAGATGTGCAAGAACAGGAGGGGGATGAAAATCCACCAGACTCGAAGCGGCTGTCAGCTACGGAATACACAGGAACAACGCACAGTTAACCCTGGTGAGACGGGGGAGATATCTAGTCAGGTGACGAACCACAGTGCTACTTGTCTCTCAGCTCCCGTGCACTCCTTAACTGCAGATGACATCAAGAACGGTACAGCAAATCCCACAGACCAGAGCCGTCTGAGGAGCTAATTCCTCCCACTGGAGATGGAGAAGAGTCCCCAATATTTCGGACAGATCGACCAAGGGTGACTTCAGGAGGTAGCTCTCCAATCTTTGCAAAAAGTAGACAAAGTACATCACCACTCCATGAAACACAGAAAGCACCAGACCAAGGGCAAGCTGAATCAGACTCAAGACCACGACAACCGACATCAAGCGACAGAAAACCGAAGATCGCATGGCCCAATACCAACGACAGTAGCTGGAAGACGTTTGACGATGACTTGGACCTGATCCTTCAGTCAACATTGTCAGGTGCTGTGGAGAGGAAACTACAAGTGTTGCCTTCCATAGCCTACACGCTCGGAAAAGAGAGGTTCGGAGAAGTGAAGAAAGGAGAGTCAAAGAAGTCTCAACCACGCCCAAACAGAAGGCAGTGTGAGATCAAGAGGCTCCGGACAGAACTCCGCACTTTACGTAAGCGTTTCAAGGGTGCCAACCAGACTGAGAGAGAAGGTCTCGCCCAATTGAGAGGACAGCTGAGGTCACGCCTGAAGACCCTCACTACGGCAGAGAGAGTGGCCAAAAAGAGGAAGACCAAAGCAAAGAAGAGAGCCGCCTTCATAGCAAATCCTTACAGATTTTCCAGGGACCTACTAGGAGGGGAACGATCAGGAAAGATGGAGAGTAGTAAGGCCGAAGTGGAGCAGCACCTACGGGATGTACACTCAGACCCTAAGAGGCACGACCCGCTAGGCAACTGTGACAGAATTCTTCCTGTTGAAGAACCATCAATCCCACTAGATCTGAAAGAACCAACACTTAAAGAAGTGACAAGTGTTGTTATGAAGGCCCGGTCATGTTCAGCTCCTGGACCGAGTGGCGTTTCCTACAAAGTGTATAAGAAGTGCCCCAAGCTTCTGAGACGTCTCTGGCAACTGTTGAAAGTGGTATGGAGGAAGGGAACAGTTCCAGACTGCTGGAAACAAGCCGAAGGTTGCTTTGTGCCCAAGGAGAAAGACTCTAAGACAGTAAAGCAGTTCAGGACCATATCACTTCTAAATGTTGAGGGCAAGATATACTTCTCAATACTGGCCAACCGCATAACCTCGTACATGTTAAGCAACCAGTACATCAACACCTCAGTCCAAAAGGGAGGAATACCCGGCTTCTCGGGGTGCGTGGAGCACACCAGCGCTCTAACGCAGCTGCTTCACGAGGCCAGGATCAACCACAAAGAACTCAGTGTCATTTGGTTAGATCTTGCGAACGCCTATGGATCGATCCCACACCAACTGATCTTGGAAGCTCTGCACCACTACCACATCCCAGATCATGCCACAAAACTCATTCAGAGTTACTTCAGCAACATTCACCTGAGGTTCTCGTGTGAACAGTTCACAACAGACTGGATTGAGCTACAGAAAGGCATCGTGACTGGATGTACCATCTCTGTTATACTGTTTGTGATGGGCATGAACATCATCATCAAGGCAGCAGAGGGGGAAACACGAGGCCCAAAGACCAACTCTGGTATCCGCCTACCATCCAACCGTGGGTTTATGGACGACATGACCATCACGACGGAAACTCACATCCAAGCGCGATGGGTACTCACGGCACTCGAGGAAACTGCGACATGGGCCCGAATGCAGTTCAAGCCAGCCAAGTCACGAAGCCTGGTGATTAAGAAAGGAAAGGTCACGGAAAGATTCAAGATGACCATACAGGGAGAGGAAATCCCATCCCTGTCCAACAATCCAGTTAAGTGCTTGGGAAAGTGGTTCGACGCCTCTCTATCAGACAAGAGCAGTCAAGCCCGTCTCCAACAACAGGCGGAGGAGGGGTTGAGAAGAATAGACAAGTGCGATCTTTCGGGGAAATTCAAGGCTTGGGTGTACCAACACAATCTACTACCCAGACTTGTTTGGCCAATGATGGTTAACGATATTCCAACCAGTACAGTAGAGAAGCTGGAGCGGACTGTCAGCAAGCACCTAAGAAGATGGTTAGGCCTACCTCCATCCTTCACCAACATAGGTCTCTACAGCAAGACAGCAAAGCTACAGATGCCTATCAACTCTATTGTAGAGGAATTCAAAGTTGCTAAGGCCAGACTTCTGCTAACGCTGAGAGATTCCAAAGACGAGAAGATCAGCGGCGCCGGCGTCGAGGTTAGGACTGGACGAAAGTGGTCAGTGAGTCGTGCGGTGGAGCTTGCAGAGAGCAGTCTCAAGCACCAAGACATTGTGGGTATGACAAACATAGGAAAAGAAGGACTAGGCACCAGGAAGCACCAAAGATGGGAGACTTCAACACAGCAGGAAAGAAGATCCCTAGTACAGACCGAGATCAGGAAAGAAGCAGAGCAGGAAAGAATGTCAAGAGCAGTCCAGCTAGGACCGCAGGGAAACTGGACAAGATGGCAGGTTCCAGAGAGGAAATTATCCTGGCAAGAGATCTGGCAGTACGAGCCACTCAGACTGAGTTTCCTGCTTCGTTCTATCTACGACATGCTCCCATCTCCTACCAACCTGTACCTGTGGAAGCTGATTGACGACCCGGCATGTCCATTGTGTGGTTCACCAGGATCACTCAAACATGTACTCTCATCATGACCAACAGCCCTATCTCAGGGGCGCTACAGATGGCGTCATGACCAGGTCCTGTCTGAGGTAGCTCACGTCCTTGAAACCGAAAGGAAGAAAGAGAGACCGAGGCCAAACCAGAACCGCTACATCGGGTTCCTGAAGGAGGGAGAACAAGTACCCAAGTCAGCCCCAGCATCGACCGGAATCCTGAATGAATCCAGGTCATGGGAAATGAAGGCTGACCTAAAGGAACAACTACAGTTCCCCCAGGAGATCGCCCAGACTACCCTCCGGCCAGACATTGTGATATGGTCCAGGAATCCTAAACGAGTGGTGCTGGTTGAGCTGACAGTCCCATGGGAGGAACGCATTGAAGAATCCCACGAGCTCAAGAGGTCCAAGTACGAAGACTTGGCCCAATCCTGCAAGTCCAACGGCTGGAACACTCAGGTCTTCCCGATCGAGGTCGGATGTCGTGGCTTTCCATCACAATCAGTGTGGAGAATGTTCGGAGCATTGGGCATCAAAGGAGCGGCACGAAAGCGCACAGTCCATGCTCTGGGGAGAATAGCCGAAAGAGCATCCAGCTGGCTATGGATGCTCCGTAGCAAACATGAATGGCAGCCAAGGTAGACGGGGTAGCGCCTGATCAACCCTACCTGCTCCGCCATCCCGAGGGTGTCCCGAGTGTAAATGGAGCGAAACACCTGCGGACGGATGGTAACTCGGCTGATGACGTCTACCTTCAGCAGAACATCTGTTATTCAACACTTTATCTATTCTAAGATATTGTTTTTTCTAACCAGATGCTAGGCTGGCTGTTCAAAATAAATAAGCTTACCAAAGATTAATATTTCAATCAAGTAATGCTCTGAAGATAAAACAGTATTCTTTCAGAATCATTATATATATTTGTGTATTGCAACAAGTCAGATATAGTATATAATGAGGCTGACTTGCTTTTGCTAAGCTTCGGACTCCAACATTACAATGAGGGCTCAATGTAACACTGACATATGATATACAGTTACACTTAACATTTATTAAATCCTGAACATGCATTCATATGTTACATGATTTATTCATTGTTTGTTACAGTAGAGAGCTAGGATTTAGTATCAGTCTTGCATGATGTACCTACCTCACTGCAAATCAACTGTTTCAACTGCTGAAGTTTGGAGAGGACATTAATATGAACAAACCCTATCACGTTACCATGGAAATCTTTTATACCACATTTGTTGCCTTCTGAAATAAGAAATGGATATTTTTATTACCTGGGTGGTTCAAATAACCAAGGCTTAAATTTCAATAAAACTTTAGCATGTTATTCTTAATGTCATTACCTTTAAGCATGTTATATGCTCGTATTATAAAAATAAGACCAGACCTTTACAAGAGACTTAATCAAATGAGGAGTAAATTAAAATTTAACAGTCAAAGTGCCTTTTCTTCAACAACATAATATCATGGTATCAGTCCATCAGATCAATTATGCAATGATTCACTGGGTTTCTTTCCCTTAAAAATTTATAAAAAATGATCTAGCTACATGTAATTCAACAATTTAGAAAGATACATGAAGAAGTTCATTTCCAAATCTTGGTATACTCTACCATTGCCAAAATGAAATGGGGAATAATTGTTAAAAATAACATACACATCATAACCAATTCAGACGAATGCTTTCAGGCTTTTTTTTTTACTTTCTTGCTCTTTTAAGATCAATTAATTTGATCAGTAGGTAAGAGGTTATTTTTAAATTTTAATTGCTACACCAACTGTAGTAAACTAAAGTATAACAAAAAACAGGTTGTGTCCCCACTGCTACAACAACCTTTGTAACAAAGGGACATAACTCAGGGAAAATGGTCCAGAAATTTTGTTCTCAACGATCATCTACACATCCTGCTTGATGATCTGTGCAAGTTTGAATGAAATCAGCCCAATAGTTAATGAGGAGTTGGTGCCACAAGATTAGGAGGACGGATGGACAACCAGCACTTTTATAGGACAGACAAGTGCAACTTTATATACCTCCCACTTTGTTAGGGCATAATAAAACAGATACAATGTTACAAAAAATATATTTTTGATCAGTATTAAGCCATTAAACCTTTACTCCATCTTGCAAAGGCGAACAGTCTAGATCCGGATCAGCTGGCGCATCTTTGCCATCTATCACGATCTAACTACTCATTGATTCACTACTCATTAGGTAATGACCAAGATGAGACCAGTGTAGCTTCAGACTAGATGGTCCGAATCTGGATCTACACTGGTCACAAATGGTATAAAACCTACTATATACTGGTACATGGAGTAAAGGGTTAAGAAAATCACATTTCAATTAAGATGGAGGGATATGTTTACCCTGTTTGGATCGGATGATGACTTGCTTTGTCAAACTGAGCACCTGAGATACATTTATCTGATCCTCTTGAGAAGCTGTCAGTATCCAACTGAAAAATACAAGTGTACGGGTGATGTTTAATCTAATCACATGGGCAACCAGCACTTTTACATGTAGATCCAGATCTGCCTTTGTATAAATGGACACAATTTGGAATATTTAGAACAATTCAAAAATTATCATCAACTCCTTCTGTGATTTTGTAGTCGAGAATCTGATTGGTTCGGAAGGCTGTTAATAAAAACAATTGTTTGTGATTGTCATCAAATCCTGATAGTGTAGCGGTTTTTAGGAGATTTTAATTAGATTGTTCTTATCTGACTTGATTTGATCTTGAGATCCACTCGACACAATGACCATACTAGCTCCACAAATCCTCACCTCCCCCTGTTTAATGCAGATAACATACAAGCTCTACTTACTCCCATGGAGTGCAGATAACTAACTACATGTAGCTCCACCTATCCCCACTTAACCCTATAGAGGTCAGATAACAAACTGGCTTCACTTACCCCTGAGGAGTGCAGATAGCAAAATTTGCTGGACAGGCAATCACATCTCGTTGGATGATTTCTCTCAGTTGTCTTACAGTCAGTGTTAGCAGCTGTTGTTGTGGTACAAGACACACCCCAATATTTGTTGATCTCTGACCCTCCACATCAGTTGCCAAGCTTATACCAATAATCTCTCGCTCATCATTATCTGCAGTAAATGAAACTAAAGTAAAGTAACTATACATAAATCTGTCCATTATGATTTTCTCTACTAATAGACTGATTTATGTTTGTTACTGGTGTTGTCAGAAAGATAATGTATTACAGTACATTCCACTTATTTGAATAGCGGTTATTTGAATATTTCGCATATTATAATAGAATATTAAAACACAAAACCATTTCCATAAATTTCTATGCTAAATAATAGCTTTATTAGAATAGGCCCCAGCATGCATTTCGTTTATTTGAATTGCATTTTCCACCTTATAACACATTTCGCAATAATCCTACTTGAAAGTCACACGTTTCTGCCCTTAGACAATGTACATTATCAGTAAACTCAATCAATCTGTCATTGTTTATCACCTGTGTGTTTTTATCACCTGTGTTACATAATGACTTTCTTTCAGTGGCATGCATATGTTTACAGTATCCATTTAGAGCAATGACGTCACAAAAACGGGTTTCCCCTCATTGAGAATTTTCATTTGTTACGTGCATAAGATGATCACCGGGAAATTCCCGAATAAAAAAAGATTAATCGTCAAATGAAAGCTGTTCTTTTTCGAGACATGTATAAAAATAACAAATGAACGATACCATACTTGCTTGATAATTAGAACGTTAATTAGATCTTGCAAATGAATCTTAATGTAGGCTGTTTTTTATAATAGCGTATACGCAATGTTTTGGCGCCCCAAGGGAAATAATAACTCTTCACAAAGAAGATAGTGGTATACTAATTGAATAACTGTCATGAATTTCGGATAGGAAAAGTCACAAAAGAAAATTAGTCGACTATGTCGGCAAAACGGAAAATTTTTGAAACGGCGCAATGTCAAAAGAATCAAACGTATACACAGCGCATTTACAGAGTATAGGTTATTTTCAAAACCAGATTTTATTGAACATGATGATACAGATATTACTGAGCGCATTACCCCACCCACCACTGACGAAAAAAAATAGAATTTGTAAGATCTGTGTATTAAGATACTCCGGTTAATTTAATCAATAATCCTAGCCGCAGTTATATTTTAGTCTAGCCACTTCAAAATTTATTGTGTCGCCTTAAGTTATGGCTTCGCTGATGACAGGCATCAATATTCTCAATTGGCTAGGGATTAACGACTGCAGATGACTGCAGGGTGTTAACTGCAATTTTAGTTTCTGTGTTTTGATGCACAAAGAGTGTTTGGGTATTACAAATTTGATTTTGTTTATTGTATTTATCTGATGTCAATTAAAAGGATGATTGGTGACATGTTAGCTCAATTTTTCTGTCTAATGTTAACAAGTACTCCATGTATCATATATAGTGTTGTATCCAGGATTAAAAAAGGGGCAGGGTGCTGCAAAAAAGGGGCAGGGTGCTGCAAAAAAGGGGCAGGGGCAAATTCGCGCTTTTCGCCAGCTAAAGGGCACTTTTCAGCATATGCAATGCAATTCATTGTGCAAAGCAATGTCAATTTGTAATTATTATTATTAGGACTATATACAGTTATTTATAAAATACAAGTGTTAATCATATTTTACTTAAATTTTAATCATTGTATATCTTCTATATTTTATTGAAAACATTGATAAATACTGCAATAAACATGTAACAGCTTTTAATTTTCTAATCTCTCCATTTTATACATGTAGAACATTGTTAGCTTTTGAACAATACATATTGAAATAACACAGTAATACACATAATGCATTGTCACTTTCTTTGTTTTAGATGTTTTATGTAACTCTGAATACCCTGTTATATGATGATCTGGATTAAATAAATATTGAATACATTTTGAAGCTATCAAATCAGTATATAATAATGCATAACTCTCTAATACACATCTTTATACATCTTAAATGTCACATGCACTGCACTTTGAAAGAAAAAGTCAAGTTAAAAAGAATCCACAAGCTACAATTCAGCATCTGAAACATATGTAACTCACTGTTCACTACACTTTCAAGTTCTAGTCAGTGTTTTACTTTGAAACTGGTGTACTGTCAGCATTAATCAAGAGCTTCATCCTACGGGGTTTCTGTTGGTGCCATCTTTTGACAGTTCTCCTAAAATCCAAGTACTTGTCACTTTGATGAATAAGCAACAGCTTATGGGTGGTTGTTACATTGAGTCTATTTCTCAGGTCAGTTACTGTACGATTAACATCAGAAAATACTCTTTCAACTTCAGCAGTGCTGACCGGTAAAACAGCTGCTGCTGCACACATTTGTTCAATCAAGGGGCAGATGTTTCCTGTAGTTTTTTTCAATTGGCATAAAGCCTTGATCAGGGAGGAGGGGCTGTTAATCTCTGTGAGTTCAGAATCTCTTAAACACTCCTTCAGTTTATCCCATTCAAACAATGCTTGATCAACATCATAGCCATAGTGTTCTGCAATGGCTTCAATTTCATCATTTCCTGCCAGTGCATTGGTGTTACCCATGGCAAAGACAGACATATGGTCAATAATGTCATGGTTCTCAAGTCTGGCTTCAAGGTTTCCAATAAGGTTATCCAAGAACTGAATTTCAACCTGTTTATTTGACTTTTTCTGTTCTTCTGAGGCAGTTATTCCAAATTCAGACATGAGTTTGTCAGCCTTTTTCATGCTGGGGCCATCATGGCTTTGAAGTTTCTTTAGCGTGTTGATGGTAACTTCCATTCTTGGTTTAATGCAAGCCAGGTCAACACTGTTCTTCTCAAATGTAAGAGCCAACTGTGTCAGGGGTTTTAGAGCATCACAGAGGAAGTGAATGATGTGCACACACTGATAGCTATGCAGTTTTTTGTAGAGCCCACTTGCTGATGGTCCTGATCCGATCCTTACACGGTCATTGCCTGCCTCCACACAATTCTCCAGATCCATCAACACAGCAGAGTATGTATCCCTTAGAGATGTTACAGCATCAAGATGTGACAGCCATCTGGTATGAGCCACTTGCTTGATTCTTTTTGAGTCACACTCTTCTAACATGATCTGAAGTTTTTCCAGGGAATGTGTCCTGATAGCTGATGACTTGTAATACTTGTAAATATGTGTCAAAACATCATCAGTGTCACGGAATTCTTTCAACGATTCAAAGCTGTCCTTGGCAGCAAGAGCTAATCTGTGGTTATGGCAGTGAACATTGATGAGGTCAGGCTTGATCTCTTTCAGACGTTTGGCAACTCCTGATTTCTTTCCGATCATTACATTGCAGCCGTCAATTCCAAATCCCATAAATGTGTCAAGCTTCAGCTCTTTTTCAACCAGTGTTTTTGTTTCGTTGAAGATGGTTTCTGATTTCCCATCTTCCACTTGAACATCTTTCACATAGTCAACATTGACCTCACCGGTGTCGACATCCACATACTTGACACAGAAAGCAAGATGTTTTTTGTTTGCAACGTCGGTAGCCTCGTCTGTCATGACTGAGTATGCTGGACTGGATTTGATTCTTTGATTGATGGTGTCTTGGATGTCCTCAGACATGGCAGCCAGCAATTCGTCTGCAGTGGCGCGACTCATGTATGTTGCGTTCTTGGCCTTTGGTAAGTGCGCTAGCACTGGACTCTCGAGTTCTTCTATTGCAAATTTTATCAGATCTTCATAGACGGTAGTGTGGGGAATATTATGTTTCACAAGGAAATGCACGATCTTTGTGGCACATACTACAGCCGCAAATTCACGTTCACTTAAGGGAGTTCTGTCACTGAATGCAGTCTCTATGCTAAGTTGAGTCTGGGTCTCTAATGTCAATGCTAAGAGATGTTGTTCTGATGTCTCATGACCTGTCACCTTATCAAGCCTCATGCAGCGACAGCCTTTCACAGACCAAGTGTTGTTGCCATTTAGACCGGTTGTCTGGTGCTTTTGGCAAAGACGACAAAACATTGCTTCTAGGAGGTTACCATCTTCATCTACCTCATTTTTGTAATACAACCATGGTCTTTTTTCTGCCCAATCCTGGTCAAATCCTATCTTGTGCTTTGCTTTGGCTGTCTTTTTGGTGCATTTAGCTTTTGATGGTGTGGCAGAAGATGAAGGAGTGGGAGGATGGTCAACAGTCTTTGCGGAGCTTGGAGTTATTTCTGGTTCTAAAGATAGGGGAGTGGGAGGGTGGTCAAGGATGACACCAGAGATTTGATTGGCTTCTGTTACATTTGCTGGAGCCTGAACAGTGTCTGTGCTATCAGATCTATTCTGATCACTGTAAAAAAGAAGGAAACTTGTTAAATTTTTGGATTGTTGGAGTTGGTTGAGGCGGATATGCTGTTTAAAACAGTTCTGAGTCAATGAATTTTAATGAGATTAACTCTGACAACAAATCACCAATACAACAATCTTGTATAAATTTGTTCTGTCTCTTATATTTCAGAAAATTTTGAAAATGTAACCAAAAACCACTTCAGACATTATATTTGACATAAACTTCCATATCAGTTAACATTGATCTATTTCTGAAATATATCAGGATTGATTTTATTTTACACAGTTTGGGAAAGTGTGGGAGGCTAACACATGGCTAAGACAACTGCTGATAATTTATTTATAAAAAGAAAAACAGTGCTTTAATCGGTGATTAACAATTGCACTGATTTACAAATACACTGCAGACTCTTTATAACGCGGTATAGTGGGTCCATCACCCCGACCGCGTTAATAAGTGAAACCGCGTTATATTTTCCCGCGCAAAATACATGTCCCGATTTTCCCGCGAAAAATACATGACCCGATTTTCTCGCACAAATATACTACCTAATACACAACTAACGAAATTATGCATAATTCCACGTAACGTCATGATTCCCCACACTGTACTCGACAAATAATATTTCTTACAAGACATACAATTACCAAAGTTCAAATAAAAAAGCAAAACGGCAAGAGACTAACTAATAACACCAAGATCAAAATCGTATAGGCCTTAAATTATTGTAATGGAATTAAAGACCGTATATCTAGTTTGTTTAGATGCCTGCAGAAATATTTTATTTTTTATGACACAAACTCTGACATTTACGAACGTAAATGTAAAATAAATATTAAAACACTAACCATCGTGAAAATATTCCATAATTTATAAATTACATTCTAATTTTATCTCCAGTATAATATTTCAGTATTATTGCATCATCAACCAACTTAAACCAGCTAAAAAATGCCAAATGTCACGTACACACTTCTTGCAGATCAAACGATTTCATAGCAGAGCCGACAAAACATCACAGTGTCGATTCGAGCCGACATTTTTCTTTGAAGTCGCATTTCATTGACAGATATTATCGCTGTTTACCTCCATAGTAAAAAAATGCAACATCCATGAAATTAACAGGAAGGCGGATCAAAGCAAAATGTACATCAATGAACTACCGACAGGTTTAAAACATGATTGGGAATATTTTTTTGTTTCTTTCTGAATTGTGCGGATTATGTGATAATTATAGGGACAATCGAATTTAGTAATGGATCAATGATAAACAGTAAGTAAGCATTCACAAGTTTGCTGATATCTGTCACTGGGAAAGGTGTTAAAACACGGTTGTTTTTGGGATAAAATGTGTGCGTCACTTATGTACATGTTACAATTGTGACTTCCAGTTTCGATTTATTTGCCGTTTTACAATCAAAACTGACTTCGGGTTTCGATTTTTTGCCGTTTCATGGTAAAATATGGACTTAGAAAAAAAATAGGGGATCCACGGGACGACCGCGTTATAATGGAGCGCAGATCTAAACGAAGCGCGTTATAAAGAGTCCGCAGTGTAATTGTTTTTTACATTATGTGATTGAGCTCTGTTTTAGAAATTTTTTATAAAAAAAAAACTGTCACAGTAAACATAAACCATTAATGTGCACTGCTTTTGTAAATAAGAGTCACGGATCACGTAATAATCGAGATATAATTATATCGAACAAAGTCGCGAAAACATATGACACAATTTACGGTGGTGCAATTTTAGATGACGAAATATGTGAGTATTGGCCTCTTGTACACTGTAATATTACCAGTTTGAAACAATTCTGGGACGTTAAATTACGCAGCCTGACAAATTTATATTTTTGTTTAGCTAAAATCGGTTTATATTCTGACCTCAGGAAACTTACCTGCCAAAGGCAGACGCTCGAAATTATTAGAACTTAGATAACTCCTGTTGTTGTTTAGTACACACAAAATGAAACAAGCGGATTAAAACGAACATATGATCATACATTGCATATACGATTTTACATTCGTTGATATTTTAGCATGTTAAGAACCGTAAACCGGAAACTAATAAAAAAATCACTTACGATATTCAGTTACTCCTCATATCCGTACGTAGTCACAGATTAAACAAAAACGCAAATAACCACATTTTTTCTTAACAATGCACAATTTGTCATAAATATCTACCTTGCTTTAACTCCAAAGAAAGATTTCAAGCAGTGATTCGTTTTCGCCGCTTTGGCCCGTTCTTTTTCTAACTGAGCCAACTTTCGTTTGACAGAACATGCAGAAGGCATTGTACGATATGTAGAAAGAGATGTTGATGCTTCAAATTCTTGGAAAGAATAATTTTTTAAGGTCAAATTGGGTAGGTGGCCAATTAAAATTAAAAAGGACAAATTGGTTCTGGTGTAGTTTTCACGTGTTCTATTGTATTTACCGATAGTGACAACAAAAACTCGTTATATTCCAATCATCAAAACCTTACATCATTTGTCATCTTTATTGTTTGTACAAATTACTTTATCACCTAATGTAACAAGTTTTTGTTGTAGCGGCAATCAAGACTTTAATCCACAAATTAAGTGGTAATTATACAGGGACCAGCAACGACCAGTACACGCTTGATTATTGATTTTTCGGCAGTCGCTGTTGATTGCCTATACACGCCTCGCCGCGTAACTTGTTAATTGACAATACACATGGTAACTTAGACAAACATTGGCATTGAATAAACAGAGGCAGGATTTGGGATGGTTGACATTAATTTTTATGATTAAGGGCAAAAGGGCGCTCATTGAAAAAGGCAGAGGGTTTGAAATTTAGGGCAGAAGGGCGCTCTTCAAAAAGGGCGGGGCGCGGCGCCCCGCTATCCCGCTATAGATACAACACTAATATATGTTGGAAACATTATTCTTAATCCATAATTACATGAGATCAGATATGTATGTTCCTAATTAACCCAGGGTCTTTCAATCTAAGACCTTGATCAACCTAAAAATGTTGCATTTCTAAAAGGGAGGATCACTCTGCGAGCTATGTTTAAATAATGAACAATCGAGATTGTGAAATCAGATGCTGACGCAGATGACCAGTTTTGACTTGTTATTTTCAGTTAGTCTTGGTCACCCTTTTTTGCGCCATAATGACATTAGTTGTTGTATGTTGGTTAGATTTTACTACAGATCATGTCTGCTAGGATCTGTTCATACCATAAAAAAATTATTTTCATATTTCATAATTATTCATTGAGAATTCCAAATGCAAGAACAAAACAATTTATTTTTAATAATATCCTTTGTATTTGATTGTCGTCAAATTGTCCAGTCATAGACAAACCTAATAACAATTCATACACCTCTAGTTTTATAATTTGTACTTTCACTTATTAAATCTTTTACAAAATTGTCGCCGCCCAATTATCCAGAACTTGCCTACGCCATCGCTAGAGCTCTGTTTTACCTATATATCACTATTGACATACTGGCCAGAAAAAGACACCTAACAGGTGTCTGTGGTCATCTGGTCATGCACTGGGAATACAAGCTCTTGATCAACCAAGACTATAGTTCTGTAAATTTTTGTGTTGACATCAGTTTCTAAACATCGAATCGTCTTATTCTTATCTTTTTTCGTCTATTTTATGGGATGTTGTCATGACTAATCAAAACTACATGTAGCTCTGCATGCGAATTAATAAGATTAGAATTACCTGTATGCATGTTTGCATGTTTACAGCACGATTTGATGATGTCATCACAATTTGTCAAACATTGATAATTGAACACAATTAATAAAAACTACCATAAGTCTAAAGACTGCTTCACAGCGCGTGGTGATTTTTTAAAAAATATTTCAGTACTTTCTTTCCTTCTATTCACGCTTTCTAATCATTCAGCGCGGTTTGAAAGATAATAAATTATTATTCACAAAAAAGTCTAAATTTTAGTGGTAATTTTTACATACTTCGAAGGTCTTTGAGCACGATACTTATGTACTAAGTTAATAGTACCTCTAAAATTGCTTTTGTTTAAATATTTCGGCCATATAGATATTGTAACGGGACCAGATTTTAAGCTATCTATTTGCAAGCCTCTTGAAATTGATCAATCTGTTGATATTGTTGTTACTATTTTTAGAACATAGGGTGTGAGATGTGTTTAGGTTATTCTTGGTATTTGGCGGACTGTAAATGAGTTAGCCGTATCTGTAACTCCGGGATTTGGTCACTAATAAGCACCAATTACCACCAGTGGCCACATTGGCGCCCAACGTGGGGACGCCCGCTATTCTGAAGAAAGGAACACTAGGCATGCCATGGCAGACAAAGATGAGGAATCAGAGAGAAAAATAGTTCTGATAGAAGAACAAAGAGTGGTTGAAAAAGACAACAGGGAAGCAGAGGTTGGTACTGAACAAAGACATAAACAACCAGTGATGCAACAAGACAGTGAGACAGTACAACCAAAGCAACCAGTTGTTGAGCATGATCATACAGATCATACATCACCAAAGAGGATAGTTTCGATTGAAGAGGAAACAACACGGACAACTGTAGATCATCCTGAGAGACAAGATCCAGTAATACCAGAAGTGAACAATCAGGGAGCACACACCCAAGAAGAGGTATTACAGGATCAACAGAGATTAAGACAACGACGGAGAGTTTTGCCAACAAGACCTACAAGGAGGTCAGAGAGACCAACAAAGCGTCCAAAATGGACAGAAGATTACTGCTTAAATGCAATAACAGGTTCACCAGTGGACAGAAGAAGATTAGCACTGGACAGATTATTACAGTCAGGTCTTTTAAATATAGTTAGCATAGATGTTGCTAATAGACTGTGGCAATCGGTCATGAAATGATTTTATTTCAGATTTGTGACGATTCATTGCTGTATATTGTATGTGTATTTTACTTGTTTATTGTAGGGACACAATTTCTTCCTCAGGGGGGAGAGAAAGAGGCAAAATTTTAATTTATATTATAACATGTCTTAGTTACCGTAAATACTCCGTTATAAGACATAGTTATTTACCCTGAGCAAAAGCTTTAACGCTTTGGTAATAGATTTGTTACATTCTTATGTCGGATGTGGAGATTTGATGATTAGATGTTGAAGTCTTATCAATCATTTTGTCTTTTAGGTTTCGGATTCAAGGTGATTGGCAGAGGAGACAAGTGTTTTGTTTTTTGTAATGAAAATGATAATACAAAGTTATCATTTACTTTTTAGGATGATGGCAGAGTTGCCATTGACTGGATGTTGAAAAGTTTCTTTTCTATTTATTATAGGAAATGATAGGGACATCATTTTTTTCGAAGAGGGGGAGAATGTAACGGGACCAGATTTTAAGCTATCTATTTGCAAGCCTCTTTAAATTGATCAATCTGTTGATATTGTTGTTACTATTTTTAGAACATAGGGTGTGAGATGTGTTTAGGTTATTCTTGGTATTTGGCGGGAAATAGTCAGCTGGTCTCAGTGCGCATGTAGATTTTGTAGTAGAAGGATCTTGTATGTTGTGTTGTAGAAATTAATTATTTCTATTACTTTGGGAGGAGTTTAAGGATGTAGTTTGGTATGTATCAATGCTTGAAATGATGGTTGTAATGTTCGTATGGTTGGTTGATTGTTTGGCTTGTTGTTCTCTGGCATTTTTATTATTTGTCATGAGTTTTCGCGAGCGGGTTGACGCGGGAGATCGCAGAGTTGAATCTTTGCTATTCTATCTTTTCTCGTAACAAATGCATGAATGTTTATGGGTTTAACTTACAGCTAACCTCATCACTTGTGAGCACAGAGCGACTGATTTTTGGAAGGAAGTGTGAGACTTTGTACAACAGTTGAGCAGGGATTGGTGTCACAAATCTGTAAGTTTTATTGTACATGTGTTTTAATCTTACAACTGATATATAAGTAATTATGTATTTTAGATGTCTATGAAAGTATGTATTTTATTATTATAAACATACATCCAGAGATAATGGAATGCTTAGACTTATGGTTCTTTATTGTTTGTAATGAATATTATATTTTGGTATGAGTTGCAAACAAATTACTTTTCATAATATGTATAATGGATAATGTGATAATATTCTAAGCATCCTTAATTGTTTAATTGCAGGTCCTAGACCGTTCATCTGTTAGACAGTTCATCTGTTAGATTGCTCACCTGTATGATTGTTCATCAGTATACACTCACCGGCATTTCTAATTACACACTTTTTATAGACGAAAATAACTATCAAAATATTTGACTTTTTCTAAAATCTGAAAAAAGTAATTGGATTAAGTTTTAACGGCGAATTATTATAGCACTGACATTCTTAAACTAATTGCACAATAAAATAGTTCTGTGAAAGCATTTGTAGCGTAAATGACCGTCGCCGAATATGACGTCACGTGCATCGCGTTACGTCATTTTCGTACACTCAACATGGTATTCAATCATCGTAATATCAACGTTATGCCGTAGTTATTCTAATTAAAACAATTTAAGGGCAGTAAAATGAAGGTAAAGAATTGTAACTTACCTGTCTTACTGACGTGCCAGCTTGGAGCATTCCAACGGCACGCGCTCTCTCTACCAAAGTCATACGCGCCATTTTTTGTGAGTTTTTATACCGGCCTTTTTATCTCTGGCTAGAATTCTAATTATTTTGGCTAAATTCAAACTTGCCTAACATTTTGTACATGTGTGCACGAGGAAAATGCTGATTTCAAATTTTCGTCTCGCATGAATGAACTCGAATGGGGATTTTCGTGTAACGTGCTACGATTAGACATCAACTCCAGGTACAACTCCCGTTATAACCAATTACCATAAACACCATGTTTTGATAGTTATTTTCGTCTATAAAAAGTGTGTAATTAGAAATGCCGGTGAGTGTACATGTACATTATGTTCTTGTGTACATCTTCTAGTCATTATGAACTTCTGAATGGACATTATAATGTTAATGAACCATACTAGTTGTAATAATAAATTATGTGGACTGTTAATGAGTTAGCCGTATCTGTAACTCTGGGATTTGGTCACTAATAAGCACCAATTACCACCAGTGGCCACAATATTATGCCTAATTATAGGCAATAAGGCTTCGCAATCAGTTAGAGATTTAGTTGCTATTATTCATTACTTATTTTCATAATTGTTCTTCAATCTAGTACTTTTCACCATTTACTTTTAGTTATGTCAAATTTACAACCTAACAAGTATATCTACTTATTGTCAATGTTTCTCTTTTAGGAGATCATTTTTCTGTTGTGAATGTTATTTATCATATCGTGTGATTATAATACTACATATTTGGGTGATTGAATTATGTTGTATATATGCCAGAAGCAATGTTTTTAGTGCAAACATTTAGTTTTTGTTGTTGTTTTATGATTTTATTGACAAAAAACTTAGAAATTGGTTTCTTCTAAACATATTCTTTTTCCATCGACTTCTTCCTGACAATATAAGAAAGCAAACATAACAAAGTTGTAACTGTATATGTTTACGATAATTTTCTATTTAAAAAATCAGATGGGAAAGTAGAAACTTTTTATTTTTGCTGAATATATATGACAAAAGAGGTTACATGTATTTTGATTTACATATTGTTGCTTTTTTTTTCATTCTGTGATGGTGCTGTCCCACGCGCAACATCTTAAGAGGTTTATATTTCAGAGCTTTTTCGCATTTCTAAAGATTGTAACAATGCTTTAAGATTTCAATGAACGTAATCTCTGCAAAACAGAACAACTTTTAAAACAGGGTTATCGGTATCACATTTTAAGGAAAATATTTTACAATTTTTTCGCCGATAATCAGATTTGATTAAAAAAAGTGAAATATGCATATCAGGAATTGAGACATCCAGCAGACACAGCCTCCCCACACAGCAAAAAGGTAGAGAGGAAAATAGAGCATGGTTTAATAATAAACGGTTTCAAAATGGACGCCACAAACAATTAACGAAAGTGAGAACCTGAGGGGTTACCGCCTTGGAACGGTCAGTGGCAAAATAATTTGCCACTGGGGGTTTAAACCAGGTTCTAGTGATAGTGTCTCTAGCTGGGAGCGAACCCGCACCGTCACGGCGACAGCGCCTAGCCATGCAATTCCTGCGACGTAACCAACTGCATCAACCTCACACTTGCTAGGGTGCATCAACCTCACACTTGCCCCAAAAGCTACAGGTGCAGTTTAAAAACACCACTGCAACAAGATATTTCTTAGTCAGAGATGTATGAATTTGACTTTTAAGCTAATGAAAATGAAAGGCAAAATTTCCCCTCATAATTCATAAAAACCATCTGTTTATTCAAAAAGGAATGTGACCAAACAGATATTCTACACCGATCTGATTAACTCATCAACTGTTAATCGATATGCTTACCTCTTTGCATGGTCGTGGCAAAGGTTTAACAGTTTTTGAAGCTTTATAGGAAATCTTAAAAAATGAAGTATGCATATCAGGAATGACCACATTAAGAAGGCACAGCCTCCCGAAACAGCCAAAAGTGGAGGAAAATAGACATGATAGAGCATGGTTTATTAAATATTCAATTTCAAAAGAGACACCACAAACAATTAACGAAAATGGGGACCCGAGGGGTTACCGTCACGGAAAAAAACCTACAATCGATCTGTTTCTTTTATCGCTGCCATTTTGTTCTTGCTGATTCGACTCCAGGTGATCTGGTCTCTGGAAGGTCATCGAGTACCCATCATATTGCTTGACAATACTTGTAGTTTCTTTTGTTTTATGTGTTTGTGAGCTTTTAAATAAAAACTGCTGAGTTGTTGGATAGGTTTGAGCTTAATCACAAAGACACATTGTACGTGTTCGTTCATATGATAACCTGTTGGGGCATTTGTTAAGTTGGTGCACCCTAGAACCTGGTTGAAACACCCACTGGCAAATTGTTTTGCTACTGAACGTTCTAAGGCATTTACCTCTCGTGTTCTCATTTTCGTTATTCTTTGAGGTGTCTTTTTTGAAACTGATCGTTTAAAAAGGCATGCTCTTTTTCATTTCTTCTTTTTTTGATTGTGTGGGGAGGCTGTGTCTTCTGAATAAAATGTTAAATATGCGTATCAGGAATCGCCACACTCACAAAACACAGCCTCCCCACGCAGCGAGAAAGAAGAGAGGAAAAGAGACCATGTGTTTATAAATATGTCAAATTCAAATCAGACACCACAAACAATTAACAAAAATGAAAACCATTGGGATTACCACTTGTTTTGGAACGGTCAGTGGCAAAATAATTAGCCACTGGGGTGTTAAACCAGGTTCTAGGGTGCACAAACCTCACATTTGCCCCAACAGGTTCTCATATCAACACACAAGTACAAGTTGTCTTGGTGAAATCACTCCAACCCACCCATGAGCTCAACAATGTTGCATGCAACATATAAAACAAAATAAGCTATAAAATTATAGCATTGCAAAGCAAAAGGAGGGAGTACTCAATGGTCTTACCGGGACATGAGTTCCTGGAGTCAAATCAGCAAGAACACGATGACAGGGATAAGGACATACTTATATGCACGTTACACAAATTATTTATAGGGCAAGGGAAACAATTCATACCGAACGTCAAAACCGCCCAGTAAAGTAGTCTTCCTTCCACTGTAATCCCAAACTACCTTTACAAAGTCGACTAGAATGATTTTGTCGGATATACCTGCAGTAATATAACAAAGCTAAAGGAAAAAAAAGTAAAATTTGAAGACCTCCAAAACCATGGTTCAGTGAGTCAAAACTACGTTTGATACGTCAAACACGGAAACAGGAAAGTCTGTGGCGAAAATACAGAACAAAGGAGCATTTTGAAGCATTGAAAGCATCCCGAAATAAATATTCTTATGCAATAAATCAAGAAAAAAAACTGTTATTACTAACAAAGTGTTATCTGCTAAAGGAGATTAAAAAAAACTATAACATTTAGTTACTGAACTAACTGGGACAAAAACTGAAAATCCATTGCCACAAGGCGAGCCGAATGGCATTCAAGCTGAAAATGTTGCTGACTTTTTCATGAAGAAAATTGATAACATTCGTGATTCTTTGAAGAATTTTCCAAATTTTAAACCGGAAATTAAAAACGTACACAGTTTTGATAGCTTTGAAGAAATGAGTTAAAGAAACTTATCTGTGAACTGAATACAAAATCCTCGGAACTAGATATTTTACCAATACATATATTGAAAGCATTTCTGGAAGATCTTCTACCTATGATCACAAAACTGGTAAATCTTTCTCTTCGACAAGGCATTTTTCCCGAGAAATAAAAAAAATCAATTGTTAGACCACTTTTAAAGAAAGTAGGACTAGAACTTGAACTTGTGAACTACAGACCAGTGAGTAACATTTCTTTTCTCTCAAAAGTTATCGAAAAAGATGTTCTCTCAAAGTTAAACGCACATGCCTCTACACATAACTTGCTCCCGAAGAACCAGTCTGCCTATAGGCGATTTCACTCATGTGAGTCTGCGCTTCTCCGACTAGTCAATGATATTTTGGGTGGAATGGAGAAACAGGAAGTGACGGCTATGATTGCAATAGACCTTAGTGCCGCGTTCGATACAGTCGACCACGACATATTGCTAGTATATTGTCCTCCATTGTCAATATGGCGTAGCGGACTCAGCTCTCAGTTGGATGGACTCGTACCTGAGACCACGTAGTTGTTAAGTCAGCGTAAACTCGTCTTTGCCGTCATCGAGACCACTACAATGTAGCGTCCCTCAGGGCTCTTGTTTAGGTCCCTGGCTCTACCTTGCTTACGCAGGAACATTGTTTGACGTCATTCCACCGACTATTTCATTGTGCGGATTTGCAGATGACCATATTGCAAACAAGCGTTTCCGGAGACTGAATCAAGTGCTATCAAAGAACTTGAGCAGTGTGCAATTCAAATAAATGACTGGATGAATAACAACAAACTCAAAATGAACACATCAAACACTGAATTTATTATGTTTGGCAGCAAGGCTCACTTACGTAAGTGCACTACAACCTCTATTGACATAGCTGGTGACATCATCAAGCGTGAATCTCAAGTGCGTTACTTGGGTGCCTTCCTTGATGAAACTTTATCTTTTAAGGAGCACGTCAAACGGAAATGTCGCTCTGCTATGATTAACTATCTGAGAATTAAGAGTGTGCGAAAGTACCTTACGAAATCTGCTACATAAATTCTTCTTCTATCGTTAGTAATTTCCCATCTTGATTACTGTAACGTCATTTTGTATCGCATAACCGATTCTGATCTACGCAAAATGCAACGCATTCAAAACATGTGCGCAAAACTTGTTCTCGGCCGCAGCAAATTTGACAGTTCATCACAAGCTCTGTATGATCTACACTGTCTCCTTATCAAAGCTAGGATAAATTTTAAGATATTATGTTTCGTGTACAACTGTCACATTGGTAATGCACCTGTCTACCTAACTGAATTATTGACAAAGCGTGTTTCAGGAAGACCGGGTTTAAGATCAGCAAACTGCGGGACATTATATAACATTCCGTTTAATACAAGAAAGACTTTCAGTGACAGAAGTTTCTGTACCGTCGGCCCAGTGCATGGAACATTCTGCCATTAGATGTGCGACAATCAGAATCTTTAGATGTTTTTAAGAAGCGTTTAAAGACATTTTACTTCCGCAATTTTAATCCACTGTTTTAAAGTGGGGAAGTACGCGTAAAAATTAGGGATGGGAACGGTTATCCGGATAACCGAATATCCGAATAGTAAGATCGTATTCGGATACCATTCTCGTATCCGAATACCCTCAAATTCGTACGAATTTAGTTTCAATATTTTGTTCAAGGTTTGTAAAATATAATTAAACTGGTAAATCTTTCTAAAACACGCTACACTGCTTGCACTAATCTCGATACTGACATGGTTTTCCCCAGGCGTAACTCGACCAGGATGTCTCAGCAGGGTTGACAAAGAGGTGTTAATTGTTTGTATAGTGGTAAATTGGGAGACCGGAAGATCTGTATTCCAGACCGTGATCTTTTGTTTTGTTGATTGGTGTACCTTGAACAGAGCGTGTTAAATGACACCTGTCAAGTTGCAACAACTTGATTATTTTCGTTATCGAGAACAAACCTCAGATTATTGACAATTTATTGCAACAGAATTTTGAGCAAATATAATCTTGACAGTTTGTTATATGACATGACCGCATTAAAGACTTGAAAGGAAAAAATCATTTAACGTTAGTCGCCGATATTCAAAAATATTAGATGATGCAATTAACTATTACCCTAACTTTTACATGTATTTTTAACCCGATACATGTGATTTATCGATAAATTGGTTACACAGCATTTGTTCATGTAGTTATTGTAAACTCTGTGTTTTTACATGTTCCGCTGCTGTACTGGCCGATTTTCGTAAAATGAATCGCCTTGCATATGAGTGCATATGACTATATGCGTATTTTTAGTTTAAAGAATATTATGTATGCGCTTGCAAGCGTCCACGTGAAATAAAACACCAATTTTATCGAACCTTTTCTTGTACTTTTTCGCGGTAGCTAAATTATTTTCAACTCGTTATTGACTTAAAAAGTTAAGTCGTTGGGTCCGAATTTTCACTTAAATTTTGTTTCCGTGATATACCCGGTAGGTTGGTCGAGGACTCAAACGATCGAGATATAGTTTAACGTTTGTGCTTTTTAAATTTAAAATATTAAATCAGCAAAATTTTCTGTGGTCGATAAAATGATACGGTTATTCGGATATTATCCGGATACCGGATACGGTCATCCGAATAGTGATTTAGGTATCCGTTCCCATCCCTAGTAAAAATCAAAGAACATTTACTGCTTTGTATATATTTGTATGTTTTATTGTTTTCTTGAAATGTTTTAACATCTCGATTTTGTGAATTGCTGCAAATCTTAATTATCTGTATTATTTTTATTATATTTTAGTTTATGTCTCACTTTGATTTTATTAGGTATTGTACAACGAAACTGAATATAATAATGTATAAAAATAGGCGTTTAATCAAATAAAATAGTTTCAGTTTCAGTTTCAACATGTCTTATATTTTTATGCATATTCCACTTTGTATATCTTTATTCCTTAACTTAGGAACAGTACAAAATAATACCATCGTTTGTGATGAATCTAACTTGTACTGATTAGTTGTTACAATAAATACTGAGTTGCGCTAAATCCAGGGACAGGCGGCACGGGCAGTATTAGAAGCCACCGAACACGACAAATATGAAACTATTGCAGGCTCGGTTTGGTTGAGCATGTTCGTGGGTAGTACTGGAAATGCATATCATGCCACGCGATAGAAATCATGTTTAATGGACATTGAATATTGGAAATTTGAGCCCTATGGGAGTTGGAAAAATTTGGTTCAACCTACATAAATTTCCTTATTAAAGCCAATTGAAAGGAATATAACTCTTACAATAAAGAAATAGAAGTTACCATTCTTATTGTCACAAATGGCTTATTTATAGAACAAGTACTCTCACTTATAGGCAACATTATGCTTCATATTGAAGTCATTTAAAAGGGTCATAAGTAAAAATATTGAAACCGGAGTTATCAATCTTGTTGTCAGAGATTGCTGTGTTTTTGCAGATGATATATTCCAAGTATTAGGATAATAGGACAAGGTATTTCAATGTTATATGCAACATTCAGTTCGATATTTAAGTCATTTAAAAGGGGAATAACAATAAATAATGTTGGAGATAACTATTTCATGCAGATGATATATTCTAAGTATGAAGTTAATAGGACAATAAAAACCATACGTGTCTACCTGCTATTGCACGCGACACAATAATAAGCACTGTCATACACTGAATTTGACATCATTAAAAATAGAAAACAAAACTGTGTTACGAAAGAAAGCATAGTACATATTACACGGCGGAAGTTCTAGATAAAAGACCAATGATATCCCATCAGCGTTTCCCTGTAAAACTGCCTTTTTTTCTGCCCCAACCTGTACCAGTGACAAAATGTAATTGTTGAACATATACTGATGCTTTTAGAGTATATTTACAGCTTCATTTAACGTTGATTTCTAACACTTTTTGACATAAAAATAGTGTTTTACAAACTTATTAATATTTTGTTCTTCCAAGTCGATTATTAATTTGTTTGCAGTTCATGGTTAGAATTATCACCAGCTTGAATACAGATCCTTCAAAACAGGATGAACATAAAGAAAAAGCTAATCAAAAATCTAATTAAATTCAAACGCTTTAAACGCTTTAAAGTTTCGCCTAAAGTTTAAACTTCAGAGCCGTCTTTTTGTTAAAATGTCATTCTAATGACCGACTACCTTTTTGGAAAGCTAAAACTTGTCTAGATCCTACTTACGCTAAATTATGGAATGGTTCAAAAGTCAATAAATAACGGTATCAGAAAAGGTCGTTTCAGACCAAAGCTAGATACGGTATATGTTCGTGCCAGAAAATAATAGAACTTCTAACTTTCGTGATCATCATCTTAACTTACATTACAAAGAAAAAAAAACAAGAAAAAAAAGACGTTCATTATTGAATATCATGTTTCCGCACGACAACCGGGTAAACAAGTACGTTGTATACCTTGTCAATGATTGTCAGTTTGTGATATTTTGATATTATCTACAAACCATTTACTGACATGGTGTAAACAACTCATTCTATTTCTAATATTAAAAACTATTAAAACTAGAATAAGTGTATGCAACTTAAACTCAACACAGTCTTTAACTGGTTCCAATTGTCAAAAAAGCTAAAATGCAAAAAATACCCAATGCCGACACCGAAGTTTTATGAAGAAATATACGGGCTATACGTTGGCAGGTTTTTGGCAAAATTTTGATCAATCCAAAACAATGGTGTGCATATAGTGGTTAACATGGAACCTTCAATGCGGTATTTTAAGATAAATACCATTCCATGTTCAGCGGCGTATAGTCCCCAGAGCAAAATATTGAGGATGCGCTAAACGAGAAAACAACGAGCGGAACTGAACAGAATATAATTTATAAAGGGGATAAAAGAATATTAATCCTGCGTATTCAGAAAACAAAGTACATAATACATTTGTTCACACAGAGCAAGCTATAGCAGTTGAGCTGTTCTTTCTCTCTTTGTTACCAGTGTCCGATCTTATCTATACTTGTCATTGCGGACCGTCCGTATCTACGAACGATTTTATTTTTCATCCTTTTCACAACACTTCCTCGTCATGTAATTAAAGATTATCTTTTGGTCTTAAAATACTACCGGCTAAAAATTCGAGTATTCCAATATGTTACAAAGTAGACTATTCACTAGTCTGAAAATATGTATTTTTTATTTAATGGCACAGTTTCGTTCAATTTTTACTTTCACTCTTTGTGAACGATTTGTGTGAAATATTTATACTTAAGTTTGACATTTTTATGTAAGTAAATTAATATTTTGCACATTGTTATGCATTTATAATTCGTGTACCACGCATTATTACATGAACTATAAATAGACGCAACGCGATTGGTCACACCCCCAAAATAACCGAGTCAATAAATCTAGATATTGACCCGGTTTCGCTGATATTGACCTGTCTATAAATAGAATCCGAAAGTTTCCATCTTTTATATTATTTATAGTTCATGTAATAAACTATTATATATATATATATATATATATAATATATATAATATAGTTAATTATATATATAATATATATTATATATATATATATATATATATATATATATATATATATATATATATATATATATATATATATATATATATATATATATATATATATATATATATAGTTAATTATATATATCTATATATATATTTATAGTTCATGTAATAAAACAGTTATTTACTTATTAGCTGGGAAATATGCTGTTGATATTGCCTCGGTCAATAACGATTTTTTAGGTCAATATCACAGCATATTTCCCAGCTAATAAGTAAATAATTGTATAATGTTTACATTATTAATAACTGAAGAGTATACATGGTGCGTTTGTTAATCTTTGAAGTAAATAACACATGATACATGTTTATTAGTTAATTCAACTTGCAACAGGTGTCCTGTTTGTTTTGACTTTGTTCTTTACATTAGTGCAGGTTCTTCATTAAATGGATTTTAGAAAATAGCAAATAATCAATCTATGTTAGACACTAATTCTGGATTAAAATCAGTTCAGTGTAATGCACCAACGTGAATAAAAAGGTCAGTAAATTTGTCTAGCTTGCTCTGTAAGAACAAATATATACACGTACAACCATGTGCATTAGCAATAAATGAACTAGCAAGAGGGTTATAAAATATTCTTTAACAAAAATGATTAAATTTATAACAAGAATATTTTAAAATACATTAAGGTATTCTATTGCAAGATAAAATGTGATCTTATGGTTTAATTTACTGAACAAATACTAAAAATATAGCTGTAAGGGATTTTATTTATAACAAGAATAGTGTAGCATACATACACGACTTTGCACGACTTTTTTGGACATGGAGAAATTAATGGTATAAATAACCTTTTTCAAAATCACAAATGTTAATAAAGCAGTCCAAAATATAAAAACAATGTTTGAAAACATTATCGATATACTTATAAAAAATATAAACATGCACCACGTGGTATTTGTTGCGGTGTTTCCTTATTTAGTTTGTTGACCCAGGTCCAAGTTATTTTTTTTCAATTTTGCGAAAAACAATTTGCGAAAAATAAATCACACACAAACACGTAATCTTTGCATATCAGAAAAACTTTTAAAACAAGGTTATCGGTATCAAAAAATTCAGGAAAACCTTTTGCAAGTTTTATCGCCGATACCCAGCGTTAATTAAAAAATACAGATGCAGTTTAAAATCACTATTGCAACAAGGTATTTCACAGCCAGTTTTTTTATGGAGATTTAATGTATAAACTTATGAAAATAAACGGCAATTTCTCCCGGTTTTTCGTAAAAACATCTGTAAATTAAAAAAGAAAGGTTACCAACATGATAATCTATAGCGCACTGCCTGGGGATTAACCCATCTACAGTTGATCATTATGCTTATCTCTTTGAATGCACGCTTTGGACGGGGTTTGGGAGTTTATAAAGGCTTATAGGGAATTCTTTTAAAAGAACATAGAAGCTCGATTTGTTTTTATCCCTGTCATCATGTTGCTGATTTAACTCCATGTGCTCTGGTCTCGGTAAGACCATTGAGTACCCCACCTTTGGCTTTGCAATGCTAATAGCTTCTTTTGTTTTACACGAATGTGTGCTTTTGCATCCAACTTTGTTGAGCTGAAAGGTGGGTTGGAGTTATTCCACGAAGACAACTTGTACTTGTTTGTTGATATGAGAACCTGTTGGGGCAGATTTTCCTAGAAAACTTAACGAACTTTAAACTCAGACCTCCGCCGTGCGACCACAGAGGAAAGCAAAGCAATAAGCTGTAGATGGGTTAATGAATTGAAGATCGTTGTAGAATGTTTTAACTTTTGATACAATGATATAAGTTCTATTAATTAAAAGGAAGAAATAAGCTTATCAGAAATTGCTACATTCAGAAGACACAGCCTTTCCATTCAGCCAAATATCAGAGGAAAAGAGAGAGAGCGTTCGTTTATACAACATCCTTTACAAAAAATGCATTGTGTTACACCGGTCTACTGACGATATTTTGAGACCGGTGACGACACAATGCAATCAAAGTACTGAAAGTACAGAAAACAAGCGAAGCGTTTTTTTCTTATTGAGAACAACCAGTGCAATGATTCTCATACATGTATCCATTTACGAAAAAGCAAAAAAACTTGTTTCACTCGCAAAGAACTTCCTCTTATCTAAATGATAGTGGAAATAAGGGTTTCCATGTATTATCTGGATGAAGGCTTCTGTTAACCCTTTACTCCATAGATATACCTTCATAGCTTATGCGAACAGTTTAGATCCATATCAGCTGGCACATCTGTGCGATCTGATTAGGATTTAAACTGTTCGCTTTTATTATCATTTTTTTTCTGACCAGTAATCACAAATTTTAAATCCAGATCAGATGGCACTATTGTGGCAGCTGATTGGGACCTGAACTGGTAACCTATGTGATGAAAGGCGTATATATTGAGTAGAGGGTTTTAGGCAAGAAATTGTAATAGTGAAATCTGTGTACTGACATCCCAAAGACATAATGAACACGAAAAATGACGCTCCTTCTTTGTTTTTGTCGTCCGCACTTTTCAACGATATTCTATATCGTCCGCTAATTGGACCGCATTTTAGTGCGACCCATATTCCATACCTCCGTGTCCGTTCCACGTCGGACGGACACGGAGGTATGGCATAAACCCAGCGATATCTTGGTGAGTGAAAAATCGCGGACACGGACAATGTTTGACCATTGTTGCACCGCACCGATCAAGTCCTAGAAATATGAACCGCACCGATTTTACATTTACCATTGATGCACCGCACAGGTTTTGTCCTATCAACATGACGTAGATAATACCAACTTTAACACCTAACAGGAAACTTGGGGACTACTTTACTTACTCTGATTTCTCTGAAATGCGTAAATCGCCTTTTGCAAGTTGGTTTGATACCGATTTCAGAATTGTGATTAGTAAAACCAGCTTCGCTGGTTAAAAAATGACGAAAATGAGAGGTTTCGCTAATTTGCAAAATTATTTGCCACTAGGGGTTTTCACCTGTTTCTAGTACGCATTTACCTCACATTAACCCTTACAGTTTTTAAAACCTCACATTAACATTAACCCTAACAGTTTTTAAAATCAAGTTACATCCCTACCGATACCAAGTTGTCAAGTTGCCATTAAATATAAACACAACTAAAGAGAGATCAACACAAAATCATACCAGTGACAATTCGTACAATAAAAAAATGAAATATGCATATCAGGAATGGCCAAATCCAGCATACACAGCCTCCCCACACAGCCAAAAAGTAGAGAGGAAAAGAGAGCATGGTATTACAATTTCAAAATGGACGCCACAAACAAATAACGAAAGTGAGAACCAGAGATGTTACCGCCTTGGAACGGTCAGTGGCAAATCAAATTGCCACTGGGGGTTTAAACCAGGTTCTAGGGTGCACCAACCTCACACTTGCCCCAACAGGTTCTCGTATCACAAAACAAGTACAACTTGTCTTGGTGAAATAACTCCAACCCACCCATCGGCTCAACAATGTTGCATGCAAAAGCACACAAACATATAAAACATAAGAAGCTAATAGCATTGCAAAGCCAAAGGGCGGGTACTCAATGATCTTACCGAGACCAGAGCACCTGGAATAAAATCAGCAAGAACACGATGACAGGGATAAAAGAAACAAATCGAGCTTCTAGGTTCTTTTAAGAAAAGATTTCCCCATAAACCTTCATAAACTCTTAAACCCCTGCCACCGCTGTGCAACCGAAATAAACCTAAATGGGATCAAAATTTAAATGATACTTTCCAAAAAAATTTTGGACAATCGTCAGTTACATGATATATTGCACTTATGCGAAACATTACCTGCATCCCCAAATTCAATTTATGAAATAACCGATAAAATATCTAATCTTTTCAATAATACAGCACAAAAACATTTATAAATAAACAAAAGTACACACCCTATCCTAAAATCCCTGGTTTGGCACGTAATGTAAAAAGGCACAGAAAAACTATTACGATGCCAAAAATAAATATAAAAATGATAGGTCTGCAACAAATATGCTTATTTTAACAAAAGCTAGTAAAGAATATAAACGTACTATGAACTATTACTATAGAGAATATAAAATTAAAAACGCGAAATCTGGAATCAAATAATCCAAAGGACTACTGGAAATATATTCACAGTATTAGCCCAAAACGTAACAAACAAACGCCGAGCCTCGATACATTTTTTCAACCATTTTAAATCCATAAATGAAAGTACGGAAACTAGTGATAATTTTGCGTTCCCTTTGAATATAGACAATACTTATTATGAATCAGACGTATTAAATTCAGCTATTAACGACGACGAAATATTACTTTGCACACATCCTCTTCTTACATAAATGAAATACAATCACGACTTCAAAATGACATTGATAATATAGACAAGTGGTGTAATACGGAAGCCCTGGAGGGCCACTTTTGATTTTCGACTTTTGGATTTATTTTACCGCTTTCTTTTGACTTTTGATTTATGAATTTTGACTTTTGATTTATTACTTATGGATTCCGTAATTGTCCCACGTGCTTGCCGCATCATTTCCCAGGAAAATGGCGGATTCTAACGACGTTTTAGACGATGTAAGTTCATTTACCTAATCTCATATTCAAGAACAGTATATTTTCTATTTAGACCTTTTTATTTAATTCAGAAAAAACATATTTTGCTTGCATTACATAGTATTTCATTAGGTATCCTTTTTTATCTATTTCTAGAACATGGAATCATTGCTACATTCGTTATCTCAAATTGACATACAGCGTACAGCGTATAAATCAAAGCTTCATTTTTTTATATGGGGTCGAAATAATTTTAAACCCAATTAGACTAACATTGTTGTTTATTTGTTGCAGTTTCATTCGAAGGAAGAGATGGTATATATTAATTTTTTACCAAGTGGAGAGAAACACAAGGTACAAAATATTATTTGTCATTAAAAATATAAACGTCAATTTCAAAATTTGCAGCTTTTCTTGTCAGCGCATAGAACATGTAAAATGTTGTTAGAACAACAAACAAACATAAAACTAGTTACATATGAAATGTTATGGCAAAATTTAATAATAATATACTAATGGTTTTCTATCCATTCTTATTATAAGGACCACAGCCCATCATGATAGGTTCAATACACATTGTACCTCAAAAGGTCTACTCCTACTGTTTAAAGAAGGCTAAGTTATAAGTATACTTTAACATGCAATATCCCTTCTACTACTGCTACTGCTGCTACCCTACTACTACTACTACTACTACTACTACTACTACTACTACTACTACTACTACTACTACATGTACTACCTCTTCTTCTACAACAACATCAGCAACTACTACTACTACTACTACTACTACTACTACTACTACTACTACTACTACTACTACTACTACTACTACTACTACTACTACTACTACTACTACTACTACTACTACTACTACTACTACATTTTTCTTATTTAGGATGCAGAAATCAGGGAAAGGGAAAACAGAAAGGTAGCGGCCGTCATACTATGTACAAACTGCATATTGGAGGAAGACATTATCGTCAAAGTGAATATGGACAAATTTCATCTAGACGAGGTGGGGGCATTCGGAAGACAGCCTCAGACAGTGGAATCCAGAACTGAAGTCGAAAAACGTCTTTTTTTCATTTATTATGTTTAATATATTGTACATTCTACAGGTACATTGTTGCTTTAGATACAAATTTCTTATGCAAAATAGCACTTAGAAGATTTAGAAATATTTGGTGTTTGTTATCTGTTTAAACGAATTTATTCCAAAAAGTGTTTGCTCTAGGTTTTTCGGCCAATCACATGCCCAGAAATTAAAACTTCTTAACATGTTATTTCACATTAACAGTTGATGTTGAATGTTCACGTGACACAGATCAACTATGACATGAACATATGAATAATACTGATAATTCTATAGCAAACATTAAACACTTATTAGGCTAGTGGCTAAATGAACCAACATTATATGACTTAAATACCAATCTCGGCTTCTGTGCTTCTTTGCGTTTTGATTATTTGTTATTTAGCCTTAACCTAAAACATGTAAAATGTAATGTTTGTACCAAAGCAAAGAGTAACAGCAAAATACAAAAGTTATAAGTTAAAAGTCACAAGATAAAAGTCATAAGTAAAAAGCTTTAATTAAAAAGTAATAAGGCACAAGGCAAAAGTCATAAGTGAAAAATCATAAGTGAAAAGTCATAATTCCCAAACCGCAAAAAAGCGTAACATAAAGTCAGCATCAATCACAATGATCAATAAATATTTTTCATCAACATTTTATATAACTTTTCCCTTTTAATTCCATAATGTTGATTGAATGAATTACTCGTTAAATCTAATAAAACAGACTTGTAAGAGTTTATGAAGGTTTATGGGGAAATCTTTTCTGAAAAGAACCTAGATATATTTCATACAGACCTGGTGCAAAAAAAATGCAAAAATTGAATTGAAGCAAAAATTTTAATTTTCACATTGTAATGGGTCTATTTCATTAAATATAACTGTATCGCGCAAGTCTTTGAAAAAAAAATCCACTAATGGATTCCATTTTGTCGTAATGTACACCACATTTTATATGCGTTGGTTAGATGTGATTTTTTTCAACTACAATGTTTCGAGCTCCAGCAAACGGGTCTGTAGAATCGTGTCAGAATTATTACTGCAATAGTAAATAAATGAAGTTTTCTGTTCCACCATCACGGCGATGTAATCGAGAGCATTTTGATGTTCATTCAATGCGTCTGAAAAGTACCCGTTCTTTTATCTGGGGACCATACGCCGCTGAACATGGAAAGGTATTAATCTGAAAATACTGCATTGAAGGTTCACCGCCATATGCATACGATCGTTTGGGATGGATCAAAATTGTGCTGTTTATTGGTGCAAATATTGAGTTGCGCTCAAACCGGAGCTTGGCGGCGTGCGCAGTAAAAAGCATTTTCATAACTATAATGAACAGGCTCAATCAAACCGAGCTTGAAATATTTCATATTTGTCGTGGTCAAGGGTCTTCAAAGTTCCCTTTTCATCTATTGCAATAACGTGTGGGTCGTTATTCAAGTCCGAATCATCTAAGTTTTTACCTAACCCATCTACAGCACCACGGATACAAAATTCATATAGTGTTTGTTTGTCATAACCATCAATATGCCATGTAAAACTGGGTGCTTTGGCGCAGTATACGCGCTGGAGAAGACGATGTGCTTTGCCCGGCTCTACACCAATTGGATCAAGCGTTCTCAAAATTTCCAAGACGTCGTCCATTTTGACGTACACATGGTGATCCAACATTAACCTACGCCACATTGTACAGTAACCTATGCATTGTCCACAAAGTTATGTTTGCTAAAGATGTTGAGAGGGAGTGCCTCGGCGCAGTAGCTTGGGTAATGCCGAACAGTATAGTGATGAAGACACAGATCGACATCAAGGTTTTCATCCTCATTATCTTTCATCCAGTAGTTGTGTCTGAAATGCAAGTTTATATTCTATATAAATCTGTATAAAGTTGTGGTATAAAATAGGTAAATGTATTATCTGCGTTTCATAAAGACTATTGAGTATGAAAAGTTAGATGCGAAAAGCTTGTCACTTTGAAATGCTCTCAAGATAATTTTTACTCTCGAATAGTTCTATATCTAATTTTGTTCTCATGTGTTCTTTTCTAAAATTTCGGAAAATACCACAAAATGAGACATAAAAGCTAAATGCAAAATGAAGCTCAATCACATTGAAAAGTCAGCTTTGTACGTGTATTCTCTGTCGACCTACTTGTTAATATACAGTTTAAAATTGAATAAAACATACAGTCACTTGTGGAATTACAGTCTGTGATAAATACTAACCTTATAAGCATATATAAAATAACATTAAATCTCCCCTCCTAATGACATCCTCTTCTCAATGACAAATCTCAATAAAATTAATAAAAAAAGTTTAAAGTTTGGAAAACATACCTGAAACCAACGTTGCTGCTCTCAGCTTCTAGAACACGTGTATAATGGGTTTGCCAGAAGTCATAAGTCGCAAGTCGAAAGTCAAAAGTCATAAATAGAAAGTCAGAAGTAAAATATCCATAAGTCGAAACTCAAAAGTGGCCCTCCAGGGCTTCCGTAGTGTAAAAATAACAATATGTCACTAAACCCATTTAAGTCAACATGCATGCTACTGGGAACGAAAAACAGGTAAAAGAGCTCAGACTTTCTAGTAATTACTTTAAATCAATCTCAGCTTGAGAATGTACATTATCAAAATATTTTAGGCATTAATGTTGATGATTCAATAAAATGGCAAGTGCAGATAGATAAAATTTGCAGTAAGTTAAATTCAAAGCTATATCTGTTTAATAGAATATCAAAGTACCTCACATTTGAAACAAAGAAAATTTACTATAATGCGTATGTACTACCGATTCTTGATTATGGAGTTATCTCGTGGGGACAAAGTTCAAAAACCAACAAAGATCGGATTAATAACTTTCATAGACGTTTTGCCAAATTAGTGCTCGGTAAACCAGATTCATCAACTAATACAGAACTTTTTAGTGAACTGAAGTGGTTATCATTTAATGACCGTATCAAATATCACACAGCCTCTCTTGTTTATAAAACCCTCCACGACTTAGCCCCACAATATTTACACGATCTGATAGAAATTACACAAAATACGTCTTACAATCTTCGGTCTAACTCAATGCAATGTCTTGTCCATCCAAAGCTAAACACAGAATTTATGAAAAAGACATTTAGTTACTCTGGTATGATTATCCGGAATAAAATTCCCTTTTCCATTAAAAATTCATTCTCCCTGAATTTATTCAAAAAATCATACAAACATCATTTATTGACAATAAATTCTTAAAATGTATCTAGATATACACATACTGGTAACTGCTCAATGACTTGTCGTTGCTTGTTTTCTACTCTTGAGTATGTGTATTATAATGTATTACATTATAATATTTTGCCTTCTCAAAATATTGCCCAATTAACATATGTGATTTTGTATTGTTCATCTTTTTTATTTCATTTTAATTTTTTTTGTGTGTAGTTATAATATTTCATGATGGCCTCTTGAAAATAAGATTTGTATTATTGTTGTTTTACTTTGCACAAAACTTAAGAGTTATCATCTATAAATAAAGAATTTATTATTATCATTATTATTATTATTAAATGTTTAAATAAGCTAAAACACTCCGAAGCTCCAAGCCCTTATGATAACATATTGAATGAATATATTAAATCAACAAAGGTTGTATTACTATCTATCTACAACCACCTCTTTAATATGATTCTCAACACAGGTCATGGATGCAGTAAAGAGTTTGTAGATGCGAATTGGCCCCGGTGAAATTTGAAGATAAGAGGTAAGTGGGCAAACTGTAAGCTTCATGGCACTTTAAAATATTTTTAGATGCTATATTTGCAGTTTCACATCTGTAGCTAGGATCCCCAAAAATTGCCTGACATGCTCTTTTTGACCTTGACACTTTCAGTGTGAGGCAGGTGCTTGGAAATGCGAAACTAATACATTTCTGGCTCTGCCTTCAGTTTAACTTGCAATTCTAAAGGGGCATACAAACAAGTGTGAGTAGTGCAAAATCTAGGTGGTTATGGTATATTTTAAGTATGATTTAATGAATCAGTAGGGATTTTACCATGTGTGAGTGGCAAGCATTTATTTTGGTTGTTGGCAATAAGAAAGCTGTGAACTGATGAATGTTTGAAATTTTGCCTCGTCGGCCGACCAGTTTTAGCGACCAGAATTTGAAAGTTAATGGTGCTTAAAAATCAACTGATATGTTTTGAATATAATTTTGCTTTGTTTTCATAAACTGAATGTCATTGTGATGTCAGTTATGTTCCCTTTTTGTTTCAGGTATGTGCTAGTAGGGAGCAAGTGGACTTGTCGTGTCGGCTGTGATTCTTTGGTTTGCGATATATCAGAATAACCGTTTACTGCCGCCTTAAGGATTTCGCTGAAATTTGTAAGTGTTCATAATGTCATAATTTTGGTCTAGAATTCTGTGTTGGACTGCCATATTTGCAAAATGACATCATTTTAAGCTTTTAAATACTTGCTGACAAGCTGATGGTTAAAAATAAAGGAAGGTAATTACAGTTTTTGAGAAAAAAAATGCTGCACCGAGCCATAAAAACCAGTCGCGAAATGTCAGATATGTATATTTTCATAGAAAGTCCATCAAATACATCATGAAAATGTCTCAAATGATTATGAAAGAGCATTTGGCGTAATATTTGCTAGAAAATCAAGCCGATAAAAAATAATTAAGAAAAATTAAGCTCGGCAAGCAAATTTCCACAGTCCGAGCTTTGCGAACCGAGACATAAATTCTGGTCGACTAATGAAAATCAAGTTCTAGAACTATGTAGGGCTTGCCATGAACACTGTTATTAGATTAGCAGGTATTTTAGCCCTGATAGGCAGGATTTGGACTTAAGCTGTAGTCTGTTATGTCACTTTAGCTGTTTATTCCTTTCTGCAGCCAGAGGTAAGAATTTCATCATTTGCTATTTTTCATGGCCATTTTATAATTCAATCATCATTCTGGTGACATAAGAGCAAGCATAAAACATAAAGTGTGATGTGTGTAATGGTTGAAAAGTGGCAGTTGATTGGCAGGAAGGTATGCAGGTGGTTCATATGAGCAACTAAAACATGATGACAGCATGGTAGGTGAGTGATTAAAGTGAATTATGGCCAGTTTTGCCTGTTTGACTGATAAAATTTGCTGTGCCTGACATATTTTTACAAAAGTAAGTGCTTGTAACAGCATATTTTTCATTGTTCATCTTCTAGGAGCTTCTTTATCGTATATGATTGTCAGGTCTTCTGGTTCCATTTCTGGTCTGTTTTGTTGCATTTCTTAGAAGCACTGTATTAATGTTCTTGACTGTAACTGGAGGCAAAATTGGTCAGTTTTGGAAAGTGAGTGGTGATAGTCATTTGCTCTTTACACCTGCCAGGATGATGATACTGGCTTGGTTTTGGTCTCATTTTGCTCAGAAAAGGTTCTTAACTTGAACAGAGATGAGTTAATGGCTTAAAAGGAAATCACTCTCTGCTCTTAAGGATGCAGTAAAGAGTTTGTAGCCGTAGATGCGAATTGGCCCCTGTGAAATTTGAAGATAAGAGGTAAGTGGGCAAACTGTAAGCTTCATGGCACTTTAAAATATTTTTAGATGCTATATTTGCAGTTTCACATCTGTAGCTAGGATCCCCAAAAATTGCCTGACATGCTCTTTTTGACCTTGACACTTTCAGTGTGAGGCAGGTGCTTGGAAATGCGAAACTAATACATTTCTGGCTCTGCCTTCAGTTTAACTAGCAATTCTCAAGGGGCATACAAACAAGAGTGAGTAGTGCAAAATCTAGGTGGTTATGGTATATTTTAAGTATGATTTAATGAATCAGTAGGGATTTTACCATGTGTGAGTGGCAAGCATTTATTTTGGTTGTTGGCAATAAGAAAGCTGTGAACTGATGAATGTTTGAAATTTTGCCTCGTCGGCCGACCAGTTTTAGCGACCAGAATTTGAAAGTTAATGGTGCTTAAAAATCAACTGATATGTTTTGAATATAATTTTGCTTTGTTTTCATAAACTGAATGTCATTGTGATGTCAGTTATGTGCCCTTTCTGTTTCAGGTATGTGCTAGTAGGGAGCAAGTGGACTTGTCGTGTCGGCTGTGATTCTTTGGTTCGCGATATATCAGAATAACCGTTTACTGCCGCCTCATCTACCTAATGTTTGGCTACAGTACGATATACGCCATCTACAAAAATAAAGGAGAAGTAAGTAACCCACACAATTACAGACCAATCACCATTATTAGCTATTTTGGAAAACTTTTCACTTCGGTTATTGACGAAAGACAAAATAAATTTCTCGAAGTTAATAATATTCTCAACAAAACCAAGCGGGGTTTAGAAAAAACTACTCCTGTATGGATCATGTTTTTACTTGACAGTCCTTAATAGAAATACTGCAACGTCATAGAAAAAAGCTGTACTGTGCTTACATTGATTTCTCACAGGCCTTTGGTTTAAAATTTTGTCCAGCTTCATTAATGGGAAAGTATTTAATGTTATTAATAACATGTACCAAAATATAAAATCTTGTATTTTTCAAAATGGTACCACCTCTGCTTTTTTCCCATGTCAAAACTTCGTACGTCAAGGTGTACATTTATCGCCGATCCTTTTTTCTTTATTCTTAAACGATCTCGAAAGCCATTTGTTGATAAGACACGCGAAAGGTGTAGAAGTTACAAACCATGAAAATGTGCATTGATGGCTGAAGCCTCTTATACTTCTAAACGGCGATGATACCGTTATTATGTCTGATGGCCCGCTCGATTTTCAAAACATTTTAAACTCTTTCGAAGAATATTGTGTACAATGGAAATTAAAAGTAAATGTTGATAAAACTAAAATTGTATTATTTGGAGTGCGGAACAATACAAATATTTAGGAGTTATATTCTCTAGCAATGGCTCTTTTTTAGGCACTCGTGAAAACAATGCGGAACAAGCAAAAACGCAATGAATTTACTATAAATACGAGCCAGATATTCGAATTTACCACTTGACTTGATACTTAAACTGTTTGATCATACTATTATACCCATTTTAACTTATGGCTGTGAAGTTTGAGGTTTTAAAATCTCGATCTTATTGAATGCGTCCACCGAGAATTTTTAAGAAAAATTACATTCTCTAGAAAGAGCACTCCTTCCTATATGCTGTATGGTGAATTAGGCAGATATCCCTTACATATAACGGTTTATAGCAGAATGATAGGTTTCTGGAACAGAATTATCACTGGAAATAATAACAAATCTTCCAAAAGAATGTATAATTTTCTTCTAAATAATAACTCATATCATTTAAAATGGATTTCAAAAATAAAAGAAATATTAAACTTAAAATAAAACAAGCTTTAATTCATCAGAATAAACAAAGTAGGATTAACGATATGACGTTATCTAGTAAAGGGAGATTTTACATTACATTTAAAAACAAGCTAGAGTTAGAAAATTATATAAAAAACTTACCAATGTCGAAATACTTACCTATTTATAAACTACGTACCGCAAATCATTATTTCCCGATAGAAACTGGTAGATGGAATGGAACCGCGGAAAACGAAAGAATTTGTTTTCTATGCAATGAAAACCAAATTGGCAATGAAGAACATTATTTGTTACATTGTAGCCACTTTACAATTGATCGATTAGAAATAAATGAGATCACTAACATAACAAATCAAATTCACGTACCATATTTATTAACATCAACTGACTCCAGTCAGCTCTTAAAGCTTAGTTCGTTTGTAAGTAAACTTTTAAAGCAAATAAAAAAATAATCTAAAAACAAATATACTATAATTATAAAGTACGCACACCAGTCATTTCTTATTGTATCTAACTTATGTTTAAACAATGAATTAACGTTGTGATTTTCCTTATTTTACACTGTACAATAATACACACGCATACTCGTACAGGCATGTACATGCACGCAGCAGCTGCAACAACTCTCTCTTTGCCAGACTTGTTGTTGTGGGTTTGTGTACGTACATGCACTGTATCAACGATTTACCTATATCTTTTAACGACGTGTATGGTGTCATTTCAAATAGGGTTCGAAATGACTTTATTTCGGTTTCGCTTAAGTCATTTCGTTCTCAATCATTGTTTTATTTCAAGAACTATGTAATTATCTTCGAAACGGCTTTAATTTTCGTTTCGGTAAAGCCGTCCCGTTTCATTTTGCTTTTTTGCTCTCTTCAAATATTGTCGGTCATTCTGAGGACCGACATATTATAATCGACCAAATTTGAGCTCTTTAGCCTGAAAACCGGTTAACAGTGACTCACGGTCCAGAACGGATAATTTAGACTATGCCACCTGTTCCTAAGACGCATGCAAAAGGATAGTGTAGAGGCCGATGTTTGATTGCTCGATATATAGAGAAGACGTTTACCAATGTAGATAATTATTTTTCTTGTATACAAAATTTATAATTTTATTCAGGAGGTGTAGAAATAATGCAGTTGTCTAAGTATCGTCAAACTGGATGAAAATGTACTGACATGAATGCCTCCTAGGTCATAGCGGTACCATAGAACTTTCCACAGTCGATGCGTATTTGAACACTTAACAGACAAGCGATGCTTATTTACATAGTCAGTATTAATAACCAACGTTCATATAGTGTAGTTCTAGTTACGTCCGCAAATAAAAAATGAAGATGACGTATTGGGTTGAAAGTTATAAAACTGAGTTTGGAAACCAGTCTCAAATCTCAAGCATTTGATTGGCCGAAATGGCGACCAGTCGCCATTTCAGCCAATCAGATGCTTGAGATTTGAGACTGGTTTCCATGCTCAGTTTTATAACCTTGGGCATTTATCTCGATCCAAAGAGATTCAGGTAAGTACTCCTCTAAATATGAAAGTCTTTCAGATACAGAATTTCGGACAAGTATATTCAGAGACAGAGTTTTTTCTCTAACAAGTTAAGAAAAGTTAGATCAGTAGAGAAAAAAGATGGACCCCCAAAACACCTAAATTTCTATCTGCAATTTATCACACAAAAGAAGCAACACAAAACAACAATTGAAATGTCAACATGCGTAAAATGATACTGACAACAATATCTAAGGTCCTTGAAAAGAACTTTCAATTGTGAAGACAGAAATCAACATTTTATTTTTATGTCATCCATTTTCGCGACCAGGAAATTGAAGGTCAAACACACTTTTACAAATAACTCGTATTGTATACATTTGTTAGACCAAATGACCTTAGGTATCGTTGACCGTATCTCATTACTCATCAAGACATTTAAATTCATGTTATTGTTGCTTCGTTTTTGTGATTGCAAATAGAATTTTAGGGTATTTTGGGGTCTAACTATTTTTCTTTACTGTTCTAACTTTTCTTAGCGTATTTAAATAAACATATATTATTAACATTGGTTTTTGCAAAGTTTGATGGAACTGCATTGCCGTTTGAGAGATTTTTATAATTTTTTTTTCAATGGCAAAACAATGGTGAAAGGTGTAATACCTTATTAGATCAGTTTCTAAGAAATGTCTATAAAACTTGCAGACGACGCTTATACACTTTGTTTATTTCAAAGCTAGGCTAATGGTTCTAATATCTTGATATTGAACCCCTCATGTCTATTTCTAAACTTGCCTTTTGCAACCGGTTGAAGTGTATTTAATGATATTAGAGCAGCGCAGTTAGCGTAAAAAAATATGCATCTGCATTTACAACTATTTTATTTAAACAACAACAGCACAAACAAACAAAGACACAAACAAACAAATAATAACACCGTTAGTAATTTTCTTCATTAAATGAAGAAATTTATTCACCAAGATAACATTTTGTTTATAGTTTAATAGTTTATTATTGTCTCAACCATTTACATTACATAAAACATAATATATTAAAACATTACATAAAACATTACATAAATCCCACTTGTAAATGGCCGTTCTATTATAGAACTACAAGAGACATATTAATTTCACTCCGATATTTACATTTATACATATAAAAGTAGTAATATCTTTGCTAATCACAATCTAAAATTTATGATAGAGTTTAGGATATAAGGATACTAGAAATCGTATTAAGAATCAGAATAAGAAGAGTTGCAAAAAATCAAAACAAATCATCTGCATTTGGATTAGCAAAAATATTTATACATGATAAAAGTCTTTAAAATAATAATATATCTATAATACAATCAACCACCATTTCTCCTACAGAGTTGATTAATTCTAAGTTTTAAAATATTGAAACAGGTTTTTGCTGTAGTTCTTATTAAATCTGGGTGGGTGAAAATAAACTGCAACTTCACAGTGTTACTTAATGCCCCAGCCCTAAACTTAAGTAAGAATATACTATTAAAAAATCATATTTGTCCATATAGACTCCAATATATAAACCCTGTAACAGAACACAAAAGGTCCGATCGAATTTTTTCTTATAGATGGGATTTTCAATGATATTGTTAAATTATAGTGAACGAACTTTTAAGAAGCTAAATATAGGCCTAAAGGAGCTATATTTAGCACCGACGAAGAGACCACTTCATGCGCGATCTGAATTTCTGTGACGTTTCGAAAATCCTACTTTCGCTTTTAGTCGCGCGGACCAAAATTTATTTTAGTAAATTAAAATTTAATTAGCCCGAACTAATGATGCAAATTTGTGCCTATAGTTCCAAATACATGTAATATTTCATACAAAAGCGGGTTAAATTGAAGTAATGCCGCTTTAAGGTATGAAAATTACCATTGACAGAATTTGCTTTTTCGAATAATATGAGTCTATCTATAACATACATTTGAAAATTCCAGTACAACATGCATTTCTGTTTCCACCTTGTCCACACAAAAAGGGCATTTTCTTTCAATTAATGGCAAATTTTCATAGCGCCCAGTTTCTATCCGAAGTGGTGCCACACCACACCTGAATTTAGCTAATGCAGACCGATGCCCAAATGACATGTTTAATTTACAATAGAATTCAACGGTTTATGTAGACTTACAGAGATTATATGTTCTAAGCTTATTGCGACCTGTACCATTTACAGCTGTCACCCTTTCTAAGTCAGCCTTCCAATTTTGGTCATGATTATGCATCAACACATCCGATACATCTTTAAGAAACTGCCTGCGAGAAAATGGTAAATTAACATATCTATCTAGACTAAATGACTTTAGTTTTTCTGTAACAATGAAGGCCCAATTCTTACATCTACTATTACTTTTATTTAATGTCCAATGAAAAATTGTCTTATTTATTCTTGAATCATCATAATATTAAAACCTTGACCAATGATTACAGCCACTGTTCATGCAAAATAGGCTTCCAGCCCATTTCACCCTGAACAGCTGCGTTTGGAGTGTATCTGCCCGTGCCCAGGTAAAATCTCATTGCTCTATGGTGAACTGCATTGATACAGGCATAAGACTTGGCTCCCCACCCGGCTGCACCATATGATATTACAGGAACAACATAGGCATTGTATAATTTTGTATATACATCATACGGTAGCCCACCACAACTCTTAAACTTAGCAATGAGAAGTCCCAGGGCACGACCAGCACTCTGAGCGACCACTTTTGCTATTTTACCAAAGTTAAGGTATTCAGATAGTGTAATACCAAGATACAAATAACTATTAGCATATTATAGTACAGATTGTCCACAGTAAAAGACGTATTCAGATCTTTGTACAGATTCGGACCGAAAGTGAAAAATATTACTTTTACTTATATTAACAGACATGCCGTTGGCTGTACACCAGTCATTTAGCAATGTTTACATGGCTTGTAAGTAATTTTATTCTCAGCAATCAAAGCAATATCATCATACAAATATCTTCATCACCAATTTTAATACCTTTGTGCAAACCTTTCACTTAAACAGCAAGATCATTGATAAAAATGTTGAATAGAACAGTTGATAAAGAACAGCCCTGACGCAAACCGGTATTAACATTAAATCAATCTGTTAGAAATCCATTTACACGTACACAACATGATATACCTGAGTATAACGATTTCACTGCCGAGAGCATTTTGGTTGACATGCCAATATTAGACAGCTTATGCCAAATTAGGGGTCTACCGACGGAATCGAACGCTTTCCGAAAATCTATGAAAGCACAAAAAGTGGATTTTTTTACTTTTCTTGCGAGTTTCAATAACATTTGTTTGACTGGATATATGATCAACCGTACTGCGTTTTTTGCGGAAACCATTTTGCTCATCAACAATAAGATCATTATCATCTGTCCATTTTACAATTCTTACATTAAGAATACTACTATATGTTTTATACATGGTAAAAGCTAATGTTATACCTCGATATGACATCGGATTCCTTTGGTCTTTACTGCCAGACTTTGGTATAGGGTTTATTATGCTCTTAGACCAAGTGGTAGGTACCTGTCCAGTTTCAAAACAGACATTAAATAAACTGTGTAAAACAAGTACAGATGCATCATTCTTCAAAACTTCTGTTGGAATTTGGTCTACACCAGCAGCTTTATTTCATTTAGCCTTTTCTAAAGCTTTAGCAACTTCAAAAATGCTTATACTTTGATACAGATTTACATCAACTGTGTTTGAAGGTAGTGCATCTGTACTGTAATTCCAACCCCGCCAATATTTTTCCAGAACAAAGTTTGGTCATTTTGTAAATTAAACAACATATCGCGTTGTGTCTTATACAAATAAAACCTTTTGCTTCGTTGCACCTCTCTATCAAACAATTTCCTGATAGCAACATAATCTCGCTTTAATATGCTTTTTATGCTCTATTTGTACACTTCAACCATTTACGTTCAGTATCATGTACTACTTGAAAAAGGTCAGTAAGTTTTTGGCTTCACCAAGGTTTTGGCTGTTTATTATTTCTAACAGGATACAGTTTTATAACGCAATTTACCATACATTTCATGCCGAATAATATTACACCATTCAGTATATGCCGTGTCAATATCACATTGCAGTCTCATGCCCTGCTCAAGGCTTGATATAACAGCGTTAATTTCTGATAAAACACTACCATCAAATAGAAAAGTACCCGAGACACTTTTTACATTAAATTTATCAAAACTTGGCGCGGTCTCTCTTGACACAGGAGCATGAGGCTGCATTATATTACCAACATAAATTTTCCATGAAATAACTGAATGATCATGCATGTTTCTTGCTATAATATTTTCCAATACCAATCCTATTCAATAGGTCAGACACATGTGTTACATTGAAATCTGTAAAAAGTTGAAGGCTTGAATGACAAATAATACAATAGTCAACAACAGAACTACCTTTTGATGAAATTGAAGTAAAGTCATAATGTAAATAGTTGCGACCATTTAGCATACACATATTACAATCTATAAGAAACTGGATTAGGTGGTCGCCATATGAATTTGATTTAAAATCTACAACATTTCGCCGAACCACCTTATCAACCCCAGCGATAAAATCATCACTATTACCACAGCGACTATTCAAGTCACCACAAATAAAAATTTGACCATCATTCTGGTGCTCATACACAGATTGCAGTAAACTATCATAAAATAAATTTACATAGATCTGATAGCCTAGAGGAATTTTCAGGCGGCAGGTAACAGACGCATATATATTTGATCCTGTTGGGGCAATTGTAATGTCGGTTTACCCTTGGACCTGGTTTAAATCTCCGGTGACAAAATGATAAACCACTGATAAGTCCAAGGCGGTAATCCTTCTGGTTCTCTCTGTTAATGTGAGAGGCGTCTTTTTAATTGATCGAAGCGATTTTTCCTGTCTGCTTTTTGACTGTACATAGAGGGAGGTTGCGTTTTCTAGATGTGGCTATTCCTAAAATGCATATTTTATTTTTTAAAGACTGTCATTATATAAAAGATAATAACATATATGTACTTTTTGTCATACTTTGTCCACGAATCAGAACTCTGCATGTACAATTCGTTTTGTAACTTAATTATGAGACTCCTATCCTTTTATGAATAATTAAAAAGCCGTATCAATTTACTACAGAAAATAAACGTGGGTTGATTCACTCACAACGAACATATTTCATATAAAAAGAAACATAAAGGTACGCGATAGGCATTTCGTTTGATGATTAATTATAGATCAGCCAGGTCTCTTAATTTCTTCAAGCCAATAGAAAAAAATATATTGGTTATTGATTTCAATATCTCACCTCTCAATAGCCTGTTCAGTATTCTTTGTAATCAAATATGCATCTCTTCTGTCTATCAGTGGCTCAATACAGTACGGCCCTACTTCACGAGCTAGAACCCAGATATTGTATAAAGACGGACCTCTTAAGGTTAAGTTAATTACAGATATAACACCCATGTAGATTGAGAAGTGGAGATATTTCTAGTTCTTACTGGTTCCTTTCTAGTTCTTTTCAAATTCAGGTCGCAAACATTGCAAATGGCGAAAACTGGCTAAAATTTCAAAATTGAATTTTGGGGGAAATACTTATTGCAACCTAGATTTTAGTTAAGAAATGAAAACTCTAACATTATTTTGACGAATTGACACTAAACATTGTAGACCAGCATATACTTATTTCAGGTATGAGTTACTTTGGTATATTGTCCATGAATTTCAGAGATCTCATGCTAACGGTTTTTATTTTATTTTAGTAAGTGCTTGATAATTAGAACATCAATTAGACTAAAATGAGCTTGCAAACATTTACTACATCCTTAGCTTACTACATTTATTTAGTAAAATCTAGGTGGCGATAAGTATTTCCCCCAAAATTCATTTTTGAAATTTTAGCCAGTTTTCGCCATTTGCTATGTGTGCGACCCTTTAAGGGCTTACCAAACTCCTCCCAATCACGTTCATCGATAAAAAGAAAGTTATCAAAATATCAATAACGGCAAAATGCTGTTCAATGAAACTTTGAACAAATGAGTTTTACTAATGTATCTTTATTTTGCATGTGGTAAGACATGTTAGAACAGTAAAAGAAAATAGCGAGAACTAAAAATTCCCTAAACTTCTATTTACATAAATTCACAAAAACTATACAACACAAATCATGATTTTAAATGCCCACATGAGTAATACGATACTGACAACACCGTCGTGTGTCCTCGTGACTTACATATGTAAACTTTATGAGATAATAGTAAAAGTGTGTTTTACCTTCAATTTCCTGGTCGTTTCCTGGCCGCGTAAACGTATGACAATTATAGAGTTCTCTATTAGTAGTTGAAAGTTCTTAACCATGTACACAACATTTTCTTGTCAGTATCATTACACTCAACATGGGAATTTAAAATTATGTTTTATATTGCATAGTTTTTGTGAATTTATGTAAATAGAATTTGAAGTTATTTTTAGGTCTAACGTTTGTTTCTTTACTTTTCTAACGTGTCTTGCAGTATGCAAAATAAAGATACATTACTAACATTCATTTGTGCAAAGTTTCATTGAACGGCATTTTGCCGTTTTTGAAATTTTGATAATTTTCTTTTTACCGATGAACGTGCTGTGGATGAGTGTGGTAAGCCCTTAATTTCAAGTTCAGAAACACAAATATTTTTGTGAAGTGGTCGTAACACTCGCCTCACAAGCGGAGGCCCCGGGTTCAATACTCGGGCAGGACACTTTTTTTTAAAGTTCATTTATGTTAAAGTTGGTACATTTCGCTCTTGTTACAAGTTGTCATTATTTATATTCATAGTTCAAGGACATTTTTTTCATCTTGAGTTCTAACTCTACAAGAGGTTTTTTATTGAAACTGAAAAAAATGTAGATCGAGACAAAATGTAAGACATTGCTTCTTTAATCCACGTATAATCACTAGACGAATTTATTGCATCAACTTCAACATTTTGTTTGGACAGACACTTTAAATGAATTTATAACTCGGTCGCTTAATCACTAGGCCATACGAAGAAGGCAGGGATGGTTCGTCAACAGTTATAACAAGTAAAATAAAATTACTAAACTGTGTCTGCTTCGCCGCTCTATATTTCTTTCTTTCTTATATATAAAAATATTTTCCATCAGCGCCGTTTATCTTAGTTACAGATATTTCTTGTTCAATTAATTGTTGATTTTAGTTCAGAGCTTAAAACATTAAAACAGTTTTATGTTTGCAATGTACCTTTCAAAAACGAATTTTATCAGAACAGAGCAGAACTTTGAACAGATTATCGCATTACTTCTTAGTTTCAATATCCCACTGTTATGGGCTAGCTACACAGAAAGTCGGTCCCCAATCGCTCATTTCATTTTAAATATACTTGCTGTTTCGATCGGCTGACAGCGTGTTTACTTTGAGGTTAACCGAACAATATTACCTGCATCCCGATTAACCGCCGATCAAAACCGACTAAATCCCACATTTTAATTCTCATCCTTTTCTCTATTGGTAAAAAGTATTGGTTGACCGGTGGCCAATCGTTGATATCGGTTGTAGACTGGTAAACAATCAGTTATTTTAAATGTTTTCACCGATCGAGAATTTTTAACGTGTTTTAAAATCCCAATCGGTAATTTTTCACCGATTAAAACTTCTCATTCCGCAATAGCAGTTGATTTTTTTACTTACTAAGGGCTCAATTTCTTAACATAGGTGGTAAAACTCTCCCGACAGTTGCGTCATAAGGCTAAATTATGGCAATCAGATTATATTTATGTAACGATTAGAACAAAAATGTAAAATTGTGTCAATTAATTCTCAAATATATTTATGTAATAATTATGTTATTAAGTAAAACAAGTAAAATAAATAAATAATAACTATCTTAAATCTAATAATAAGTATTTTCTTTTACATAGCCATAATATATATATCCACTTGAAAATTCTAAGCTTGATTTGTTGTTCACAGTTTGTGTCAAAGTAAACACAATTATCTTCTCAAAAGGAAACTCAACTCAGGATGTCTTCGTGAAATTTTACTTGTTTCTTGTTAACATCTCAAGTTGACACATTGAGCAAGCTGTAAAGAGAGATTTAATCCCGTTACGCGTAAAATCGTATATAAGGTCCGGTGGAATCACCAAAGGTAACTATTGATTCATAAACATATAGTAAACATTGGATGTGGACGATTTCGTCTTCAATTTGCAGGTAAGACATGTTCTCAATTTAATTTATTTAAGACACATATTTTAGAATCTTAATGTTCATTTTTTCTATTGAAGTATTATTGATAAAGACTTCATTTCAATAACACCAAAAAAGTGTGGAATTTAGTCAGACTTTAAATGGCTGCGTTAATGTAATTTGGTTTCTTAATTATAGGCTATTAGACTAATTATTATAGTAAGATGCATTCATTAAGGATTCCTTTTTTTGGGAAAGCTTTGAATGATATGATGTTTACGTGAAGTAAAGTTTCTAGCAGAAGTTAGAATTATGCGAGGAGTTTGTGTTTTCTTAGTGTGTGTGTTTTTTAGTTTTATCTAAATGGAACAATTCTTGAAACGGTAAAAGAATATAAATATTTGGGTGTGATATTCTCATCAAGTGGAAGTTTTTTAAATGCTAGAAAGTCTTTTGCAGAACAAGCGAATAAAGCAATGCACATTACCTGCAAATGTTTCTTTTTGTTTTGTATTTGCATTGCCACTTTTGTTTTTTCTATGTATCTGTTTTTTTTTCCTTGATGGTCTGTATGGTTATCCCAGCTTGTATGTTATCGGTGCCATGCAGAACTGACACTTAACACTATTGTTTTCAAAAATGGTCAACATTTTAGATTTATATTGTTATTGATATTTTGTCTGTTTATCCCAGCTTGTATTGATCTTGAACCTTGAACTAGATAATTGATCGCGCAGGTGCATTCTGTAGTACGTCACATTGTAAAATAACGTTCTAATTATAAGTAAGAAAGAATGAAGGGCTTTACTTTCGTTTTTTCGTTAAAGCCACTTGTTCTTTTTTTTCTGCGTCAACTATGGCGGACACAAAATTTGAATTGAAAAAGAAAAAATGGAAAATTTAAAGATTATGGATTTATAAATAACATAAAGATAAATTTCTGTGTTGGATTTAGCTGTGATAATCTTTCTGGAATTATTGAAAGTGTTGCTGATATGTGATAGACGGATTTTAATTTGATAAACACTTCTGAAAAAAATGAATGGGGAATTCAAAGAAATCGAAAACTGCAAAAAAACGGACAAGTTCACAAACATCCCCTGAATTGACGAGCTCTGCTCCGGGTAAGAGATTACAAATAATGACTGATCAAATATCAAGTATTGAAAATAACTGTCCAGGTAACAATACGTATATCAGTAGTTCGGCCTATGAAATGCAGAATGTGCAAGGTGCACAAAGTGTTCAGCAGCTTGGTATGCAGACACCGGGGTCCTTCCTCGAACAGATCCCCCCTTATCCTAGAGGTATTGCGGGTCATTACCAATCGCCCCCGCCGCAAGTCTATGCTACACCAACGCAGCCTAGGATACATTCTGTTCACTCATTTTCAGATACAAGTTTTCAAAACACTGTTTTAAATAAACTGGAATTAATGGATAAGCGATTACAAAAGCTCGACAATATTGAATTACAAGTGTCCTCAATGGCCCAGAAAATGAACTCTATGGATACGAGGATCACTTTTTTGGAAAGCAAATTAATGGAATATAACAAAAAGGTCGTGGATATAGAGACTAGTAGGGCACATGACAGCCAAACCTGTGACGAACTAATCTCAAAACAAAATTCTATTGATAAACTGTTATACAATGAAAAGATTAAAAGTGATAAATTTTCATCTGATCTCACAAGATTACAGTTAGAAAATGATCGCCTGAGTGATGAAATTGTTGATTTGCAGATGCGGTCAATGAGAGACAACTTGCTGTTTTTTAATTTTCCCGAGGAAGATTCAACTGAAAGTCGCAAATCGGAAAACTGCAGCAGTAAAATTATGAATTTCTGCAATGATGATCTTGATATTCAGAATGTTAAAATAGATAGATCGCATAGAATTGGGAAATTCCAGCATGGTAAAGTGCGACCTATTGTCGCGAAATTCCATGATCCCCCCGTTAAAGAGACCGTTAAAAGGGTAGCGTATGAGAGAAAAGATTCGATATCAAAAGGTGTGAATGACCAATACCCGAAGATTATCCAGGAAAGGCGAAAACAACTTATACCCTGGATGGTTAAGGCGAGATACGTCCACAAACAAGCGGTGTTAGATAGAGATAGACTCTTTATAGACAATAAACTGTACACCGTTAATTCTCTTCCTATAAAGGAACTCGAAAAAGTTGTGGTCCCGGACTCTCCACGTCGTTCCAACTCGCGGTCGGCACAGCCACCGATTGATGCACAGGGATCGGACGCGCCTGCGCAAGACACTACTTCCGCTGAGATGAATTAGGACGATACGCAGGAACAGTTAACTTTCCTTGTGTGGAATGTTCAGGGTGTCAGGTCAAAGTTGAATGACAATGACTTTTTAACTTTTGTATCAAACTATGATATTCTTTTATTGACTGAAACGTGGCATTCAATAACCACTAATTTATATATTAATGATTATGAATATTTTGAATGTAATCGTCCGAAATATGACCGCAAAGCAAAGCGCAATAGCGGTGGAGTTATTATATATTTTAAAAGAAAACTCTCAAACTTTGTGTCACTTGTTGAAAAAAACACGAATGGTATAATTTGGTTTAAAATTAAAAAAGAGCTTTTAGACAATATGAATGATGCATATTTTTGTACGTGTTATATACCACCGGAGGATTCAAATGTTTACAAAAATCGTAATTCTCCATTATTTGAATATGACTTTTTTGAAAGGTTAAATAATGATGTAAGAAAGTATAGTACTCATGGCGATGTTTTCTTAACAGGTGACATGAACTCGAGGACAGGTGAAAGGTCAGAGATTATTGATACCATTAGTCTTCAACGGTATGTTAATATGCCGGATGATTCTCACAATTTACAAATTCCTACGCGTCGAAATGATGATAAAATATTGAACTGTTACGGTAATAAGCTGTTAGCTCTTGCTAAAGAAAATTCGCTGATAATTTGTAACGGTAGATTAGAAGAAGGTAAATGCACTTTTCAATCGTTACATAGAAATCGAGTAATTTCTAGCACTGTAGATTATTTAATAACAAACTATAATAAGTTTTACGCAGTAAATTGTATGTATGTTTTTGATATAACGGAATTTTCCGACCATTGTCCTGTTTCATTTAAGTTGTCATGTAACCTTAACAGAATATTTAATTATGATTGTCAATTAACCGAAAAATTGTGTTGGAATTCATCTGATAAATCAAAGCTGTTAGAAATGCTGAACTTAAAACGAGGTGAATTTGATCAATTAACGGACAGACTTTATAATGCAGAAAATAATATCGATGATTGCATAAATTCTTTTTCGAATATTATACATGATATATCTTTTACGTGTTTCGGTAAGAAATACAATAAAAATAAAAAACCTTTTAAACAAAAAGCTCCTTGGTTTGACAATGATTGTCGGGAGGCTAAACATACATTTTTAGAGAGTAAGCGGTCGTTTAAAAGTTGTCCATCAAATGAAAATAAAATTAATTTCCTTTTAAGTAGAAAAAACTTTATCAATCTAAAACGCAAAAAAAGAAACAACCATAATGCCTGCGAAAAGGTGAAATTATCGGATATGAGCAGAAAATCACCCCGTAACTTTTGGAAATATATAAAAAAATTCGGAAATCAAAAAGATAAAACGAGTAATACAATAAATCTAAATGAATTTAAAGAATATTTCGAAACTGTTTCAAATACATCTCATAAACAATATGATACTGAGTCTTTTACGCACCAGCGCGATTATACTCTACGAATTGATATGTTAGATACACCTATTACGACAGAAGAAATAATTAAAACGATCTCTAATTTAAAAAGAAATAAAAGCAGTGATCTGGATGGAAACATAGCGGAATTTTTTATCGATACAAAAGAATTTATAGGCCCTTATTTATGCACAATATTTAATAATATATATGATTCAGGTATTTACCCAGAGGCATGGAGTAAAGGTTTTATTGTTCCAATTTTCAAAAAAGGTAACACCGATAATCCTGGAAACTATAGAGGTATAACAATAGTAAATATTATGTCAAAAATTTTCTCATTATTGTTAAGAAATAGAATAAATAAATGGTGTGAAAGTAATAACGTGTTTAATGAAGCTCAGTATGGGTTTCGCGATGATCGTTCCACAGCTGATGCCATATTTATATTACATAGTATTATTCAAAATGTTATATCGAAAAAGCTAAAACTATGGTGTACTTTTATCGACTTCGAGAGGGCTTTCGATACCGTGATAAGAGATGCATTATGGGTAAAATTGATTGAATCTGGCATAAGCTGTAAAATGATCAATATGATTAAATCAATTTATAAAAATGTTAAAGCATGTATTAAGCTAGGATCTACTATGAAAATGTCTGAGTTTTTCGATGTAACCCTGGGAGTAAAACAAGGTGAACCGTTATCTCCCCTTTTATTTATTTTATTTGTAAATGATATATCAAATTGTATTGATATCAACTGCCTTAATGCAAATGATTTAAATGTGCTATCTATGTATTTGATCCTATTTGCAGATGACATTGTTCTTTTTACTACAGACCATGCAAGTTTACAATGTCAACTTGATAATTTATATTTGTATTCAGAAAAATGGGGATTAAAGATAAACGTCAATAAAACAAAAGTTTGCGTTTTCGAAAAGAGAAGAAATATGAATACGATATATAATGACGTATTTATTAATGGTGAAAAAGTTGAGATGGTAGACTCCTTCATTTATCTGGGCATGAAATTTTATTATACAGGTAACTTATCATATGCAGTAAACACTTTATCAGAGCAAGCCTTAAAGGCATACCATAATCTTTTATTACTTTTTGATAGAATCGATTTTGACATTAAAACTAAACTCTATCTTTTTGACAGCATGGTAGTTCCCATTTTATTGTATGGTTCTGAAGTGTCCGGTATTTATAATTTTCAAGAAATAGATAAACTACATATACGATTTTGTAAATATATTTTAGGTGTTAAACAACAAACACCAAATTTTGCTGTTTATGGTGAACTTGGAAGGTTCCCGATCTCAGTATTATGTAAAGAAAGGGCAGTAAAATTTTGGTTGAAAATAATGAAAAGCGAAAATTCGCCCTTAAAAAGCATATATAATGAACAAATATTAAGTGGAAACTCAAACAACTGGGCTAATGCTATGAAAAGTTATATTGACAGACTAGGTTTTTCGCATTTGTTAGAGAATTTCAATCCAAATTTAAATTATTTTCCTATTATTAGACAAAGAATTAGAGATCAATTTATACAAAAATGGTCTGAAACTATTAATAGTATGCAAAAACTAGTATACTATAAACAGTTTAAGACAAGTTTTGCTTTTGAAGATTATCTCTCTTTTATCAAAAATTGTTCACTAAGAAAGCAACTTAGCTGTATGCGTTTAAGCTCTCATTCGCTTGAAATTGAAGTTGGTCGTTATAACAATATAAATAGGGAAAATCGTTTATGTAAAATGTGCAATCAAAATACTATAGAAACGGAATATCACTTTCTGTTATGTTGTACAAAATATTCTGAGATTAGAAGAAAGTATTTTGGTGCCACTGCGTGGCCCACATTAGAGAAATATAATCATCTAATGTCATCAAAAAACAAGTGTACAATTCTGAAAATTTGCAAATTTATTAGAGATGCTAACACTCTTCGTACTGATACCCTTGCTATGTTGACTGTTTCTTAAAGAAGTATGTATGTATGTATGTATGTTATATAAATGAATTGTGTATGTCTTTATTTGTTGAATGTAAATGTGTATGTGTCTTTGCCATATGTCTATTGTAAATGGCCAAAGGCATGATTTTTGCCGATATGCCAATAAACTTGAAACATTGTTGTTCTTTTTTTTTCTAAATAGTTCTACAGCATGCACACTGTGTGAAAATATGGGCGGCCTTACTTTTCGTTTCGCTAAGGCATCGCCGAATTGTAATATTATGAATATTTTGTATTTCTGTGTTGTTGCTTTTTTTCTTCAATGTGTGTCATATTTATGTCATACTGAATACTTATTTGGAATATATGCTTACATTTATAGTTTATTAGCCTAAATGAATTATAAAATCCCCACCTGATGTATATGTATTGACTGTGAGTATAACTGTTTTACCTGTTATGTACGCTACTTACCTATTGTTTTTGTTAAACTGCTGCTATTATCCCTTATATTCTTTGAACACTTTCCCCTTTGAAAATTTGATAAATTGCTACTGTCTGCCATTAACCCATTATTGCAACGTATATTATTATCATGTTGTTCTTTATGAACCTGATTTTCAAATAAAAGAAATGTTCTGTTCTGTTCTTTAATTTTGAAGTTGAAGCGACTGGATGTATCGATGTAAGAACAGTTATTTGTTGCGACGAATGTTGTAAATTCGGCGACCTTCGTACCTACGTCCTTTTCTTCGCTGTTTTGTGCCGCCCATTTAAATTTATGTAAGTGCCACCAAACCATCCTTTCGAAAACACACATTTTCACAAGAATGACAACTGATGTAGAACAAGTAATTACAAAGATATTAAATATTGATACTCTATAATTTGCGATACTTTAATACTATGCAAAAATAAAACATATCCACTTAAGGTGGAATGTACCTTTAAAAATATTTTCAAGAAAATAGTTGAATTTGGTATCAAATGAAAGTTTGTGATATTCCTGATACGAAATGGATATTGGTTTTGACAGTTATAAATCCTATCACTGTACATGACGTCGCAAACAACACCATCTACGCACGTTTTTGACCGTCCGTCAATGGCCGTAAAATCGCCGTATTTTTCATTTTTGATCTAAAATAGTGACGCATAGAGACAATTTAACCAAACAGAATGATCATGTTAGTGATTTCCTTCATGCTGATAGGAAAAACATGATAAATTTCTATACAATTGTTAAATAAATAACAAAAATGGGATGTTTTAAAATTTCGAGTTTTCATCGATTTTTCACATTTAAAGTCCAATTAGAAAAAATCGGCCCGAAATTTTTTTGCATTAATTTCAATTCCATAGTCAATTTTCAAAAACTTTCACCGTCGATTTATTTTTCAATCGCGATTTGATGAAGTACACCACACGTCGTATTTTGACGCCGTAAATATCAACGTTCGCGATCCCATTATTTTGATTATTAAGTAACGTTCGTTTTTAAGAGGAACACATGAGATTCGTAATTCAAAAAGGAAATTTTTCGTTTATGGAAATTCATTAATGGCAAAATCTCACTAAAGTCAGATCTAGCAAAATGTTAGATCTGATGACGGCCTGCAGTCACCTTACACAAGTAACAGCGGTTTTCACCGATTACTATTTTTAGAAATTTATTTAGAAATTTATAACGCTCGCAAAATGATCTAAGGATGCCATTACATTAGAAATGAATGCAATACTACATAAACATATAAATATATCTTCATTAAAAATGTCTTACGCAGACTGTCAACACTTTCCATAGTTTAAAATACTATTTTTACTTTCACTTTTGCGATTTTGTAGGCGACAATCTGATTGGTTCAAAGGGTTAGTGATAAAACCACGTTTTTGTTACTCGTCTTCAGATCCTGATAGCGTAGCGGTTTTCAGGATATGATTTTAATCAAATTGTTAATAGCACAGTTTTTCGTCCAATTCAAATAAGTGCATGCTATTGCAAAGATAAAGACCGCTTTTATTTATTCTATAGTCTATTCCAAAAGAAAGTATGGACTTAGTTTTCGGTGATTTTTCTTTTACTGCTTTTCTTAATGCCAAAATATTTGGTATCAAAATTGAGATTATATCATTTAAATTCTAAAGTTAAACTATCTATGTCTATTCCCAATGTTGATACCAAAACATTTAGGCATTAAGAAAAGCAGTTAATGAGCAATCACCGAAAAGAGAGTGTGCACTTTCTTTTGGAATGGAGTATATATAAACTATAGAACGTAAACGAGCTCATAAAATTATTTAAAAAAAACAAATTTAGTTGAACCAAATGTGTTGCATTTGTGATCATTTAAAATATGGATTACCGAAATTACTTTTTAAATTCAATGTTAAAAACTGAAGTACGTAGAACGGTACGCATTTTATAACCTAATAAAATAATCTGTACAACAAATAATCAATAAGATCGTTCAATACTTTTGATTCTGTGTAAGTTCGCCTTATGTGTATTTCGTATATGTGCATGATGCTCTAAATCTAAAAAAATGTAAAATGTATTTAGGCACTTGGTAAGCTATTAAAACGGTTTTGCACCTAGGCCTAGAATACGACCCCCACCCCGTGGGAAACATTGTCGCAAATCTGGGTTGCTCATATCAAAATATATAGCTGGTCGTCAGTAACATGGACTTACCAAGACTGAAAAACATGCGCTTATGCCAGTTCGCCAAGACCAGGTAAATGGTATCAAACAACACCCTATGACGATGTTAACGCGCACTAATTTGTTGCAGCATCCGTTGACACAAATCTTAGAAACTCTGCCACTTCGTCCTGTTTGTCGGAAACTTGATAGTACTCTTTTTTGCACATATCTTTCAAAATTAAAACAAAAAGCGTGTTTGTAAATAGAACAAGAATAATAATACATGTAATTGAAAGAATGATGTAAACAAAAATATGAACAATGTTTCCAGAAAACAATATGCCATACATGCACAAAAGAAATGTGGAAACACATTTGCAAAATCCAAGTGACATAATTAAAAGATATTTGATCAAAGAATCGATAATCATATGCTTGGTACACGTATAAATGCGTGTCATTATTCCGTCACTCCCCGATGCAAACGCATAACGGATGACATTGATAATCAAAATAGCAGATTCTTTAAAACACAATTTTCTTTGTGGCTAGTCCCATTAAATTAATGCGCCGGTAATAATGAACCAACGAATCAATAAATAAATCAATCAATCAATTGATTGTTACCGTGTTCTAAGTGACAAATTATAAGAATAGGTTCCGATTTTTGATTGAAATCACAAAAAAAAAACGTTTTGATGTTTGTTTCAAATTGCATATCGTTTTCTTGTGTTCTCTTGTGGTTTTATTTTAACGCGATCCCAAAATGCGAAAACAAGTGTGTTTTAATTTTGTCTTTATCTTTTTCGTCCTGCGCATATTAAAATTTGGAGATAAATAATATATATTTGCCAAAAAAGTTCTTTTAATATGGAGTTTTTTTTTATTTGCAAAAAGAACTCTGTTGTCTATATTTAATATGAATATATTAAAAACTACTATTATTTCTTCTTGTAAACTAGCGCAATGTACTTTTATTACAAATTACAAGCAAATAATACATAAAGGGAAGTAATAGCCCGACCGTCTTTAACTGACAAAAAAGAAAAGAAGAATTCGATGCTTGTTAAATTCATCAAGTTTCTGGAAGAAATCTGTAACCCAGGTGTGAAATTGAAATTGCCGACTTCATGTTGAACATAGATGTGAATCATGTTGAACTCACGAGATGTGAGTGGTCATTTATCTGTTTGACAATTTAGACTGACATTACACAGTTTGTGAAACTCAGTCCATTTGTATGTACTTACTTGCGTCAGTGAAGAGCTATTACATTTATCCTTAAATTTCATGTTGTGCGAAATAGTTCCTTCAACAAAATGTTTATCATTGTCTCGGCTGGAAGATATTAAAAACAGAGGACAAGACAATTACGTATAATACAAAGGATTAGGCATGAAACGTTTAACGGCACCGACAGTTTATAAAGTCACGCGGCAAACGGTGGTCGCACGGGGTTGGAACATGATTTATTTTGACAGCCGTGAGTTCATATTCCACAAACTCTTGATTTCTTTTATCCAATGATTAGCAATATTTTATGTTGGTTGTGTTTTTCTGGACGAATGATGGGTCATAATATATTATTACTATGTAACTATTATTTGATTATCTTTACTATAGTACAATTAGGCCGGCGCAAGGGATATGTTGCCCGGCTTTAAATAGAGGTGTTTAGCGAATGCCGAGAACCATGTGGCCTGGCTTTATATATAGATCGTTGAGTATTGAACGGGAACCATGTTGTATGTACGTTAAGATCAAGGTCAGGCTATTTATAATTGAGTATATAAATATAGATACTGAATTGAATTATCTCCCCTTAACTATAAATATAAATATAAACATGTATATATATAGATTATATAAATAGATCGATGAGTCGGTGTTTTCTTTTAATTATGCGAATTGAAAGTTTATTGTTGTAAGCAGTTATAGAAAGAGTGTACATGTAGTAAGAGACATTGTTCAGATAGTTATTCTTGGATGATATTGAAGTTTGTGTTCTGTTTACGAATATTGGCAATCCTATGACTTGAATTTTGACGCGTGAATGTGACCTTTATTATGATGGTTCTTTCTTTACAAACGTTTCTGATGTTGAAATTGACGGTTCTAGTGGGTTTCTGTTTTACAAGAAGGCGATTTCGTGTCTATAAAGTAAATAATGATTGTATTTACCATTTTTGTAGGTTTTTTTCTGTTGTTCAGAATAATTGTGACTCATCCCCATCCCCTCCCATTCCCCCCCCCCCCCCCCCCTTGTTTACATGATCAAGATGCTGAATATAGAAAGTTATTATAGATTTTTCATCCGGAAAGTACCAAAGGAATTGCCATGTACGTGGTAGGACAATTTTGAAAGATACTGTTGAATTTAAATAGAGCAAATTCATTTAATGTGGTTAGTGCTATGATAATACCTGCATGAACTCATACACCCAACATCTAACATCTTTTAAATGTCGTCCACATATAACACATCTGTGTTATACTTTTCTTGTTCTAATTAAGGAAACTTAAGTCATAAATATCTGTCACATTTGAAGTAAGATAATATTATAATTGTGACATTGTATGCTAAAATTCAATAATATCGTATCTTTAAAAGGTTACTGATATTGTTTTAGATATGTAATTCGATGTGTATATTGCATTAATTTTAAACTTTGAAAATGAAAAACAATGATACGGAACATATTCAGCCGCAATATATTTGAAAATTTATTTGCTCTGGTTCTAAAAAACATTTATAGGTTTTATCTAATTAGCGCGGAATACAGCTTTTATTTCATCAATTTTGATATGAAAACTGGCGTTTCAATTTCATTTGTGTATCGTTGTTTTATTTTCAAAATTACAAATCAAATCTGAATTTTTGTAAACGTTGTTTATCCAAAGGACTAGCGTCAACAATCATATACAGCATAACGAAACGTAAACTTCGATATTTACGGCGTCAAAATAAGACGTGTGGTGTACTTCATCAAATCGCGATTGAAAAATAAATCGACGGTGAAATTTTTTGAAAATTGACTATGGAATTGAAAATATATTGTTCCTGAATATATCAAAAAATTGCAAAAAAAATTCGGGCCGATTTTTTCTAATCGGACCTTAAATGTGAAAAATCGACGAAAACTCGAAATTTTAAAAAATCCCATTTTTGTTATTAATTTAACAATTGTAAAGAAATTTATAATGTTTTTCCTATCAGCATGAAGGAAATCACTAACATGATCATTCTGTTTGGTTAAATTGTCTCTTTGCGTCACTATTTTAGATCAAAAATGAAAAATACGGCGATTTTACGGCCATTGACAGACGGTCAAAAACGTGCGTAGATGGTGTTGTTTGCGACGTCATGTACAGTGATAGGATTTATAACTGTCAAAACCAATGTCCATTTCGTATCAGGAATATCACAAACTTTCATTTGATACCAAATTCAACTATTTTCTTGAAAATATTTTTAAAGGTACATTCCACCTTAACTACCAACAATTTGGTAACTTCAGTTCTCTGTAAAATAAATAAAACATATCCACTTTACTACCTATAATTTGATAACTTTAATTCTATGCAAAAATAAAACAAATCCACTTAACTACCTATAATTTGGTAACTCTAATACTCTGCAAAAATAAAACATATCTACTTTACTACCCATAATTTTGTAAAATTCGCAAAGAAATAAAATGTTCTTGAAAATCAGCAGTCACAACTTATCAACAGTAAACAGGTATTAACAGTTATCTTTCAGTCAGTTATAGGTATGTGGTCAGGAGGAGGATCAGTGGCTCAGGTCTTGGTGCTCACGAGCTGATGTTTTATTCTGATATGTATATTTTCTCAGATTTTGTAACATACTTTGTTAACGACATGTACCATGCCTTTAATATCATGCTTTTTTGCGTCCTCCTGAATACTATATGCCGCCATCATGAAATTTTGTTGGGGTCTGATGCCAATAAAAATGTGACTTGACTTGATTAGGTATAGAAGATAATGTTAACAAAAGATGTTTGTAAAACGTGAGCCCCCCTAATGCCAATTGGATAATAATCTGTTGTTATTTTATTGAAGGTCACTGTGACATTGACCTACTGACCTTAAAATCAATAGGGGTCATCTACTTGTATTAAGAAGTCTGACAGCCCGAAGCATATCACAACTTTCGTTTGATATTGTGGGTACTTGTATATTTTCACACCGATATCATGGCAACTTCTCTGCCTTTACGAGAAAAATATCAAATATAAGCCAATGCTTGACGATGAATAAATCCACAATTGCCGAGAGAAACTCCCTAAAGCCCTACTATCTAAGACTGGTCTCCAATCACAGTGTTATGATCTTGGGCCCTGATCGCCTTAGCGAAATCAGAACGTCTGAATGATTGAGACTACCATACAAGGAGAAAAGTTCTTCGTCTTTTCTGATTTAAATGGGGATGTTTAAAGTACGCGTTTCAAAATGTCTGGGGATCCACGAATAAGCAAAGCATCCTAAAATCAACCCTAAATAAATTGCACATATATAATTGAAAGTCTCAATGTTTTTTGTTTTTTTTTGTTTTTTTTTTTCAAAATTACAAACTAAGATTAAGATGAAAGTTTTATCCAAGTTTCATCAGTTGCCATCCAAGCTAACAATTTTAGATGCATTTAATATTTATGAATTCATGATCAAACAGTTAGATATTGTTTTCTTCTTTGCGTGAGCATACTCAGATATATATCAACGCAATAACTACAGTTCGCTTTTTGATGCTTCTAGCTTGTTAAATGTAGACTAAATAAAATAAACACTGAGTTTGTAAGCGGACCATTCAGAACAATTAAAGCGCTTTGACTTGATCATCATTAATTCACCTAGTAAATAAACGGTTCCAATACAAATCAGACAGTGCAATTACCGATGAATTCATACTCCGCTTCCAAGCACTTTACAACAAGAAGCATATCGATCAGTCGCTTTGTTGTTTTAAAGTCATTTCGAATTAAGGGATATCAAATTTATATAAATATGTTTATATCGACCGACCATTATTAAATTGTCTACAGCGACCCTATATATTGACGTCCAGGTAAAATTTGCCAGAATCATGCAAACTTTAGGTAAAAGACAGGTACAGGTTATTCATTGTATACTGTATAATTATACACGCTTTTTTGTGTGCAACTTAACTTGTATCTAGCTATAATAGGCTAGAGATGTTTTTATTAGGCTCATCTGATTGTTGAACTGCATAGGTGTATAAATGTAGAAAAACTTGATTTTCACCATCAATGTTAACAAATTATCAAATAACAACAACATTCATTTTAACGTTGAGTTTTAACTTTGTTAAACATTTGATATAAATGTATACTTTTGACAATGTTGTGTGATATTTTGGGAAATAAATGAATAAAGGACGATCCCTTCCCCAATCCATATAATCAGACTCCCAGAATTAGGTTTTTACAAGTTTTGAAACAAAATCATCCGTAACCCAGCAGATTCCTTACACTACCATCTAGGTGTTACCAGTGCCCAATGTTATAAAACTGAGCATGGAATCCAGTCTCAAATCTCAAGCATCTCATTGGCTGAAATGGCGACTGGTAACAAATATAGATCTTGAAGAGTGGAGATAAAACAATATTTTATGTTTTAATAATCAAATAGCATAAATAACATGACAATAAAAAGAATAGGCGTTAAGCTTGTTATATCACATATTTTCAAACTTTCTCAATAGTTCATTCAAACAAATTATCTTAAATCAAAACATTGGACACACAGATAAGTCATCTTTTATTGGGAATTGCATTCGTGTTGACTTGATGTACTTTTCAATACGAAATCTCAAGTAACGATCAATACCTAAAAGCGATCATTGGCCACCCTATTCACGCATGAGCACTGAAGAATGAAATGAATCTGTATTAAATTACTTATAAATGGACTGAAATTCAGACTCTCTTTTTTCATTTTTAAAAAAGACGTGTACTATTACACTTATTTGGATACAAGGTAAATATGTGTTGAAATGTTTTGGATTCAGTGGATTTACTATGACGTTAAACTTCTGAAAGGACAAATCTGTAATGTATATATATATATAACTATAAAGTTACTTTCACTCTATTCATTTCTTTTGATAAAATATTAATGCTGCTTTGGATTTTACAAAAGAAGAGTGTTTTGACAAAGTGAAATTTAGAGTAAGTGTATCGGACAACATCACTGCAATTAGTATCCTCATCTTCTCACACGGAGGTATGATTTTTTCTGAAAAGGCCAAGCCTGTGTTAAAATTTAAAAACGAGAGATATCAAATTTACTCAGCAGCTCTTACAATTATGTGAAAAGATTCAACTTAAAATTGAAACAAAATGATAAACATACCGTTTACATTTGTAAAGCTTGAATAACAGTCAACCGGGGACTTGTCAGCGCGGGCAGTAAAATGCATTTTCATTACTGTCCATGAACAAGCGCAATCAAACCTGGTCTGAAATATTTTCAAATTGTTCGTGTTCGATTGCTTCAAATTCTATTTTAATTTTTTGTTTGAATGTCACTGCTGATGATATTTAAATTCAAAAAGGCTACCAATATTCTGCAGCATTATTCTACTGATGTGCCTAATGTTAGAAAACTGAGCATTTGTTTTTGTGTGCTTGTGCAAGCAGAGTTGTTGGGTATGTTGGAGCAAATTCACCAACGTAACTTGTACATACTTGTTTTTATGAGAATGTGAGGGTCATTGTAACGTGTTTTTAATCACAGGACCCTTTGACAAATTTATTTTATAACTGAGCGTTCCAAGTCGTTGATCCCCAATGTTTTCTTTTATGTTTATTGTCTGTTTAGTCTTTTTAATTGATCATGTTGTGGGGAGGCTGTGTTTTCTGCTTGTGGATTTTCCTTAAACGTTTTTTCTTTCTTTTTAAAGATGTGAACACAATTATATGAAAACGCGAATTTTCTTTGTACAAGAAGTTTTCCTTAAACATTTCAAACATGATTTTTTCAAAACGGGAATAATGCCGGTCGTTTCGCTTCGCTGTCTCAGATGTATAGTTACCTATTAAGTCTTAAACATTTTGGGGCACTTTTATATAAGGTAAAATCGTAGGGTAATAGGAAACACGATACTCACATAAGATCTAAATTACAGATACATACAGCATTTGGAAATCTAACTTGTTATTTTTTATTCACGGTTGAATAAAAGTGTCTTACATTTGATAATACTGCTTCAAAAGCATTCAAAAACTTCAAACGTTTTACACAGTTGGTTTAAATGATAATATTTATCAAGAAGGCAACAATAAAAAATCCTTCTTTTGACATTTTTAGTTATTGAAATACGAAAACGAAAATCGAGGTCGCACGGGATAAAGGACTACTGGTAATATCAAAAGAAAATTAAGTGTTCATTGTCATATTCATGACTTTCAAATCATTTTAAAACACTCTGGTAGACACTCTATGCTTTTACGTTTGGCTTCTCTTTCTATATCAAGTTTACAGAAATTGGAAGAGGAAGCCGATGACATTGTTATAAGAACTTACCCACTTTAAAAAGTTTCAAGTTTTACATAGTGTTTCACTTTTTGAAACACTTTTTAAACAAGATTATCGCTATCAGAATTTAAGGAAAACCTTTATAAAGTTTTATTGCCGATACCCAGATTTAATTCAAAAATACAGGTGCAGTTTAAAATAACTATTACAACAAGCTATTTCTCAGCCAGTTTTTATGGAAATAAATGAAAAGGGAAATTAGTAATTGATACATTTTTTCGTATCAGATTCACGTGAAGTAAAGGTTAATTAATGTGTAGGGGTCTCAGTCTTTGAGGTATTCCACGAAAAAACTTCTCCTTTTAATCAAATTAATACTTTTATCTTTTTCATTCCTAAGGGATTGAGTGTGACTATTCGTTTTATGCATTTTTACCTTTTTTTAGAAAGAAAGAAATTCAAGGCAGTGAAGAAGAAGAAGAAGATGATGATGAAGAAATAGTGCGTGCTAGCATTGTAAATACATTCAAGGAATTTATCTGAAATGGTTTCCACGAGGCTCATTGCCGCCGCCCACTCCAACAAAGGAAAGGTTCTCGTATTATTGTGTATAATTGTTTCAATGTACATGTTTCTGGGCAATCGGCTTGTGTCCAACATGTTGGTACGTTCTGGAACTGTGACACCATCTATTCGCGTGTTACTAAGTTCGGATATTCTCAGCAACATCAACAATGAAGACTCTAGTTTTATTTTACTACCACAATCGAAACTTCGAGAGTTTATGAAGACTGCGGGGAAGAACTTCGAGTCGAGAATACCATCAACCGACAGTTTAGAAAGTCAACAAAATAGTCTATTAAACGTAAAAGATTTCTCGGAAAGAAACCCGAATCACATGTTGGCAGCTGTTAAAAACTTGGAAAGTAATGACCAAGGTAAAGAGAAAGTAACCGAAAGCACAAAAATCAAACATAATACAGAAATTCGAGTTGTTCCAAAACCAGATCTTTCTCGTATGATAAACGCTTCTCAATCAATTAATACAATAAACGCACCATACCTTTTTGAAAATCCGCAATTGTGTTCATCGGTTTCTGATTTAGCGGTAATTATTATAGTTCATACAGCATGTGGCAATTTTGAGAGACGGAAGTCTATCCGGACGACCTGGGCCAACAGCACAAACTACAAAGAGGAGATAAGAATACTATTTTTGGTAGGAATTACAGCAAATACAGTCAATGAAACAAGACAAAACATTAAAGAAGAATTTAACAAGTATGGGGATTTACTTGTCGGAGATTTTAGCGATTCATATCACAATCTGACACTCAAAGGTGTTATGGCATATAAATGGCTATCCGAAAGATGCAGAAATGCTAAAATGGTTTTAAAAGTTGACGATGACATTACCGTGAATATGTTCAAATTTTTCACGGACATTTATTCAAAATATGCCCAAAAGCCACGTCATATTATCTGTAATTACATTCTATCTGGATCAATGCCTATATTACGAGACAGAAATAACAAATGGTATGTGAGTGAAAAACACTTTAAAGGGTTTAATGAATATCCCACGGACTATTGTTCAGGATTTTTTGTAGCAATGACAAATGATCTCATGCCTTCTTTTTATGCTTCTGCCAAGATAACACCATTCTTTTGGGTAGATGACGTGTATTTATATGGTTTGGTACCCGGCAATGTGCCTGGTGTTCAATATATCGGGCTGCAAGGTAACTGGCACATGCTTGGAGGACAGGATGCTTTAAAGTGCTATAAAAACGCAACCCAAACTTGTCCATTTCTTGCGCTTGGTGCTGGAGCAAAAGGGGAACCAGAGGATCTGTGGCATGAAATATTAAAGAGACAAGCACTTGCACCCATTTAAGTACATGACATTTCTCCTCCAATAAAATGAACAATACTGTTTATTTACTGTCCACGATGTGTGTTTGTGACTTTTAACAAAACCACTGCATAAACATCCATTTAAAATGTGTAGTTTACTTCCAGGAATGTAAGCATTGTTTTATTTGTATCATTTTCTGGAAAATGTATGATAATGCCGTACTTCTGTGATAACTTTGGATTTAATGTCAGCAAAGATTAAGTTTATATTTTTGTGTACATTTGCTGATATCAGCATATAATTGCATTCACTCATTTCTACTTTGATCATTTGACAATTCAACAACTAAATCGGTAAAATAATAATAAATTACGAATTCGTCGAATAATTATTTAAAAGAAAAATAACATAAGGGTATGTTAATTTTCTTTAAAAAAACTTTTCTGAGATTCTATTGATTACCTACTGATTTAATTCCGTATACACATACACATACGATATCAACCATATATAAGATTTCGAATAGATGAAAAGAGAAGTATGTCAATTCAAATAGGACGCCACAAACGATTAACGAAAAAGAAAATTTTTGGGGATACCGCTTTGGAACGGTCAGTGGCAAAACAAATTGCCACAGGGGGTTTAAACCAGGTTAAACACGAAAATATTGCAGGCTCGGTTTTTATTGAGCCGGTTCATGGGCAGTATTGAAGATTTTATTATTACTGCCAACGCCACCTATCCCTTGGTTAAGCGCAACTCAATATTAATGTAGACTAAGTAGGTTTTTTGGGGTGAATTTAGACACAAGACAATCTAAGTTTCCTGGGTGAATTTAATCACTGAACGGTAAATCCTCTCTCTCTCTCTCTGGCACTGAAATGATAAAGATTAACAATTCCAAAGTATATGAAATAACAATCATTTAAATAGTCTATATGAATTGGTTAATATGAATACATGATGATAACTGATTTATAATCCATAATAGATGGTATAATAGCCATATGATCTATAATAGACATATCTATCTTAAATATAGTACACCTATTAAAATATAGACTAGCTTCAGTGTAGTGGTCTTAGACTTTACCGTAAAAATCCTAAAAGCAATAATTACAATGACTATGCCTGCAGCACCTTGTACTTGTTATATACAAAGGCTTATACATACAAAAATAGATACAATGAGTGAACTTACAGATCTATGGATTCTTCAGCCCTTTACACATTCAGCAATGGTGTAGAAAATCTCAAGCTCTCATCTATCACCTGGATCTCACTGTATGCTGTGCTGTGAATAACAAATAGATATTAAGAATCTAACCATGCAAGCGTTATAAACATGCAAGTTAAAATGAGATAGATAGAAATCAGTTAAGTAGCCATGTTGGATTTAACTCTGAAAGCTTTCTTGCATTTACTTTCCAAATCATAATAAATACCAAATATGGATAATTTACAGAACATCAGCCATTGCAGAAAGGTTACCTTCAATCAAATGGAAAGTCTGAACCACTAAACCCCTAAAATGACTGAGCACCTATAAAAATGCCAAATACTTTTCATCAACCTTCTCCTTTGAAAACAACTTGTGAAGTGACAAAGAGGGCACTTTATTTCCCGCCAAATCCAGGGAAATAACTCCAAGTAAAAAAATATATTTAAATACCAACAAGCAAGGGAACATCTCAAAACACAGATTTCCAAAGAAGCTAGACCTGGCTACATTCTCCCCTGGTCTGATAAAAATGACACCTGTCATTTTCCAAAACAAAACAAAACCATTTCAATCTAAAGAACTAGTGAACCACCTTAATATTAACAGAATCACCTTAACAAGAAAGATGAATCACCTTAAGGCTAAAACAATATGGTTCAAGTATATATATGTATATACAACACAACTATCTGCTAGCTGTTGTTTATAAACCTGAAAAACAACTATAATTAGTTCCCTTTTCTTATTTGATAAATGTACTCTCAACCAGAAATCTAACAGTTGGTCATCTGAAAAGAAATCTCCTTTATGCAGTCCCTCACTGAAAATACAAATGCAGCTTTCCTCCCCTGTTAAAGAAAAAATTTGCATTCTTGCAAATGAGTGAAAAATCAACAGGGGAGGAAAGCTGCATTCTGTTGTTCTTGTCCCTGTTCCTTTTCCATCTCCAATTTCTTTATCCTTTCATTCATTTCCTGAATTAAAGCTTTCATTTCTGTCCATTCAGTTTGTTCAGGTTGCTTTGTCATAGCCTGACTCTGTGGCTTGTCATCCTTCTTTGTTCCTTTTATCTTAAGTGACATCTCCTTCTCAATTTTCCTACATTCAATTTTGAATGTGTCATAGTCGTCGACTGTTTCAAATTTGTAATTACACTGCTGCTTTAATGGTTGTTGTAATCCTTGATAAAACACACTCTTTAAAGCAACCTCTTCCTGTGCAGGGGTTAGTGCTTTTAACTCAACTGCCTCTGCAAAAATTTCTTCCACCCTCGCTGCATATGATATAAGTGATTCATCCTTATTCTGTTCACAAGAGTATAATTTTCTCAAGTTAGATACTGGAGTGTCCAAGTCTCCGTATGTGGCCTCAAACTTTTTCAAGATTTCATCTACACTTAAGTCAGCATCCAAATGCCTCATGATAGCAGACGCCTGACCTTTTACAGAACGCCTGATACCAAGACGTATTTGATCAGGGGTGTAAGCCTTCTCCTGTTGCAGACATTTGATTTCATACTTCCATGTTGCATATGTGACTTCTCCTTTCCCTTCTTCCCCGAAGAACAGTGAAATGCGTGGAAATTTAGTTGTAATGCTGACGGGATCCACTGCTCTAGCGCCATCAGCTACCTCCTCTACTTTAATTTTCTTTCCACCTTCCGCAGCTGCCAATCCAGTTCCAACATGTTTGATATAGTTTATAAGGTCGTCTTTTGTTTCAATTCCACTTGTTCCTTCTAATTCACGAAATGCCGCTAGCAATTTTAGATCTCTATCTGTCACCTTTCCTTCTGACATGATTAAACAATACACTCACTTCACTATGTAAACAATTTAGTTTCACAGGTTTGTTGTACACTTATTTCAAACTAAACACTCACTATTTCCATAAGCACTAAGTGTCAATAATTCACTTTTTAGTAAACAGTATAATTTTTATCAATCCAAAACGATGGTGTGCATAAGGCGGTGAACATGGAGCGGCGTATTGCCCTGACCTTAAACAAGGAGTTTGCCCCAAACGAGAAAACAATGGCCGGAACTGTATGGAATAGATTTTTGACAAGGATCTGCGAATATAAAGTTCCATTTTCCCCGTGGCCTCCAATCTTTATTCAATTTTGAATTATTCCGTCATTAAAAATAGCAGTAGAAATCTAAGAGTGTCCTTAGGGATTTGCAGTGCTTCTAAAATATGTATATCATCGCTCTTAAAAAAGTAGCAAGATCAAAACATATTTATATCAACATTTCAAACATATTTATATCAACATTCTAAACATATTTATATTAACATTTCAAACATATTTATATCAACATTTCAAACATATTTATATCAACATTTCAAACATATTTATATTAACATTTCAAACATATTTATATTAACATTTCAAACATATTTATATTAACATTTCAAACATATTTATACTAACAGTTCAAACATATTTATATCAAAATTTCACACATATTTATATTAACATTTCAAACATATTTATACTAACTTTTCAAACATATTTATGTCAACATTTCATGTTAATGCGCATGGGTCAATTATGGTGGATGTAAAAATTTCATGTCTGAAGAAAATTGTAAAATTTAAGTGGATTTTATCTGGATCTAAATGTAAAAATATATGTGCCTGGATTAAAGTATGTTGGATCTATATATGCAACTCGAGATGGTTATGTTTTTGGAATTTGGACGAAAAGTAACTGTGAAATTGAGGTAAATTTTCATTTGGCGGTAAAATCTATTCTGAAGCGGTGGAACAAAGAAAACTACTAAACCTGCTAAGAAAAGGACTGAATCACAAACATCTCCAAATTTTACCTGTTCGACCGAGATGTCTGATAATACACCAAATCAAAGCCAGAACTCAAATATGTACGCATATTGTACAAATAACGGTTATAACGGACTTTCGCCGCAAGATCAAAGGGTCATTGCTCAATGCATGCAATCTCCAGGCCAACTGACATCACAGATCCCTCACCAGCCGTTTACATATGCAAGCATAAGCAACTCACTCTGGCAACCAAAATACGGTAAATGGGTTTCAAACCCCCCATACCCCTCAGTATATGAACCTCAATACGCCGCTGCAAGCACCAACACCGCCGTCCTACAACCAAATGGTGTTAGATAAATTAGAGGCCACGAATAGAAGACTTAACAAACTTGACTCAATTGAAATGCAAGTAAAATCAATTAATGACAGGGTTGCGGCATTAGATACCAGAATGACTCTTTTAGAAAATAGTGTGTACGATCAAAACAGAAAACTTTTGGATATTGAGGCCAGCAGAAATTTCGATAGTCAATTGTGCAGTGATATTGAAAAAAAAACCGAGATTGAAAAGTGCCTGAAGACGGAAAAACGATTGAGAGAAAATTTGAATTCAGATTTTGAAAAACTTAAGAGTGAAAACGACCGCCTTTCAAACGAAGTGATAGACTTGCAGTCTCGTTCCATGAGGGACAATTTGCTTTTTTTCGGTTTGAATGAATTCCCATCTGCCGAAGAACGAAAATCCGAAAATTGGTGTGAAAGAATGGTCACGTTCTTCGAGGAACAACTATCTATTGAAAATGCCAAGTCTATCAAAATCGATAGGATTCATCGTCTGGGAAAGTATACACCGGGCAAAACTAGACCCATTGTAGCGAAATTCCACTATCCCCAGGAAAAATTAAACGTTAAGTCCATAGCTTTTGAAAAACTCCGTGACACAGACTATCGTGTAAGCGACCAGTTTCCAAAAGCTATCAAGGAGAAGCGCCGCTTACTGATACCGGAATTGAACAAAGCACGTGCGGAGGGTAAAGAGGCGAATATTGTTTATGATAAACTTGTGATTAAGGGAAGACGCGGTTCGACGGGGAGCGCCAGGCAAAGGGAAGTAAGCATGGATACTACTCACGCCCCCGCTGCATCAGAGCCATAGGAGAACACTGAACAGTATATTTCTTTCCTCCTGTGGAATGTGCAAGGTTTAGTTAACAAACTCAATGATAGTGATTTTTTGAACACATTTTCTAATTACGATGTTCTTATTTTTACCGAAACTTGGAATTCACAATTAACAAATGTTAACATAAAGAGTTATCACTGCTTTAACTGTCCACGGCTGAAAACAAACAAGAAGGCGATGCGTTTTAGCGGAGGAATTGTTGTGTATTATAAAGATTCGATGGACAGTATAATTAGCTCGGTAAAAATAAATCATAACGGTATTCTTTGGTTCAAGATTAAATGTTTTCAGCTAGGAATTGAAAAGGATTTATATTTTTGTGTTTGCTATATTCCACCGAAGGGTTCGTCTGTATATAATAATGTTCAATCTAGTTTGTTCGAGTTTGACTTTTTTGAAAATTTGAGCTATGAATTTATAAAATATAGTGCTTTAGGGGAAATATATTTGACTGGTGACTTAAATAGTAGAACAGGAGAGTTATCAGATTTTGTGGAAATTTCGAATGTTCAAAGATATGTTGTGTTACCTGACGATAATGATTTAACTGTTTCTTATAGAAAATCATATGATAAAACTGTAAATGCATTTGGGCATAAACTGTTTACTCTTTTGAAAATGCACGGGTAATGTATTGTGAATGGCCGTCTGGAAGAAGGTCGATTTACATATCACAGTATGAATAGAATTAGACTTGGGGCTAGTGTTGTTGATTACCTGATAACAAATATTAATAACTTTCAGTATGTTTCAAATTTTGAGATTTTAGAATTGACTGAATTTTCAGACCATTGTCAACTAGTATTTAATCTAAAATGCCATTATGGGGATTGCGAGGTAGAAGAAAATGCAACGCCTGTTAAAAAGCTATTAATCTTCTGGATGTTTTAGAGAGCGAGAGAGTAAATTTTGAAAGCATTTTACAAGATATTTTGTATGATGATGATAATTTTGATACGAGCATCTCACGTTTTAATGATTTGATATATGATTGTTCGTTTAGAGTTTTTGGTAAAGAATTTATACATAAAAAGAAGAAAATAAGGTATAAGAATGAATGGTTCAACGAAGATTGTAAAATAGCTAAAGCAAGATTTTTAAACGATAAAAGGAGATTTAATTTAAATAAAACAGATGAAAATAAAGTAGCGTTCTTAGAAAGCAGAAAAAGTTTACTATTGTGAAGCGTAAAGCAAAATTTAGAAATTCGATAAAAGAAAAGCACAAACTTTCGGAAGATAGTAGAAAAAATCCAAAAAACTTTTGGAAAAATGTTAATAAATTTCGAAATCCAAAGCAGTCAGCTAGTAATAACATTGATATAGGGAAATTTGGTGCATATTTTTCAAATATACTGAATTCAGAAACGGACAGTAGTCAAAACTCAAATAATAACTTAAATGTTCATTATCGAGAAAATCAAGAAATTGAATGTTTAGATAAACATTTTGATGAAGAGGAAATTAATAAAACCATAAGTTCACTTATTAGAAATAAAGCACCTGGATGCGATAATATAACACCGGATTTCTTCATAGACGCTAAATCATTTATTACACCATTTTTGGTAAAAATTTATAACAAAACCTTCACAAATGGAATTTTCCCAAAATGTTGGACTAAAGGCATTATTGTACCGATTTATAAAAAGGGAGATAAAAACGACCCCTCAAATTATAGAGGAATAACATTGAGAAATACAATGGCGAAACTATTTTCTTTGGCTTTACGGAATAGACTTAACAAATGGTGCGAAGACGAAAATATTTTAATGACATGCAATTTAGGTTTCGAATAACAGAAGCACTATAGACTGTATCTTTATACTTAGCATAATTAAAAAAATACTTACCTCTAACAATTCTTTGTACTGTGCATTCATTGATTATGAAAATGCTTTTGATACTATTGTAAGAAACGAATTATGGTTTAAACTTTTTGAAATTGGTGTTAGCAGCAAAATGGTCAAAATGTTACAATCAATATATAGTCAAGTCTCATCTTGTATTAAGCTTAACTCTAACTTGTCAGATTTTTTCGAAATATCGCTGGGCTTGAAACAAGGGGAACCACTCTCGCCGATTTTATTTATTCTCTTCGTAAACGATGTATCTGCTAACCTTGATTTAAATTCGTTAACGGAAAATGACTTAAACCAAATATGCATTCATATGCTAATTTTCGCAGACGCTATGGTTTTATATACGACAGACCCAGAAAGTTTACAGTCACAACTAGATAGTTTATATATGTATTCAATAAAATGGGGTCTAAAGATTAACATACTAGTAAATAAAACGAAAATTTGTATATTTAGAAAAAGAGATCAATTAAATACTTTTCAATGTTACATAAATAGAGAACCGCTAGAAATAGTTAAATCATTTTGTTACTTAGGTATTAAATTTACCAGTAACGGCTCCATGAACGACGCATTGAAAGCTCTTAGTGATCAAGCCCTTAAGGCAATTCATGGATTGTATTCCGTCTTTGCACGATTAAATTTCGATGTTAAATCAAAACTTATGTTATTTGATCGTATGGTTGTTGCAATTTTATTGTATGGCGCAGAGGTAACCGGTATTTATAATACTGACATTATTGAAAGATTACATATAAAATTTTGTAAAAAATCCTAGGTGTTAAAAATCAAACACCTAATATGGCGGTTTTAGGTGAATTAGGGCGCTATCCCCTTAAGATTATTTGTAAAGAAAGAGTTTTGAAATACTGGTTAAATATTTTGTCCAAACCAAACTCCATTATGTATAATGTTTTTCAATCGCAGAATATTAATTTGCCCCATAGTAATTCCTGGGCTAAACATGTAAAACTCATGTTAAATGATTTAGGTTATAGTTATTTATGGTTTAACAGAAATTATGACTTAAATTATTTTCCCATGTTGCAAAAACGTCTGCAAGAACAATTTCTTCAAGAATGGCACGAATCCGTAACAAGTATGTCTAAACTTGATTACTATGTAAAATTTAAGAAAGATTTTAAATACGAAGACTACTTAGATAAAATTGAAAATGATTCCCCGAGAAAACTTCTCACCTGTTTTCGTTTATCTTCCCATAGTTTTGCTATTGAAACTGGTCGCTATACTGCAGAGAAAATAGAATCTGTCAGAATTGCAACATGGGAGTCGTTGAATCTGAATTTCATTTTTTGTTAGTTTGAACTAAATATAAGGATGTGAGAGATAAAGAGAATCTATGATTGGTATTCGCCGAAGATCAAGGTATCTCAACCCGAGGGTAATGCTTTCCAGACGGAAACGAGGCTGTGCCGAGTTTCCGTCTGGAAAGCATTGCCCGAGGGTTGGGATACCGCGATCTTCGCCGAATACCAATGATTGATTATTTTTCTCACTTACTTCTTGAAGATTTAAACAAAGTTCTTTAAAATTAAAAAAAAAAAGCGATTTTAGAGAACTATTTCTTTTGCGTAACTTCCAGTAGGAACGGTAAATCAGCCACGAATACAAAGTCCTGTCAACGTTCATCAACCCTAACATGTAGGCCTTCAACAATATCGTTACAAATAAAAGAAAGGAAAAGAAACGTGTTTTCATTGAATGAAAACAGCTGGGTTATCCTTTGAAAACGGATCTGCGATTTTTAAGGTTATTCGCGATTTCGTCACAATTCAAAATTCAAAAAAATTGAATTGTACATACCAGTTGAAATATCCCGATTAAACAGCAGTATATTTTCTATTTTATTCTCCATTCACTTTCTTCATAGATCCTGATGTTTAACGAAGCTCGCAACAGCGGTATAAGCATACCTGTCAAGTCACACGCATTGCGCGTGTGTCACACGCATTTTGACCTCGAATCACGCTCACACGCGTAGTGCTAAATATCACACGCATTTCTGAACATCCATTAAAATATAATAATTCCACAAGATTCACACAAATTTTTCTCCTAAATACGCAACACCGCGATCGTGTCAACCTTTCTTTCTCTAAATTTGTGTAAATATTTCAAATTCGTGACGTCATCTATATATAATGACACAATAAATATATTACGTCACAGTTTTATCTGGCTTAAAAACAAACAGTCATGGAGGGTGACAGTAGATCACCGGAAAAGAAAAAACAGAAAACACGCAAATTGGCTGGTGCAGCCATTTTTAAAAGTAATTATGATTCAGCATGGGAATCAAAGTATCCGGTTAAACCTGGAAAAACCCAAGGACATTTTTATTGCACAGTTTGTTGCAAAGATGTCAGTTGTTCGCACCAAGCGGAGACCGACGTCAGTAGGCATGTTGCCGGTAAAGGTCACACTGGCAAAATGGCTTCATTACAGAAACAACCGACTATAAACTTTCGTCCAGCTAATGACCCTTTAACCTATAAAGTTTCTCGTGCAGAAGTACTGATGACAAATTTCATAGTTGAAAATAACTTGCCTATAGCTGTTTCCGATAAATGTGGGCCACTTTTCAAGTCTATGTTTCCTGATTCAGACATTGCTAAAAATTACCAGTGTGCTAAAACAAAAACATTTTGTATTCTTAATGGTGCTCTTGCCCCAAGTTTCCATGCAGCACTAGTGAATGTGATGCAAAATAACCCGTACTCTTTGGCTACGGACGGGAGCAACGACTCTGATCTTACAAAGATGAATCCTGTGACTGTCAAAATATATGATATCAATCGAAGTATGGTTACCAGTAATTTTCTTGATATGTGCACTACTACAGGAGCTACTGCCGCCGCGATATTCGAGAAAATTGATCTAGTATTGAGACATAACAACATACCATGGTTAAACTGTGTCGGGTTTTCAGTGGACAACGCATCTGTTAACATGGGAAAGAAAAACTCAATTAAGTCAAGGGTGTCAGAGGAGAATGAAAATGTTTATTTTATGGGATGTCCTTGCCACATGGCTCACAATGCCGCAAACAAAGGCAGTCGCGCTTTTGTAGGGATGACTAACTTCGATGTTGAAGAATTGGTGATTGATTCTTTTTATTGGTTTGACAAAAGCAAAAAGAGAAAGAATGAGCTAAATGAATTCTGTGAGTTTTGTGATTTTGAATACAAGCAGGTGTTGAAGCATGTTTCTACAAGATGGCTTAGTCTCGAAACTGCTATTACTCGTATATTGAAAATGTACGAACCTCTGAAAAGCTACTTCCTATCGGGTAACGAAAATCAAGCTAGATTCAAACGTCTCAGTTCGTGTTTTGAGGACAAAATGACGGAAATTTATCTCTTGTTCTATCAATTTGCACTAGAGAGGTTTAATACATTTAATTTGTTTTTGCAGCGCGAAGAACCATGCGCATATCTCCTGGATGACCAAATTCGATCGTTTCTTCGATATTTGTTGGTAAAGTTTGTCAAACCTATTGAGATTAAAAATGCAGTTTCCTTAATAGACATTGATCTTACAAATCCTGATGTTTTTCTTAGCCTGGATGAAGTACAGATTGGGTTTGTAACTCGTCAAAAACTCAGAAAGCTGTTATCTGATGGCGACATATCTGATGCACAAGCCACAGTTTTCCTTCAAGCTGCGCTGCAGTTCTACATTGACTCAGTAATGTATGTAGTAAAAACATTTCCTTTTAATGACATGTACCTCATGCACGCCAAGTTTGTGAATTTCGACAACAGGCTAACAGTAACATTTGATTCTGTAGAATTCTTTGTCAAAAAATTTCCGAAAGTTTTAGACTTTTCAGAAAATGATATGGATTTGCTACTCGAACAGTTTCGGGAGTATCAGTTAATGGAAGATTTAAATGATGAGGTGATCAGTAAGGTAACTGTGGTGGAAAAGTTCCCCGATGGCAGCAAGAGAGAGTTTGTAAGAATGGACATGGTTTGGGGCTTGTGTATCAGGCAAAAATTGCCACTTTTGTTTAAGGTTGCATTGGTTGTGTTTCTCCTTCCACACAGCAATGCAGAGGAAGAGCGTGTTTTCAGCATGGTGCGCAAAAATAAAACTGACTTTCGTGCATCTCTACAGTCAGATGGTACACTGAGTTCAATTTTGACTGTAAAATTGAACAATAAGGAGGCTGCACACAAATTTGAACCAAGCAAAGACCTTGTGGAGAAATCCAAAAAGGTCACTTGGGAATATAATAAACAACACCCATAACTATTCCTAGTTATGTATCTGTATATATGTTTGTGTTATGTATAAAGAACTTTGTAGACAGAATGAATAAAGAGTTCATAAAAATTTTGCTATTATAATGTTTTCGGATGTTGTCAATAGTACATGTATGTCGACATAATATTGTTGTCTTTGTTAAAAAGGTCATCATATTTAAACAAATAAATTATAGGATGAATAACTAAATATTTACCGCTATAATGTTCAAGAACAATACAGAAAAATATGCAAATGTTAGAGCATTTTAGACCTAAAAATCGCTAATTTTCAAGTGCTTCCGGGGGCAACGCCCTGGACCCACCGGGGGCCCTGGCGGCCCCCTGGCCCCTAGCTTATAGATATCACACACTTGGCTTTCACAAAAAGGTGAAATATGCATATCAGGAATCGCCATGACAAACCCTTGACAGATATGTATAAGAATGAAACACTCTAAAAAAAATCAGCATTTTCAGACTCATACCACGATAAACACTTCCAAGTTCCAGCGTTGAGAATTTAGCAACCTCCGAGTGGATACTTTCCAAATGATTTTTGAAATAAATCCTGATAAAACAAAATCAACAGCTTGCTCTGTTTGAAAAAGTAAACATTCGTTTAATTACGTCACATAATAAACTTAAATGACGTAGTTATAAGCATCATGACGTTGGCTAAATCAATAATGAAAGTGCTCAATTAATACGGTGCGCAATAATACGAAAGTACGCGAGCACGCGGAGTGTTAGATAAGGCCATGCGAGATAAGGAAATCTCACACGGCTAAAAATAGAGATTTTTCTGTCTAGTAAGTGAGAAAAATATCGTTAACATTTCAACCATATTTTTCTCACTTACTAGACAGAAAAATCTCTATTTTTAGCCGTGTGAGATTTCCTTATCTCGCATGGCCTTATCTAACACTCCGCGTGCTCGCGTACTTTCGTATTATTGCGCACCCTATTTATTGAGCACTTTCATTATTGATTTAGACTACGTCATGATACTATTTCTACGTCATCTAAATTTGTAAAGTGACGTAATGTTTACTTTTTTCAAAAAGAGCAATCTGTTGATTTTGTTTCATCAGGATTTTGTTAAAAAATCATTTGGAAAGGATACACTCGGAGATTGCTAAATTCTTAACGCTGGAACTTGGAAGTGTTTATCGTGGTATGAGTCTGAAATTGCTACTTTTTATAAAGTGTTTCATTCTTATACCGCTGTTGCGAGCTTCGTTAAACATCAAGATCTATAAAGAAAGTGAATGGAAAATAAAATAGGAAACATACTGCTGTTTAATCGGGACATTTCATCTGGTATGTACATTTTAATTTTTTTGAATTTTGAGTTGTGACGAAATCACGAATAACCTTAAAAATCGCAGATCCGTTATCCGTTTTCAACGGATGAATCAGCTGTTTTCATGCAATGAAAAAACTACTAGTATTCTTTTCCTTTCTTTTATTTTAACGATATTGTTGAAGGCCTACATGTTATGGGTGTTTGACAGGAATGTGTATTCGTGGCTGATTTACCGTTCCTACTGGAAGTTACGCGAAAGAAATAGTTCTCTAAAATTCTTGCGTTTTTTTTTAATTTTAAACAATTTTGTTTGAATCTTTACGAAGTAAGTGAGAAAAATAATCAATCATTGGTATTCGGCGAAGATCACGGTATCCCAACCCTCGGGCAATGCTTTCCAGACGGAAACTCGGCACAGCCTCGTTTCCGTCTGTAAAGCATTACCCTCGGGTTGAGATACCTTGATCTTCGCCGAATACCAATGATAGATTCTCTTTATATTAACATTTCAACCATATTTATATTAACATTTCAAACATATTTATATCAGCATTTCAAACATATTTATATCAACATTTCAAACATATTTATATTAACATTTCAAACATATTTATATCGACATTTCAAACATATTTATATCAATATTTTGAACATATTTATATCAACATTTCAAGCATGTTTATATTAATACTTCAAACATATTAATATTAACATTTCAACCAAATTTATATTAACATTTCAACCATATTTATATTAACATTTCAAACATATTTATATCAACATTTCAAACATATTTATATCAAAATTTCAAACATATTTATATTAACATTTCAAACATATTTATATTAACATTTCAAACATTTTTATATCGACATTTCAAACATATTTATATCAACATTTCGAACATATTTATATCAACAATTCAAACATATTTATATCAACATTTCAAACATATTTATACTATCATTTCAAACATTCAGGACATAGCTTACAAGGTGTTCTCTATTCAACCTTAAGAATATTTGAATTTCCGATATCAATGCATTTCGAACTTTTAAAAACCGAAAATGACTCAAAGGTACGAAACGATACCCAGTTGTTGTTTTTTTTTAAACTTTAACAAGAAGGCATCATGTAAAATTAAGATGCATAATAATGTTTTTAAAAGCTTTAAATGCGAAAGATGACAGTCGGGGTGACATGACTGAATGCTTGTTCCTGAGCTTCAAAGTATTGTTATGCAATCCGTCAGACATGCTGTAATTTCACGTTTGGCTTATCTTTCTGTATAATTCTTCATAATTGGTACTGTTTACTTGTTGCGCTCAACCGCTTGTAATAATTTCATATTTGTCGTGTTGGGTGGCTTTAAAAGTACCATTTATATACGTTTTAGAAACTGAAAGAAAATAGCAATCCTTGTACATATGAAGTTGCGAGCCTATCTCATTGCGATCCGGGCATGCTACACCGGGGCATGTACGCACTTCGATATGGAGTCTGATCACCAGAAACATTGTTTAAAGTTTCTTTTTTTTAAATAAGAGGATCGAAAAAGGATGGTCGCATCAGATGTGCCTTTCTACCTAACGAACACATAAACATCTATTTTATGTTATAAAACCACATGCTAAATTGAAACACCTTTTTAGAGTAAAAAATACGTCTAATTCGAAATTTATTGACAAAACATTTTAAATTCAAGCTAATGCACTTATGATGCATATCGTTCATATCGTTACGTGTTAATGTTATGAGGTATCACAAGTCGTTTATTTTCTAAAGATCTAAACGAAATGATACATTACGTAGTTAATTTAAATGCTTCTCGTGCAAAGATTGCAGTGTAATCAAAATTATAACAGTGTTAGCGAGAACCAGCTCAGCAAAATGCATTTAGCACTTGCATCTCTTTGCATCTCTTTTACAAAAGAAATATTATTCTCATATCCCCTCGGACTCGTTTTGACTTAAGTTAATGTTGTGTATGTAGGCTTAAACATTTTCATATTTGAAAACCGGAGGAGTTCAGAACTTTCTTATCATTTCTGTTTTGTTACGTATTATGTAATCAAGTCTCAAGAGCCTTCTAGAACAAATGCTGATATGGTATCGCCTATGGGAACGATATTGTTACTTCAAAAAAGCACAAATTATATTATGGCTCTTATAAGACAATATAAAGTGAACAAAAATTACTTTAAAGCATTATAGACAAATCAGCAACATAAGGTGCACAAAAAGTATCCATAGAGACGGCTATTACTTAATATAAATAAATGTGAAAGATTTTATTCAGTAAGAAGCGCGAGACTCGATCGAGTCCATTACGTATGATTTATCATACGATTTATGTGTAAAATTAGTTCTGTATTCATCACAAGTAATAAAAGGTTTTGTTTTACATTTAGAATCGTTTATCAAATTAAAAAAAATATGAATGTTACCAGAACAGTTATGAGAAAGTTGGAATTATATCGGAACAAATCAGAAAATTTTACCAGTGGTTTCGGAATATCTTATGAAATGTTCAACAGTCAAACCTGTCTTTAGCAGCCACCCAAGGGAGTGACAAAGTGGCTGCTGAAGACAGGTGGCTGTTAAAGACAGTAAAAAATAGGGACAAAATGCCAGTTAAGGTCATATATAAACTGGCTGTTAAAGATAGGAGGTTGCTATTTGCAGTTGGCTGCTAAGAAAGGTTGCACTGTATAATGGATGTTTAACGTGATGAATGTTCATTTAGATAGTGAGAATTTCTTGACAATGCTGCGTTGCAATGACCAATGAAACCATTTGAAGGCGGAACCCTACCGTAATCTAATTTGTTTTGTCAGTTTTATCCAAGAACGGTTTGTTATGGTCCAAATAAACTGCTGTTTTGTTGCCATTACTGGTAAACAAAGATTCATTGGCGATTTTTTCGCGGTTTAACAAAAAGTAAACACTGGTAAAGGTGAATTAAACGTGAATTTAAAAGTCAACAGCACTTTTTTACCCACACTACTTCAGGATATGATCGGTTAGATAACTCAGAGGCCGGACTTCACGGATGTCAGGTATGGCTCGTATTGATTTCGTTGAAGTAATTCAGTCAATTAAAAGGCGAGAAAAGATTAAAGAGATAAAATTATTCGAGAGTAATAAATACAAGTATCAAACGATGTCGATGTTGAGTGTTTGATTTCGAACGGAGAACGAAGTTATTGAAACCATGTCTGGGTATTTCAAGTTATAACACAAACATTAATTACTTTTATCAGTAATCATCATAATTAATACGAAAAAGTTTAACATTCTTTGATATAATTAACAGCAGATGGTACATTATTTGAATAATAATAAACGTCGGCTATTGTATCCGTTACCATTAAACCTGTAACAATTAGATTAAATATGAGCCTCACGTAAGCTAAATTCAATGCTTATTTTACATCTATTCTATATAGCACGTAAACAAATTCACAGAAAACCCTTAAGAATATTCTAAAATTATGTGTAAAAGTGAGAGCCTCTTTGTGAGAAGGTTATTTCCCCAATGCGAAAGAGACCAAAGAATGCTACTAGGAACATAGCTCGGAACAACAACAGAACTGTTGAGGTTGTAGTTACCAATGTAAGCGCTTCTAATAACGCTTTAAGAATGGGGATGGTGATCGGTTTTCTGTTGTCACTATGTGATGTTAGTTTTGTTGCCCGTAACAATTTCTTTATCAAGAAAGTTTCTGTTAGATTGCGGTAACCTTTGATGTTATGGATGTAAGATAAGCTGAAACCATAGATGTAATTGACGTGGATTTTAAACCTTTAAGGTGTGATACGGTAATGAATTGTGCAAGTTGACTTATACTGACCGGAAACCGTGGTTTGTTAGGGTAGTAATTGGAATGAAAAACTCTGTAATGTCGCAGAGAGTTTCTGTAACTAGTCAGGGTGGAGGGGGCTATGGAACGTTTCAGTAAACTGTGCACAGCTCTGTTCAAGGGAGACGTAACATTTCTTCTGGGATGGGTACAGGTAAGCTGTCCATATGTGGAGCCAAAGCCCGAAACTTGTTTATCTGTAAACGTGAAAGAAGATCAGGTAAGACATTGGTTTTACCAGGAATGTGTAATGATCGTACTAGTATATTGAAAGACATGCAAGTCAGGACAAGTTTTCTAACTAGATGCATGATGAGAGGGTCTTTCGAGGACTGTTTGTTGACAATGTGTACCACTGCCTGGTTATCAGAATGTAGTATTAGGCATTTATTGGCCAGGAGTGGTCCCCAGATGTTTAATGCCAAAACAATGGGCAGAAGTTCTTTGAAAGTGATATTCATGTCGAGCATGTTGTTTGGCCATGTGCCGTGAAACCAGTGTGAGTTGAAAACTGCTCCAAAACCTACTGCACCTGATGCGTCAGTATACAAATCCAAAGACGTGTCAGTGACCCAGCGTTTTGCTAAAAGTAATTGTTTGCCATTAAAATGTTCTAAGAAATGTTGCCAAGCAGTAATGTCTTTGCGACTCTCTTTGTTGAAAGTGATGCGATGAGAAGGATTAGAGACTTTTTTAGTGAGATCGGTTAAACGACGTAGGAATGCCCGACCTGGTATAACCACACTGCAGCAAAAATTCAATAAGCCTAAAAGGGATTGTAATTCTTTTAGTGTAATTTTTCGGCATCTAGAGTATTTTTCCAGCATGGCCCTCAATTTTTCAAGTTTGTCAGTAGGTAACCTGGCTTCCATAGTTTTGGAATCTAATTCTAGCCCCATGAAAGTGATGACTTGACGTGCGGACTCTGTTTTCTGATTTAATGGGAACCCCGATAGAGGAGCAAAGTTGTAGGAAACGTTGAAGATTGAGTTGGCATATAGAGGAATTGGGAGGGCCTAGTATGAGGAAATCATCAAGTATGTGAATGATATGTTGAATACCCAATTTTTCCTGAGCTATCCATTGTAAACTAGTGCTAAAGCATTCAAAAATGAAGCATGAGCTGGAACTGCCCATAGGGAGACATGTGTCATAGTAAAACTTGTCTTTGAAGGTGAAACCAAGCAAGTCATGATCAGAAGCATGGATCGGAACAAGACGGAAAGCGTTGTCTATGTCTGTTTTTGCTAAATAACACCCTTGGCCTAGTTCTAGAACTGCAGCTACGGCATCATCGAAAGATGCGTACTGCACTGTTGAAAAATTGGGGTCTATGTGGTCGTTGACTGATTTGCCTTTCGGGTAGCTGAGGTGGTGAATTAACCTGTATTGGTTTGGAGTTTTCTTAGGAACCAGTCCGATCGGACTCACTTGAAGAGTGGGGAAAGGCCGTTCAGAGAAAGGTCCTTTAATGCGTCCTGATTTGACTTCGTTTGTTAGTTTAGCTTCGATTATCTGAGGGTGTTGAGCACAAGATTTAAGGTTCGGTGACATAGTAGCAAATCATGGGCCTGTATAACCTAATCGGAAACCGTTCTGAAAACCTTCGATTAAGTAACGAGCTTTCGGGTAACCTGTAAGATAGTGTGCCAAAGAACTGACGTTTATAGGTGTGACTGGTTTATTGCCTGTTTGTGCGTGTATTGGTTTTTGGGTTTGAAGCAGATTGGTTTGACACTGGGGACTGGAATGATTTTGACTGGAAAGCCTGCTCTTTGCTGGAGAAGCTGCATTGAGTGGCTGGATGTGAGCCTCGGCAGAAACCACAGACATGTGGATGGCTGCAGTTGGTGTTTTTGCATTCTGACCTTCTGTTGAAAGTCCAGCATGTGTTCTGTAAGTATCTGACTGGTCGTTGACTTCCAGTCTGACGGTTGTTAGTGTTTCTGTTGGAGTTGGGCCGAAAGGGACGAAAATTAGAAGACTGAGACAGAGTTGTGGCCATGATCCAAAATTCGGTGTGAATGCGATCCCAAGGTATGGATGTGGCTTCCCTCAATTGCCTGAATTGAGTATCATAAAATGACCATGCAGGCCCTTGACGTCTGCTGGCCAAATCTCTGACTATTTCCCCATATTTCATGAGCGCCGGTGTTTCATTTGGGTGTTTTAAGGAGTAGACTGCTACATAACGTAAAAAGGCAGTGGTCCATTGCTCAATGGTGAGAGCTTTGCGGGATTTATTTGCAGGAACAAGACTCAAATTGGCAGAACCATCAAACTGTAAGGTAAACTTATTTGTGGATGGGAGGAGACCTTCGGCCAGTGGAAGTAGATCACAGAATTCTATATATTTGTTTTTCCATATTTTCTTTTGAAGCTTTAAAGAGACTTGCGTATAAATTGGGGTAGACACGGGTTCAACATATGATATAGTGTTACCTCCAATCATATTATGTACATGTTTATTAATGACTCCGGTGAAATCTTCTATATCAGAGTCAGATTCGGATTGCTCCGATTGTTCAGAGGTGTCTGATAAGTCCTCTTCTGTGATTGGCTGTGGTGTGGTGACCCCACTTGTATGTGTCAAGAGTTCATCCGAGATATGTTCTCCATGCATATCTAACATGGGCATGTCTTGAACTGAGTCTTGTATCAATGCCCGTTTGGTTTTTTGTGAGACAGACTTTCCTTTCCCGGCAGTTGTTTTAGACCTAGTATTGTCATTAGAGCTGTTGGAATTGCTGGTTGACTCCGTGACCGGACATTCATGAATTGTAACTGGTGGCGTCTGTTTGCCTTTTTTTGGTTGTTTCATTCCTGTTGTTTGGCAGCACGAACAGCTCGCCACTGTTGCCGACGGCTTTCGCTTTCGACCTCCGTCCATCTGAAATGAATTATCATGCTCATGTAAAGTTAGAGCCAAAATTGTTGTATTATTATTTAGTGTTCATTCAGATGTGACTGGTGTGTGTATACAAAATACAAATACAGCCAAAACTGAAATGTAAGTATAATAAATCGAACAGTGTAGATGATAACTTAAAAGAATCTGTTCGCACTATAGTGTAGCGGATTGTACACGAATCTTTTGAAAACCGTCACATTGCTGATCACCAACCTTTTTGTGTTGGGAAAAATAAAATTGATGAGTATCTGTTAATTACTGTAGTAATCACCAAGCACCATTGCTATGGGAAAATAAAACTACTGTATGTTACACACAGAAATAATCACCCAGCATTGAGGCTGTGGGAAACGCTAAGGTGCATATATGTCACATGAACAGGGCAATGATTATACAACAACCATCTGTTGTATGTAAATTCATATGAGGAAAATGTCCGGTATGGAACAAAAGCGTTTTAAGACCTTATAAGAACTACCGGTCACTCATAAATCCCTGTTCACGGAAAAACCCGATACCGTACTCGAGTAAGAGCATTATGTATTATTTGTATTTTTTTTTTTTTTTTTATAAATGAATTATAGTATTGATTCCTTTGTTTCTGGAATTATATAATGTGATGAAATAGCAAATATGGGAACACTGGCTCATAACGATAAGCTATTGTCCTTTGAAAAACCATGTTTACCCGTGTATCAGGAGATACTTTTAATGAACTTAACTTTAAGTAAGGTACATGTGGTGTACTAGAAGATACAAAACTTGTATGGGTAAAAGTACTTTAAATACTTATCTGGTAAAACCCAGATTGAGTTGTGCAATCACTGCACCACGAATGTTGTTGTAGAAACGTCTTTGACCACTTGACGTTAAATGAACCCCGTCTTCGGAGAAGTAGGAGGATTTGGAATCATCAGACCAGAAGCCCTTGAATCTCCAAAAAATGGCTCTGTCATGTGGTAACTCAGCACACAAAGATGACAGTCGTACATTTGTGATGTCAGCCCTTTCATTGAATGCAGTAACATCCACTGGAAATCGAGTATATCTGGTTGGTTGTGTGCGGTGTAGAATTGGGCAGATGATTACCCGTTGTACGTGACATAAAAATAAAATGGAGTCCACTAGGTCCATAATTCTGTGTGCTATTGCCTCTGGAGTAATAGCGAAGTCATACAAATCATTAGTCCCTGCCACCAGAATGACTATGTGTGGGCTAAAATCCATAATATCTTCCAAATGTTCCTTCAACGACGGGATGGAGGCTCCACTGTATCCCGAATATTGTACCAATGCTGGATTGTCAAGATTCAAATTGTAACTTAGTGTTGGATCGTCTCTCACGTGGTTTTTCAAGTGTTTCACGAAAGAATGTCCGAAAAGCTGAATTTTCGTAGCCATTTTGAGTCCAAGTTACTAAAACGCTTTGTCCTATAAGAACAGATAATCACTCCATCTTCTCCGAAAAACACACAAAATTAACCCTTCAACAAGATTCGTGCTGCATTAAAAATTAGCATTAGTTGGTAAATGTTATCTAAGGATTGGTTTACCATCAAATTAATCCATCCAAATAATTTGTAAGTATGAAAAAACCGTTTTTTTTACAAGAAATTATCAACGTGAACGTTCACTATTCAGAAAGACGCTAAAGATGGCGTTGAATAAGTGATGATTGGTTAGAAAGGTTCACGTGGCTGAATCCTGTTCTCTGATTGGTTACATGATTAACATAATAATAATGATAATGGTACTGCAAGAGTCTAACTTACAGTACCTATAGAAAACAATACTCGATGCATAAATCATTTTATGTAGCCATAAAATACATTTACATAGATTCACAAAAACTAAGCGATACAAAACATAATTTTTAATTCCCACGTGAGTGCAATGATACTGACAAGAAAATGTTGTGTACTTTGTAAAGCACTTTCAAGTACTTAAAGAGAAATCAGTGATTGTCATCCGTTTACGCGACCAGGAAGCGACCAGGAAATTAAAGGTCTAACACACTTTTAATAATATCTCGTAAAGTTTACAGAAGTAAGTCATTTGTAGTCAGTATCATATTACTCATGTGGGCATTTAAAATGATCTTTTGTGTTGTTTAGTTTTTGTGAATTTATGTAAATAGAAGTTGAGGGAATATTAACATCTCGCTATTGTTCTTTACTGTTCTAGCGTGTGTCTTACCATCTGCAAAATAAAGATACATTAATAACATACGTTTGTGCAACGTTTCATTTAACGGCATTTTGCTGTTAATGAGATTTTGATAATTTTCTTTTTATCGACGAACTTGATTGGGAGGAGTGTGGTAAGCCCTTAACTAGTTGGTCACATAGCTATCAAGTTAGGAAGCAACTACTGTAATAGATTTGTAGAATAATACTGTCTTAACCAACTGGAACAATTCATAGTCTAACAATTATTTTCCTGTTAAGTCAATAAATAATAAAAGGAAACATAAAGGGAACGTTTTCAATAAATTGAAATAACGGTAAACAACTGTATGACATTAACTGTCAGGTATTTGATTCATTTTGTTGATGTGATACATAGCATTCAAAGCCGGTGAGTTATTGATACCATTTTTAATATCAGCGAATTAACATATATTAACAAAATCAACACACTACAGTAAAGCTTAAGCAGTATGGAAGATTAGTATCAGGACTTTTTGTTTTGTTTCTTAACGCATATTTTATATGCCGTGCTTAGCTGGGAGCGCCAATAATGTTACACATCACTGAATAAACATTTATTATGTTACTATGAACGATATAATCTCAGTATGTGTTTTTTGTTTTCGTTTTAATGTATTCTATGATTTTAATGATAAACGGTTCATACGTATGCCTTCAAACCTTATGCGAGTGGTGAATATATTATTTATATATTCTCCAGAAAAAATAACAACTCTTTTAACCAAAAAAACTTAAGATGTATAAATTTATCCAAATAAGAAAACTGAAAGCTGTCATTACACAAATAACTAGCTTGCACGTTTCGATTGAACCTGTCAATTGACATAATCCGGAGGCTTTCAGTTCGTCCCTTACTGCATATGGTTACCCCGTACTCCTGCTAGAGTGTGAACATAACATATTTTTAAAAGGCTGGCAATCATAGCTAGTACCATTTGATAAGGAGTTAACTTACAATTTGTAAAGGTAAGTGCTTGTAGTGTGCATTGCCAGCAAGGAAAGTATAGGTCATTATTATGTCGAAAAACAAAGATCTGACATGTTTAAACCGGTGCGCTGTAGTTTTTATCAATACTGTGCGAACTTCAAAACTGTTTAAGGGTCCACTACACTCTACCTTGCACGTTCATCGATAAAAAGAAAATTATTAAAATCTCAATATCTGCAAAATGACGTTCAATGAAATCTTGCCAAAAAATCGTTCTATTTGCATAAATTCACAAAAACTAAGCAATATAAAACATTATTTTAAATTCCCACATGAGTATACGGATACTGACAAGAAACTATTGTGTAATTCTTAGAGAACTTTCAACTAAAACAAGAGAAATCAGGGTTTGTCATCCGTTTACGAGGCCAAGAAGCGAGCAGGAAATTGAAGGTCGAACACAATTTTAATAACATATCCCATTGTTTGTGTAAGTCACGAGGACGCAAGATATTGTAGTCAGTATCCTATAACTCATGTGGGGAATTTAAAATAGTTTGTGTTGTTTAGTTTTTGTGAATTTATCCAAATAGAAGATTGTGAAATTTTAGATCTCATTATATTCTTTACTGTTCTAACGTGTCTTACCATGTGCAAAAAATATACATTAGTAACATTCATTTGTTTAAAATTTCATTGAACGGCATCTTGCCGTTATTTAGATATTGATTATAAATTCTCTTTTTTATCGATGAACGAGCAAGAAGGATTGTAGTGGACCCTTAATATATGCCGTCCCATTATAAGGGTCTTCTTTCATATATTACATATCCAATACTAGCCACCTAATTACCCCAAAAAATTGTCAGCTATTGTAACGAGCCCGAGTAGGAATATCCGGTCATGTATTTATGAGTAGTTTCAGTGAAGCGTAGCTGCTGTCAACTTCCGGATTGACAAATATAAAGCTGCTTTAGCTTACAAGAATAAGTTTTACACATATAACATAATTGCGATCAATCCCGAACGATAAGTGTGTTTAAATTGTGATCTCAACGGAAGCAAAAAGTCCGTAATACAATTAAAATGAGAAAAATAAAATAAGATAAACTGTCACTGATATAAATAAAAAAAACATCTCAAATATTAGACGGCGCAATCGCAATCGTATCTTTTTGCATACATTTACATAACAGAGCAGCTTTCAGTAATATCTAACCAAGGTCAAAGGGCCATTACTTCTTCCTGTTCTTGCTAGGTGTTTAGTCGCAATGTTTAGAAAAAACCCGTTTCAAATATTTTAACTGAGACTAGATGATGACTTTGTTTCTCAAATATCTCGAATAATTATTTATTCGGCATTAAGTTACAGAGTTTAAACTATTTTGAATTCACTGTGGACGTTTTTTGGATCTTTTTGTTATATATTATCAAATTGCTTCATGTTGATACGGACTGCTACTGTAGCGTTGATTTTAAAGTGACAATGCTATTAAATTCTTATGTTTTATATGTTTGTGTGCTTTTGCATGCAACATTGTTGAGCCAATAAGTGGGTTGGAGTTGTTTCACCAAGACAACTTGTATTTGTTGTGTGATATGAGAACCTGTTGGGGCAAGTGTGAGGTTGGTGCACCCTAGAACCTGGTTTAAACCCCCAGTGGCAATTTGATTTGCCACTGAGAGTTCCAAGGCGGTAACCCCTCGGGTTCTCATTTTTGTTAATTGTTAGTGGTGTCTCTTTTGAAACTGATCATTTTATTAACAATGCTGTCTCCCTCTCTTCTTCTTGACTGTGTGGGGAGGCTGTTTTTTCTGAATGTGGCGATTCCTGATATGCATATTTCACCTTTCCATAAAGTAAGTAAAATGCTAATGAAAAGTAAGTTTATGTATAAATTGTTAGATTTTAACCGCAACTAACAGAAACACAAAAAGCTCCAAAACTCAAATATTAGACTGCGCAATCGCAATCGTATCTTTTTGGGGCAAGTGTGAGGTTGGTGCACCCTAGAACCGTATCAACATGAAGCAATATACCCGCCCTTTGGCTTTGCAATGCTATTAAATTCTTATGTTTATATGTTTGTGTGCTTTTGCATGCAACATTGTTGAGCTGATGGGTGGGTTGGAGTTATTTCACCAAGACAATTTGTACTTGTTTTGTGATACGAGAAACTGTTGGGGCAAGTGTGAGGTTGGTGCACCCTAGAACCTGGTTTAAACCCCCAGTGGAAATTTGTTTTGCCACTGACCGTTCCAAGGCGGTATCCCCAAAGGTTCTCTTGTTTATTAATTGTTTTTGGCGTCCTATTTGAATTGACATACATATATAAAACATGCGCTCTCTCTATCTTCCTCTCTTCTTTTTCGCTGCGTGGGGAGGCTGTGTTTTTTTAGTGTGGCGATTCCTGATATGCATATGTTGCTTTTTTTTTGTTAACTTATGTTAAGCGAATATAGTCATGAATTTTAAAAAAATGTTGCCTAAGCAAAATGAGATGAGTTATTATGCGTATGCATGCGCAGTCTGGCGAAAAGAACAAAATATACTACTATATAAGCACCAAGTTAACCACACATCATTGTGAAGTATTCATGATTATAAACTACTTACTCAAAATTTGATAGGGATCGTTTTTCGTTTTATCCCGAATTATTGCACTTACCAAGTTTCAACTGCTGTTCCGCTTCAACAGATTGTCATCTCATTCCTTTTTTTGCCACAAAGCTAAAGTCAAAGGAACATATTTTCAGAATCACAGCAAATATTTTATTGCTTCAAACCTCTGTTAAGAATAAACACAATCTTTTAAGTGATCCTTACCAAATTTTGAGTAGTATACTAACATTAGAAATCATTTAGGAAATCTATCAAGAAGGTCCCCAGTGTACACATAATCTTGAACGACTGACGTACAAAAGATGTGACCTGATATTTTCATAGTGTTTAACATACGCTGCATATGAAGGCCGCCAGGCAGGAACGTCCTAACTGGTAAATAAAGACGTTACCGCAATAAATGACGTCAGTGAGTCCACGAGAATATCGGCGTAATTCCGATATATGATTCGCAAATGCTCGGAGATTTCGTGAGATGATTAAGAGGAATATATATGTTGTATATTACATGTAACAATATAACAAGTACTAAATCAGTGTATAAATCAAATGTATTTTTATCTTAATTTACCGAACTAAGTTCTGATAAAAAAAACCGGGTTTCTGTAAAATATATTTTAACCCGGGGTTTTACGTACATTTCACTTTTTGCGACATTGTCGTTTCGATTGCTTATAGTAAATACAATTACTGAGTCATCTTAATAGTTAGACCCAAAACCTAAAATGATTGAGTTGTACTGCGTTATGATAATGTGACTGCGACTTCACCGAAACAAAAGCGTGGACTTGCTGCGAAATAATGACTTTCAAAAATAGTGTTTTGTATTTGCTGCAATATTTTTAATAACAAAATGATTTATGTTTTAGTGTTGAAAACGCTACGCCGATTATATTTGAAAATATGTGCGTATCAATATAGATAAATTGTACGATATATCACCGCTTAATAATAATTGTTTCTTAATAATATTCCCGAACAAACATAAAAATGAGAGAGAGAGAGAGAGATGATAACTTACATTTTGGATATGAAAAATTTACAAGTACGATTTACTTTGTTTGATATTTTCTACTATGCGATCATAAGTATGTTGTATAGCTAAGTGGCACATTACTCTAAATACGACAGAAGGAACATTATCAAAGAATTGTTTTCCCGTTAAATCTTAAATTATTTTCCTCATTTTTCGTAAAAGCATTGTCTTCTCAATTAAAAATCTTATAGTATCTTCCTGTTTTAAATCATTCTTTGCCATGTAAGCCAACGAAGAAAAACATTTCAGTACAAGTATACATTCCAATGCATGTTATTGTCTTAAACAAATTTAACGTATACTTGAAGTATTAGGAATTAGGATGACATTATCTGTACGTAAGTTTCTTTATTTCAATAGAAACATTACGCCTTTTTCATGTATATGATGTGGTTTTAAAACAGCAAATTAATTAAGTGTTGAAGTAGATTTTACAATTGTTAGTTAGATCTACAAATTCAAATCACATTGTTAAAAAGAATGCCACTAGGAACAAAGTCGCTGATCTGTGCCCGATTAGTATTCTATACACAAATATTCTGTGTTCAAAACTAAAAGTTTCAGCGATCTTAATGAATATCAGTACTGATCAAATGTACGGCTACTTTTTACAAAGGCTTCAAACAACGTTTAATTAATAATATTGCCTCTACCTGGGAGCGAACCCGCACCGTCACGGCGACAGCTCCTAGCCCTTCAATTCCGACAACGCAACCAATTAAGCTAAGATATTATAGTCAGTATCCTATAACTCATGTGGGGAATTTAAAATGTTTTGTGTTGTTTAGTTTTTTGTGAATTTATCCAAATAGAAGATTGTGAAATTTTAGATCTCATTTTATTCTTTACTGTTCTAACGTGTCTTACCATGTGCAAAAAATATACATTAGTAACATTCATTTGTGCAAAATTTCATTGAACGGCATCTTGCCGTTATTTAGATATTGATTATAAATTCTCTTTTTTATCGATGAACGTGCAAGAAGGATTGTAGTGGACCCTTTATATATGCCGTCCCATTATAAGGGTCTTTTTTCATATATTACATATGGGCTGTTTCAAAAAAATGGCTGGTTTGGGTTTTCCTGCTATAAAAATGTACAACAAACAATTACTTCCATTTTCATACTTTGCAGAGGTGTCTCATCATGCCCTTTAAAGATTTGTAAAGTTTCATCAAAATAGCACCATCCGTTAAAAAAATATTCTAAAATAAAGGGCAAAAATGTCAGGAGTGTGACAAAAAAGTGTGACACTTTTCAAAATCACAATTGTTCAGACCATTATTTTAGAAAAAGCTTGAGTAAAGACAAGTTTTAGTGTTGTTTTAGTTAAAGGTGCATTTATTAGGCATCAAATAATGATTAAATTAAGCATATTATACTTAAAGTAATCAAAATATATGCTATTAAGTCAAGCGTGGTAGATTAGAAAATACCCCAAGAAAATCAATACCTCTTTGCATTATAAATTTATAGGACTTTAAAAATTAATAGTACATAAGAAATGTTTTGTGTATCATTAAGTTTCATGTTTCTAGATGCAATAATTATAATATTATCACCTCTATTGAAATTATATTTGTCTGCAGCTCCCTTCAGGGAATGTCAGCTAAATTTGTCAGGAGTGTGACATTATGCACATATTGCAATATTCTGTCAACATATCCTTTCCATGAAAACAAGAGCATGTTTTTTCCTAGAAGTCTATGTCATGCTTTGTTAAATTGTGACAAACAGGAATGGCCTTAGTGAAACATTTTTGAGTACACTGCACTTATGTGGTTGTCAGGAGTGTGACACACTTTTTTAACAAAATGAATTTTTTATCTTTATGGGATACCACAAGTTCTAAAGCACTTATATTTGATTCTTCAACATGTATAATAACAGAAATACTCATTTAAATAATAAGAAACAGTAATACTTGTATTTTAAGCACATAAATTAAAATTCTTTGATTTATTTAATATATGTCAATAAAGCTCCATAAATTTTTTTTCTGCCACATATGGGTATAACTTGATTGATTTTGATCACTGTAAAGACTGTACAAACATATGGACCAACCAGTTTGGACTTTTTATGAACTTAAATTCTTTACATTTTTTTCACTTCACTTGCCATTTTTCAAATGACAATATCTCAGCAACCAGTTGACCGATTTCAAAAATCTTTCAGTTTTTTACTCAGTTTCAATAAGCAAAAAATTCAGAATAACAAGTTTGGAATTTGAACGAACTTTAATTTTTCACTATTTTTTCACTTTTCCAGCCATTTTTTTTTTGAAACAGCCCATATCCAATACTAGCCACCTAATTACCCTAAAAAATTGTCAGCTATTGTAACGAGCCCGAGTAGGAATATCCGGTCATGTATTTATGAGTAGTTTCAGTGAAGCGTAGCTGCTGTCAACTTCCGGATGGACAAATATAAAGCTGCTTTAGCTTACAAGAATAAGTTTTACACATATAACATAATTGCGATCAATCCCGAACGATAAGTTTGTTTTAATTGTGATCTCAACGGAGGCAAAAAGTCCGTAATACAATTAAAATGAGAAAAATAAAATAAGATAAACTGTCACTGATATAAATAAAAAACATCTCAAATATTAGACGGTGCAATCGCAATCGTATCTTTTTGCATACATTTACATAACAGAGCAGCTTTAAGTATTATCTAACCAAGGTCAAAGGGCCATTACTACTTCCTGTTCTTGCTAGGTGTTTAGTCGCAATGTTTAGAAATAACCCGTTTCAAATATTTTAACTGAGACTAGATGATGACTTTGTTTCTCAAATATCTCGAATAATTATTTATTCGGCATTAAGTTACAGAGTTTAAACTATTTTGAATTCACTGTGGACGTTTTTTGGATCTTTTTGTTATATATTATCAAATTGCTTCATGTTGATACGGACTGCTACTGTAGCGTAAATCCGTTGATTTTAAAGTGACTTTCCATAAAGTACGTAAAAATGCTAATGAAAAGTAAGTTTATGCATAAATTGTTAGATTTTAACCGCAACTAACAGAAACACAAAAAGCTCCAAAACTCGTTCACTTATGTTAAGCGAATATAGTCATGAATTTTAAAAAAAATTGTTGCCTAAGCAAAATGAGATTGAGTTATTATGCGTATGCATGCGCAGTCTGGCGAAAAGAACAAAATATAAGCACCAAGTTAACCACACATCATTGTGAAGTATTCATGGTTATATACTACTCAAAATTTGATAGGGATTGTTTTTCGTTTTATCCCGAATTATTGCACTTACCAAGTTTCAACTGCTGTTCCGCTTCAACAGATTGTCAGCTCATTCCTTTTTTTGCCACAAAGCTTAAGTCAAAGGAACATATTTTCAGAATCACAGCAAATATTTTATTGCTTCAAACCTCTGTAAAGAATAAAGACAATCTTTTAAGTGATCCTTATCAAATTTTGAGTAGTATACTAACATTAGAATTCATTTAGGAAATCTATCAAGAAGGTCCCCAGTGTACACATAACCTTGAACGACTGACGTACAAAAGATGTGACCTGATATTTTCATAGTGTTTAACATACGCTGCATATATTTTCCCGACATTTGAATTTCACTTAAAAGACTGAATGTTTATGGCTAAATTATGGCAACTGTTGTGAGAAGGCATTTATCGGATTCAGATATCCATAGATGTTTTACAATTATCAACATTCCAATCTCAAACATCTATTCTCAATTCTAAATAAACCCTGAAATGTTCTTCAGTTTTTACATTTGTCTATATTGGTTTATAAATCACTAATCAGGTACGTAAAACAAATAAAACTAATAAATGTCATATAGCAAAATTATGTACAACATTTATTTTGGTGCTAAGCAAACTTTGAGTTATATAATCGCCAACCCGCCGGAGTACAATCAAATAACCCGCTAAGGAAGAATGAGCATTACGCTCCATCGCTCCACCGCTTCGATATCTGCCATGGTGTTTGGTTTGGAAAATAATCACGTGATAAACTGAATATTAATGACATTTATTATTGAAAGTAATTTTGATCCTAATAAATTGGACGCACATTATAATAACGTCATCGGAGATTTATATTAAATAATTGACGATGCGATGATATCAACTTTCTTTTGAAATAAACAAAATATCATGGATTGTCACTTTAATGTTGTTTTGTTACAACTATCTATTACAGCGATCGTTGACTACCCTCTATACGCATGACTACTGAAGAAAGACGTAAAACATATTGTATTACTCATTGAAATCATTCTTTGCCATGTAAGCCAACGAAGAAAAACATTTCAGTACAAGTATACATTTCAATGCATGTTATTGTCTTAAACAAATTTAACGTATACTTGAAGTATTAGGAATTAGGATGACATTATCTGTACGTAAGTTTCTTTATTTCAATAGAAACATTACGCCTTTTTCATGTATATGATGTGGTTTTAAAACAGCAAATTAATTAAGTGTTGAAGTAGATTTTACAATTGTTTGTTAGATCTACAAATTCAAATCACATTGTTTAAAAGAATGGCACTAGGAACAAAGTCGCTGATCTGTGCCCGATTAGTATTCTATACACAAATATTCTGTGTTCAAAACTAAAACTTTCAGCGATCTTAATGAATATCAGTACTGATCAAATGTGCGACTACTTTTTACAAAAAGGTGAAATATGCATATCAGGAATCGCCACATTCAGAAAAAACAGCCTCCCCACACAGCCAAGAAGAAGAGAGGGAGAGAGCATGGTTAATAAAATGATCAGTTTCAAAAGAGACACCACTAACAATTAACAAAAATGAGAACCCGAAGGCTTCAAACAACGTTTTATAAATGATATTGCCTCTACCTGGGAGCGAACCCGCACCGTCACGGCGACAGCTCCTAGCCCTTCAATTCCGACAACGCAACCAATTAAGCTAACCTGGACAACCCCCAAAAAAGTTGATCGGGTAGCCCTGATATACGTTACCATCACTCCATGACATCGGTAACGAGTTATTGTACTGATAACCATACTAACTATATGTACGGGAAGAACAATAAATTAAGCAGGGTAATAAAATGATCAATTTTCGTACAGCCACCATTAATATTTAACGAAAATGAAAACACGAGGGGTTACCGCAATGGAACGGTTAGTGTTGAATCAATTGGGGTTTACACCTGGCTCTAGAGTGCGCCAACCATTCACTTGCCCCAACATGTTCTCATAGTTTATTATGAACATACAAATACAAGTTGTCTTGTTGACTAAGCTCGAACCCAACTCAACAATGTTGCAAGAAAATCACACAAACATATAAAACATAAATAGCAAATGGTATTGTCAAGCAAAAAAATGGGTACCTAATTCACTTACTGAGACCACAGCCCCTGCATTCAAATCTACAAGAACATCTAGACAGGGAGAAAAGAAACAGGTCGACCTTCTAAGTTCTTTTACAAGATTTCCATATAAACCTTTATAAACTCTCGAACCCCTGCCACCTTCTCGCAAACAAAACGGTAAGCATAACGATCAACTTTAGATAGGTTAATCATCAAGCATGCAGAGCGCTGTATAATATCGTGTTATTTAGCTTTATTTTGAATTAACGGATGATTTTACGAATAATGTAGAGAAATTTAGTTTTAATTGATACTATAAAATCGCAACAGCACCTGCTTAAACCCGAGATAGAAAGAAATATTTTGTTTTGCAGGTGCAGTCCGATGACAAGAGATGATAATTCTTGAAAACTAGCGTTGGAACACTTAGTATGAGAATTGTTATTACAGTAAAGGACTTTAATAAAGCCTAGTATGGTTTCCCTGAAGCTTATTAAAGCTTTCCATGCCAACAAAAGAGTGCTTCTTGTGGTAGTGTGTACACTTTTGTTAATGTACATAGCTCTTGGCAGTCGTCTTGTGTCCAGCCAGTTGGTGCGTTCAAGAACCGAGTCACCGTCTATCCGTCTAGTACTTAGTTCGGATGTTCTCAGGGACATCGAAAATAAAGACTCTTCTTTTATTTTACTACCACAATCGAAACTTCGAGAATATGTTAAGACTTCAAGGAAGAATTTCGAAACGTCAACAAAATCAACGGAGACTTTAGAAAGTCACCAAAAACGTTTAGAAGGTGAAATTGATACAACGGAAAGAATCAAGGATTACCAAACGACAGCTGCCTCTACAAGAAATCACCAGAGTGATGAAAAAGTGCCGGTTTACTCAAAAAGTGGTCATAATAAAGAGATTCGGATTGTTCCAAAACCAAATTTGTCTCAAATGGTAAACGCTTCTCAATCAATAAATACAATCATCGCACCATACCGTTTTGAAAATCCGCTATTGTGCTCATCAGTTCCTGATTTAGCAGTTATCATAATAGTTCACACAGCATGTGGCAATTTTGAGAGAAGGATGTCAATCAGAACGACTTGGGCCAACAGCACAAACTACGAGAAGCAGATAAGAATACTGTTTTTGGTAGGAATTACAACAAATACAGCCAATGAAACACAGCAAAGAATTAAAGAAGAATTTAACAAGTTTGGAGATTTACTTGTAGGAGATTTCAATGATACATATCACAATCTGACACTAAAAGGAGTTATGGGATACAAATGGTTATCTGAAAGATGTAGAAATGCCAAAATGGTCTTAAAAGTTGACGATGACATTACAGTTAATATGTTCAGATATTTTACAGATGTATATTCAAAGTATTTCAATAAGCCGCGGCATATTATCTGCAATTACATTCAATCTGGATCAATGCCGATATTAAGAGACAGAAATAGCAAATGGTATGTGAGTGAAAAACACTTTAAAGGTTTTAATGAATATCCGACGGACTATTGTTCAGGATTTTTTGTAGCAATGACGAACGATATCATGCCGTCCTTTTATGCTTCCGCCAAGATAACACCTTATTTTTGGGTAGATGATGTATACTTGTATGGCTTGGTGCCCGGAAATGTGCCTGGTGTTCAATATATCGGGCTGCAAGGTAACTGGCACATGCTTGGAGGACAGGATGCTTTAAATTGCTATAAAAATGCAACCCAAACTTGCCCATTTCTTGCAATTGGTGCGGGAGCAAAAGGAAAACCACAGGATCTTTGGCATGAAATACTGAAGAGACAGGCAATTTCATCAAATTAGGTACAAACAGTCTGATTAACAGATTACTGTCTCATACAAATGGGGGAGAATCACATGCGTATATTTAAATTTGTCTCTACAATACTACAACATGTATGCATACCGTAGCTTACTTCATTTCGCAGCAGAAAACCAGAATTGAACCATTAATTGTATTTATTGTATATATTTATGTTTTGGGGGTCTTGGATGACCTAACTGCCAATGAATGCATATTAGAGATTGCCACACCCAGCAAACAAAATTTCCCCATGAAAACAAAAAGTAGAGAGGAAATTAAAAAAGTGCATGGTTATAGAATGATCAATTTCAAATGCGACACCACAAACAATGAAAGAAAAATGTCTGCGTAGTACTGGAACTGGTAATATTTTTATTCATTTTAGTATTATCATCATATTATCGCATTTACTGTATTCTTCATTAACTATTTTATTTTTTTCATACAGTATAAAATGTAGATTAGTTTTTCAAGAGCCACCATGAAAGTAGATAGAAAATGGGGTTTCTGGAACACCCTGAGGGCATTTTTAACAATAGCCTCTACCAAATATAACAAAGAACTCTACCGTTTATAACAATAGCCTCTACCACTAGATTGACAATAGGGGGATTGAACAGGTATAATGTAATCATTTAATATAATTTTATATTAAATTCAATAAAACTCATTTGAAAATGTATTATTATTATTATTATTATTATTATTATTATTATTTTAGCAGATATATGCGATAACAATAAAAGGATTCACATTTATTTACAACAAAAACTCATCAAAATGAGCTTTGCAAAAATTCATTGAAGTGAGCTTTATTCAATCTTCTACCCTTTTAATTTATGAAATGGACTCTCCTTTATATCGATTTAATCCAGTTCATTCATTGTGCACAGGGGTGTTTTGCAGAAATTTATTAACTGAATCCTGAACTGTGTGTAAACCCAGAGCAGACGCAAACATTCGGACCAGCTTATCTATTCTGTGATTCCATTACATAAGTTTCATTTTCAAGTAGACCCTCAAGTGTGCATTTATCCTTGGTGTCCCTGTCAAGTAGGTGTTAAGTGTTATTAAGAGTATCACAAGTATGTATGTGTGAGAGCGAAACGTTTTTCCGAGTTCAAGCTGGAGCAGGAGCAAGGATTATGACGTAATACTTAATCCAGTGAAGTGTTTGTTAAGTGGATTGACGCAATAATTAAGTAATTATTATTCCTGTCTGGTATGTTTAATCCGTGTCAAGTTGATTACGGCAATAATTAAGTGGATAGTTAACCCTGTCTGGTATGATCAATCCCAGAGAAGTGTTTGTTAAGTGGATTTACGCAATAATTAAGTAATTATTAATCCTGTCTGGTATGATCAATCCCAGTGAAGTGTTTGTTAGGTGGATTTACGCAGTAATTAAGTGGATAGTTAATCCTGTCTGGTATGTTTAATTTCAGTGAAGTAGATGTTAATTCTAATTAAGTGTATCACAAGTATGTGTAAACAGGATAAGTTTTATGTACTTGTCATTTTTTCATTAAACTATCGAAAAAGCGACGCCCTTTCAGCATCTTTAGCGAATGAAAACTTAGGATTCATTGTCATGACAATATTTTTGATTTGGGTTCAATGCTCTAATATTATAACTTTAAAGGCATTGCTACAGAAAACATCTATGTGAAGACAACAGCAAAATTATTTAAGTGAAAAAGACGTCGTGTTAGCTAAAGAAAATTTCGAATTAATATAATAGAGACTTGTGCACGAATATATTGAAGGTATGTATAGTATTTTATTTCAAATATTTCTGATTTTTATATTTATCATTTGCATCTACTCCAAACAGAAATGATTAATTCTTTTATCAATATCATCAATGATAGAGACATTTGTTAAAATGTGCCTGCATAAAATAAGTTTAAAATTGCAAATATTACAGGGAATTTAGCTTTAATTTTCTTCTCCTTTTTTGTAGAAATAAAGTGGAATGTCAAATGTGTGAGGTTTGCTGAAGAAAAATTGGAATTAATATTGAAAGGACTTGTACACGAATATATTGAAGGTATGTATATTATTTTATTTAAAATATTTCTGATTTATATATTTATCATTTGCATCTACTCCAAACAGAAATGTTTAATTCCTTACATGAATCGAAGATAAAGATTGTTAAAATGTGCCTGCATAACATAAGTTTAAAATTGCAAATATTACAGGGAATATAGCTTTAATTTTCTCTTATTTTGTAGAAAAAAAATGGAATGCCAGATATGTAGAAAGCAATTCTCTAATGCCTGGAACCGTGACAGACACTATTCATCTGTTCATGGTGCTGACAAATTCACCTGTGACAACTGTGGTAAAACATTTACACAGAAATCAAGTCTAAATCGCCACAAAAAGACCCGATGTAATAAGCAAATCCAAAAACAACAGAATAGCAATAATCAGCAGCAGCAGCAGATGCAACAAACGCAACAGCAAAATAATCATCAGCAACAACAGCAACATAATCATCAGCAGCAACAATATCTTCAACAGCAACACCTTCAGCATCAACAACAATATCATCAGCAGCTGCAACAATATCAACAACAACAACGTCTGCTGTATGAACAACAACAACAACAACAACAAAATCATCATAAGCAAAACCAACCGGCGTTGCATGAACAGCAACGACAACATCAGCAGCAGCTACAACAACAACAACAGGTACTTCAACAACAACAGGATCAACAACAACAACATCAACAACAACGACAGGATCAACAACAACCAATACCACCAGAAGAAGAAGAAGAACAACAACAACACCGAACAACTGAGCAAATTGCTATTAACAATGGACTTCGAACTGTTACCATTTTTCCCAATGACATAGATAAGTATGATTTACTTATATTTTTGCGAGCACTAAAAACGAAATTATCGAAATTATTAGAAATGATTTAAATATAAAAAGAGTTATCAAATTCAATCTTAATGTTCAAGTGAAATTTTATAAAGAAAAAGACGGTAGAAGAATTTATTCTGCGCCGCATTTTATATCTAAAAATCAAATTGTTCTCCCTCATGATACGGAAATTGATTTGTCAGAAGCTCACCAGAAAATCTTTCAGTCTTTCGAAGCTTTCGTGCGTGAGGGCTCGGGATGGATTCTGGATGAAATTTTTAAAATGGATGTAAATATTGCGCGCTACGTTCCTTTACAGGGACGTAGCTACATCCCGACTCCTCCCGCTTTGCATTTGAAACATTGTATTATAAATGTACAAAACGAGGATAACAAGTGCTTTTTATGGGCAGTTTTATCGGCGTTGAAAAACTTTGCCTCCAACCCGCACAGAGTTTCTAAGTACGAGCAATTTGAAGGGGAGTTGAATATGACCGGGATCTCGTATCCCGTTCAGATTCAACAAATATCAAAATTTGAAATGCAGAATGACATCTCCATCAATCTGTATGGATATGATGAAGGTGAAGTATTTCCATTACGCATTTCAAATGTTGATCATCCCACGAAAATTGACTTGTTGCTCTTGCGAGATGGAGACAAATCTCATTATGTTTGGATAAAGAACTTGAGCCGATTTCTCAGTCATTTAACCAATCATAAAGAAAAGGCATATTACTGTCCATACTGTCTTCATCGTTTTAGTACACAGTCTCTGTTAAATGAACATGTTGTTTTGTGTAAAAAACACGAAGCTCAAAAAATAGAAATGCCCGATTAAAAGAGCGACATCTTGTGTTTCAAACAATTTAAATATCAGTTGAAAAAACCATTTAGAATTTATGCCGATTTCGAGTGTTTTCTCTAGCCAATGGAAAACTCTGATGCGAATACTTCTGCATCAACCCTCATACACAGGCACTTGCCTTCCGGTTTTTGTTATATGGTGGTAAGTGAAGAGGAAGATTACTGTAAACCTCCGGTGGTTTACAGTGGTCCGGATGTCATAAAGCATTTCATCGAGTGTCTCATGACCGAAAGCGAGGAGATCGAAGAGATCCTGAGCACACCCGCTGAAATGATTTATGATGATCAAGCCCAACAAGATTTCCGAGGTGCCACTTACTGCCATATAAGCGAAAAGCCGTTAGGTGTTGACCGTGTGCGTGATCACTGTCATCTAACGGGGCGATTCCGCGGTGCCGCCCACTCCTACTGCAATCTGCAATACAAAATATCTAAAACAGTCCCAGTCATATTTCACAATGGAAAGAACTATGACTCCCACTTCATCATCCGAGAGTTAGGACAATTTGAAGAAAAGAACATCTCTTGCATTCCCAACAACATGGAGAAATACATCTCCTTCACGGTCAATAATCTCGTGTTCCTAGACTCGGTTCAGTTTATGAACGCTTCTTTGAATACATTGGTCACAAATTTAAGCAACAGTGGAGGGCTGTCACGGTTTAAGCACCTGGTCAAACACACTGAAGAAGGTAAGGCGAGCTTGCTTTAACGCAAGGGCGTCTTTTGTTACGAGTACATGACAGGCCCCGAGAAGATGCTCATGAAAAACTTGCCTCCTACGATCGTGTTCTTGCTGATTTTTCTCCAGGAGCTCTGGTCTCGGTAAGATCTTTGAGTACCCGCCCTTTGGCTTTGCAATGCTATTAAATTCTTATATTTTATATGTTTGTGTGCTTTTGCATGCAACATTGTTGAGCCAATAAGTGGGTTGGAGTTGTTTCACCAAGACAACTTGTATTTGTTTTGTGATATGAGAACCTGTTGGGGCAAGTGTGAGGTTGGTGCACCCTAGAACCTGGTTTAAACCCCCAGTGGCAATTTGATTTGCCACTGACCGTTCCAAGGCGGTAACCCCTCGGGTTCTCATTTTTGTTAATTGTTAGTGGTGTCTCTTTTGAAACTGATCATTTTATTAACCATGCTCTCTCCCTCTCTTCTTCTTGACTGTGTGTGAAGGCTGTTTTTTCTGAATGTGGCGATTCCTGATTTGCATATTTTACCTTCTCCTAGAGAAGCGTTTTATAGTTCTCTGACAGAGGAAACTGTGTCGGAAGAGGACTATCAATATGCTCAGGAGATATGGCGGGCTTTTGATGTGCAAACTCTCGGGGAATATCATGATCTCTACCTCAAGTGTGATACGCTCCTGTTGGCGGATGTTTTTGATGCCTTCAGAGAGATTTGCTTTACCAATTACGACCACGACTGTCTACATTTCATAACTTTACGTTCCATGTCGTGGCAAGCTTGTTTGAAAATGACTGGGGTTCGATTGGAACTTCTCACGGACCCCACCATGTATAATATTGCGAAGATATGATGAGAGGCGGAATAAGCTCCATCAATCTTCGTCACTGTCAAGCCAATAACAAGTACATGCCCGACTATGACCCCGAAAAAGAAGACAGTTTCATTGTCTACCTCGACGCTAACAATCTGTACGGGTATGCCATGTCCGAGCCCCTGCCCGTGGGCGATTTCCAATGGTTAACAGAGGAACAGGTTAAACACTTTGATTTAAGTCGAATAGCTAATTACACAGAGACAGGCTTTATCCTCGACGTCGACCTGGCCTATCCCCCTGAAATCCATGATGCCCACAACTCCTACCCCTTATGCCCCGAAAGATTGACAGTGAATGATTCCATGCTGTCCGACTATTCGAAGACTCTTTATCAATCGTTGTTTCCCGAAAAGTTTAAAGAGTCTGGGAAACCTTTTGTGTATAAATCCACGCCAAAACTCATCCCCAATTTAATGGACAAGACAAATGACATCCTTCACGGAAAAAATTTGCTTCTGTACCTTAAATTGGGGGTGAAGCTGATACGCATAAACAGAGTTCTGACCTTTGCCCAGAAACCCTGGATCAAACAGTATATTGACTTCAACACCGAAATGAGAAAGAACGCTAAAAACGCTTTCGAAAAGGACTTTTTCAAATTGGGAAATAACGCCATTTTCGGCAAAACTTTGGAAAACGTGCGTAAGCACCAAAGAGTGGAGCTAATCTCCACTTCAAAAGAACGAAAAATGAATAAGCTCATAGCCTCCCCCGCATTCAAATCCTTCCAAATTTTCAACGAACATTTGGCAGCCATTCATATGTTGAAAACGAAAGTCAAACTGAATAGACCAGTGTATTGTGGGGTGTCTATTCCTGACATTTCATAATGGCTCATGTATCATTTTCATTACGATGTTATGAAACCAGTGTACGGTGACAAGGTAGAAGTCTGTTTTAGCGATACAGATAGTTTGTGTTATTTTATTAAGACAGACGATCTGTATGTGGATTTCGTCACAAAATTCCCAGACGTTTTTTACTTTTCGGATTACCCTCAAACACATCCTCTTTATAGCGTCAAAAACAAAAAGAAACTGGGGTATTTTAAGGACGAACACAACTCACACATTGTGCGTGAGTTTGTAGGGCTAAAACCAAAAATGTACAGTATTTTGGGCGAAGATGGGGAGAAGAAAACTGCAAAGGGGATCAAAAAGAGTGTCATTAAAAAATCTCTCACCCATCAACGCTATAAAGAGACTTTGTTTGGGGAAAAATCTTCAGTCGTGCACATGACCCAAATCAGAAGTCATTCGCATCAAGTTTATACCATTCATTCTTCCAAAAATGGACTTTCGCCTTTCGATGATAAGCGCAACATTGTCGATGACAAGATGTCGACCTTTGCATACGTGCATTTTAAACTTAAATAAGTCAAATTATTGTTAATTTCCATTTATTACCAGAATATTTTGTTTTGAATATGTATTGTTACTCCGTGATTACAGAAAAATGACAAAACTGCAAAATTGCAATGAATTTAAATACATTATTTATATCTTTGACGTAGTGCTATTGAAATATATTTCACAATTTAAATTAAATGCATGCATATTCTTTCCGATGTGCTTCTGAGAAACGCCCCCCACCCCCCTTCAAAGTCCTCGCAAATGATATGTGTAAATCATACTTTTAATTTATTTATTATCATGCTCCGAAAGTGTCATATATCTTTAAAACTTGTGCAGATCACGACAATGTGTATATATGTGTACAAACTTTATTTTATGTTTTATGAAAGACACTGTAAATGTAAATGTCTTTTATGTTTTCACACGTTGTTAATACTCTGTTTTGTTCAAGGTGATTATCTTGATCATTGAGCACAGGCGTGACAATTATTACCTGGAGCGATGAATTGGCAAATCTTGTGTTACATAAACACTGTGTGATGATGATATAGAAAAGTGCAGTTTACCTTTATTGATGAAACTTTAAAAGAAGATTCACCACTGAATATTTACAAGATAATGTTGTTTATGTATAAATGTTCAAAATGTTATGAATTTTATATTGTCTTTTTTTATATTATTCTCTTAAGAAAATACACGAAGACCCTCAAACAGTTTGATATTTATTTACAACTAGCATAATGTACAAATTTACAACGGGTTTCAAAAATGCATAGAAAACAAATAAATAATTATTAAATTACAAAAAAGATAAAAAAAATGTCAGTATTGTTTCACTTTCGTTTTTTCTTAGGTCTAGCACTGGGCATTATAGTTTTTCTTTGAATCGGCATCCATTTTGAAATATCTGTTTCAACTTCCGGTTGTTCATCGGGCAGTGTCTGTGGTTCAGTCTGTATGCCAACACTTGAAACGGTTACGGGTTCTTTGAAACTTATCCTTGGGCACCAACACTAGTTCGTCTGTACTCATGATAGAGACTTTAAAGCCGCCTTCAAGATATGAGGAAGCACTTCTGATATTTGTTGTAGCTGACGAAGTTTCTGTCCCCTTTTAACTTTCTTTTCCGCAATTTGTCTGATGGATTTTTTGTAACGAACCAATAATTTCATTTGCTCTGTCGGCACTTTAAATGTTCCATCTAGAAAGTTGAAAATAATTGCGCAAATACTTTGCAGTTGCGAATCGTCCAACGTTTTCAAAACAGCTTTTCTCTGCAACTTGTTTGAAGCAATAATGAACTTTAACAGAGCCGTATGCGTCTTTATTTCCTTGATTCCCGCCATCATTTCACGTCGTCTATTATTTATACACGATCGTATCTTCACCAATGAAAATCTTTGTTCTCAATTAATATTTTTTGTCCGTATGTGGATTTAAATCCACAAGCAGGTAGCCGTATGATAAACTCGTCGCTTTGTGAAATGCCGACATGATAGATGATGCGTTTCCTTGAATCTGATGAGCAAATGTTTTCACCTGTGACACCGATCTTTTATTTGCCATTAACACAACATAATGAGCGTTTAATGAAATGTCCCTGACAACTTTACCGCGCGGAAACAAGTTTTGAAGCAATATAATCGCAGTCATGTTATAGTGATGCACCAGTACAGTTACTAGATATTGCATGTCTTCAGAATTCATGACTGACATTTGCATGTCATCCAGCACAATAACAGAATGTTCGTTGATACTTCTAGCCAATGTTTCCAAACTTTCCTTGCTCGGCATCCCTTTGTGCATGGTCAAATTGTAAATGCTTTTTTCCAAATTTGTATAGATAGGTTGCCATTCTTGGTAACAGTATAATATCTGTTTTGTTGTCTGATCAAACATACCAGATGCTTCGCTAAGAAGCCGATGAATAAATGTGCTCTTGCCCGACTGACTTGGTCCACAGACAACAATCGTTGTCGGTGTTTTAAAAGGCAACAATGCCTTTGAAGTCCACCACTGTTGCTCCATATTAAGCGCAATTGCTTTGAATTATGTCTCTCGCTTCGTTGATTTCAAATCACGAGTCGTATTCGCAGAACGCAATGACTGTGACCGACTCTGTAAAAGGTTGTCCGAAATAAGCTTGAAGTTGTACATGCCCCGCCTTTTCCAGAGATCTGAATGGTGCACTGGATTATGGTTGCAAACTAAATGCATACAGAGCATATCCTCTTTGTATGTCACTGATTTCGAATGGTATGTCGTCGTCTTTCAGCCATTTCCCGCCGACATCATACAGGGTTGAGAGAGATAGAACGCCGTCTCCAGTTTGCAATTTAAGCGGCTGTCCGTGCACGTTCTCACCGTTAAGCGTTACACCAATTTGATTCAGATTGTAATACTTAAAATTAAACGGATTCCTGTCTAATGTTCCAACACACGCAGCGGCATTCACGAAACCAATTATCATGCGTCTAGGGCACTTGCCTAGAAACATGTCTTCCCAAACAAATGATATCTGACCGGCTGTTATTGATGTAGATTTCACTTCGGATCTGATCAAAGGATATTTCGCTGTAACCTTTTGAAGCGCTTTTGAATGACCGAGTAGCACAGCCATGTTTATCTTAACTTTGCATGCTTTGAAAATAACGTCTTCCAGTATGATTTGGAATTGTTTAGAAGAGTCGGCATGCAATAATCAAAATGGAACTCTGTTTCTGTAAAGTTTTATGTTGACATCCACTCCGTTTAGTATAAATATCTGTTATTATTTGCAAACACATCTTCATGCAGAAACCCTTCTAGTTCCACCGACTTGCTTTCAGCAAACTGTCGCGATCTTTTATAAAATCCATAGTTCCCGCCATTAAACTCCATAGATTCTAAAAATCCAGCCGTGTCTTTGTAAAAGCAGTGAGACTGAAGCTGGTAGTTCTGTGCGTCTGCCCCGTACTTCATGAATACGTTAAACAATGCCTTGTATAGGTATTTGTTGTCTGAAGATGTTATTAATTTTCCACCTAGGGACACATCAATTTGACTCCACAGGGTGTGCAGTAAGTTGTTTGACACCCCTACATCTACATCATGTTTTAAAGGAGTTCCGTCAGCGTTCACAATTTTTAGCTGAACATAAAGTTTACTACGTCGCAGGTCTAAGTAATCTGTTCCATTGCCCGAGATGTTGAATTCAATGGCAGCATCTTGACTCGTCAGTTGGCTTATAGGTCTGTTTTCAACGCAATATACTTTTTCAACTCCTGTTTGAACTGGTGGCAAAGTAAACAATGAGAGTTCTTCTAGCTGTCCCTCAGTAAATGTTTCGTCGCTGCTATAAGACATTATTACTGTTTGCTGAACACGTCGATGTTGTCGCTGTGACGTTTCTTAACACTTTGTTTCTTCGTGTGATTTTTCTTTCTTTTATTTCTTTTTTGTATCGTATCACGTTTTAATTCTGATTTAACTTGTTCTAGCGCCATTTGTGCCGGTGAGACCATTTTTATTTTCACGTCGTCATCATGGACAACGTGACTGCTTCTTCGGTTTTCTATCGGAATGAGATATTCCCCACCCCGGGCATGCGTATTGTACGAGATTGGTCGGCTATCCAATTTTCCACTGACCATGTCATCGTAAAATTTTCCCCACTTTTTCACGTCGGGTGCATAAAGCATTTTCCTACTCATTGCTCTTGGAATAAAACTGACAAAGTCGCAGGACCCTTTAAAAATGTGGCCGGTTGATTGTCTTTATCTCTTATATCAAACTGTATAGTGTTCACGTTTCTGATAACTATCGGAATGTAACACAGTGTATAAAACTGAACTGGTTTGTCTGAGAAAGATGGAATCCAGCGCAAAAGCGAGGTTGTATTTCCTCCAACAACAGTTCCTGCACAGATACTAGAATAAACGTATAATTGTTCATCTTTTAAATCGTTATCGCAATGGAACTCTAGCAGCGCCATTTTCCATCGACCACTTTGATTTAAAGGAGACGCGATCTGAACTTTAAACGAATATGATTGGTTATCTAAAAATATGTCTTTGTTATCCGTGCTTTTGAACACACAGTACCGACTCATGTTTGCTCATCTGCTGGTTTTATGTCATCTGCATTAATCCATTCGTTGAACTTGGCTGGCCAGCCAATAAAGGATACGAGCCACTGTGTTTTTCCCTTTTGTCGCCTTTTTCTGATGAGCTGGTCAATTTCCCATAGACTGTTTTGATCTTTTTCGACTCTCTGAAGTTCGCTGCTGTAAAAAGATCCTTCTATCGGCTCATTGTGAAAATCAACCAGGTAGTACACCGGTTTTGCCTATAGCGTCTCGATGCTACTTTGAAAATTTCAAATGTCCATTTTTGTTGGTAATCTTTCCTGAAGACGGTCTTCAAATGTGAAATTCTCACAAGAGCACCCAATTTAAATCTGAATTTAGGTCGGTTTTGTTTCGATTGGACAATCTTAGGTTTCTGCTGTCGCATTTTCACGGTGTCAACGTACAGTTGTTCCCATAATCGAGACTCATTTGTTGCATCAACATCGGCAGGCGCCATGTTTCCCAGCGATGAATGAGGAGAGTGATTGTAATTGGTTACTAAATCTTGTAGTACATCGATGTATCGGTATGTCTTTTTGCTTCGGAAATATATAAACATCATATTTCGCAAAGTTCTTATAAATCGTTCGGGATAGTTTGCCTTTGTGGAATTCTTTGTGCTGAAATAGTAGACATTGTTTGTTTTCAAAAACTTCTTCACGTATTGATTGCGAAATTCTGAACCAGGATCTGTTCGTATAGTCCTTGGATGAGCTCCCTTTGCAAAAATAGTTTTCAAAGCTCCCATAACACTGACTGCCTTTTTATCTAACAGCGGCTGCACATAGGCATATCTTGAAAATACATCAATGGCCATTAAAAGATGAATTACATTGTCATTGTTCTTTTTTAAATTTTCTACCGATGCTAGATCAACATCCCACATATCATTCAGTCCACCCACTATCACTCTGTTTCTTTTAAATTTATGTTTTGCTGGTCGCTGTAAGCTGTAAGCGTCTTGTTTTTGTAACCATCTTTTTATTTTGTGCAATCCAATTTTGTATTTTCCTTCTTGCCGTACAATATGATACAATTTTTCGGGTCCACTAAATGAGCCTGTTCTCTTGGGATCATAAAACAGTTTACTTAAGTAGGTCTCCATGTTCCGAGCGCGTGTTTGTTACCGTTCCAAGGAAAGCCACCGCTAAATGACACGGATCCAATATTACTCCGTTTATTTAAAGTCCCATTGTCCTGTGGATTAAGAAATTGGCTTCTTCCAACCATTTTTAAATATAAACACTGTGGTGACCACTTCATGTGCTCGGACCATGCATTGTCCGTGCTAAGCCACTGGCATAAGCGAACATTACAACAAAAACATTTCACAATATCTCCTTCTCCAGTATAATACATTCCAGCCTCTGCCAGCTCAGATTTTGACGGCGTGATTTGATTCGGCCAACACTTGAATGTCTCCAAACGATCTTCATACATGCAGTATTGTGGCGAACTGAAGCACGTTTTAAACACGACGCTTTCATTTGCCATGCTGGGTTTTTAACACCGAACAACAGAGAAAAATAGACTCTTTCAGTTCGCAGAGCTCTTGGAGAAAGTCTTCAGATAATGATAGGTTTCGTGCACCTTTACTTAAACATATCGATAATTTATCCCGACGTCTTACCACCAACACCGAATAATCATCCTTTAAAGTCATTACCACTTTACATTTTCCCTTGAATTTAACTTCACCTACTTGATTAGAAGGTCGTGAAGCGTCTTGTCCATATCTAGCATTGCTTGAGCCATTGCAGCATGTCTACTCAAAGTTTGAATACAGCGGTGAATGAACAGCAATGTTTTTGCGCGCAAAAAGTGGCGAAAAATCTGGTGACGTTCTGGGCACAGATTGTTGCGATCTATATCGTGATCTTAACGTCAGTCATGAATCTAAGTCTAAGCAGTCCGTATCAAGAGTTGTGGTTGATACTTTTGAGTAGCTGTTTAGGATATGTTCTTCCAAATCCTGGTGTTAAATACAAAAATATGGCGAGAATGACAAGCAATGACGACATAGAAAGACGATCGGTGTAGTCCAATCAAATTTCGGAATAAAATGAGTTTCCATGACAACATAAATAAAACAAGGGATTAAACGAACTTCTGTTTATATTGCTTACAAACAGATTGCATCATGAGTGTGTCATTTTGTTTTCAAACAAAGCAAACGCTCACCAGTCACGACGACATGTCTGGACTTGCTCTATATAACTTTTGTTCAAATAAATATGTTCCAGGACTGTCATGATATCTTTTTTATTTTCCGAACGATTCAGTAATTAAATATATGACATAAAAATATAACTATTCCACTGCAAGAACATATAAATATATGTAAAATATACAAACATAAACATGTTTTCTGATCCATTAGAATAGCCCACTATGTCATGTACGGAGCACTTCCGCGACGTCGTGACGTTCATATGACGTTTGCAAGGGTTGTTTTCATTTCATCTGTCAGCAGACGAGGAACCCAGCGCGCACATACCTTATTCATGTTCAAGTCCTGGGTCACTATTTTATGAACAGTTCCATGACACAGCCCGACAGTGTAAGCAATATCATCCAGAGAATTGCGCCGATCAGTTGCTAGGACGTCATTAATCTTTTTGACTAAGCGCGCATCATTTCCCGGCCTTCCGCTTCGCGCATTATCCTCAATATCCGCCCTACCTTTCCGGAAACGTTTGTGCCACTCAAACACAAGAGTCCTGGAACAATTAATAACACCATCCTTCTGTTTCATGAATTTCCAAGTATCAGTCGGGGTCATACAAGACATCGCAGAGAATTTAATTACTGTCCACTGCTCCGTACGTTCAATTAACGTTGTCATTTTCTTGCTTCAGAATTTTTACACGGCGGAAATTTTACTTCACAAAATGGCGATACTTCAGCCGATCACGCTAAAATTTTGTAATTGTTTGCTAGTAACGTTCCGTTGATGTCGTGTGGAAAAATAAAGACGTCTTGGTGCTGTTATTTTGAGAAACTTAAAAAAGAATGTAGTCATCTCATTGCAAAATAAGGCAAATTCTGAAGTGCTCCGTATTATGGTTGTGGACATGGTAAATGTGAAAAAATAAATTCAAATACTTGTTCAAACCTACTTTTTCATAGCTGTTGATATTAGATTTAAATAGAAATACATGCATGCTAAATTTTATGAGGATCCGACGTCAATAATTTGTTTAAAAGGACCAGTCCGGGAACTTTCTGACTGTACCTCGTAATCCTTCAACATTGCCGAATTTAACATAATGGCAACCGAACACATTCAAAAGACGACGTCAAATGCCGGCGAGAGAAAAAAGTGCAGAAAAGAAACACTTTAACCCGCGACTTATACTGCAGATTGGAAAGGAACTTTACGTATATGATAGCATATGGGATGGTGAAAAATACATTCATATAAGAGAGCTACATTTTGAAGATGGAAAGCCTTATCCAACCAAGAAAGGCGTCGCGTTCCCTTTGACAAGATTTGCGGAGTTTGTGGAGCAGTTTTCGTCGATTGCTGAGGTCATTGATAAATATGATCATAAACAAGCTTCACTATGTGTTCACTTGGGAGGAAATTGGTATGTGTCGATAAATCAGGGTTATCCTGTCGTCAACATCCGAAAATATTTGTTACCAGAAGATGCAACATGCGTGGTTCCAACGAAGAAAGGACTTGTGCTGACATTTCAACAATTTAATCAACTTCAAACAAATGTGACAATCATACGAAATATTGTGCCGGAACTGTCTTTAAATATTCAATGCTATAAACGCAGAGACCATGTTGCACATTTGTGCTCAGAATGCAATCCTAATGCAAATTTGTACACATGATTGCCTATTTGTTTCTCTGTTAAATATGTTTTCAATAAAGAAAATAAACTAATTATTGTTGTTATTTTTGTAATAAGGGTAAAAATTTAAAACAATGAGTGTTTGATTTTAAGATTTAATGTATAATAAAGAACTTGATTATTACACACATTTTATTGCATACAAATGAGACAAATTAATAATATTTCAACAAAATCTGTGTTCCAGTTTTATCAAACGATGTGCCGTCCAAATTATGTTATGTTTCCAAGAGTCAGTTTTCATCATAGTTTCACGCCAGTCCTTGTTCAAAAATGTCTGCATAAGTTTATTCACAGTGTCTTTGTACACAGATTGAATCGATGCTTTCCACTGTGTCAGCAGCTCTTCCTCATCTAAGGATTCTAATGCTTCGTGACCGTAATAATCGCGCGTTCTTCTGCGCTCAGCATAATGCAAGAATGTTCTCGCTGAGATGGGTGGTCTATTTCGCAACCATAGCAGCGACGCGTTGCGATACTATTTGCATTCTCTATCACAGCCTGTGCGTAACTAAAGTGCAAGGCAAATTCCATCATACACCTCTTTTTGCTTTCGGCAACTTCCGAGCTTTCAGTTTGGTATGCCATGCTTTCTTACAGCGTTCGTTCGTTCGAGAACTGAAGACCGTTTTTCAATTATTTCATTTAAATGATCATACTTAAACAATTATTTCATTTAAATGATCATACTTAAAACGAGTCGTTTTCTGGTTTAAAACGTCGAGTTGCACCCCGTTTAATTGCTATGCATTGTAGATCTGTTTGCGTCTGTTCTGGGTCTACACACACAGTTCAGGATTCAGTTAATAAATTTCTGCAAAACACCCGTGTGCACAATAGATGAACTGGATTAATTCGATATAAAGGAGAGTCCATTTCATAAATTAAAAGGATAGAAGATTGAATAAAGCTCACTTCAATGAGTATTTTCAAAGCTCACTTTAATGCGTTTTTGTTGTAAATAAATGTGAATCCTTTTATTGTTATCGCATTTATCTGCTAAAATAATAATAATAATAATAATAATAATAATAATAATAATAATAATAATAATAATAATAATACATTTTCAAATGAGTTTTATTTAATTTAATCTAAAATTATTTTAAATGATTACATTATACCTGTTTAATCCCCCTATTGTCAATCTAGTGGTAGAGGCATTGTTATATACGGTAGTGGCTATTGTTATAAACGGTAGTGTTCTTTGTTATATTTGGTAGAGGCCATTGTTAAAAATGCCCTCAGGGTGTTCCAGAAACCCCATTTTCTATCTACTCATGGAAAGGAAAAGTAATTTTCTATTATTAGTTCCATATCGTTTTCAAAAAAAATGTCGCCAGAAAATTATCAAATAAAGTATAAAGAATCAAGACTGTAATGGAATTCTTGGAATAAGATTGATTACTCGCTACTGTAATTCCTTGTGTCGATTTTACAGGTTTTTTTTGTCAATCTCCAACTTTAAAAAGCAAAATCAGTTTTCCTGTTGATTTTTTATTAATTTGTTTAAAAATTGCAATTTTAAATTTTCAGTTGATCTTGGGCTTTTCAAAAAGTATTGTTTCAGAACATGTATGGATCAAAAGATTATAAATGCCATACCCGCATACCTATACCACTTCTTGCTACACTCACCATACTCTCCAGACCTCGCACCATGCGATAATTTCCTTTTCCAAAAACTAAAAAAAAAGTTCTTTTCTGGTTGTCAAGAAGTCCTGGCATACCATTGGCTCAGCAATCAGCAAGTGCTTCAGAGGTCTACCTAAATCAGCTTAAACTATATATTTCAAACCGAAAAGAATGGCTAAAAGAGATTATGCTCATTTGACTATTTGAGTTGCATGCTTTTGAGATATATCTTCCAATACACATTACATATCGAACAATCGGTACTAAATGTGCAACCGTTTGATGCTTTTTTTATACTGTAACGAATATTTTGTTCTTTCGATCATCAAACTGCATGTAACTCCATGCCCTAATGATTATTACAAATATATTCATGAAACATTTTCCGACTCCAATGTAGTCTACCATCATAATGAACAACAGCTTTTCAACTAAAATGGCTTCTTGCATACATTAGGATCAATAATGAACTGACAATATCTCAGCAACCTGTAGATTTAAAAAGTCTTTTCAGTAATATGCTTAGTTAAAAAATTGCAATCAAAATTGATTCATGTATTCTATAGCACCTTTCAAGTTCATTTACTGAAAACTGATGTAATCTAATCCGACCTTAATCTGAATCTTTATGTAATCTTTTATGTATTTTCAGTTAATTAACGGATAAAAACAGATGTTTCTATCATAATGACTTCCAATGCTGTAACATGTGTTATATAGTCATGGTGTGTGACGTATTGCTTTTAATTTATGTTTGGTGCTTGTCTGTTGAACATATTGCCTGTCATTGCTTAGTAAACAACTTCAGAAACATTTACATTGTAAGTGACCTTGCATATGTATTGGATCAAGCCACCAAGTTTCTACATTCTCTCACGTTTTAACTATTCAAACATAATTATTTCTCAAGTGTTTTTGGCGTCTTTATTGCCATATGTATTTGTGTAAAAATAAGTAATCAAAACTTGTACAAAAAGATACTGACTACTAACACTTTATCGTTATTTCTAAATCAAGTTATTTTGAGAGTTAATCTTAAAGCCAATTAGATGGGCATGAGCAAGGTTGTCAATTTAAAAGTAAAAAGCTGCACAATTTTATTCATCAAACAATTCGCCTTCGATGCTATTAAGAGTCTTAGATAAAAGTAAACCGAGATATCGCAGTTGTTGCTCTCGATGGGATTTTGGAATTGTTACCGCACATTTACATGAGGTGCACATGGTTTCTTTGCTTCTGCTTTAAGTATCATAGTTATGCCTAGTACAATTTCCACAACCTCTGCGAAACACACCCATTGTGACCTAATACTTAAGCCATTCAGGCTGGGTAAGCCGTATTAGCACGCGCTTGTTATTAGAAAACGCATGTGATCTATTTCTCTTATTAATCAACTTATTTAAAGACATAGTCGGCGCCTTTAGCGCACAACGAACTGCATAGATTAACAATTATTATCAAAAGACCCCGGGACGTTATATTTTTGTTAGAAATACCAATATCATAATATGTAAGTTTATGAAAAAATAAGAATTGAAAAGAAAAACAAAGTATTGATTGTTTTCTTAATACTTTAGAACATTTGAAAAAGAATGATATTTTTGTAACATTTTCTTAAATAGTTTAAATTAGAGGCATTGCGACCTATACGTTTCTTTTTCTGTTTTACATTGTGAATTATTTCGAGAATATTTAACACACGCAAAAGCAAGCCAGACCGAGTTTATTAGCTTTCAAAGACTTTGAATCAACCATTGGCAGAAAGTACAGAGACATTGACCTGTTGGGGCAAGTTAGTCTCAATAATTCGATTGCAAGCACAGACCCATTATCATACTGACTTTTTACAGTTGTCTGTCCTTTACGCCTCAAGCAGTTACGATCAAAACTGTGGTGGAAATCGCACTGCTTTAAATTCCCATTTTTTTCACTGCAACTTGAAAATTTCAGCACTGCTAAGTTCATTTGTTGTTATAAAAACATAAATATTCTCTAAAGTATCAATCAAATATAAAAATATTCCATAAATAACACTTTTAAACTTACTATTGTTTATGCCGTTTACATGTAGATTTTAATGTGCTAACCAATGAAAACGTCCCTTTTATAAATTGATACACTACACAGTCAGATAAACTTATAGCGGAGTAATATAAAAACTGCTGAAATGGGTGGAGGTTTAAAAGAGTTTTCTATAAAAAAAACGAAACCGTTATTTATAAAGGATTACATATATTGATTCTACTTGAATGTGGCTTTTCAGGTATGTATTTTTTTAAAGATACATATGGTTTAAGATGATTTATGGAGCCGCCAAAAGTTGCGACTCAAATTTCGATCGCTGGCATATAGACATAGAAGAAAAATGTTCCGCATTGATTTGAATAGTAACTGGGTTGTGCGCGAAGGACGAACATCGCATATATAGAAAAGTCCTTGTCGCGCACAAATAGTTGTGCTAGGGGCAAGTGTGAGGTTGTTGCACCTTAGAATCTGGTTTAATACCCTCAGTGGCAAATTGTTTTGCCACTGACCGTTTCAAGGCGGTATCCCCTAAGGTTTTCTTTTTTTGTTAATTGTTTGTTGTGTTTTATTTGAAATTGATCTAATAAACACATGCTCTCTACTTTCTGACTGCGTGTGGAGGCTGTGTTTTCTGGATTTGGCAACTCCTGATATGCATATTGTACTTTTCTTTATAATATATATGTGGAAATTTTCATGTACTATTTTAAATTTAAGTTAATTAATATAGTATTAAAACGCAGTAGTCATGCGTATTATAGGAAAGTTCAGTTTGCAAAATCCCATTAAAAGGGTCAATTCCTTGTTTTATTTATTTATATAAAAAGGCATTTCTGACACCACATTTAGGCTTAAAAAAACATGAGTTACTTACTGTAATAAATATTTTATGTCTAGAATTTCATGTCATGTATATACTATTTTGATAAAAAGAAGTTTGCATTAATTATATTATTGTTTTAAGTTACACGAAAATCAAATAAGCCAGGTAAACTTTATACGCCAAAACGATTTTCGATACATAAAATGACCTAGCTTATATTTCACGCAAATTCATAGGGTGATCGGAATTAAACATCAGTCATCATATCTCTCGCCCAGCAGTATCATTATATGAGCTCAATGACATCGGCGTTGTGTAACAACAAGGTAAAACAGAAATGGATACATCGATTACCTGCCTATTGACGCTCAGAAGATCTCTACTATATAGTTTTACTTGAAAATAAGACTGAAAGAACCAGGTCAATAACAAGATCAATTATGTTATACAAACGGCGAGACGTCTTTAATTAATTTTATAATGATTCTTTTATCATAATCCACTGGAGACACCGTGCAAGCAAATTAATTACTGTATTGAGATAAAACTTTTTAATTTCTGTTTAAGTAAAATATGGATGAAATATACATATAAAGCTTGTCAACTTCTATTTCCATTCAAAAAAAGAAATAAGAAATACAAAAATAACGTGTGAATTAATTTCAATTTTGTTAAATTTTCACAAAATGTAAAGTTTATTAATAATTGCAAACGGCGGGATTATTACACTGTCACAAAATGACTGCGCCGCCGACCTACAAGTTTTGCTAAGAGGATAAAAAAAACATGCGGAAATTCTATACGTTTTTGCTCTTCACTGTTGGTTAGTATTTCAATGATTTGTATTAAACACATTTACAATTATACATAATTATCCAGTTCTAGCACATAACAGATTAAAATTCCTAAAAACCAAATATAGTAAACATGCTGTTTTGTGTTCTGTATCGTTTATTCCATCTTTAAATTAAAAGTACATTTCAAATATTTAGTTTCGAAGCTCAAAACTGCACAATAACGGTAATATGTTCGTTCCCATGATTATTTTTGTAAGTTGACTCGAAATAAAGAATTTAAACATTATGTAAGTTTAGTGTTTTACGAAAAACAAAAAAAAGTTTTCACAGCCCTGGCTCTACTGTAGTATCTTCTAAAAATTCCCCCAAAATTTATCCAGCGAAAAAGAGTGATCACTTAGGAGGAGAGGCAACTAGCTTTTGTTAAAAAAGTGATATTTTAAACTAGTATTAAAATGACTTAAACCTTAGATGGTAAAACATAACTTCAGGTTTTTTGTTGGTTTTGTTCTGATGCATTTATAAGACATAATTACGTATGTATAATACTACACAATAACGTTTCATCAACTGAACTTAAATAATGAGAGAGCTGCTATGTCCGAAAAATGGCATTTTGAGTATGATTTTTTTTTCAAATTTGCAGTTAGTGTAGATTATTATACATATAAAATAAATATAAAAGAAAGGTATACCTAACCATTCCTGTTGCGTAATATAAAATGTGTCTTCGCTTTATTGATAAATTCCGTATTGTGAGGCCTTTAGCCCACATGTGACATTGGAATTTACGTCGGACGAATAGACGGACGGAAGAACGGACGGACAAGGCGGTCTCTATGTTCACCCGACCTTCTGGAATCATGAATGTACATATTTTTCCAAGTATCTATTAATTTACGTTAATGTATAACTTTAATGTCAACTGATAATGAATTCTTATTAATATATTGGTGTAATTATTTCTTGCTTTATAGTTTTAGGAACTTGCTGCGGAATTTCGCAGCGGAAGATTTATACTTTGTTCACAGAACCTAAAACTTGGAACGAGGCACAATATATTTGCGAGTCTCAGTTTGGACAGCTTCTGAAGGTTCAGAACCAGAGTGTATTAGAGGAGCTGCTATACCTGGATGAAACACTATGGTCGAATCGTTTAAGAAATACGTAAGAAATTGATGTTTAATATTGCTAAGATGTGTCGAAGATATTTTTCATTAATGTTGCGTATACACATTTTTTTACTCATTTTTAGAAACTGATTGTCGAATCGGACAAAGAATCTGACAGCACTGTGAAGTTAGCAGTAAGCAGTAACAGCAGTGACAGCAGTGAAATGATATCACTGCCGCAGTGACAGCAGTAGCAGCAGTAAGATCTTTTTTACTGCAGCAGTGACAGCAGTGACAGCAGTAAGATCGTTTTTACTGCGGCAGTAACAGCAGTAACAGCAGTAAGATCGTTTTTACTGCGGCAGTAACAGCAGTAACAGCAGTAAGATCATCTTACTGCCGCAGTAAGATCAGTTACAGCAGTGAGATGTTCTAAAACCACAAAAAAATCATCTTACTGCCGCAGTAAGATCAGTTACAGCAGTAAGATCATCTTACTGCCGCAGTAAGATCAGTTACAGCAGTAAGATCATCTTACTGCCGCAATAATATCAGTTAAAGCAGTAAGATCATCTTACTGCCGCAGTGAGATCAGTAAGAGCAGTAAGATGTTCTTAGATTTAACAAAACAATATAAAAATTATCTTACTGCCGCAGTAACAGCAGTGACAGCAGTAAGATGATCTTACTGCCGCAGTAAGATCAGTTACAGCAGTGAGATGTTCAAAAACCACAAAAAATCATCTTACTGCCGCAGTAAGATCAGTAACAGCAGTAAGATCATCTTACTGCCGCAGTAAGATCAGTAAGAGCAGTTAGATGTTCTTAGATTTAACAAAACAATATAAAAATTATCTTACTGCCGCAGTGACAGCAGTGACAGCAGTAAGATGATCTTACTGCCGCAGTAAGATCAGTTACAACAGTAAGATGATCTTACTGCCGCAGTGAGATCAGTTACAGCAGTAAGATGTTCTTAGATTTAACAAAACAATATAAAAATTATCTTACTGCCGCAGTTACAGCAGTGACAGCAGTAAGATGATCTTACTGCCGCAGTAAGATCAGTAAGAGCATTAAGATGTTCTTAGATTTAACAAAACAATATAAAAATTATCTTACTGCCGAAGTAACAGCAGTGACAGCAGTAGGATGATCTTACTGCCGTAGTAAGATCAGTTACAGCAGGGAGATGTTCAAAAACCACAACAAATCATCTTACTGCCGCAGTAAGATCAGTAACAGCAGTAAGATCATCTTACTGCCGCAGTAAGATCAGTAAGAGCAGTAAGATGTTCTTAGATTTAACAAAACAATATAAAAATTATCTTACTGCCGCAGTGACAGCAGTGACAGCAGTAAGATGATCTTACTGCCGCAGTAAGATCAGTTACAACAGTAAGATGATCTTACTGCCGCAGTGAGATCAGTTACAGCAGTAAGATGTTCTTAGATTTAACAAAACAATATAAAAATTATCTTACTGCCGCAGTTACAGCAGTGACAGCAGTAAGATCATCTTACTGCCGCAGTAAGATCAGTAAGAGCAGTAAGATGTTCTTAGATTTAACAAAACAATATAAAAATTATCTTACTGCCGCAGTAACAGCAGTGACAGCAGTAAGATGATCTTACTGCCGCAGTAAGATCACTTACAGCAGTGATATGTTCAAAAACCACAACAAATCATCTTACTGCCGCAGTAAGATCAGTAACAGCAGTAAGATCATCTTACTGCCGCAGTAAGATCATTAAGAGCAGTAAGATGTTCTTAGATTTAACAAAACAATATAAAAATTATCTTACTGCCGCAGTGACAGCAGTGACAGCAGTAAGATGATCTTACTGCCGCAGTAAGATCAGTTACAACAGTAAGATGATCTTACTGCCGCAGTGAGATCAGTTACAGCAGTAAGATGTTCTTAGATTTAACAAAACAATATAAAAATTATCTTACTGCCGCAGTAACAGCAGTGACAGCAGTAAGATGATCTCACTGCCGCAGTAAGATCAGTTACAGCAGTGAGATGTTCAAAAACCACAAAAAATCATCTTACTGCCGCAGTAAGATCAGTAACAGCAGTAAGATCATCTTACTGCCGCAGTAAGATCAGTTACAGCAGTAAGATGATCTTACTGCCGCAGTGAGATCAGTAAGAGCAGTAAGATGTTCTTAGATTTAACAAAACAATATAAAAATTATCTTACTGCCGCAGTAACAGCAGTGACAGCAGTAAGATGATCTTACTGCCGCAGTAAGATCAGTTACAGCAGTGAGATGTTCAAAAACCACAAAAAAATCATCTTACTGCCGCAGTAAGATCAGTTACAGCAGTAAGATCATCTTACTGCCGCAGTAAGATCAGTTACAGCAGTAAGATCATCTTACTGCCGCAATAATATCAGTTACAGCAGTAAGATCATCTTACTGCCGCAGTGAGATCAGTAAGAGCAGTAAGATGTTCTTAGATTTAACAAAACAATATAAAAATTATCTTACTGCCGCAGTAACAGCAGTGACAGCAGTAAGATGATCTTACTGCCGCAGTAAGATCAGTTACAGCAGTGAGATGTTCAAAAACCACAAAAAATCATCTTACTGCCGCAGTAAGATCAGTAACAGCAGTAAGATCATCTTACTGCCGCAGTAAGATCAGTAAGAGCAGTTAGATGTTCTTAGATATAACAAAACAATATAAAAATTATCTTACTGCCGCAGTGACAGCAGTGACAGCAGTAAGATGATCTTACTGCCGCAGTAAGATCAGTTACAACAGTAAGATGATCTTACTGCCGCAGTGAGATCAGTTACAGCAGTAAGATGTTCTTAGATTTAACAAAACAATATAAAAATTATCTTACTGCCGCAGTAACAGCAGTGACAGCAGTAAGATGATCTCACTGCCGCAGTAAGATCAGTTACAGCAGTGAGATGTTCAAAAACCACAAAAAATCATCTTACTGCCGCAGTAAGATCAGTAACAGCAGTAAGATCATCTTACTGCCGCAGTAAGATCAGTTACAGCAGTAAGATGATCTTACTGCCGCAGTGAGATCAGTAAGAGCAGTAAGATGTTCTTAGATTTAACAAAACAATATAAAAATTATCTTACTGCCGCAGTAACAGCAGTGACAGCAGTAAGATGATCTTACTGCCGCAGTAAGATCAGTTACAGCAGTGAGATGTTCAAAAACCACAAAAAATCATCTTACTGCCGCAGTAAGATCAGTAACAGCAGTAAGATCATCTTACTGCCGCAGTGAGATCAGTAAGAGCAGTAAGATGTTCTTAGATTTAACAAAACAATATAAAAATTATCTTACTGTCGCAGTAACAGCAGTGACAGCAGTAAGATGATCTTACTGCCGCAGTAAGATCAGTAACAGCAGTAAGATCATCTTACTGCCGCAGTAAGATCAGTAAGAGCATTAAGATGTTCTTAGATTTAACAAAACAATATAAAAATTATCTTACTGCCGCAGTGACAGCAGTGACAGCAGTAAGATGATCTCACTGCCGCAGTAAGATCAGTTACAGCAGTGAGATGTTCAAAAACCACAAAAAATCATCTTACTGCCGCAGTAAGATCAGTAACAGCAGTAAGATAATCTTACTGCCGCAGTAAGATCAGTTACAGCAGTAAGATCATCTTACTGCCGCAGTGAGATCAATAAGAGCAGTAATATGTTCTTAGATTTAACAAAACAATATAAAAATTATCTTACTGCCGCAGTTACAGCAGTGACAGCAGTAGGATCATCTTACTGCCGCAGTAAGATCAGTAACAGCAGTAAGATGTTCTTAGATTTAACAAAACAATATAAAAATTATCTTACTGCCGCAGTAACAGCAGTGACAGCAGTAAGATGATCTTACTGCCGCAGTAAGATCAGTTACAGCAGTGAGATGTTCTTAAACCACAAAACAATCATCTTACTGCCGCAGTAAGATCAGTTACAGCAGTAAGATTATCTTACTGCCGCAGTAAGATCAGTAAGAGCAGTAAGATGTTCTTATATTTAACAAAACAATATAAAAATTATCTTACTGCCGCAGTTACAGCAGTGACAGCAGTAAGATGATCTTACTGCCGCAGTAAGATCAGTTACAGCAGTGAGATGTTCAAAAACCACAAAAAATTATCTTACTGCCGCAGTAAGATCAGTTACAGCAGTAAGATGATCTTACTGCCGCAGTTACAGCAGTGACAGCAGTAAGATCATCTTACTGTCGCAGTAAGACCAGTTACAGCAGTAAGATCATCTTACTGCCGCAGTAAGATCAGTTACAGCAGTGAGATGTTCTAAAACCACAAAAAATCATCTTACTTCCGCAGTAAGATCAGTTACAGCAGTAAGATTATCTTACTGCCGCAGTAAGATCAGTTACAGCAGTGAGATGTTCTAAAACCACAAAAAAATCATCTTACTGCCGCAGTAAGATCAGTAACAGCAGTAAGATCATCTTACTGCCGCAGTAAGATCAGTTACAGCAGTAAGATCATCTTACTGCCGCAGTAAGATCAGTTACAGCAGTAAGATGATCTTACTGCCGCAGTGAGATCAGTAAGAGCAGTAAGATGTTCTTAGATTTAACCAAACAATATAAAAATTATCTTACTGCCGCAGTAACAGCAGTGACAGCAGTAAGATGATCTTACTGCCGCAGTAAGATCAGTTACAGCAGTGAGATGTTCAAAAACCACAAAAAATCATCTTACTGCCGCAGTAAGATCAGTAACAGCAGTAAGATCATCTTACTGCTGCAGTAAGATCAGTAAGAGCAGTAAGATGTTCTTAGATTTAACAAAACAATATAAAAATTATCTTACTGCCGCAGTGACAGCAGTGACAGCAGTAAGATGATCTTACTGCCGCAGTAAGATCAGTTACAACAGTAAGATGATCTTACTGCCGCAGTAAGATCAGTAAGAGCAGTAAGATGTTCTTAGATTTAACAAAACAATTTTAAAAATTATCTTACTGCCGCAGTGACAGCAGTGACAGCAGTAAGATGATCTTACTGCCGCAGTAAGATCAGTTACAACAGTAAGATGATCTTACTGCCGCAGTGAGCAGTGACAGCAGTAAGATGATCTTACTGCCGTAGTAAGATCAGTTACAACAGTAAGATGATCTTACTGCCGCAGTGAGATCAGTAAGAGCAGTAAGATGTTCTTAGATTTAACAAAACAATATAAAAATTATCTTACTGCCGCAGTTACAGCATTGACAGCAGTAAGATGATCTTACTGCCGCAGTAAGATCAGTTACAGCAGTGAGATGTTCAAAAACCACAAAAAATCATCTTACTGCCGCAGTAAGATCAGTAACAGCAGTAAGATCATCTAACTGCCGCAGTAAGATCAGTAAGAGCAGTAAGATGTTCTTAGATTTAACAAAACAATATAAAAATTATCTTACTGCCGCAGTTACAGCAGTAACATCAGTAAGATGATCTTACTGCCGCAGTAAGATCAGTTACAGCAGTAAGATCATCTTACTGCCGCAGTAAGATCAGTTACAGCAGTAAGTTGTTCTTAGATATTACAAAACAACACAAAAACCATCTTACTGCCACAGTAACAGCAGTGACAGCAGTAAGATCATCTTTTTTGCAATTAACTTTTATGAGTGATCCGGAACTACCAGAATATTATGTCTTGTTTAATTTTACTTTATTTCTACATTTACTTGCAATTAATTGTATAGTAACTGAATCGTTATTTTATTCTGAATGCTGTTTACTGTCTTTGTGACCATTTGACCGAATATGGTACAATTGTGAAAGAAGAACCATTTTTATTTTAAAAATTCTTGGTTAACTTTTAGTGACCAGAAAGTTTTCGGACTAAATGTTTTGGACTCGGGAAGTAATGTTCAGGCGATAGCCGGAAGTGATCCGGAATACCCCATGTTGGGGTGATCCGGAACTGCCTATGTATTTAATTTTTAATGAATGAAACGCAGTTTTTCATATTTACGCACGCGCATTCTTTAGTAACTACTTTCTGACAGCAGTATGATCGTTTTAACTGGCAGTTACAGCAGTGACAGCAGTAAGATCGTTTTACTGCGGCAGAAACGGCAGTTAAGCAGTAAGATCAGTACAATGTTTTTAGATCATATAAACTACACCAAAATCATCTTACAGCCCCAGTTACAGCAGTGGCAGCTGTAAGATAGTTTTTACTGCCGAAGTCGCACCAGTTATAGCAGTAAGATCATCTTACTGCCACAGTAACAGCAGTGACAGCAGTGAGATCATCTTTTTTGCAATTAACTTTAATGAATGATCCGGAACTGTCAGAATTTTATGTCTTGTTGAATTAAACTTGATTTCTACATTTACTTACAATTAATTGTATAGTAACTGATTCGTAATTTTATTCCGAATGCTGTTTACTGTTTTTTTTACCATTTTAAAGGAATATGGAACCATTTTTATTTCAAAAGTTCTTGGTTAACTTTAAGTGACCAGAAATTTTCCCGGATAAAATTTTTGGACTCGGGAAGTCATGTTCAGGCGATAGCCGGAAATGATCCGGAATATCCCATGTTGGGGTGATCCTGAACTTCCTATTTTTTTTACTTTTTAATGAATGAAAAAAAAGGCAGATCTATATTTACGCACGCGCATTCTTTAGTAACTTTTTTTTCCTTTATTCCGAATAAAGGTGACAGTTTTTAACTATTTTGAGAATCACGGTACAGTTGCTAAAATAGCATCAATTTTACCGTGCAAACTCTTAGATTATAAAAAACAACACCGAAATCATCTTACTGCCGCAGTTACAGCAGTGACAGCAGTAAAGTCACCTTACTGCCGCAGTTACAGCAGTAAGATCATCTTATTGCCGCAGTTACAGCAGTAAGATGTTCTAAAACCACAAAAATCGGTTAGAGATCAGTTATTTTCTTACAAGTCAGATCGCGAAACAAATATTCGAGATCGCGAAAATTCGATGCGAGATCGCGAAAGAACGATGCGAGAACGCGATATTAATATCGCGCCCCCGCATCGTTGTTTCACTACCTCGCAACATATTTTCGCGTTTTTGTGTATCCGCCCAAGAGGTCAACAGCGTGAAACAACGATGGCCCTAACGGAATTCTGTAGACAATGCCCATTATGGCTGACATTAAATTTATCGACTTAGAATTTAAAGTAAGAAATTCTAGCAAGGTAGTACAAGCTAGTACTCGCCTTCAGGACAGTGAGATCACGAAAACGCGAAAACACGATGCGAGATCGCGAAAGTACGATTCGAGAACGCGATATTAATATTAATGGTCGTAACATACGTTGGACTTTTTACAAGTACTTAGCCATATTTACATTAACCGGTGTCATAAGAATTTTAAATCGTGAAACCCACCTTATTATATACCTATTAATATAAAATAATAAGTAAAAACAATCGAAATTGTTGTACTCGGTACATTATTTCTCAATTACAATTATAAAAGAAATAAACAGTATCTCAATATTTGGGCACATTATTTGCTACTTTGAACGAGAAAAACATGCAACGGTTCGTCGATAAGTTCAGACATTTTCAGTACTCGTAAATTAAATGTTCTTCAATCGCAATTCGACATGTATGACAAACAAAAAAATGGGTGTCCTTCAAGGAAAGGCTTTCCTGCACCAAATCCACCCTAATAACATATGTCCAGCTAGTTCAATGAGTATTTTATTTTATTACCAGAAGATTCGCATAAAATTTCACAAGATATTGACAATAAACTATTAGCAAAGCGATGTATTTCGTAATATTTAACTGTCTTTTGGCATTCACATTTCTTCATTATCATATATGTTAAAATGAAAATTGTCCGACAACATTACAAACTTATATTGTAATGATTAGCTAAAGCCATTCCAGGAATTGAAACAACCCAGATATTTAATGTCAGCAGCCACAGAAAAACAGCAGCTACAGCAGCCCAGCAGCAATAGTATTCAAGCTGCCACAACAGCTCAGCAACCAAAGTATCCCAGCAGCCGAAGTAGCCCGGTAGCCAAAGTATAAGAGCGGCCAGAGTAGCCCAGCCGCCACAGCAGCTCAGCAGCCAAAGTATCCCAGCAACCACAATAGCCCAGCAGCAGAAGTAGCCCAGCCGCCAAAGCAGCCCAGCAGCCAAAGTAGCCCAGCCGCCACAGCATCTCAGCAGCCACAACAGACCAACAGCCAAAATAGCTCAGCAGCCACAGCGGCTCAGCAGCCTAAGTAACCTAGCCGCCATAGAAGCTCAGCAGCCAAAGTATCTCAGCAGCTTAAGTAGCCCAGCCGCCAAAGTATCCCAGCCAAAGTATATCTGCCGCCACAGCAGCCAAAGTAGCCCAGCCGCCACAGCAGCCCAACAGTCATAATATCCCAGCAGCCAAAGTAGCCAAGCAGCCAAAGTATCCCAGCCGCCACAGCAGCTCAGCAGCAACAGCTGCCCAGCATCCAAAGTATCCCAGCCGCCACAGCAGCTCAGCAGCCAATGTGTGCAAGCAGCCAAAGAGGCCCAGCCGCCACAGCAGCTCAGCAACCAAAGTATCCTAGCCGCCACAGCAGCCCAGCAGCCAAAGAATCCCAGCCGCCACAGCAGCACATCAGCCAAATTAGCCCAGCAGCTAAAGCAGCCCAGCAGCAAAAGTAGCCCAGCCGCCACAGCAGCTCAGCAGCCAAAGCATCCCTGCCGCCACAGCAGCCCAGCAGCCAAGTAGCCTAGCAGCCAAAGTAATTGCTAGACTGCTGGGTGGCCAACTTTACCCTGCTGTGGCTGTTAAGCTGTTGGGCGGCCAACTTCATGATGCTAGGCTGCTAGGCGGCCAACTTCAAGAACAGACACTTATAACGATTATTTGGGCTTTCAATGATAACAGAAGACGGCAATTAAACATGAAACATATTTGAGTAACTTTAAATTCAATACAGCTTTATCACATGAAGACATGATCATTTCAATCAATGAACGAACGAAGCACTAATCATCTCGAGATCTGTTAAATCCAATAACAGCGATAGGACGTAAAAGGCCAACGCCAAGCACATACACTTGTCAAAAGTGCATACCTTAAAATTTTGAATATCTCAAAATATAATTATCCTTATTTAAAGAAATTTCGATATTACGTTAAATATGACAAAACAAAAATACTTATATGAAAACCTTTTACGTCATCCGCGTCAGAATACGCTATTTATGCGTAATTCCCGTGCGGGAATCGAATTTCATTTGTTAACAATCGTTTTTGTTTTTCACATGTTCATCCACACCGGACAATCTAAAAACTAACACCAACACTTTATAACTAGTGAACGTTTGACTACTGAAGACCGCGAAAGTGCCGCCTACATGCTCTTAACTGGCACAAATGAGTTTCTTTTATATAAAACATCATGATGTTTTCTGTAAATGATGAAAAATTCTTCTTTTTTGCATATTCTATTATTATAAGAAAAAAAATCAAATGATATTTTTTTATTTATTTATAAAACGTTGCTCATGTTGAACGTTGATGTTACGCTCTTATGTCATTAAATATTTAAGTAAAAGGACGTAAACACGTAAATATTTCTTTTGTTTGTTAAGTGCCCTGTATTCAATAATCTAAAACTAAAATTATTACAAATTAATTATACTTCTAACTGAAATGATTTAATCAATTAGTTAGGTAAAAATCACATGCTTAAAAAAAAGTTTGCACTTAGAACTTTTGAGTAATGTATGTTGTCACACGAACACCGCCATATCATGTGTTGGTTACTGTTTTTCATAGAAATTATAAGTTTAATCTGCGACAACAACTATTAAACGACTGGAAATAAACAGAACTGTTATACATAGCACATCTAATATAGTGCATCCCCACGGTGACGAATCAGGACGGTGCCTCGTTGTGCGAATTGCGTTTCGTGTTGCCTTGTTGTCCCTTAAAACGGAACCTCGACGTTACTTTCTCACGATGTGATCAACTTCGGGACTTAAAACTCCCATGTACACAATGTAAGTAGAAAAAATCTCAATGTGACGGAACTTCAACGATGTTAATTGTTGCTGCACATGTCATTTCAGGTCAATAAATATCTTTGTAGTCTTGTAAAATAGAAAACAGATAATCACTACTTAACAAAATGCATCGGGTCACTCCGAAATAGTCGATGTTTACGATTAATGTTATAGCTTTTATGATTTGGAGAAGTTAGGATATAATGTGAGTCAGTACTCTGTCTGCAAGTTAGCGAAAATTAGTGGTTGATGCATTAAACACTGGTTTATTCGTTCAGAAAGATCGACGCTTGTTTTTTTTCTCAGAAACGGCGCCTGTTGATGCAGAAGCTGTTTCATTGATTTTCAGACAACGGTGGCCTATATGCCTAAAATACAAGACAACTGTTTTCTTCGATATATTGTTACCTGGTTCGGTAACGCCAAACAATAATCATTCTGATTTTCAAATATTTAAGTGAAATAATAAGTTCAGGGGCAAATTCAGCGGGGGCACCCGGGACACGTGCTCCTCCCCCCTCAACCGGCCCGGACACCAATTAAAGGGGCAGTTTAGTGGTACACATATTTCATTATAAGATTAAACACGGTTATTCTAAAAATTTAATGAGATCTGATATTGCTTTGAATAGTTACTAGGCTTTGAACCGCGAAATTTCATTTTTATTCGCAACAAATAATGAACGTTTTACAATATAAGCATCACATGAAAATACGACTGCAGCTTAATCTGCTCACGATTATTACACTTACTGTGTAATTATTTATGACACCAGCAGGTTACAAGGCAGTAACCTGTGGCTATGTTGTTGTTTTTTTTTAAATAAGCTCGCCCATTTCGCATCCAGCAGAGGACAGGTGATAAAATCCATTGGACTGGTACAAGTGATAAAATCTGAGACCTGTCCAATTCTTTACTTAGTTTGGGCGCACATACTGCGGATTGGCGTTGTGAAATTTATTTTTTCGTAGTTTTTGTAAAATTTTATTTGTAACATATGAAAGATGACAACATGAGAAAATAAATTATCCGAATTGTGAGAAAATGTGTTTTTATGTGATAGATGAGACATAATTTGAACAATTCTAAACTTTTTGGAGACCTCTGGAGACGGGGTTTGTGTTCATTATTCCACCGTAGACAGCGTAAAGCTGTTTATTTGGTATTCTTTAGTAATCAAAATCAAGGCATTATTATTATTATCCAGCTTTCAAAATGAACAGCATAGAACTCGACGGGGACGATCGAAGTTCTCCAACGAAATTTTAAAAAATCGATTTACTCCCTTTAAGTATTTTTTTAATCCAGCAAAAAGATTCCAACTTTAATATTGTACCGTTTTTTCTAGTCAAATTAAACAACTAAAACGGTCAACCAATACATCGGAGTATCAGTTTTCTCCATGGTAAAAATTGATATTTATGTTTTTTATTTTTGTATTTTCACACTATCGATCAAACTGAATTAAACCGAATTACGTCTCATGCACCTGATATATGTTAATCCAATCGCCAGTAGTTTACCTCGTTCTGACTTAATACGCCATTTAGAAATGTGATTCGCTGTTTAAAAGGTCTTTATCTAAAGAAGCACCTTTTTGTAGTTCACACGTTTACTGTTTCTTTAGTTGAAACTTACTAGTGTGAATCTTGCAACCGAGGTGACTGTTTCTTTGTAAAACGATGTACAGTTTTGCCTAAAAGCGAACACAGGAAAGAGATGCGGAAGGAAATTCAGTACAGCCACAAAATCCAAAAGATAACAGAATCCAAATCATACGTCTCCGCATGTTAACACTAATACTGTAAACGGTTTTCGCACAATAAGGAACCGGTGTCATGTATCAACAGGGGCCGTTCTTTCATAACATTTTTTAAAACACTTTTAAATTGATATTCCACATTAATATGACGTTTTCATGTATCGATGTATCAAGACTGCTTTACAATACTGAACCATCGGAAATGTAATGGACGGGTCCAGTGTGTAAAAATAGTTAAAATCTCCCTTCTAAATTACTCATAACAAAATTTTATACAAGTGGGTCAATACACATCGACAAAAACCAAGCTTTTCTGAAACAATCCATATTATTCTGATGTCTTTTGAACTTGAAACCGGTAAAGTAAACGATAACATGTTCCGTCACATTTTTCTTTTAAATCAAAGTAACGATAGTAAATCGAAATTGATGAGTTTGCAATAAATGTTAAATACAATTTTGATAACATGTTACATACAATTTTGATCGGTCGCAAACGGCCCTCGGGCTAAAGCCCTCGGGCCGTTATGCTCCTCTCGGGCCGATTATCGCGCCTCGGCCCCGCTCAGCCGTGTATTATCCTCTAAATATATAAAATTATAATAGTTATTTTTCGTTTATTTGTTAACGTTCTTTTATAGGCTTTCCAATAATTCGATTAATTTTTTGGTTACCTCCACTGTCTAGTCACGTGACTGCTCTACGGGGAAAATGATTGCTCGCTGTATTTACGTAAAAAGGAATATGTACCTACAACTTTCTTTTTTAACATGAAATTATTTTTTGAAAAATATTTTTTCTCGTTGAATTAGTAATAATACATCATTATATTTTTGATAATAATTTGTTAAACAACTAATAAACAACCAAGTTTCTTTGACTAATGTCTAGTCATTATTCCTCACGTTAAACACTAAACGTCTTTAAAGAACAGTCAGTGTTCTCTCCACGGCTAAATTTAAACTCGTCTCCGGAAAAGCGTGTCTAATCAACTACTGACATCATGTTACGAATATGTCGGCGGCGATTGATATTTGAAGGCGGCATGTCATAAAAATGGCACAGAATAAAACGCAGACGATATACGCCTTTCCAATAATTAGTTTCGCAGTCCTGTACGAGTTACTTCCCGCGACCGAAAATCAATCCAAAACGAGGCTCTGCAGGATAGCTGAACGATCGGGCTAATGGCTTAATTAAAGGAATACGTTCGGCTGTTTATAACCTTTGTTTAAATGATAAAATGTATTTTGAATAATACAATTTTCGTAATCAATTGATGACGACGAATACGATAATTGTAAAACTTTCTTTTAATTACACTGATAATCGTTTTTTCGAGCGTAGCATGAGAGCGGCCATTATTGACATCTCGTTGTCTCGCGAGAGATAAAACAACGAGGTGTGACGTCATTTACACACTTCCGTTTCATAAAGAATATACGTAGAGATAAATGCAGGCAAATTTATTTATATGAAAACATTGCTATATGCGTGAAAATATTGCAAAAGGAGCACAAATAGGAAAAAATCACATTATTGTTTTAGTGTATTGAGTGTTTTTACCTTCTTATCTTACATTTTGCTCAAGTAATTGCATCGCTCACTAGGATTCAAAAGAAAATATGTTAAATGAGAATGTGATACGCTACGATCGCTTTGAAATTAATAACACGGGCGTGTTAAAACTTGTACCACTCAGTGTGCAACATTAAATTTTATAATTAGATTTAAGAAAGAAATATACAATTTTACAGTAAGTGTTCGTTTTGACGTATTGAGTTGCACTCATCCCAGGCTTAGCGGCGTGTATATTGATATGCATTTCAATTAATAACCATGAACAAGCTTAATCAAACCGGGCCTGAAACATTTTCATATTTGTCAGGGTTCGGTGACTTTCAAAGTTCCCTTAAATTTTCAAAAATACATTAATTCAATTCAGGGTCTTCCCCAAGACATTATGACACCGGTATGCCTTAATTTCTTGACAAACTTATATGGGACGATTGATCTGCCGGTATGCCTTTAATCTTTGTCGGGATGGCTTCATACTCAATAAACAGCTCAATGTCCCCCGAGCCATGTGCACTGTTGTGGGAAACACCAACCGTTTACAATCCCAGACAAGCTATAAATTCGCCGACATCCGTTTATTCAAATTCGTCGTGTCATAAAGTTATTGTGTCTTCAGGTCGCAAATGAATTTACAGATCAAAAACGTTACGGTAAAGCAAATTGGCCAATGACGATCGCATTTTGGCCGAAAAATCTGCCAAGTCGATCAGGAAAAATATTTTACACCTATATATTGGCCTCACTACTCTTTAAACAAGAAAAAAAGGTTAAAATGTGCTACAATTCTCGGTAATTCTTTTGTAATTAATGGTGGCATAACAAGCAGTTTCTTTCTATCTTGGCTAATTCAGTTTCAGAATTTTCAGGCTCAAAATCATACACTATTATATATTTGTTAAATGAATGAATATTCCATGGTTGAGAATGATAAGAATTGGACATTAAATGGAAACGATACGAATCGGAAGTGTGTAAATGACGTCATCAGCAGGTGCGCGCATCGAAAAGGAAACAAACATGGCGACGGTCATAGATGCCCGCCGATTTTGCAAATAACGGATCTTTGACAGGAGATAACTTTGTCAATATTTGACATAAAATTAAGTTCTATACGTCAAAATGATGCATAAGTAACGCTTAATAACATAGTACTGGTGAAATCCAGCCAAACGTATTCCTTTAAGCACATAATAGCTAACCTTATCCGCTATATTGCAGGTCTGCGTTCGTCGCCGGCGGTGAAAAAATAAGTTGCTGGTCTGTTATTCTAGCCAGACTTTTTATGTTTACTATAGACCTTTCCCATAACTAGGTTGCCGTTCGTGGTAAATCATTGATTACATCCCTTGATTACTGGTGAATGACTTCCGGGGACGTTCAAAACAAAAAGGACGTTATAGAGATCGACGATGCATGTAAAAATATGACCGACAATCAAACGCTGAAATTATAACAGATATCTGGAAAGCACATTTGAATGATCATTCATTATGTAATGACAACTAATAAAATATAATAAATTGTCATAACTAAGAAAAATACATTTATAACGGCGCTTTCAGTTATTCTAACTAGCGTTCCGTATCTTTCGGCGGGCCGCTTCCAGATATTCCTCGATTAGTATATGACCGAAAAATATATAAAAAAACAAACTCAAAAGTATTTAGGTGTTTGAATGAATATATTATTGAATTATAAGAAAATATTACAGATTTACGCTAGAATTAGTATATAAATATGGCGCTTTCGGTATGTGACATACAAATATTAAGTATGCATATATACGTTCTTTTTGTTAATTTCAAATTATTATTTTTTTGGTATGGACAAAAAACATAAACGTTTTTAGTTTTTATGAATATATTATTAAACGGTAATAATATATTCGAAATTTAAGCTAGATTTAAGATATATAATTATTTTATATGAAATTTATTTTGCGATTTCGGTATGTAACATGCAAAGTTATGTGCTACCAATCTGAAATATGGTAGTTAATAAAAGTGATCATCTTCTGTTAATTTTATCAAAGGAAGTGTGTATCGAACTTCTACAGTTTATTGTCAAAATCAGTTGTATGCTTAATTTCATATTTGACTACCTATAATTCTTTGTAAGCCGGCGGTTTGACAATTACCGATAAAATATAGATATCCCTTAGAGTTGTCTTGGTAATAATTGCCCGAGGCAGAAAAAATATCAGATTATTATTGATTTTACATATACATTAAGACATTCAATCTTTTACATGAAGAAACAACTAAATTTGAAGCAAGAGCAAGGGAATACCGCTCGTATTAACGATTACCTTAACTGCATTTTAGAAATAGTGTTTTATAGCTAACATCCGACGGATTTAACCCTGTTATATAAGTACGCATATATGAAAAGGTCTTTTGTCCTTTTCAAATACAATCTTTGTATTAAATAATCAATATTTTAACGAACATTTATTTTTTCTTCATTTTGATTTGCAGTAAAATCATAATTATATCCTAATTGTTATCTTGTCTCTTTTATTATCGGACGTCCCCGGAAGTGGAAAGTGATTTTTCGGTCATGCGCACTTTGTCAAAGGGCAAGTAATGTTCAAGGGAACCTACCTAGTTATGGGAAAGGGCTTTTTGTTAGATATTTCGATTTTTAATGATTTAAGAACATGTACCATTCTTGTTGATAGTAGGCAGCATGAAACGCAATTTGCACAAACATAAGCATTAATTTTACCAATTATGTACAACAATTTCTTCTTAATATCTTTTCTGCTGATAATATATTTAACTGGTGTAAATGTTGCAACTTGCTTAGGCTAGTAATGCGCTATTCTCCGGAAATCGTGATATGTCAACATCAGGTTACATGATCTGTAGACAAAAAATACAATCTGAATTTGTTGATACTTACACATTTGGCTAATAGAATTGTCTTAAAAATTTAAGGCGTTTAACGAATAAATAATTTGAATATTTAAAATGTTACGTATACTTCACAACAAACTATGATTTATTCTGTCTTGAAATAAAACAGGATCGGTAATCTGATTGTTTGTCGTAGAATAAAATCCAAGGATTTAGATTCCGGCTTCAAAAAAGATGGGAATATTTATATCACAATAAGGTTGCATATCCAATTTAGATTTCTTAGGTTTGACAGATTGTAATTTTGGCATAAAAAGCCCAAAATCTTAATTAAACATATATAAAATGTTTTGACAAGATTTGTTTCTTATTGACGGCTTTTGTTTCTATAACGTGTCGTAATGTTTATTAAGAATCCATTTAAGTGCTAAATCAAATACATTTGCTGGCACATCCAGTAGTTAAAGGACCCCGAATACTTAAGAATTGGGAGGTGTAGATATTTTTGTTTGTATTTCCATTTATTTATCGTCGCTACCGGTTGCCCATATGAGCGACGCCTCTAGAAGAGTATTAGTGTTTTGGAGGATAGTGCAAGATACAGAGGACTCTCCATATCCAGAATCGTCCCTGGTTAAGTGCCCGGTGTATAGCACCACTACACTGGACCTCGGTCTTAAGTCCCATCCGAACGACTATATTAGTTATTTTAGTTGGAGTAGCGGGGGATCGAACCAGCGATCCCTGGACTCAGAGACAGACGCGCTAACCACTGAGCTAATGATCCGCTCTGAGGTGTAGATACCTTGCAAATAGAGATTACACGATCTCTATTGGTCTATGATATCTGCCCCTTTAAGTAATTGACAGATGACCCCGTGTGCGAGACAGTTTGACATGTTTATGGCATGCCGCCTTCAAAATCAATCGCCGCCGACATAATCACAACATGATGTAGAAGTAGATGAATAGACACGCTAATCCGGAAACGAGACTCAATTAAGCCGTGAAGAGAACACTGCGACTGTCTGTTAGTTCAAGTCGTTTAGTGTTTAATGCGAGGAATAATGAATTGACACTTTTAGTCAGAAACCTGATTGTTTTATAAATTATTTTCAAAAATATCATGACGCTGATGTATTATTACCATTCCAAAGATAAAATATATTTTTCAAAAAAGAATTTTATGTTAAAAAAGAAAGTTGTAGATACATATTCCCTATTACAGCGAGCAATCATTTTCACGTGACTGGACAGGGGCGGTAACCAACTAAATTCATCGAATGATTGGAAAAGCGTATAAAAGAAATTAGAAGTCTGCAGACAATATAGGCAAAGAAGGGCGTTGAGAAACGCAGACAACATAGATAATGAAGAAACTAGAAAACGCAGACAACATACAATAAATACAAAATGTTAATGTTGATTAAATTAATGATATTTAAGTTGTAGAAAAAAAAGAGAAAAAGCTTTTATTAATGATATATTGAAGTGATTATGATGATTAATATTTTAATAGCACTTTGATTAGCTAATTATTAACTTAATTGGTAATCATGACAATATTTTGTAGAATGATTAAAGTGTGATAAAATTATGAATTGGTTTGATTGATCATAGAACAAACAGCTTTTGTTGAAATTTAGCAACTTATTTATAAAAGTGGTAAACAAAAGGGTAAAAATTAATGTCTGTAGAGTTGTATCTCTTCTTTGATTGTGTAGAAAGAGAACGATTACTGCTGTACATGTTAGGTCATGTCGACGATGTCATTCGAACGCTTGTTCCTATTGAAAAATATACTGAATTTATGAATCTGAATGCAACTTTTTTGAGGGCAGTTTATGCTTGTAAAAGCTTTTCGTAGGATTTTAATTTTCGTCTTTTCGTAAAATCTTACTATATGCTGCTTTTAACTGGCTCCAAGGTTGTAATGCTGGGCTTGGGAACCGGTCACGGATCTTGTGGGTCTGATTGGCTAAAATGGAGAATCGTCTCTATTTCAGCCAATCGGATACTTGAGATTTTGGACTGGTTTCAGTTCTCGGTTTTGTAATCTTCAGCCCAGATACTGTATTATCTCCCTTTACGCTTGCCTATCTCGCAGAGACTTGCTAGTGGGGCAGATTGAACCTTATTATATTATGCTTCATTTACATATTATTAATTCCCTATATTCTCTTTGTCTCATATTATGTAACTTGTATATTTATATGATTTTTGTGCTTTAAACTGTTATTTACTCTTCAGAAATGGAGAAAATAAAGATGATAATAATAGAAAAAAGTCATTTTAAAACATTTTCATCAACCATTTATAACAAAATCGGCAAAAATAATTTATACCATTTAAGAAGAATATAATTACAAAGAAAACTATCAGAAAATCATCATCATTATCATCATTTTTGTTCAGTCACAGTCATAGTGAACAGCAGAAACAAAACATGAAAACAACAACAACAACAACAACAACATCATCATCATCATCATCATCATCATCATCATCATCGTCGTCGTCGTCATCATCATTTACATATTCAGACAAAATCTCCGTATTTTAATGAAGAAGTATTGGCAGGCCTTTTTTACAATCTATTTTAATTAATTTATTAAAGTTTATATATGTTTGGGTAAAACTTTCCCAAATGCTATTTTATTTAATTCAGATCAGAGCGCTTTAAGTTGCAAATATCAAATAATGAATGGCTCGGGTCTCAAACAACAGTGTGACAATTAGAATATTTAATCTCAAGTCACTTTCCTAAAACAACACTTTTATCCCCAACAAGCAACGTTTTCGACCTCTTACAAATCTACAACTAAACTTCAAAAGGCCTTATCACACCTCCAGCTGGTAAAAACCAGTCTTGCTAATTAGATTACGTAACATGATCGTAAAACACCAGGCCCTTTTCTTAATAAGCATTGTTTTTCATGACTTAACGGTGATTGGCTGAATACTTAAGTGAACGTTTATAAATGCTAAAATTTCGATGCCAGCCAATAAAAAAATTTCATAAAGGATACGTGCAGTTACATAAATAGGTAAAGATGCATTTAGTTATTAACTTTAAAAATCACTTAACAAAGATGATGGTTATTCCTTTTATGCCTGTTTCACTTTTTTTTATAATCTGACAATGAATTTTAACTTCCAAAGTACTTTTAAACTTTTTACCTATGCTTTTAACTGCTTTATATTAGCAATTCTAAACCGGAACTACCTGATCAGCAAGGGAATCCACTCTCAATGGGAGGTAACTCTGGATATCGGTAGGCCCCCATTGTGATAATTGCAAATAACTTACTTGACATTTGATATGTGGTGAAAAATGAAATGTTGTACATTATGCTTTAATCACTTTAATCTGTGTACCAAGTATGATATGCTGGATCATTTTCATCAAAGGCCAGGTAAACATAAATAAGAAAAAAAAAACAACTTTTATAACTTTAGAAGTAGTCAAGATCATTCATTTAAATGGCAATACGAAAATTATAAACGGCCTTTTATCTTCACCAATGGTCTACGGTAGGTGTATGTTATTAAAATAGAGAAAACTTAATATTTCAATAACTCATGAGGTAAAGTAAACAAGAATTTGAAATGCACTAACACAACAATTAACTTTTAATTATATCCGTTAATTTTTGTATGTGATTGTCATAAAATAGTCGATTCATAAACATAAGAGTCATAAACAAACCTTATAACCATTCATGCATCTCTAGTTTTCTTATTTAAATGTTCACTAATCATATTATGTTACACGAATTCCGCCGCCCCAATATCCAAAACTTGCCTAGGCCATCAACGAAGTTGCTGAGGCTATTAAGTAATCACGGCAGTTTTAACTCTCTCGTGATATCAATCGGACAGACCGCTAAATGCATATTACTTACACATTTTACACAACATAAATCAAAGAAATAACGTATATGTTGATCAGAGAAACAAAAACTGGCTATATTCTGTTCCATATTTATCAATATAATTTAATAAAACTAATGTTTTACCTTGTTTATAATGCAATCCGTTAAGCTTCCGTTCATTGTGTGTAACCTATCTTCGTAAAGCAAGGATTCAAGTAGCCAGTAGGCTAATAATAGATTTACTGATAAGAACTGACCTTAGCAACCGTTGCTAGTGGTACAGTACAAAATTTGTATGACTTGAATTCAGTTTATTATAGATATGTTTATGTTGAGGTATGCATCTGGAACCAAAATCTTAAAAAATACTTGTGTAAGAAAAAAATATTGCTGTGGAGTCTTTAAAAGTGACATACAAAGATAACATGAAAGATGTATTTTATGCCATTTTCAAAACCGAACAAACATGAACTGAAGTTCCAAAAGTGGGTAAGTGCATGCTGTCGGGAGTATTTTTCTATCGACAAAGTGAAAAAAGTGGACATGCAAACGCTGTTATTAATTTCATATAATATAGGTCTTTGATAACTTGTTGGGAGGCAAAATACCTTCTGGACACAGAAAAGACTAGAATCATAAAAAGCCATGATTTGACAACCGAACAGACCTATTGGTTTGAGTATTATTTAAATATCTAACCAAAAACTCTGCGATTTTCTTACCTTACCCCACACAATTTCTACATTGACACCGTGTATGCCGGTTAAAAGCGTTGCATCGCGGCGTAGTGCCGTTCGCGAAGCGTACAAGGCTAGCCAGGGCGGGTAAGGGAGTGATTAACCTCAAGATCCTTTCTTGATGGGTTTGGTCAAACTAAATTAAAAACAAGAGGGCCAAATCGAAATGACTCTATCGCTCACCAGATTCTTGGATTCACGAAATGAAAGGTAGAAAAAATTTCAAGAAAATAACAAATAGTAACACAGCTGACTTCGCAACAATTTAAAAAAAAAAACAGGCCTTATAGCATCACACAAAGATATGTTTTCAAATTTCATGAGATGACGATTCTTCTTCATTTGCTGAAGTATTATAGCATTTCACACTGTCAAACTTGAGCTCAATTCAAGAAGCCCCATAGTCTTCAACCCATTACATTTATGCAAAGAATCCGTTTTCGTTCGAGGCAGTAGTTTGGTTGAAATTAATGTAATATACCTTTTCATACAAAAATGCATAACTCTTTCCTCCATCTATTTACCTTATTGCGTGAACAAACAGTGTAGATCCAGATCAGCCGGCACATCCCTATCGTCTGAACAAAATCTACACTGTATCCTTTTTTATTTGTTCTGTTACTTCTGATTAAAATGCGACAAGATCCTAAACAGACGACACAAATGAGCCAGCTGATCTGGATCTACACTGTTGGCATTGCATAAAAATGTGTATATATGGAGGAAAGGGTTAAAACTGGTTCGGTCAAAAGACCTACAAAAGAAAACCCAGGTCCCTATTCGAGCCACTTCCATACCGCTTTGGTATAGAACATGCAGTCAATCCTTTATAGCCGCAGATATTTCTTCAGCCGACCTACTAGAATGCGCTCACATGCCTACTAGAATGCGCTTACATGCCTACTAGAATACGCGCTGGAATGTTGTTGTTGTCGTTGTTTATTCCCAGTTAAAGGTCCCTCCAGCCTCTGATGGAGGACATTATGGTGTGGTCCGACGCGCTGGACTGCTTCGCTTGTCCAGTATATATATCCCAAAAGACCTAGACTGTAAACCTAGACCTAAACAATAAAACGCTGAAAACAATCAACAACTGTCACTAGTGTTACTGCCAAAGTAAAAACGATCTTACTGCTGTCACTGCTGTTACTATCGCAGTAAAAACGATCTTACTGCTGTCACTTCCGCATAAAAAAATCTTACTGCTGTCACGGCTATAACTGCCGCAGTACAAATGATCTTACTTCTGCTACTGCTGTGACTGCCGCAGTAAAAACGGTGTTACTGCTGTCACTGCTGTTACTGCCGTAGTAAAAACGATCTTACTGGTGTCACTGCCGCAGAAAAAAACGATCATACTGCTGTCACTGCCGCAGATAAAAAGATCTTACTGCTATCAATGCTGTCACTGCCGTAGTAAAAACGATCTTACCGCTGCAACTGCTGTGACTGCCGCAGTAAAAACGGTGTTACTGCTGTCACTGCTGTTACTGCCTCAGTTAAAACGATCTTACTGCTGTCACTGCCGTAGAAAAAACGATCTTACTGCTGTCACTGCAGCAGAAAAAAACGATCTTACTGCTGTCACTGCGGCAGTAAAAACGATCTTACTGCTGCTACTGCTGTGACTGCCGCAGTAAAAACGATCTTACTGCTGTCACTGCTGTAACTGCCGTAGTAAAAACGATCTTACTGCTGTCACTGCAGTCATTGCCGCAGAACGATCATACTGCTATCACTGCTGTCACTGCCGCAGTAAAAACGATCTTTCTGCTGTCGCTGCCGCAGTAAAAACGATCTTACTGCTGTCACTGCTGTCACTGCCGCAGTAAAAAAAACGATCTTTCTGCTGTCACTGATGTTACTGCCGCAGTAAAAACGATCTTACTGCTGTCACTGCTGTTACTGCCGCAGTAAAAACGATCTTACTGCTGTCACTGCTGTTACTGCCGCAGTAAAAACGATCTTACTGCTGTCACTGCCGCAGTAAAAACGATCTTACTACTGTCACTGCTGTCACTGTCGCAGTAAAAACGATCTTACTGCTGTCACTGCTGTTACTGCCGCAGTAAAAACGATCTTACTGCTGTCACTGCTGTCACTGCCGCAGTAAAAACGATCTTACTGCTGTCACTGCCGCAGTAAAAACGATCTTACTGCTGTCACTGCTGTCATTGCCGCAGTAAAAACGATCTTACTGCTGTCACTGCTGTCACTGCCGCAGTAGAAACGATCTTACTGCTGTCACTGCCGCAGTAAAAACGATCTTACTGCTGTCACTGCTGTTACTGCCGCAGTAAAAAACGATCTTACTGCTGTCACTGCTGTCACTGCCGCAGTAAAAACGATCTTACTGCTGTCACTGCTGTTACTGCCGCAGTAAAAACGATCTTACTGCTGTCACTGCTGTTACTGCCGCAGTAAAAACGATCTTACTGGTATCACTGCTGTTACTGCCGCAGTAAAAACGATCTTACTGCTGTTACTGCTGTTACTGCCGCAGTAAAATCGATCTTACTGCTGTCACTGCTGTCACTGCCGCAGTAAAAACGATCTTACTACTGTCACTGCTGTCACTGCCGCAGTAAAAACGATCTTACTGCTGTCACTGCTGTTACTGCCGCAGTAAAAACGATCTTACTGCTGTCACTGCTGTCACTGCCGCAGTAAAAACGATCTTACTGCTGTCACTGCCGCAGTAAAAACGATCTTACTGCTGTCACTGCTGTCATTGCCGCAGTAAAAACGATCTTACTGCTGTCACTGCTGTCACTGCCGCAGTAGAAACGATCTTACTGATGTCACTGCCGCAGTAAAAACGATCTTACTGCTGTCACTGCTGTTACTGCCGCAGTAAAAACGATCTTACTGCTGTCACTGCTATCACTGCCGCAGTAAAAACGATCTTACTGCTGTCACTGCTGTTACTGCCGCAGTAAAAACGATCTTACTGCTGTCACTGCTGTTACTGCCGCAGTAAAAACGATCTTACTGGTATCACTGCTGTTACTGCCGCAGTAAAAACGATCTTACTGCTGTTACTGCTGTTACTGCCGCAGTAAAATCGATCTTACTGCTGTCACTGCTGTTACTGCCGCAGTAAAAATGATCTTACTGCTATCACTGCTGTTACTGCCGCAGTAAGAACGATCTTACTGATGTCACTGCTGTTACTGCGGCAGTAAAAACGATCTTACTGCTGTCACTGCTGTTACTGCTGCAGTAAAAACGATCTTACTGCTGTCACTGCTGTTACTGCGGCAGTAAAAACGATCTTACTGCTGTCACTGCTGTTACTGCCGCAGTAACAACGATCTTACTGCTGCTACTGTTGTCACTGCGGCAGTTATATCATTTCACTGCTGTCACTGCTATTACTGCTTACTGCTAACTTCACGTTCCCGAATCTGACGTCCATGTTAACTGCATAGCCCAGCTAAAATAGAATGTAATATTTTATAACGCTACTGTGATACGACCGTTTTATGTATATATGTTCTCTTGTTTATGTATTGCACATACAGAGAAAAGCAAATGAAATAAACTTGAAACTTGAAACTTGATCCGTTGTACCCAAGGCAAATGGAGAACGAACAGCGCTTCATTAAAGTTTTCATTTCTTCCTGCATTCATTCACCCCCATTAACATAGCAAACACATGTATGCAAATATAGAGTTTATAACATAGAAACGTAATTGAAGAAAAAGTATAAAAACGAATGAACACTGGTCGCCATTTTAGCCAATCAGATATTTGAGATTTGAGACTGATCTCAAAACTTAGTTTTATGATCTTGGGACCAGGTCTGAAGCATCCAGCCTCTCGCTATTCTACATCTCGCATGAGCTAGAATACTTTAAAGTATTATACGACAATTGCAAATTTAAAATGGTAAACAACAGTTTTGTTTTTAGACTCTTAAGAACAAAATACATGAGACTCGAAAAAGCCTGAAATGAGAGTAAAACAAAACAAAATGTCATGGTTTCATAGAGTCCGTCATTTTATTCAGACTTGGCGTTTGGTCGGGCCTTCATCAGCCGTTCACAAACAGTACATGGGAATATCAAGATTGTGACATATTAAGCAATATCTTCAATGTCAACACCGGACCTGTGGGCATGCAACAACAAAAATGTGCCATTCTTCAGAATGCTTCTATGTTTAGAGCGGAAACGTGTTCCGTGAAATATATGTTTATCTGCCATAGAAATTTGGGTAATAATTTTTATTTATTATAAACAAATGTGTTTATTAAGAGGAGCGGATTAACAAATTAAATATATCTATCTACAGTGTCTTAATTTGAAATCGTAATGCACTATGGTAATAAAAACAAGCACTTCTGGCGTTTTTAATGACTATTTTGTTCAGAAAAAAAACTTGTTGGCTTTTTGCAATTAAATCATGTAATAAATTAAAAAAAAACATTTCATTTTTTTCGAAAAAGTGTTTATTACTGAGCAACTGTGACAGAAATCAGTCACATGTCACTGCGACACAATTATTATTTGGATTTTATTCCTGTTCCTGAACTTCTTACAAAATTTAAGTTAAGACGGACTGCAAAAGATGTTTGAATATTTTTTCGAAACTCTAAGGTTTACATTAAAATACGATTAGACAATCTTTTTCTACATTTCATGTTAGGAGATTGTTGGTTCGATCCATTTCCAGAGAAACGGCCAGTGATTTTTACGGCTTATGGTATATCTGGTTCGGAAGCAAGAGCATGCGCATTAGAGTGTCGGGACTATTTTGATTCAACAGTTGGTGAATGTTGGGGCTTCACATACTACCCATCCTACAGTGCTTGTAACTTATTCCGCGACAACTCTGCTACTGCATCTTCAACATATCTGAGACCGGAAAACAGAACCCAAGGACACAGCGATTCTGTATTTTATGTCCGTCGTTGCTTTGAAGGTAACCGCAATTACATCCGTTTTTTTTTTGGAAAATACATACTCTACCACAATTACTAGTTTCCCTAAACACTATAAAACTGAAGCTTACATATACTGTATTGTATCATTATTCTTATGATATATCGGAAAAGCCGCACGCGGAAAACACAGCTTCCCCTCACGGCCAAAAACTAGAGAAAAGTATTACGATCGATTTCGAAAAGACAACCACAAAAAATAAGGGCCGTCGTCATTGCACTGTCTGGTAAATTAACCTCTGAAACGGCAAAATGCAGTTCAATAAAACTCTGCACAAATAATCGTTATTAATGTCCCTTATTTTGCATACGTTAAGGAAAGTTAGAAAATTAAAGAAAAATAGCGTAATAACCTAATAACTTAGAATAACCTAAATCATTCTCTAAAATTATATTTACATCAATTTACAAAAACTAAACAAAACAAAGCATTTTTAAAATGCCCTGTGAGTATAATGATTCTGACAAAAATATGTTGTTTCCTTATCAAAAAACTTTCAATTATGAAAAGAGAAATCAACGTTGGTAAACCATTGACACAACCAGGAAGTGACCGGGAAATTCAAGGTCAAACACACTTTTACAAATATCTTGTATTGTTAACAATATTATGTAAGTCAAAAGGACAAATCATGTTGTTGTCAGAATCAATTTACTCATGAGGGCATTTAAAACGAAGTTTTGTGTTTGACAAAATACCACGAGAAGTTGTTAAACGCTGTTTGAATGACACCTTCATGTTCGAAGAGAAGATTAATAACATAAAGTCTGTTTCAGAGCAGTATAGAAGGAAGCGAAACAATTTCCAAGTATAATTGTCATATAAACTCTGAAGGAAAGTTTGCATAAATCATTTTGTTTGTTTTGTCGTTTTGTTTTTGTTTGAAAAGGGTCAAGGAGAGCCATTACAGGTCACAATTACGGGTATTCTTAGAGTATCAAGTCCGAGACAGTCTGTCTTTGATCTTCAACTTGATGCACCCAAGAACCTGGTTTAAATCCCATGTGGCAACCACTGACCGTTCCAAGGCGAGAACCCCTCCAAAGCTCTCTAGTTCTCTACTTCTTGGCTTTGTGGGAAGGCTGTGTCTTCTAAATGTGGCAATTCCTGAAGAATGCTTCTCTTTTTCTAAACCAAAACTGAATTTTACTAATATTCTGTAAAAATTATGTTGGAAGATGGTCATTTATGGGTCGTCGTGTAGACATGTTTCGCCTTTTTATACTAGGAACGTATGCGCCCGGCAGCTTTCGGATTTCTTTAACTCATTCAGTATTACACAAGGCAAATGATTATTTTCTTACAGGTGAACTTAATGAAGAAGCTTACGAAAGTGCTGAGAACAACAACTCTGATCCGGAAACAAGATGTACAACAAATCAGTATACGGGAGATGATGCTGGTATATACTTCTTGTCGTCCTCTTGATACTTAATCGTGTAACCATGCTTTTTTCTCCTCTCTACTTTTGGATGTGTGGGGAAGCTCTGTTTGCAGGCGTTCCTGATATGCATATTTCTTTTTTTTTTTTTGATAACCACGTGTTTACAAATTGTATGTTAAGATCAGGGTTTCGAGTCGTTCGAGTCAGAGTCATTCTAGTCAGTATGTCTTAAAAGAACGTAGCTGATGTACAACACTGACTCAATAACCGGTATCCATTAATAATCCAGAGAAATCAGCAATAGAATAATCCTACACCTTGTTTGTTAAGTTCTGCATTATGTGTGTTGTATAAAAATAGAAAATTCCCCTCTAGCTTATACTCTAAATGTAACTACGTTCAGTTCAAGGAGAATACTCAAATAAAATCACGAAAAGCGCTACACGGAAACTATGTAAAATTTAACAACGCGCTCTCAGCAGGAAAAACTACTAAATAAATAATACTAATACACGAGCTCTCCGAAACACAAGTGAGTTTCAAATAAAGTTAGATTTGGATCTCCAATTCCCCTAAACAGTGGGCCTTTGTGAAACTGGAATGCCATGTTGTTTTAAATCTTTACAAATATATTGACATCGTATACAATGTACTATGTAACAGTTCGATATAATATTGATATGTTCTGTTCCTTTTCGGTTTTTTTTATTCTGTTCTATTCTATATGGGACGACGGTTCACTACAGCGCAGAAATGAGCTGAGGTAACTATGGTGGCTGATTTATGCCATTTCGTTTTTTTCGTTATTTCGCCGCGAAATAACGCCAAGCGAAAAGACGAAATAACAAAAAAAAAACGCCACGCGAAAAGACGAAATAACGAAAGAACGCCACGTGAAATAACGAAAAACGCTATTTTTGCGCGAAATAACGAAAAGTCGCCGTGCAAAAAAACGCCAATTTAACTTTACAAAATACCGTTCTTTCTAGCTTCGCCTGGCGGTTTTTTGTTCTTTCGCTTCGCGTCTTTTCGTTATTTCGCTTGGCGTTTTTTTCGTTATTTCGTCTTTTCGCGTGGCGTTTTTTCGTTATTTCGTCTTTTCGCGTGGCGTCTTTTCGTTATTTCGCTTGGCGTTTTTTCGTTATTTCGTTTTTTCGCTTGACATTTTTTCGTTATTTCGTCTTTTCGCATGGCGTTTTTCGTTATTTCGTCTTTTTTGCGTGGCGCCTTTTCGTTATTTCGTCTTTTCGCTTGGCGTCTTTACATTATTTCATATTTTCGCGTGGCGTCTTTTCGTTATTTCGCTTGGCGTTTTTTCGTTATTTCGTCTTTTCGCATGGCGTCTTTTCGTTATTTCGCTTGGCGTTTTTTCGTTATTTCGTCTTTCCGCGTGGCGTTTTTTCGTTATTTCGTCTTTATCGTGGCGTCGTTTCGTTATTTCGTCTTTTCGCGTGGCGTCTCTTTTGTTATTTCGCTTGGCGTCTTTTCGCTCGGCGTTATTTCGTCTTTTCGCGTTGCGTCTTTTCGTTATTTCGCTTGGCGTTTTTTCGTTATTTCGTCTTTTCGCGTGGCGTTTTTTCGTTATTTCGTCTTTTCGCATGGCGTCTTTTCGTTATTTCGCTTGACGTTTTTTCGTTATTTCGTCTTTTCGCGTGGCGTTTTTTCGTTATTTCGTCTTTTCGCGTGGCGTCTTTTCGTTATTTCGTCTTTTCGCGTGGCGTCTTTTTTGTTATTTCGCATGGCGTCTTTTAGTTATTTCGCTTGGCGTTTTTTCGTTATTTCGTCTTTTCGCGTGGCGTTTTTTCGTTATTTCGTCTTTTCGCGTGGCGTCTTTTTTGTTATTTCGCTTGGCGTCTTTTCGCTCGGCGTTATTTCGTCTTTTCGCGTGGCGTGTTTTTTGTTATTTCGCTTGGCGTCTTTTCGCTCGGCGTTATTTCGTTATTTCGCTTGGCGTTTTTTCGTTATTTCGTCTTTTTGCGTGGCGTTTTTTCGTTATTTCGTCTTTTCGCGTGGCGTCTTTTCGTTGTTTCGTCTTTTCGCGTGGCGTCTTTTTTGTTATTTCGCTTGGCGTCTTTTCGCTCGGCGTTATTTCATCTTTTCGCGTGGCGTGTTTTTTGTTATTTCGCTTGGCGTCTTTTCGCTCGGCGTTATTTCGTTATTTCGATTGGCGTTTTTTCGTCTTTTCGCCTTCCGGTTGACATGCGCAAAGTGTAGCAACAGTGAAGCTGGACATATGGGTAAAAACAACTATTCAAGGACGGAAGGAGGGACGGACAGACAGACGGACGGACGGACGAAGACCATTCCTATACCCCACTCCCGCTACGCGGCGGGGGGATAAAAATGGAAGGGCAGAGGCGGTACCAATGATTTTTCCCAACCACCACCACTAAAAAGTTTTGATTGGTGCGAGTTTGGAGAAATAAAAGTCAAAAAAAAAAAGAAATACAGGTGGGGTGTGATGGATAGGTGCCTGAATTCCCACCCAATCCCAACAATAAAAACATTTGTTAGTTTGAGTTGATAAACAAATAAAATAAACTAGAACCCCGCGAGTCGGATGTGTCACCTAACGAAAGTTTTGTTAGTCGACATAAAAAATGTTGATTAGTTTTTTATTGTACAGTTATTAGCAATGTATTTGCACAAAATTCACATATAAAATAACCTTTTAATTGTCTGATTGCAAGAAACATGCACAACAAGTTATGCCATTGGCAAGAAAGGCACTAAAATCAATCAAGAGGAATAATTTCAAAGGATGATAAGAAATGCTCCATAAAGTCAATCAAAGGGGAATAATTTAACGACATTAATGGAACAAAATATGAGCAATATTGCCGCAAAGCATACCTAACACTGCTTTTATGAAACATGCATACCAAGTTTGGAGTCACTTGAACATATTGTGACATTGTTACGCTCCTAACAAGAAATGCTCTATAAAAATGAAAGAAAATTAATTCAAAAACGGAACAAGGTACAGTTACGGTTCTTGTGCAATGCACTTCGAGTCATTGCAAGAAACATGCATACCAAGTTTGGAGTCACTTGAACCTGGTGACAAAGTTACGCTTTGCACAAGAAATGCTCCGTAAAATACACAAAAGTGCAATAACTAAAAAACGAAAGAAGGTAAAGTTACGGTTCTTGTGCATAGCATATCTTGTGCTTTACGGAAGCGTTAAAGGGCCTCGAGATGTGAGTAATTCTTTCGAGATTGTATACTTATTTTCTTCTCGACAAGATTTTGTCGGGTAAACTTCTCGAAAAATAAAATTTACATAAAAGTTTAAAGCGAGATATATACGAAATGTTTACTTCGATATCGGTGTTATAGACGAAAGGGGCATAACATGCATACAGGAGATTTTTTTTTTCATTTTTCAGGCCCCTTTTATCGATAATTATCTTAAAGTATACAGTTTATTTCACAAGCTTTTGATGTTAACTAAATTATTAAAAAGATTTAAACACATACTTACATACATACATCTCGCTTTAAACTTTTATGTACATTTTATTTTTCGAGAAGATTACTCGACAAAATCTTGTCGAGAAGACAGAAATTATCTACTTTGTAGAAACTTATTATTTCAATTTGTATATAACTTTGTTTCAATTGAAGAATTATTAAGTGGAAAATGTTACAAATGTTTTTAAACGAATTGAGAAAAACAAGTAGAAATTCTAATAGTAATTCAACAAATTGACAAAAATAAGTATACAATCTCGAAAGAATTATTTACATCTCGAGGCCCTTTAACGCTTCCGTATGTGCTTTGAGTCTGTAACAGAAACATGCATGCCAAGCGAAAAGATGCCAAGCGAAATAACGAAAAGACGCCAAGCGAAATAACGCCACGCGAAATAAAGAAAACACGCCGAGCGAAAAGACGCCAAGCGAAATAACAAAAAGACGCCATGCGAAAAGACGAAATAAGGAAAAAAACGCCAAGCGAAATAACAAGACGCCAGGCGAAATAACGAAAAAACGCAAAGCGAAATAACGCCAAGCGAAATTACGACAAAACGCCAGGCGAAATAACGAAATAACGCCACTCGAAAAGACGCCAAGCGAAATAACGAAAAGACGCGAAGCGAAAGAACAAAAAAACGCCAGGCGAAGCTAAAAAGAACGCTTTTTTGTACAGTTAAATTGGCGTGTTTTTTTTTGCACGGCGACTTTTCGTTATTTCGCGCAAAAATAGCGTTTTTTCGTTATTTCGCGTGGCGTTCTTTCGTTATTTTGTCTTTTCGCGTGGCGTTTTTTCGTTATTTCGTCTTTTCGCGAGGCGTCTTTTCTTTATTTTGTCTTTTCGCTTGGCGTTTTTTCGCGGCGAAATAACGAAAAAACGAAATGGCATAAATCAGCCACCATATGTAATCGACATGTCGCCGATTTGTCAGTGCAAATTCTTCATTAACTTTAAACACCGAGCCCAATGTTATAAAACGGAGCATGGAAACCAGTCTCAAAACTCAAGCATCTGATTGGCTGAAATGGCGACTGGTCGCCATTTCAGCCAATCAGATCCTTGAGATTTGAGACTGGTTTACAATCTCAGTTGCATATCCATCAGCCCCGATGAGGGATCTTTATATATGAGCGAACGCAGGCAATTGGCGTTTAGCAAAGTGTTCACACTCGAAGAACAAATAATGTCCAGTATTTCCGGAACATAGACACACATGAAGCAGTGTGTATTGACTAAAAGTCTCGTCAAGTATATGTGTATATGTTAAGGAATAAAGAAACGCTGTTAAAAGTTTGCAATATTCATCGAACGCATTAAACAAAAATAAAGAAAATCTACAAGAAAACTCTCCAGGTTAGAAATCTGCCAGAAAACTCTCCTGGTTAGAAATCTTTCAGAAAACTCTCCAGGTTAGAAAAAAAACAGGTTAGAAATCTGCCAGAAAACTCTCCTGGTTAGAAATCTGTCAGAAAACTCTCCAGGTTAGAAATCTGTCAGAAAACTCTGCAGGTTAGAAATCTGTCAGAAAACTCTGCAGGTTAGAAATCTGTCAGAAAACTCTCCTGGTTAGAAATCTGTCAGAAAACTCTCCTGGTTAGAAATCTGTCAGAAAACTCTCCAGGTTAGAAATCTGCCAGAAAACTCTGCAGGTTAGAAATCTGTCAGAAAACTCTGCAGGTTAGAAATCTGTCAGAAAACTCTCCTGGTTAGAAATCTACCAGAAAACTCTCCAGGTTAGAAATCTGTCAGAAAACTCTCCAGGTTAGAAATCTGTCAGAAAACTCTCCAGGTTAGAAATCTGTCAGAAAACTCTCCTGGTTAGAAATCTGCCAGAAAACTCTCCAGGTTAGAAATCTGCCAGAAAACTCTCCTGGTTAGAAATCTGTCAGAAAACTCTCCAGGTTAGAAATCTGCCAGAAAAATCTCCAGGTTAGAAATCTGTCAGAAAACTCTCCAGGTTACAAATCTGTCAGAAAACTCTCCAGGTAAGAAATCTGTCAGAAAACTCTCCAGGTAAGAAATCTGTCAGAAAACTCTCCAGGCTAGAAATCTGTTAGAAAACTCTCCAGGTTAGAAATCTGTCAGAAAACTCTCCAGGTTAGAAATCTGTCAGAAAACTCTGCAGGTTAGAAATCTGCCAGAAAACTCTGCAGGTTAGAAATCTGCCAGAAAACTCTGCAGGTTAGAAATCTGTCAGAAAACTCTCCAGGTTAGAAATCTGTCAGAAAACTCTCCAGGTTAGAAATCTGTCAGAAAACTCTCCAGGTTAGAAATCTGCCAGAAAACTCTGCAGGTTAGAAATCTGCCAGAAAACTCTGCAGGTTAGAAATCTGTCAGAAAACTCTCCTGGTTAAAAATCTGCCAGAAAACTCTGCAGGTTAGAAATCTGCCAGAAACTCTGCAGGTTAGAATTCTGTCAGAAAACTCTCCAGGTTAGAAATCTGTCAGAAAACTCTCCTGGTTAGAAATCTGTCAGAAAACTCTCCTGGTTAGAAATCTGCCAGAAAAATCTCCAGGTTAGAAATCTGTCAGAAAACTCTCCAGGTTAGAAATCTGTCAGAAAACTCTCCAGGTAAGAAATCTGTCAGAAAACTCTCCAGGTAAGAAATCAGTCAGAAAACTCTGCAGGTTAGAAATCTGCCAGAAAACTCTGCAGGTTAGAAATCTGTCAGAAAACTCTCCAGGTTAGAAATCTGTCAGAAAACTCTCCAGGTTAGAAATCTGTCAGAAAACTCTCCAGGTTAGAAATCTGTCAGAAAACTCTCCAGGTTAGAAATCTGCCAGAAAACTCTCCAGGTTAGAAATCTGTCAGAAAACTCTCCAGGTTAGAAATCTGTCAGAAAACTCTCCAGGTTAGAAATCTGCCAGAAAACTCTGCAGGTTAGAAATCTGTCAGAAAACTCTCCAGGTTAGAAATCTTTCAGAAAACTCTCCAGGTTAGAAATCTGTCAGAAAACTCTCCAGGTTAGAAATCTGCCAGAAAACTCTGCAGGTTAGAAATCTGCCAGAAAACTCTGCAGGTTAGAAATCTGCCAGAAAACTCTGCAGGTTAGAAATCTGTCAGAAAACTCTCCTGGTTAGAAATCTGCCAGAAAACTCTGCAGGTTAGAAATCTGCCAGAAAACTCTGCAGGTTAGAAATCTGTCAGAAAACTCTCCAGGTTAGAAATCTGCCAGAAAACTCTCCAGGTTAGAAATCTGTCAGAAAACTCTCCTGGTTAGAAATCTGTCAGAAAACTCTCCTGGTTAGAAATCTGCCAGAAAACTCTGCAGGTTAGAAATTTGCCAGAAAACTCTCCTGGTTAGAAATCTGCCAGAAAACTCTCCTGGTTAGAAATCTGCCAGAAAACTCTCCAGGTTAGAAATCTGCCAGAAAACTCTCCAGGTTAGAAATCTGCCAGAAAACTCTCCAGGTTAGAAATCTGTCAGAAAACTCTCCAGGTTAGAAATCTGCCAGAAAACTCTCCAGGTTAGAAATCTGCCAGAAAACTCTCCAGGTTAGAAATCTGTCAGAAAACTCTCCTGGTTAGAAATCTGTCAGAAAACTCTCCAGGTTAGAAATCTGTCAGAAAACTCTCCAGGTTAGAAATCTGTCAGAAAACTCTCCTGGTTAGAAAGCTGCCAGAAAACTCTCCAGGTTAGAAATCTGCCAGAAAACTCTGTAGGTTAGAAATCTGCCAGAAAACTCTCCAGGTTAGAAATCTGTCAGAAAACTCTCCAGGTTAGAAATCTGCCAGAAAACTCTGCAGGTTAGAAATCTGTCAGAAAACTCTCCAGGTTAGAAATCTGTCAGAAAACTCTCCTGGTTAGAAATCTGCCAGAAAACTCTCCTGGTTAGAAATCTGTCAGAAAACTCTCCAGGTTAGAAATCTGTCAGAAAACTCTCCCGGTTAGAAATCTCTCAGAAAACTCTCCAGGTTAGAAATCTGCCAGAAAACTCTCCAGGTTAGAAATCTGTCAGAAAACTCTCCTGGTTAGAAATCTGCCAGAAAACTCTTCTGGTTAGGAATCTGTCAGAAAACTCTCCTGGTTAGAAAGCTGCCAGAAAACTCTCCAGGTTAGAAATCTGCCAGAAAACTCTGCAGGTTAGAAATCTGCCAGAAAACTCTCCAGGTTAGAAATCTGTCAGAAAACTCTCCAGGTTAGAAATCTGCCAGAAAACTCTGCAGGTTAGAAATCTGTCAAAAAACTCTCCAGGTTAGAAATCTGTCAGAAAACTCTCCTGGTTAGAAATCTGCCAGAAAACTCTCCAGGTTAGAAATCTGTCAGAAAACTCTCCAGGTTAGAAATCTGTCAGAAAACTCTCCAGGTTAGAAATCTCTCAGAAAACTCTCCAGGTTAGAAATCTGCCAGAAAACTCTCCAGGTTAGAAATCTGTCAGAAAACTCTCCTGGTTAGAAATCTGCCAGAAAACTCTTCTGGTTAGGAATCTGTCAGAAAACTCTCCTGGTTAGAAATCTGCCAGAAAACTCTCCAGGTTAGAAATCTGTCAGAAAACTCTCCTGGTTAGAAATCTGTCAGAAAACTCTCCTGGTTAGAAATCTGCCCGAAAACTCTCCAGGTTAGAAATCTGTCAGAAAACTCTCCTGGTTAGAAATCTGCCAGAAAACTTTCCAGGTTAGAAATCTGTCAGAAAACTCTGCAGGTTAGAAATCTGCCAGAAAACTCTCCTGGTTAGAAATCTGTCAGAAAACTCTGCAGGTTAATCGAATATCACATACGGGAAAGTGTAACCATGTCTTACGGGGAAAGCGTGAAACTGGAAAAAAAACTAGGATGATCATTAAAGCTTTTGCTTTTTTTCTCATCAAAGTAATACTTTATCTTTCTGTTCTGTACTAGAAGTTTCCTAATTGTTCCATTTCCTTGTTCAGTTTTGATCTCTGAAACATTTATGTTTGGCTATGAACTCGACTGTTAGTTTGTTTTATTGTTTTGCTATCTTCGAGTTTTATGGTCTAAATATAAATTACTTACGCAGAGTAATGATTAAACAATTTTCACAAGAACAGCTCAGATGATATGTTACTGTTCTACGGAGGAACACCCAGTCATACCAGCTCCGATCAGCTCTGAGAACAAAGCCAAACAGTTCGAGGAAGATCTGACCCTTGATGCAGATCATACAAGTGCTGCTGTTCGAAAACTCAGCTGTGCTGAGGACAGAAGACAAAGCGCGGTTAGTGTAGGGTAGGTAACATTTCTTGATTTATCGATTTATATTAAGGAAGAAATGTTAACGTATTTCAGATACATTTGTCAGTCCTAGAAAAATAATCACCCATTAAAAATATCTATTAATAAAGCCTAGTTCGATTCGATCACAATCTTCTTACTTTAAGTACAGACATTTTTCCTGTACTTTTAACATATTAGTTAAACAAATGAAATGAATCGAGACGGAATCAATTCATATTTGGTTGACAAAAAGGTCAAATATGCACATCAGGAAGTGCCACATTTAGAAAAAAACAGCCTCCCCACACAGTAAAGATGAAGAAGAATAAAAGAGAGAGAGAGAGAGAGAGAGAGAGAGAGAGAGAGAGAGAGAGAGAGAGAGAGAGAGAGAGAGAGAGAGAGAGAGAGAGCGTGGTTAATAGAATGATCAGTTTCAAAAAAGACACCACAAATAATTAAACACAGACACGTTATTCAAATACTGGTGAACATTGAATTTCGGTCAAGATCCATTTATTATGGTTAGAATAGCAGGGCCTTAGATTTGTGACTGGTATCTCTTGAAAGAAGCCTACGGATATAAGGTTAAATATCTATATAAGGAAAAGCGACACGCGGAAAACACAGCCACCCGAAACAGCAAAACAGACGCGTAAAGTTATACAATTATTTTTTCGAAAACTGTGTTCATCCTTTTGTCATTTAATTGTAATAATTAATTTGCAGAATGGTTGGTGTAGGACTACTTACAGCTGTGTTTGGAGGGCTGGTTCTGATGGATTTTTATCTACTTCTTCAAGGAATCAAGAAACTCTTCTGCTCGAAAACAATTAAACCAGCCGAAATCAACTGTTAGGTTCAATATATTATAAAAATATCGTTATATTGTTAAAATTTTAATTACTTAATTTGGCTGTTACTGGCAAAAATGGAAATAACGGAGCAACAAATTTTATGAGGGCAAACAAAACGTTTACAAAACTCCGAAAAATCTTAAAATTTCAAACAAAAATAATTTTGTGCATTAAAATATGTTTTATTTTAAAGCACGTTATTATAGCAACCAATTCTTTTTACCTTCGAAAAACAAAAATGTAGAACCTCACAAAAGAACGGTTTATTTTAATAAGCGTAATAACTGAGACCGAATTGCATACAGTGATGGAAGGATTGACAATTTTCTTAATGTGTCAATGGGGAAGGGATGTATGTCATTGTAGCTATACCACGTGACTTTTTGGATGTTTGGATGTCTTGATAGTGTTTGGCATCACAAATGTTTTGTTGTTGTTGTTGTTTCTTGAATTTTGCTTCTTTTGTGTAGGATATCTTTTTTATTTTAATTTCATTTACTAGTTACCTTAGGTATTTGAATGTTAAAACTAGCTTTTTCCACTGTCTGGGTCGTATGTAGATAACTACAACTATTCACCTGTGATTACATTGAAGATTTGGTTCTTTTAACCTGTGAATAAACAATAAATATTGTGTAAATAATATGATAAAAAAGTAGATAATTAATATGAACATATTTTAAATAAGAATAATTACCGCTGCTGTATCTGCATTGTATATTTATCTGTAGTTGTTTCCCCTACAATACTATACAGCTACAACAACTATGTAGTATGTCAATAAAATGCCGTGTTACAATAAATTAAGAATTAAATCTAATACTCTTTTTGTCTGAAAGTTTGTATACGATTAATGTGGCTTTTTGTAGTTCTCTTCAGCCCAGACTGCTTGCAGGTGAAAACCTAACCTTGATACCAGACGATGATATATTTGTCCGCCTGAAATAAAAACAACAACAACAATAACTATTATATACCATATACTCATCAGAATATAACGTTAGTGCGTTATACATTGCATGAATGAATTGAAACGAATGCGTTAACTTAGATGTTAACTGTCAAATTTCTCTTTTCAACCTTTTTAGGGGTTGTCCCTGTTAGCTTAATTGGTTGCGTCGTCGGAATTGCAGGGCTTGACGCTGTCGCCGTGACGGTGCGTGTTCGCATTTTCATCTATTTGCAATCATCTATTCTTCATAACTTCGTTGGAAAATCTTCTGAAGAAACATTGCATTGAATAGACCACATTCATAGAGGATCAAGATGAAACGTCTTTAGCAGGCCAAAACATATACGTTACAGCAACAATTTTTACTATCCCTGGACATTTATTGTAACAAATAAATTTTCGTGAGTTGTCGATGCACCCTTTACACCATGAATAAGCCTTTTATCACGTGGTAGTGTAGATCCAGATCACACCAAATAGTTTTCTGTCTGATTTATTATTATGGAAATTGACATATTTTTGTATGGCGGAACCTTCGAACGAAGACAATTTCAAATAAAGCAAAGATTTCAGTTTATAATGTAAGTAAAGATTTTCTAAACACGTTCAAGAGACGATCTCGCTTATAATACAAATTGCAAGCAGAGCATCTATCTGTAGCATATAAACATTCAGAGTAAACAATTAAGAGAGGCATAATAACAGACTCTTTCCATTTTTAAAAGTGTTTTCGGATTTTTACCAATATGGTCATATCCATGCAGGAGAGCAAATTACTGAAACGGGACGTTTAAAAGGCACTAAATAAGAGAAATAATTGGTTGGTTAAGGTGTAACTCCTTCTGTCACTGCACTGTCATTGATAAATATAATAATCTCTCTAAGGGCAAAATGCAGTTGGTTAAAACTTTGCCCAAATGAATGTTATTAATATATCTTTATTTTATATACATACATTAAGAAAAGTTAGAACAGTATGGAGAATAACTAGACCTAAAAATTCCCTACATTTCTATTTACATCCAAATACAAAAACTAAGCAACAAAAATCAAGAACATAATAACTGCCAACAGTAGTTTGATACTTTAAAGAAAGATAGACCAACTAGGTTATATTTTAGAATATAAAGTTGTGAATGTGTGAATGATAAGGCACAAACTGGACAGAAAAAGGAGATATTTTCGAAGCGATACTAGACCTTCCCGCGACGACCAGGCAATTTAAAAGCGACAGTAACCTTATAGCAAACGGATACAATGAGGATGTCTTAAACAAATCGAATATCGTCATAACAACCTTTATTCTTCACTTTCCAGAAGTGATGAGTCAAAAGTGCCAACATCAATTAACGTAAAATACGGATTTTATATCAGTTTTTACGTCCTTTTGCTTTAATTAAATAAGAAAAACATCTTACATTCCCCGCTCGTTTATTTCTGTGAGAGTATTATTTCAATGCAATATCATTACCGTAAAGCAGATAAAACTATGGTATTCTGTTATATCATTTTATATCATTTACCAAAATGTTTTGCGTATCTAGCTTATATCCGTTTTCCTGTTCCAACTGCTGCAAGTTTGCGTTAAGGAAATTTCCGCTTCTGACAAAACAGCTATCTAGATTTTATATTACTTCCGGAACATATCCAACACACATATTTAGCATTTAAGCGGCATTGTTTTAATACAATAGCGCATGTCAGTTGAACATTTAGTGTTCATATCTTGGATTAGTGTTAAACAGAGATCCTCCCAGTTGCCCGATGGCATCAGAGGACCATAATTCTCTGGTCTTTGAAGATACCTCAGCTGTTGCCTCCATGATCAACATTATATGCACATATCGTTCTGGTAATGCTATGAATTGTCGAGGTTTTTATCAATAAATCCAAGCTCGTGAATTTAAAATATTTTCTAAGTAATAAAAGTTTAAGGTTATGATAGTAAGAAAAAGGAAATGACAGCTTAAATTAAGAGCGAAACATGTCAAGCCATCCATGACAAAACATACTTGCAACCGGAAATTAAAAATCAGGTTTTCGGATAAACCACTACTTAAGCAGATACTTTTTCGTTTTAAGACTGGCGCGCATGCGCGTCAGTCTTAAGTAACGATGCCGTGAACTCTGCGACGCGCAGTCTTGAACTTCGGGTGTATCATTGCGACCACGAGAGCGTATCAAGTAAGTGGGGTTTTGTGGTCACCGCGAGAGCAGGCCGAAATGTTCTGCACAATTGTGAAGCACAATGCAGCACACCATTCCACGAATTCTGAGCGATTGATAGTAAGTTTCCGTGTAATTTTGGAGCATCCATGCCAATAACGCCAGCTAACAAATGTAGAGTGATATCACGACCAGCTACGGCAGTGAACAAGTAACTGGATATGCATGAGTAGTTAAGTTACGCCTGAAAGATTTCGTAGTTGTGTGGCATAAAAAGTAGTGCATTTTAAGAAAATACAAATATTCGAGAAGGAATGCGAACTTTGAAAGATAATGCTACAAAATTAAAACAAGAAAACAATGTAATGTTGTTGTTCGAACAACTATGAAATGATATTAAAAGAACGATTAAAAACAAATCAGTCACGTGACAAGCGTAAGATAGCGTGGGTTGCCATTTTGGTTAGGTTGGAGCAGTTGTGGATCGAGATTTTGCTCGGCTTTCAAGGACCGGGCCGGAAGCCCGACGACCGTTAACAAGCTTTAATCTATTTCCAACAAGCGTTAAATTCATCCGTTTATTCAAAATCGACATGTCATAATTTTCTGTTTCTTGCATTGTGAACACAGGTCGCTTTTCAATACACACCTCATTCGAGGTTAAGCAATGGGCGATTTGACCAATAACACTCGATTTCTTTACTATCAGCTGGATAATTCCGCCTCTCCACGTGGCCGAATTCTCAAGTCTGTCGGTGTCGTTTGATCGTATTTTGGCTCTGCCGACTGTTGATATTCTCAATTAACAGCGGGTGTATTTGATAAATGTTCAATGACTTTAATGAGATGCGATCATGAGTAATAATTTGGTTATTCTTTGTCCTGTGATTAGAAGACAAATTCTTCGAAAATTGTACTGTATAGATGAATGAAAATAATTGCGCGATAATTGATTTGTTTTAAACAAGCAAGTTGCAGTTAGAACTTAACAATCAGCTCATTTTCGTCGGACACATTTTTAAGTACGTATGCGCAGAAGAACGACGACTCGTCGATTCTATCTTATTTCAAGAGAAACCGGCCTTGTGTGGTTGATGCCAACTCCTTCGGGCATTCTGAACTTCAAAATTCTAGAAATGAGATCGAGATAATTCCGGATAGCCCTACAAGAGCGACTGACGACGCCAAGTACCCCTTCACGTCGTGAAATTACTTCGACGCCGGACGCGGTACCCCAACATGCCGAGACACTGAATCAACGCCGGCTACCTCGAACAGCCAGTTCGATCCAGTCAGGTGTCGATCCTAAGTGGAAGAAAGTCTACTCCTGGTTGCAAGAAGTTGGCAATGGTCTTTTATATATACATGTATATTTACTTAGCCTTGTGACTTGCCTTAAATAAATAAAATAACTCAATTTCATGCTACTATAATAAAAAGGGAAATATGCATATCAGGAATCGCCACACTCATAAAACACCGCCTCCCCCTGCAGCAAAAAAAGAAGAGAGGAAAATAAATGATTTGTTTGTTTGTTGATTGTTTAACAAAAAAAGAGAACCGTATGGGTTAGCGCCTTGGAACAGTCAGTGGCAAAATAATTTGCTACTGGGGGATTAAATCAGGTTCTAGGGGCGCACTATATAATTTATTATACCTGTTTGTGTTAACTGAATACCTATTATGATATTATTTTTATATATATGAAGCTGTCTATATGTTTACTGGTATCGTCAAGTTATTTAATCTCAGATTGTGAGTGTTTTTTTCCACCTTATCAAGATAAAGCTTAATAGCAGGCTAAACAATTCAACATTAAATTCATTGTTACTCGAGTACTGGGAGTCAAACCCGTCACTACTGAGACCATAACTTGTTCGAAGCGATTGACTTTTATTATTTTAGATGAACTTGAACCCTAGGGAGATGGTCTTTTTTCTAAATAAATTTGCTATTCCTGAAATGCATTTTTGTGTGTTGAAAGGTACGGAAGTGTCCCGTTAACAATTTTATATACGAAAGAAAATTATGCATATCAGAAATTGCTACACTCAGAAAAGAGTAGATCACACAGGAGATTCTTAAGCGAGTTACCTTCCAGATCATACACAACCTGTTGCTTATTTGCAATGTTCTACGCCAGCTTTGTCCACACCATTATCCTTAATTCTCTTTCCCTATATCCCACTCCCAAAAGAAATAATGAAAGATACAGAATGACGAGGAACTCGACTACCTCAAGAAGCAGAGCAATTTACTTCGGTTTTCTTGGATGAACAATACTTCTTTATCTTCATTTAAGGCAAATGATATATAAAAATATGATGGGGACTCCAAAATATTTAGCGTTTTTTATTCCTTACTACGTTTTATAATTACTTTACACCAAACTGTCGTGTGAAGTAATTTATCATTTTAAGGGTTTATACGAATGATATATTGTGTATACGTGTGCCCTCTTGGATCAGCCTTTATTCATCAACAGCGATGTACACGGTTAAACCTTCCGGTGAAGAAAGGAATTTTTTCCTGCGACCATTTTTACCAGAGTTATGGCCCTTTGTTATTACAAATTTTGTTGCAGCAGTGGGACATCAGTGTCCGAGGACACATTCTAGTTTTTTAACTGTAGCAATCGTCTATAACGATGTGTATCAGTTGGGACTGTCTTAACACCTGCAAATCCTCTCCACGGTGTTGCTGATTGCATGTGCCTTGCTATTGCGTGTGCCTTGCTATTGCGTGTGCATATACATGAAAAGTCATTTCTTGCAGAGAAATATTAGATTAAAGACAACAAATATTTATAATAATTGAATAATATCAATAAGTTCCGGATTGCGTGAGTGCGCGCGTGTTTTGCTGTTGTTGTTTGAGGTTGCTGTTGTTATTGTTTTGTATTACAAATAAGGGTGGGTGCTAGTGAAGATGACAATATTTCCCTCAATGTTAACTCCATGAAGTCCATCATGGAAAGAACGGTCACAACAAGCAGTTAACTCTTAATTACATATATACGGGTTTTATCTCATATGCGACCAATGTAGATCCAGATTAGTCGGAACATCCGTGCCGTGCGATCAGGATCTGCATTGGTCATATTTTGGTTGATAAAAATGTAATATATCTAGCAGTGTTGATCCTGATCAGACGGCACGAATGTAATGGCACTGGTGAATAAAAATGTGCATGTAAATTCCTAAGTATTGTAGGACGCTCCTATATAAAAAGGGGCCATAAAGATCACTTACCAATACATTTGCCTATTGTAGCCGTAATCCCCACAGGGATGTCTACCGATTCTTGCAGCCTAACTTTCTAGCTAGCGTCCATGTTGTAGTCCTAGTTCTTCTCCCCGGATACACTATCTACTTCCGGTGACGTCACCCGGGTCTCGCTAAACTACCAACAATACCACAACCACTACACTCCTCCCCACTTTATTTCAAAGGAGTGAGCCATCGGTCGGTGAGAATCTGGACATCTGGCATATCTTCCTGGGATCCACCAGTACTATGCCCTATGACAGCCATTCATATGGTGTCAGTTTCCTGGGTAAATAACCAGTACTCGTACTCGGCTAGGAGAAACGATGACGCATTCTCCAGCCTCAATACCCTGACTAGTCCGCACATGACTCTAGTCTCTAGCCAGGGGACAGGTTTTTGACTTGTGCAAAACCTGACCGAATTGTCATGACAGTACTTCTGCCTAGTCGTTCGCTGGCATCACACCCTGTGATGTGATAGTTTTGCCACAGGACCTACTCACGGTAAGAGATTGACAACTTCACCGTGCTGTACCATACCACAAAATTGCAAATGGCGCAATTACATCTTAGGATTTACCATACGTACCAGTCCTTCCGAACGACCATTCTGCTAAGTGGTGAACTATGAGCCACCAGGATCCCATGGCTCCCATTCTTCGGCGCTTCCAGCACCAACACCACACGGCGGGAAAGCGCATGCACGCTTACCCTCAGCTGGATCTCCTTGATCCCTTAAATCTGTGCCCACAGAGCCCTGCTTTACTCTGATGACACCCAGGTACCTTATTTCCACAGTCGGGCTTTCTAACGTCACTGGTTCATTCTTACATATGGACAACCCAGTTTCCCCTTGATCCAACCCAGCACCCGTATCCCCCTCAATGTGGCCATCATTGAATGATACCCCTTGTGCTACCCCTGGACCCACAGAAACTTCTACGTCCATAAACCCTACTTGAACCACCCACCTCAAGGCCCTACTACACGAGTCACACCCTGCACAGAGCAATTCCACTGACCCATGACCTACTGCCTCGACATGCCCAACAGTGACCTGTGATCCAGCCAACTCAAACTTTGACTGATCACCTCCATGTACCCCTATGCTATCGTTAGCATCTCTTTCAAAATTTGGTGGGATCCCCAGTTGATCAAGATTCCCCTGCTTATCAACTACCAGATCACCCTCTAACCTTTCCCCACCCAAATTTTCTAGTGTTAAGCCGTGTTTGCCTATCTGTGACACTTCTTGGGACTGAATTCCCTCAACTACCCTTATGTAACCCACAGATACTTCATCAGCCTTAACCTCATTCCCTGATACAACACTATCATAATTTACCTCTGCCCCCAGTTTATCCCGTGCAAACTCAACCTCAGTTGCAACCTGTTCGGGGCCAACCCCCTCAGTGACCTGGGGCAATGTTTTTAACTTCTGACCTACAAATTGTCTTTTTGATGGACAATTTCTACGAATGTGGCCTTCTTTACCACACCTAAAACATTCTGTAAACCCTGGTTCCTGGTTTACCTGAGCAATGACTGTTCCTAAAGTCTGGCACAACTCCTCAACCATTGCATTGAGAGTTGTATCTGGCTGCACAGCATGTTCCTCCTCATCATTGGAATAATCATCCGCATTGCGCATGATGAATTCCCCGGCAGACCTTCCATAAATGGCCTCATGTACATGCTGGTAATGTCTTACCATGCTCACCGCTTTGAGCACGGTCTTGGGGTCTTTCATGCAGACATGGTGACCGGCATCGCGGTCAACCAACCCTTGGCAGAATCTGCTGACCATCTGCTCTGATGCATACCAATCTGGAAGTTTTCGGAATGCCTTTGACCCAAGCGTCATAACCCTGTCGGCCCAGTCTTCAAGCGACTCACCAGGTGCCTGGTGTGCTTGCTGTAACTGCAGTTGTGCTGTAGCTGGCGTTTCGTGGTCACCAAATCGTTTTGCTAACTTTCTTAGCAGTTGACGATAGGTGAGATTGTCTTCACCATCTGTGATGATCAACCAATAGTCTGCAGCTTTCCCTGTCAGACACCAACAAAGACAGTCTATGCATTCTTCCTCAGTCCATTCGCATGCATGCGCATAGCTTGTGAACTTCTTGTGAAACAACTCCCAATTACCTTTACCGTCGTAAGTCAATGTGCTAGGTAGCGAATCAATGACTTGACGCGCACGGTGAAGCTTCTTGTTTTTCCTCAAAGAACGTTTGTTTGAATGTTTATCAGATTCGATGACGATATCTGATCTTTTCTGTGAACGAGGTGAAAGTTTATCAGATTCGATGACGAAGTCTGACTCTTTCAGCAAGCGAGGAGGTCTGTCAGATACGATGTCGCTATCTGACCCTTCATCCTCACTGGAACTTGTGAAAGTTTCCAGTTTCACCTTATGTCTTTTGGACAAGCGTGAACGAACAGTTCTGGTAGAGGTGCATCTCCCTGCCTTACCCCTTGCGTATCCTGCAGCCACATCACTGTCAGTAGTATCATCATACTCACTGACCGAATCACTTTCACTGCTGGTCTCTTGTGCATGCGCATACTTAGACCTCTTTTTTGTGAAATCTATCATCTTTATAGATTCCGGAGACAGCTTCTTTCTGCATAGGTTCTCAAAAATGTCGCGAGTTATGTAACCATTGTTTTCACGTACAAACATTATGGTCTTGGCTAGACGAGAACGGACTCCTGGTATAAGCTTTAGGCTCTTGTAAGGTGCAAAATTGATGGCAATTTTGTGCACTTTAGGCCGTCTGAGACTAGTCTTGCGATAGACTCCCTCATTACCACTCGAGTCTTCGTCTGCAGCGAACATCCTTAAATACTTTTGCAAAACAACAAAGAATTACTACTACTCTTTATTTACTAGTGTGCAACATGGCAAGAATCAGTATATCAACAACAAAAGGCAAATTATAAATATCAAACAATTTCCATCAACACCACCCTCCCCCTCATTTCAGAAAAAAATAAGGAGCTTCAATGGTGACATTTACAAAGAGAAACCGGAAACTGGTCTTGATCCGGGATACGCAATTGAAATGGACGAATTGCGTAATGGCGCCCGTCGGCTTGATGTACATCCTCTCTGTAAATGATGTTCCAAGCAAAAGAGATGGCTCTTAATTGCTTTCCTGTGAGGGAAGGGGAAATTTATCAGATACGATGACGCAATCTGACTTCCCCACCCCTGGAATTTGCATGACATCAGACGTCGTTGATGATTGAGGTCGTTGATCTTTCGGCATGGCTGGTTCGGAGGTTACACAATTCCGATCAAAATTAATTGATAATTTTAACCGCTGCCACCATTGTAAGACGCTCCTATATAAAAAGGGGCCATAAAGATCACTTACCAATACATTTGCCTATTGTAGCCGTAATCCCCACAGGGATGTCTACCGATTCTTGCAGCCTAACTTTCTAGCTAGCGTCCATGTTGTAGTCCTAGTTCTTCTCCCCGGATACACTATCTACTTCCGGTGACGTCACCCGGGTCTCGCTAAACTACCAACAATACCACAACCACTACAGTATTCCGAATGAAATTATTGTCAAGCGTTGCCTGTGCAACAGGTTATTAAACTGAGCATTGAAACCAGTCTCAAATCTCAAGCATGTGATTGGCTGAAATGGCGACTGGTCATATGCTTGAGATTTGATTGGTTTCCATGCTCAGTTTTATAACCTTCAGCCCAGAAAATATCTCCAGAAAGAACTTGGATGACATATTCTGTTACTATGTACAACATGTTTGGTAAGACGATGTATGTTACTTACATCTTTTCCGTCATGTCTGATGGTTTGTTCGTTGGCTTCCTATATATTCAATTCGTGCCGTTTTCACGTAGCATTCATAAACGGTTTTGCATGAAAATATATCGATTAAATGTTTATTTATTGACTTAATATTTTAAGATAATTTAAACTTACTGAAAAATATTTAATTTATTAATTATTTACTTATTGTAAAAGTTTAGAATATTCGACAATCACACCCAAGCCAGTAACTTCAGTACAGCCACGTGGTTGCTCTTCAGAGCACGTGTTTATATACTTATCTCTATGGAAAGCTCTATGGTACAGGTTCAGTTAGTTTAATAAGACAAACTTTGAGGAAAGACACGAACATACTGTACGTACTGATTAATTTTACAATTGGTTAATTATTTTTGTATATTGTTGATCTGCATGTTACGACAAACATGTCTTATCTGCTAAAACATAACAATTATATTTTGCGAAACATATGTGTGAATTCGAAACAATTGCTGACACATTTTATTTTGAATTTCAGTCTGCACGTTAATCCAAATGCTGTTGAAAATAAAAACAATGCATTATGTGAATTCTCTCAAGCTATTAAGGGAAGTCAAAAGAATATGTTGATGCCCTTGTAATTGTTTAATATTTGAGTTTTGACGCACTTAAAATGTTGGCATGCAGCTTGCCAATTATTTTGTATTTTTTTCCTTTGCAAGGTTCCCTAATTTGTTTAGTGTGTGTTCTTTTCCACGATCGGTATGCCGTAACAAATACCGAACAATTTTACTTTTTAGTTAATTAGTTGGATAATTGCATACAAGCAACAATAAGGATGTGTCTGCTGGAAATGCTTTTTAATTGGGGGACGTAAATTTGCCATGAAACACTTCGAAATGTTACAATGTGATATGATTTATTAGACAGACATTTTCAATTGTATCGTAAATTTAATGTGTGTTTAATTAAATCTAAAGTATTTCTGAGTTATACGTAGAACTAATTCTGTCAATAATTGATGAGCACTGATCACGAAAAAGACTAAGCATGCTTGGTTATTTATTTATCTACAGTCGATTGCTTTGCTATTACCTTCGTTTAGATGATGGCGTCAGGGGTTTAGAAGTTTATGAAGATTTCTAGGCAAATATTGTAAAAGAACGTGGAAGCTCGATCTGTTTCTTTCATTCCATCGTGTTCTTACTGATTTGACTCCAGGGCTCTGTGCCTAAATTTATAAAAGTGAGCATGGAAACCAGTCTCAAATCTCAAGCATTTGACTGGCTGAAATGACGACCAGTCACCATTTCAGCCAATCAGTTGCTTGAGATTTGAGACTGGTTTCCAAACTTAGTTTTATAACCTTTAACCCTGGTCTTAGTAAGGTTATCGAGTGTTTTTTTTCCCTTGACAATGCCGTTAGCTTCCTATATTATGTACATTTGTTTGTTTTTGCATGAAATATTGTTGTCAGCTTGGTTGAAGCTATTTCACAGAGAAAACTTGAAAGGTCGTTGAGTACATTTATAGTTGTGAAAATATTGAGTCGCACTCTTCCTGGGGCTAGGCGATCACCGATCATATTATTTGAATTTGTCAGCGTGGATGGTAAAGTGTATTAGCTATCATCTGCGCTGCTTGCTGAGATAGCCTCGTTCTGAGAAATCTATAACTATTCATGAGGATATATTAAGAAAGGCCTATTCGGGGTATACTCTTCAAAGTTGAAAAATAATTAAATACATCATTTGCACATTTTCTTTATGAAAGCATCATTAAATCCTCTATATGCGTTTGGAAACCACTGACATTCAATAAAGGTATGGGTTAAAACAAGTCACAAAATCGTCGGTATTGGGAATATTCTCCGTTCACAAATTTCACGTCTCTATATTAAAATAAGGACTTTTATGTGATTTTACAACAATACAGTATATTCGGATAAATCTTCCTTGATCTTTGGGTTTGTGAATTAATTTTTATTTAACTTATACTTCTTTTTGCGCATTTGAGAAATAAACGGATTGTCTTAAATTATGATCTTGAAGATAAACATAATCAAGTAGATGGATAATGTCATGTAAGAAAGGCTTTAAGTTCTGAAGTAGCATTATGGAAATTAATTGCTTGGTTACGTTGTAAACTGAGATAAATGAGGGTGCTGGATTTTACAGATATTTTGGCGACCTTGCACCTGGTTGATTCATGAAAGTTTTATGCTCTGTTCGTCTGCTAAAAGAAAATCTTTCAATCTTTTTCGTCTAACAAATGAAATAAATGGTTCGGATGTCGTTTACATAATTCAAGCTTAAAAGTTGACTCATTTGGGCTAGTTTTTTTTCTGTTGGAATTCTCAAACAGAACAACTTCAAAACAAGTGTCAGTGAAATCACTGAAATTAAGACAATGCGCGATAATATATACTCGATATATCTGTCCACTGTTATATTATTAAAAACTTGACAAAGTAAAAGAAAGTGACAAAAGCTAATTTCATAACACATAGCCTTTCGAAAGTTTTATTTTCGGGCAATCCATACAGTATTTTGATCACTTTTGTTCTGTTCTGTTCTAACTTAAACTTACTTAAGCGATTGGTCTTTTAAAGAGTGTTACATACCACGAAACGTCACTCTCAGAAAACACAACTACCCAACACAGCAATCTAAATGAGAATTAGGAAAAAAACAACTAAGACACGCGTAAACGATTTACAAACAATAGAACCTTATTAGTTACGGATTAGGAGCAGTCACAGTAATAGATGAAAAAGGAATTTTGAAAGCCACCGAACACTACAAATATGAAACGTTTTGATCGAGCCTGTCCATGAGCAGAAATGTATAAATGCATATTACTGCCCACGCCGTCTAGCCCCGGGTTGAGGACAACTCAATATTTACACTAAAAACATGGAGAATTTCTATCCATCCCAAACGATGATATGCTTATGGCAGTGAACATAGAACGTTCAATGCGTATTTTCAGATTAATACCAATACATGTTCAGCGGCATATGGTCCCAAGCTTTTAAAATGAGTTTTTCCTTAAAGAGAAAACAATAGGCGGAACGGAACAGAATATAATTTTGACGGTGTAAGTGATGATATTAATCCTGCACATCACAGACAACTCCAGGCAAATTTTAAAAAGCAGGAAGAATATCCCTTAGGGTGAATGAACAATATCTAAATCTATATTGGCTGGGATATTGAAAAACATATTTGCCACTGAGTTTAAACCAGGTTATTTTGGTGCACTTGCCTCAAACTTGCCCAAGAATATTCTCATTTAAACAAACAAGTTGCCCTGGTAAATGTTCTCAAACCCACCTATCTACTCGACAAAGTTGCACCGAAAAGCACTTCACCACAAAAAGGAGAGTAGCTATTTGCACCGGTCAAACAAAACTGGTAAGTTTTCTATGACTTTACGTCTGGAGTTCAATCAGCGTATTCTGACTTGTTATTGTCGATACTTTTTGCGGAGATCTTTTCTTTATTCCAAGCACGATCTTGTGGTATAAAAGGTACCATTTAGTAGCATTGTCACTGCATATATTTAAAATGAACAAATACGATTAGCACGTCTGTATTAGATTATTAAACTCCCAGTCAAAAAAGGTCACCATTATCGGCTGCTTTATTGACATTATCTGACACAGGAACAAATTAAGACATTTCTTTTTCAAATTAAACAGTACAAATTGCGTCCTCTAAATGTTGATTTAACACGTTCGAAAAAGTAAGCTAAGCTCTGTGGACAAGATAAGGCAGAGCGATTGCGCAATACTAAGCTTACATATTATTTCCACTTCCGCCCCTTTTATGCAACAGCTCTCTAATGATAACTTTAATTGTTTTGAATTGTTCTTGTTTCATAGTTACTACGACAAAAATATCAGAGATCAAGTCAATGCAAATCTAGCTTAAGACATTGCAATGACTTACCCTTGAGAACGAACACGTCTGAATATTTTTTTTCATGAGGCGCATTATGTGTTTTAAACAGATGTAAATAAATTAAGGATGAACCGTGCACACATTTGCGTTATCGAGACAGCGCTTGTTCTTGCCTCTAGTTCTAAATACGTTGATGGCGGACTTGGTTGTTTTTATTCATAAACGGTTTGAGCCCCAGGCTCTCCTTTTATTAAGTTTTTTCCGGTTCTATAATAATTCATAGTGGTGTTTTGCAATTTGTCAACTTAATGGCAAACAGTGCAAAGCTTGATCAGATCGCGCGGATGCACACTCTAATCTGTGTCTACAATACTCGCAAATGTAACATAACCTTTGACATGATGACTAGCGGTTATTACAACAGCAATTACATGTGGACTTGTTAGATGACAACGGTTTCAGTACCAGAAATAAAGACATATAGTTCGCAAGATTTATCGCTGATACCCAAATTTTATCCCAGAATACAACTGCAGATAGAAAGGCGAAATATGCACAAACACTGCTAGAAAATGTTGCTCAACCCGTGTTAAAAGGAGGATTGATTAACAAATTGAAGAAAATAAAGGAAATATCATTTTATCGACTTCATTTATAAAATTCATCTGTTATAAAGCTTCCAACATTAGATTCTAAAGCTTCGCTTTACGACGATAAAAGGTTTTTGAAGTCTATGAAGGTTTCTATGGAAATATTAAAACAAGTTGTAGCTCGCTCGTTACCATTCCTGTCATCGTGTCCCTGCTAAATTAACACGGTGTTCCGGTCTCGACAAGGGCATTGAAAGGTTAAGGGCCTTATTTTCTTGATAGTGCCTTTATATGCTACTTATATTTTGTGGATTGTTTACTTTTGCAAGCATAATTGTTGAGTAGGTGGATGGATAATACATAATTGTCAAGGCAACTAAAACATGTTTGTCCATATAAGAACCTGATGGGGCAAGTGAGAGGTTGGTGCTCTCAGTAACAATTATGTTTTGCCACCGACCATTCATCGGTGTTAACTCCTCTGGTTCTCTGTTTTTTTCTTTTATCTGGGAGTCTTACGCCGCTGAACATGGAATGATATTAATCTGAATTTACCGGATTACAGGTTCCATGTCCACCGCCATATACACACCATCGTTTGGAATGTATTGAAGTTGTGCCGGCGGTTTATTTGTGTAAATATTGAGTTGCGCTCAACCCGGGGTTATGAAGCATTGAGAGTAATATGCATTTCTATTACTGCCCAATCAAACCGAGTCTGCAATATTTTTATATTTCCCGTATTCGGTGGCTTTCGATGTTATAGTTTTGTTAATTCTTTGTTTGTCTGTTTAAGAATTAACCATATTATGAAGATATGCTATTATTTTCTCTTATATTAAGGTGTGTATTGAAAGTTGAAATATGCATATCAGGAATCGCCACATTCAGAAAAAACAGCCTCCCCACACAGTCAAGAAGAAGAGAGGGGGAGAGAGCATGGTTAATAAAATGATCAGTTTCAAAAAAAGACACCACTAACAATAAACAAAAATGAGAACCCGAGGGGTTACCGCCTTGGAACGGTCAGTGGCAAATCAAATTGCCACTGGGGGTTTAAACCAGGTTCTAGGGTGCACCAACCTCACACTTGCCCCAACAGGTTCTCATATCACAAAACAAATACAAGTTGTCTTGGTGAAAAACTCCAACCCACTTATCAGCTTAACAATGTTGCATGCAAAAGCACACAAACATATAAAACATAAGAAGTTAAGAGCATTGCAAAGCCGAAGGGGCGGGTACTCAATGATCTTACCGAGACCAGAGCTCCTGGAGTAAAATCAGCAAGAACACGATGACAGGGATAAAAGAAACAAATCGAGCTTCTAGGTTCTTTTAAGAAAAGATTTCCCCATTAACCTTCATAAACTCTTAAAGCCCTGCCACCGTCGTGCAACCAAAGAGGTAAGCATAATGAAGGGTTAATCACCAGGCCTGCAGAGCGCTGTAAAATATCATGTTTGTATTTTCTCGATACGCATTTTCAGTTCCATATAGAAAGGAAACAAATCTAAAATTGACTCTTAAAAGAAAATGGAAAATGAATCTGTCTAAAATTGCAAGCAAAGCATCCGTATAAAGTTACATTCTAATGGAAAATATATCAACCTTACTATAACTATTTCTAGCAACATTTCTCTTCTCAGAAAAAGTTGTTGTTCAAATGTTCAATGATGAAAGGATAGAGGCTGGATTTGGGCTTTGCATTTTCTGTAAGTGTATTTTGTATAAGGTTGAAAATGTAATGATACTTAGTGACGCATACCTAGAATCCAGTTTGAATCCTCATATCGTGCTTCAAACGTAAGGAGTTGCCAACCTGAAAAGGTTATCAGCATCAGCATTCATTTTTGTTCAATAGATCCCGTGCTACGCCTTTACATCTTCTAATCAAACCGAGCCTTGAATATTTTCATATTTGTCATGCATGGTGGCATTCAAAATTTCCTTTTTAATGACCTAACAGGAAGTCGGTTTGCTAATGGTTAAACATTATAACATTACTCCGAAGACTAGGTTAATAGAGAGGCAGGTTATAAAAAGAAGCAGCATGTTTTGGCTGTTATTTCTAAGTTATAACACCATTGTAAGCAAAAACGTGCGTTCAAAAAAAATTAATTTATATTCTGTCGCCCTATCTTTTTTATAAATTTACAATAAAAATGATATAAGTACGTCTTTATTAGAAAAAAAGACTTTCGTTTGAATGAGGGTTAATGATAACGGAGGATTAATTATATATTATCTGACCTAGGAACACATTAACATACCTCTTTTTCAAATATATCACTACCAATCTCATCTTCTAAACTTTACTATTGATTAAGCACATTTGAATCTCCAAGTAGGAGATTTTGCATGACCATTGTACAAGTATTTGATGACAAGTATTAAGTTCCGTTCTTACCATACAGGAGTATATGTCCATAAAGATTTTGTTGATTTTGAACTGAACTGCATGTATTTCGAAAACAAAACGACAAAAATCCGCGTTCGAGTCATTGCAATTCTAGAAATTATTATGCCGGACATTCAAGAAAAACGTGGCTTTATGTGACACTGATTGACATAAGACTAAAAGAGTGTTTTGATACGAAACCATTTTTAAACTATTAAAATATGTAATGTGCATGAATTGCGCTATTGACAACGCTGTTTGATGCATTTGTCATGAGAAAGTAAATAATTGACGGTGATTGAGGTGGTTGCTGTTAATTAATATACTATACTGTCTGGTTTTTTAACACGGGTAGTCCATTAACAGCGTGCGAAGTGGTATTTTTTGTGAAATTTATTAACTAAATAGCAAACATTAGGGTTAATCTATCAATGTTTCGATTCCATATAGGAACATAAATGTTTGTCTTATAAGACGACCTTACTTTAGAAAAAAAGGAATAAAATCTGTAGTTGTCTCCAAACGAAATGAAACAGACTAATTTACAAGGAAAGCATCCGTGTTTTATTACATTTTAATGGAAAACACATTGCAATCTATCTCGATATCACTGCAAATGGCTTTGCTCAGCCCAGACATCAGGAACTAAACGAGATTTCCTGCAGCGATTAGATTGGGTTTCGTTGAAACCTTTAATATAGACCACTAGAAATTTTAAGGCACAGAAAAGATTTTTTAAGTGAAATATGCATATCAGGAATCGCTACACTGAGAAAAACAGTCTCCCCGCTCAGTGAAAACAGTAGAGAGGAAAATAGAGTATGTGTTTATTAGAATATCAATTTTCAAAAAAAGAAACACATCTGTTCAAAAATTTCGACGTTTTACAGACGTAGGAGTGATTTCGTATATGGGCATTACATCTTCGAAAAATAGATCTTTTGCATTCAGACTGGGTTTTGCGCGCCTACAGCACTGTTTAGGACCGTGTGTATTGCTGAAAACGAAACAATTTGACAGTCAGATTAGCTTCTTTATTGTTCATTTTGTGGTAATAGATGAAAAGGGAACTTTGAAGACCCTCGACCACGACAAATATGAAAATATTGCAGGCTCGGTTTGATTGAGTCTGTTCATGGGCAGTAATGGAAATGCTTTTTACTGCCCACGCCTCCTAGCCCCGGGTTGAGCGCAACTCAATATTTACACCAATAAACAGTACAATTTTGATCCATCCCAAACGATGGTGTGCATATGGCGGTAAACATGGAACGTTCAATGCGGTATTTTCAGATAAATACCATTCCATGTTCAGCGGCGTAGTTGTAGTTTCTGTAAACAGTATTTTCCTTAAAGTAAGCAATATATTTTCAAAAATAACAACAACCGTATTTAGGGATGACCTACATTGTTTTACTGACTATGCATCAATCCCTATTATGCTCCATGGTTTCGCTTTAGTGTACAATTGTAAAATTGATGATAGATCAGAATAAAATGTAGGTTAATATTCATATTTTCATTTATAGCTACACATTAAATAAAATCTTAAAATTAAAGAATATTAATGCAAAGATTTATTTTAATGGGGTTGGTTTGAATTTGTTCTCATGTAATCTAAATAAAGCGATGACTCAGATTTCTGTTAATCTCTATCCATGAGGGGAAATAAAAACAAAACTATCTGTTTATTGATTAGGTCAATGTTTTGTAACAGGAAAATAATTTTAAAACAAATAATAAATTTAATTTACTTTCATGAAGCTACTTAAATGACTGGATATGTATAATACTCTTTGCATATTTTATAGGGATAACCCAAATAATTATGTTATATATATATATATATTTCATACAAAAAAATCGTTGAAATCATTTTTGTAGTTACACAATTTTATGTTGCAATGGAAGATAGAGTCGGGTAATTTGACTGGCCACCACGCCAAAACTTATATCTTATAAACTTAAAAAAATGATTGAAATACCTTATAGCAAAGCTCTAAAAAATTGTATGAAATGCATACAAGAAGAAAACATTAACAATATATTCAAACAGCTAAAAATACTGTAAACAATTTTAAAAAATCTTTTTTTTTTTCATGATTTTGCATTTTGTCTGTATTGCCTTTTTGCCAAAGTGATCTAGCGAAAAAAGAAGTCCGGATATGAATGCTTCTTTCTGTATACTTGCGTAAAATATATACTGAAATTAATATTCATTGATTTAAAAAAAGAAACGGAGAAACATTTTTCGATTCAATTAATATTTACTTAAAATCGTATGGTCACTTTAATATTTGCAGTTAATTCCACTTTAAATTGATTGTAGAAAAAAACAAACAATACCTGTACAATGGCGGCAAGGAATGCCATGGCAGTGTATGGCTGCTTTCGTTTAATGTTGCCCTGCTTTTAATAAGAGGTACTTATTTCAATAACACAAACGCATTAAATAGTCTAACCTTATATTTAATATTACCTCACGCTATGTTTTCATCTTATTTTTTGTCCAGGTTTTCTGCTACGTTTTAATTTAAAATAACACCAGAATTAAGCAAAGGCAATTTTATTGTCAAATTAAGAGGAATGTTTAGAGATACGGAGTTATGCTAAGGTTCATATCAAGTTGGGTATCGAGATTTTACTGTCGTCCCTCTGTACTATGGTTTAGAGGCGTCACACACACGCGAACCCTGGACCTACAAGACATTTGTAATATTTTATCTTTTGACATATTCAAAACTAGACATTGAATAATGTCATTGTGGTATTTTGATACGAATATGCCTGCTGCATTGAGCAAAATTTTCTTATCAGCAAATTTATTTTTTAAATTTATACATTTCAAAATTAAATAAAATTTTAACATTGTTTTCCTTTTAAAATTCCATTTTCATCTATTTATGTAAACCTTACACTGCAAGAAATGTTTTGTAGTCACAAGTTTTATATCACTGTTTATCTCTTAAATTCATTGTTGTGGTACATTTTGACTTTAATACACTCAGTCTGATATATCCTTTTAGTGTAACAGAATTAAACTATTTGAATACTAAATAAAATTAAAATGAAAGAAAGGCGATCACTACCTTTATTCGGGCTTAATCAAACAGGGCTGCATCTGTTTCCGGTAACATTAGACGACCTTATACACCAAAGAACACAAACCGTTGGCTTTCTTGGCTCTCTAACAACAGTTTGCGTACCAGTTAAGCTAATAGCTATCATCGAAGTCAGCGGGAAAATATTCTATCCTTTATAGAAATATTAGGCAGATAGAATGGTTTCGAACTCAGCACTCGTCATGGCAACACGAGTCACGTGATGTTTTAAAAATTATTCAGATTCTCCCGATTAGTCGAGTCAGGCATCACAATTTGTCAGAATTCAATCACTCGCTCACATAACACCTGATATCATCACTTAATTTATTTCACATAAAACATAACGTCTAATTAGTGCGATACTGTCATGTTTTTATACATAGAAAGCGTTTTGTTTTATGTTTTGTGATTTTGTAACACTATCAGCGCTTTTAATGAGTTCTGTGCGAGAAGTTTTCAATGGTTTGCCAAATTGCTTAGTGATGACGCAGGCAGAGTCAATAAATTTTCTTGAAAAATATCATATTTACCCGGTCCTGTTTAGTATCACTTGTCTGCGTGCTGGAACTATCCTTTCAACAGCAATCATTAAATGCCATTAAATTTGTAAAACAAAACCTTTGGTTATTCGCCTTTTACACTTGATCTATATGCTTCTTTGTTGTTTTCTGATAAGACTTATTTTCTCTTTGTGCCGTTTTAAATAAACATTATTCACTTATATCGCTTCCATTTAGATAATATGTTAATTTGTTGTCCCTTTTACCATACTTATGTCGCGTTATGAATCTATCAAATATTTATGAGAAGCTTTCGGGATAGTTCACTCGGAAAAGCACTCACCATCTGAACGAGGGGTCGGGTCCATGGTCCGAGCCCCGGTCGGGCTGCAATGTTTTCGTTCTTTGAACTGTATTGTGGGGCCATGGTAAGAGAAACTTTGGGGTTAAAGCCTCAGTCAGTCGCAAAACAATTTGCCACTTGGGGTTTCAACCATGTTCAATGGTGCACCAACCTCAACTTCAAACGTGTACGTGTAATTTGTCAATATTTACAACAATTAACATTAAAATTTGGATCAACCAAAATCCACGGTATTAATATAGCGGTGGACATGGAACCTTCAGCGCGGTATTTTCATTCTATTACATGTAAAGGGAACTTTGAAAGCCGACGAACACGACAAATATGAAAATATTGCAGGCTCGGTTTGATTGAGCCTGTTCATGGGGAATAATGCATATTACTGCCCACGCCGCCTAGCCCCGGATTGAGCGCAACTCAATATGTACACCAATAAACAGTACTATTTTGATCCATTCTATGTTAAATAATTTGTCTCTACAGTAGATCAGCCCGTAAACATGGGTACAGAGGTTCTGAAAACATCTCTTACTACACAGATAACAAATCAAAGTCTCTGACATTTTTGACGTGACTTTGTCTTTTGCTTAACAAAAAAGTGAATGATAATTAAAACTTTGCCAGAGATAACCATATAGATAAACATGAAAACACGCATGTCACGTAACACATGCCTGTCCGTTCAGGAAAACAAAGGCATGTCAAGAGAGAATTCTATTTAAGGCCTCGCAAAGATTGCAAAGTAGAAATCTATAGAAATCTACTTTCGGTTTGAACCAGGAAGTAAGTTTTCCTTGAATTTCTTGAAAACCCTAACATTATTTAGACGAATGGGCACTAAATATTGTAGACCAGCATATACTTATTTTAGATATGAGTGGGTTTGGTATATTGTCCATGAATTTCAAAGTTCTCATGCAAATGGGTTTTCTTTTGTTTTAGAATGTGCTTGGTAATTAGAACATGAATTAGACTAAATTGAGCTTGCAAACATTAACTGCATCCTTAGCTAAATACAGAGAGGGGGAGAGAGAGAGAGAGAGAGAGAGAGAGAGAGAGAGAGAGAGAGAGAGAGAGAGAGAGAGACGAAAAACCATCACCTTTACAAAATATCAAATCATGTACGCATCTCCTTTAAGGCGATCTGAACCCATATAGAATAGAATGTTACAGCTGTAATGTTGAAAATGATACAGACCTCTTGGCTAATTCAGTATTTTCACAGGTAAGTATTTTGATGTTGTTCTTTATCATTCAACATACTTCTGTTCTGGAGATTACGCATTACAAGTTGATCCTAAACGATTTTCCTTGTCGTGTCATAAATTAAGAGATTTTCAAGCTTCATTAAGTGTCATTTTAAAAATATAAAAGATTAACTTGTCAAAGCCGGTCCCAGTTTTGATTATCTCCTGACATCCGAACTCCATCGGCCACTTGAAAAGATAACCGAGCGCGTTCTTCACCCAAAAATTTGCCCAGACCTGAAACACATAACAATGAGTTATCGAAGTATCTCATTGATAAGATTTTAATCTTGCCCGAATATAGATGATTAATATGACAGCAATTGGACAGAAATTTGCAAAGTTTGCTGCAATAAGTTGACGAAAAAGCATTGAGTTATGAAGGGCGCAACAGGCATCAAGGAAATATAATTCATACTCTGCTAGTATTATCTGCGATATCAGTTTAGCAAAGATTGAAGTATTGTTGTGTTTGACATTGTGTTACTGGCAACTTCCAATGTCCCTTTCCCATCTATCAGAGTTACAGAGTTATGGTGTTATTTTGGTATTGCTTTAAAAAAAAAAATAAAATTGTTTGATTTTAACCTAATAAAGGAGGTTTTATGTTTACCGACATATGCATAGTATCGTTTGAAATCGATCAAAATTGTGCTGTTTACTAGTGTGTAAATATTGAGTTGCGCTAAACCCGGGACTAGTAATATACACATTTATCCATTCTTTTAAACCCATTCTTTTATCTGGGGACCATACGCCGCTGAACATGGAATGGTATTAATCTGAAAATACCGCATTGAAGGTTCCATGTTCACCACCACATGCATACCATCGTTTGGGATGGATCAAAATTGTACTGTTGATTGGTGTAAATATTGAGTTGCGCTCAACCCGGGGCTAGGCGGACTGGGCAGTAAAAAGCATATCCATTACTGCCCATGAAAAGGCTCAATCAAACCGAGCCTGCAATATTTTCATATTTGTCGTGGTCGAGGGTCTTCAAAGTTCCCTTTTCATCTAATTCTATTAGTGCCCATAAACAGGCTCGATCAAAACAAGCCTGCATTGTTTTCATATTAGTCGTGTTCGGTTGCTTTCAAAGTTCCCTTTCCGTTACTATACTATTACTTGAATAGACCTCGATTATTTCATAATTGTCGTGTTCAGTTGCTTTCGGAGTTCCTGTTTCGTCTTTTTCAATATAACAGTAACGTTGTTTGTGCCGTACTGCTGCTGTTAAATGTTTCCACGTATATCAGTTACGTAGTTTCAATCGTCTTTTGAATGTCGTTGAGTATGATATTTATTGTCTGTTTACGCCTAAATCTTCGTTTGTTTTAATATTTCCGCTTTTTCATATTGGCAGCTTCAATATTCCAACTCGTCGGATAGTGTTCATTCAAACAAAGGATTATTTCCTACTTTTTATTTATTCTTTTTTTGCTTTGCCTCCTCTGTGATACGCAGAACGTAAATGTAAGTTTCCGGTGGCACGAAATGATAACGTTTATCGGAGTTATCCGATCAACCTTTTTGGGGGTTGTCCCAGATAGCTTCAGAGTAATTGGCATTGCATGGCTAGACGCTGTCGTCGCACGGGTTCGATCTTCAGTAGGGCCAATATCATTTGAAATTCACAGTAGCGCTATTGTGCAGTGTGGCGGTCGTAAAAGTCTCCTCTTACATAAGGTCAGTTCTGTTATGAGTACAAAATCAGTTTACAGTGTCATGCAGTAATGATAACGTTTATCGGGGTTATCCGATCAACCTTTTGCGGGGGAGGGGGTTGTCCCGGTTAGCTCGATAGGTAGCCTAATCGGTATTGCATGGATAGGCGCTGTCGCCGCACGGGTTCATTCTCTAGTAGAGGCATAACATTTTTATACAAACTTTGTAGTGTAATTATAATGTTGAGTACATGTATCTGAACAAAAAATTGTACTTAGTACGATTTCAGGTGACTGCCATTTTAACATAGAAAGATACACCAAACATTTGCAATTCAAATAAAGGCAAAGCTTATATGCAGTAATGCAAAAAAATCAAAATATTTTCTGCGATAGAACTCATTTCCGGACTTGTTTTAATAACGGAATTAATCCAATACGATTCCAATGTTTTAGTCAGTCTTATTATTATTTATTCAACTAGAACATGTTTTAAACGGTGCAAAGATGAGACGTGTGCGCGTGCTACATTTGTACTAATAGTAAAAGACACACTTTTAGCGATTTATAACCACTGAAATTAGGAAAACAAATCTACAAACTTAAGATGGAATATACTGACCTTTTTCCTATTTTACTGAGTGAGTTTTTTTTGAATTTTTTTTTTTAAAGTGAAAATGCATATTAAAAATAGCAGACTTCCCACACAACAGAAAGAAGAAGAGAGAAAAATAAAAAGAGGGGAAGAGAGAATGCATGATTTATAAAAAGACCAATTTCAAAACAGACATTACAAACAATTTACAAAAAAAAGAGAACAGGATGGGTTACCTTTTTGGAACGGTCAATGGCAAAACAATTTGCCACTGAAGGTTTAAACCAGGTTCTAGGGTGCACCAACCTCACACTTGCCCCAACAGGTTCTCATACTCGTACGAAGAAACAAGTAAATAACTCCAGCCCATCTGATTGCCTAAAACACATAAATAAAAAACTCTTACAGTTCTGTTGAGTTTATTTATGTAAAATCTAAATCCTATGGGAATCACCACTGTCAAGTGTATGAAAATTTCGCACAGCCATTATTTAGGATAACTTCTTCTTTAAAAACCTAAACCACAACATAAATCAGTTAACCGTGCAGCATGTTGCTAAGAAAACAAAAAAAAACACAACAATATGATTAATAGCTATCCTAACGTGTTAAATCATTTCCGGTGAAAGTAAGTGACCCATATTTTGGAAAGGTCATCTTATTCTTCCTGACAATTCTGTTTTTCCCTAGATGTCTAGCCCCTGACAAGTTTCTGTTTTTAAAATCTAGAACTGAATTCATGCCTAACACTGTCTCAAATATTTGCAAGAAATCATTAGCACTAGCAGTCATTATCAGATGCATCTTGATTCGATGCTGTGTGTTGGACGGTGATACTAAACACCTGCAAATGACCCCAAAACGTATACATTTATGATAAGTGCTGACAATATCTAAATAAAAACATTTAATATCAATTAATATCTTTTAACTCGATCATATTTGTTTACTAACAAACAGACTCCAATTTGTCTGCTTTCATATCAAACTTGAACTTTAAATTATTATTTTTGTACATGATCAATGTTTAATTAAGATAATTAAAGTGTTTGTAATTATGTCAAGTAAATATTAAATGTATTGACATTAACGTATTTATTGACACGCTTTGATATGTGAAAGATCACATAAGAGAAGAAATTGTTAAGTTCGCGATTATAATATTATAAAAGACACTTAATTTTTAGTAGATCAACGATTTAATAATTAAGGAATATCAAAAGAGTCTCTTAAAAGATTATTACATGGAAACACGGTATTAAAGATTATTCTGGTATCGCTTAAATAGCCTACTTTGCATCGGTCACTATACACACACTAAACTCCATACTATTCAAGTACTTAACATGATGTATTAAAGTCTTAACTGAAGTCAAACATATAAAAGTCTAGGTTGCTTCATTTCGAACGAAAGCGACGTTTCCAACGTAAAGAAAAATCCTGACATTTTCTATATAGACTAGTTACATGCGTTACTTCCTTACCATGTTCAAGCGACGAACATTTCAATATGCATATCAGAAAACCCCAGAATACGCAGCCTCCCCACGCATCTAAAACGTAGAGAGCATGCATTTATAAGAAGATCAGTTTCAAATAGGACACCACAAACAATTTACTTAAAAAAAAGAACCTTTGTGGTTACCGCCTTGGAACGGGGATTTCAACCAAGTTCTATAGTATGCACAAACTCACACTTGCCCCGACAGGTTTTCATACGAACAATCAAGTGCAAGTTGTCCTGGTGAAATTACTGCAACCCTGTTTATAAAAGACGAAACATACGAGTTCAGGGTCGCATTCTGGCACTCACGATGTCAGGACCGTTAATTATTTTAACTTGGTAAACCAACAGCACAGGTGTCCCGCCGTACAAAAGAATAAGGCCCCACACTGCCAAAAATCAGTCTTGAAATATTACTTAAATAGTTTTGTCTCTAGTATTTCCCTTTAGCAAATATGCGCTTTTCTCGCTGATCAATCTTCCCATACCTTAATCAAATATAATAAAAATTTAAAATTATGTTTCATAGAGCGATTGAATAATGAAATAGACCGCTGTAATAATAATTTTACAACTAAGCGGTTATCATTTTTAACAATGCTGACTGATTTTGTTACTTTTATAGTTTACAATGTGCCTTCATTCAACATAAAAAGCAACAAAAGTAAAAGGTCAAGATTATTTACTTTAGGTGGCTTGGTTGAATCATGTTATTATTGCGAAAGAAATAAGGTACACGTCATTAATCGGGGCCAAATCTGTTATTCTACAGTACGTCGCTGTGTTTATTACTCAGCTTGATGTCCGGAACACAGGTTTTATGAAAAAGGTAAATCTTAAAATGCTCAAAATCTACGTTTACACCCGTGTCTCAAATGTTCAGACCTAACAAAGTCTGCAGATATATTCACCATTGAAATCGTTTAATATGACGGCTAGTCTGTCATTTACATGCATATTGTGCATTATAAGATCCGGCAAAAGTCGTATTACGGCGTATACCTTAGTAAAGTTAAACTGGTTTTAAAGTGTATTTAAGTTTTGTTTGCATTGTGAAAGATTTCGGTTATTTCTGTCTTACTAAATTTTACATTCGTAGTTTTTTTTACTAAATTCTAAAGGCGATGGTGTCATGGTGAGTAAGTCAACTATGTTGTTTTGTTTCCTGGGCGAATACACAAAAGGCCAAAAAATTGAACTCAGTTCTTACCGCTGACAGAAAAAAACGATCCGATGGGTCAACAGACTTTTATTAGCGTCGCCTTCTGACAACAGATTTCGAGAAACTGTCGATCAAACGGAAAAGTATATTTAATCACTCATAGATTAAGCTATCATATATTAGCATAAGCGAATGAAACTCTACATTGATAAAATTGTCAAGTTTATTTCCATAATAAATACTAACAAAGTTGACAACAAAAAAATACTTCGATTTCTGCTTTTTGACAACAAACCAGATGTAGAAAATGACTTGTCACCGAAAATAAAACACACGTTTTAATAAAAACGTAATACAGATCAAAACTGTCGTAAAGGTCCTTTTTCATCTATTATTAAAATATTTAAGGATACTGGCCATATTTGCTTCCTCTTAAATTATGCCATACTCGATTGAAAATATGTTTTGGTCTTTCACGAGAATACGTTTTAAAACGTTAAACTTAAAGATTTGAACAATTTGAAAACAGTGTTCTTATAACATTGAAGTGTAATTGTAATCAATATTAATGTTGTATTTCCGCTGAGATAAGCCACGGAGAAGTTTATCATAAAATTTTTGTCATGCCCACCACGTAGGTTTGTTTCTGCAACCGAGGAATTTTAATGCTATTCTTACCGCGGAGGACCTCTTCAAACTGTGAACCGGTCGATGAATTTATACTTTGACCTTAATATGTGTTATTTTGTAATTAACTGCATTAAATCTAAGCGCTTTGGTGGTAAAAGGAAAGAAGAGCTTTCGAAATGAAGCATATATATTTATGTGCACATTTTTCTAAAATTTCTGGTCATTACATAATTTTTTGTTCAAATTTGTACCTATATATTTTCTGTAGAAACTTTATTTCCGCATTTATAGTACGCGGTCTTTTTTGGTAAATTCGATAGGTGTTTCGTTGTCTTTGAGCGATGAAATTCAATTATTCATCATAAAAATCATTTAAATTAAAATGCCTTGTATTTATTTTTTTTTACTTTATATTTATATATATATTTTAGGAACACAATGTAATATTACATTTTTCTCGACAGTCACTTTTGCTTCTTTTGTGTTTGTGTGCATGCAACATTGATAAGCTGATGGGTGAGTTGGAGTTATTTCACCAGGACAACTTGTACTTGTTTGTTAATATGAGAACCTGTTGGGGCAAGTGTGAGGCTGGTACACCCTAGAACCTGGTGTAAACCCCCAGTGGCAATTTGTTTTGCCACCGAGCATTCCAAGGCGGTAACCCCAAGGGTTCTCTTTTTCATTAATTGTTTGTGGGGGTCTTATTTGAATTGATATACTAATAACAACATGGTCTCTTTTCCTCTCTTCTTTGTTTTGTGTTTTGTGAGTGTGGCGATTCCTGATATGCATATTTCACTTTTTTAGTATGTGTGTGTTCTTTTTCAGGTAACATAAACGACTGTGGGAGGGTAAGGGGTTATTCGCCACGATAACTTGAACTTGTTTTCTAAACCTTGTTTGCTAGTAAGTACCAGGCGGTAATTCCTCTGTTCTCTCCGTTTAAATGAATTAATTCATAAAAATAGCCGTGTTGTTGTTAATTTTTTCTTTCATTGGTGACTATTCCTCGATTTGTTTCTTTTATCCCTGTCATCGTGTTCTTGCTGATTTTACTCCAGGAGCTCTGGTCTCAGTAAGATCATCGAGTACCCGCCCTTTGGCATTGCAATGCTATTAGATTCTTATGTTTTATATGTTTGTGTGCTTTTGCATGCAACATTGTTGAGCCGATAAGTGGGTTGGAGTTGTTTCACCAAGACAACTTGTATTTGTTTTGTGATATGAGAACCTGTTGGGGCAAGTGTGAGGTTGGTGCACCCTAGAACCTGGTTTAATCCCCCTGTGGCAATTTGATTTGCCACTGATCGTTCCAAGGCGGTATTTCCTCAGGTTCTCATTTGTGTTAATTGTTAGTGGTGTCTCTTTTGAAACTGATCATTTTATTAACCATGCTCTCTCCCTCTCTTCTTCTTTACTGTGTGGGGAGGCTGTTTTTTTCTGAATGTGGCGATTCCTGATATGCATATTTCACCTTTTTTCAAATATTTGGATGCTACAAACTGGCAAAATTGTTAAGTATTTTTGTTGTTTATACAGCATGCACTATTTTCATTTTCGCATTATCTGTTTTAGAAAATGGGTATTGTCAGTGCATTTCAGAATTTTTGAAGAATAATGAAAAGCACTCATAACAACCAAAGTGAAATTGTTATTAAATTAATCAAACAAACCGACTTATAAAACATTGAAAACAATCAGTTTGAAAATCGCCTACTCAGCCCAGCGGCTCCAAATATTTTTGGCATACCTTGATGCACTCATTTGTTTGAGGCTGAGTACGACTGGGACTTTTAGTCAGGATAATAAAGTGTAAGTTGATTTAATGATTCCAGAAATTAAAAAAAGGAATAACTTGAGCTAATACCAGTATATAAAAATTCGAACAATTAAACAAACAATAAGTGTTTAATCAAGCAAGCAAACTTGTCTTAAAACTACAAATAAGTTTACAAACTCAAGAGTAATCCAATTTTCCATATTTTACGGCTAGCTCTGTTATGACTACAGGTTTGCAAAGTGTTCAACGTAATAACGCATTTGAAAGCAATTTTATTATTTTGCCAATTAAATCACTTATTGTCCAAAAATATAATATTTCAGCACCATATGAATTGAGCAACGGAATACACAGATCCTTTCGTTTTTACACCAAAAAATAAATATCGAAAAATTGCAGGCTCAGTTTGATTGAGTCTGTTCATGAGCAGTAATGGAAGTGCATATTACTGTCAACGCATATTTGTCATGTGAAAAGTCCAATTCAGACGGCACATCTGCGCCCAAGGTTATAAAACTGAGCATGGAAACCAGTCTCAAATCTCAAGCTGAGATTTGAGACTGGTTTCCATGCTCAGTTTTATAACCTTGGGCAATGCATATTTCACTTTTTGAACTAATTTTGAAAACAAAAATCAATGTATCCATTTAGCAACGGGTCTTTGACTGACTGAGTTCGGAATTTAAACCTCACTGAGCAGTTTTGTATTTTAGAAACAAGCAATCTTTACACAACTCACACAAATTCTCTCACAGAATTTCCGTTAAACCAGAAACACGAAGACAGTAAAACATACATTAGGTAAATTATAAAGCCATTTTAGAGCTATGATAAAAGACAAAGTAAATAAATAGGTAGTCTGCTTATTGTTTATTGCATGCAATGTGTCTTGTTCCCGAGGAGAATATCTTTTATGAAAGAGGATAAAAAGGAATGGAATACTCAAACGTATAGATTGAAGTATCGTAAAATTATACAATACAAGAGAGAAACAGGGCCTGCAAAATTTGCACAGAGAGTGAAAGGTATGCAGAAAACACTATCTTGTTTCAACTATAATTTCTATATTTGCTTTTTATATTAAATTGTACCTTTTAAAAATGCATCTTCGAGCCAATACCAATCTTTCTTTGCTGTTTTAATTTCTATTGTCGGCCATTAAGGATCACTTTCCTTATTGGTTCACAAGTTGAGAACATTTGTTTTGTTTGCACAATTTTTTTCGACTATTCTTATTAAAGTCCGATCAGAATAAAAAGGTATATGTGCCTATATATACAACATTCAGACAATATACTTAACACACAACAAACAAATTAGAAGGAGATAATTGCATTTAACTCAAAAGATTAATTTGAGGTTGAATTAGAACGGTCAGATAAATAAATAAGCCACTAGCGACATGGGCGTTAATACAATATACATTGTATATGTAGTAGAATTAAGCCTGACGCTTTGTAACACCTTTCGGGATACAACTGAAAGCATCTGTATGACTGAGACTTGTTTTAGGTCGGGATACAACTGACAGCATCTGTATGACTGAGACTTGTTTTAGGTCGCTGCATCTGTATGACTGAGACTTGTTTTAGGTCGGGATACAACTGAAAGCATCTGTATGACTGAGACTTGTTTTAGGTCGCTCCATCTGTATGACTGAGACTTGTTTTAGGTCGGGATACAACTGAAAGCATCTGTATGACTGAGACTTGTTTTAGGTCGCTGCATCTGTATGACTGAGACTTGTTTTAGGTCGCTTTAGGTCGCTTTAAGAACATACACAGATTGCTTCTGTTTCAACTTCCTACTCAGTAAAAAGCGTTTGTGTAACTTTTAATTTGTTTAAACTTCCTACTCAGTAAAAAGCGTTTGTGTAACCTTTTTAAAAATATAATATACTTTAAAAGTATTAAGACGTATAACGAATGTCATTTGTAAAAAAAGTACACAAGTGAAAGATGCAAATTGTTTGTTGTCATTTTATAATTTGTCAATTTCATCTGTAAGGGAATCATTTAGTAATGTGTGTATAACAATATTTAGCCGATGCTTGAGTATGGCATGAGAACAAACACTAGTATATAACGCATACAATTTAAAATTTGATCAGTGTCATAGACAGAAACATATTGTAACTTCAAAATTCGGTCTCATCATTTTCTTACGAATTTCTAACTTCCCTTCTAACAAAACATTGTTTTTATTTTTCAGGCTCAACGCTACCAATGTTAGTTTCTCTTCGCAGTCAACTTCTGCCAGATAATATGGGTTTCATTTACCAGTTAGAAATGATGTTCGGTGTAGACGTGTTTCTGAAGAGGGTGGGGTTAGATAAGTGATACATGAAAATGCACTCTTGCATAATTACTTCTTAAAACAAATTAAGTATTGACGGAATCTTACAAACCACACTTGCGGATTAAACGCATTTCTTATCCCTTAACCCGGAGAAGAGCTTTAATGTTAAATTGGATTATTCCACTTCTACTTGCTGACAGAGATTTTTATGAAACTTTAAAAGATTTAAAATAAACATATGCTCTCTTCCTCTCTACCTTTTGGCTGCGTGGGTAGGCTATGTTTTCTAGGTGTGGCAGTTCCTGATATGCATATTTTTAACAGTTTATAAAAAAAAGTTTAATGTAAGTTAAAAAAAAATTCTACCGATTACATTTTTCCATAATAATCGAACGTTCAAAAAGTGAAAAGGGGCTGTATTAAAATGAAAATGAAGTGTTATGGAACTTGGAACAGCAACCAGGATGTTGGCGAAGAAATGTATAAAGTTTCAAAGCTTTAGTTGACGTCGTATCAAAGAAAGGATCTTATGCACCAGCTTTAATTCATTTTAAATTTTTAGTACAAAAGGTCATAATTTGATATTAAATGGATGTTATAGTAAACTGTTATTGTTATTGTCTTACACACTTGGGGATATGTTGTTAACCAAAGGCTGGACGCCAACGACAATGTGAGTAGAACAACTCGACGTCTTCTTCAATACTCGAACAAAAATTTTAAAAAGAGAATTGGCTAACATGAATAAATGAGAAAATGACAGTGAATGGTTATATATAATAACAAGCATCACAAAACAATTCAAAACTATTTTAGAGCGTATTACATTTAAAAATCACAAACAACTTGGAAACTAACTCCTAACTCACTTATCATCAGATTCATTAACAAAATCATGGATGAAATTTTAAATATTTCAAAAATGTGTTCGTTTATTCATAAATCAATCGTAAAAAAGACAAAGTTTGCATAAACAAGTTAGATATAATTATCCTTTTCAGTAAAGAAGACTTCAAGCACAATCTTCGTTTTTTCCATTTTACAAAAAAGTGAAATACGCATATTAGGCATGGCCACAGACAGACGACACAGCCAGAAAATACAATAATTTATTAGCAATATAAACGTTGTTTTGGTATATTTAAAGATGGTTTTATTGTATAATGTAATGTAACAGACTTGATATAATGATGATGATAAAATGGAATTTTCATATTTCTCTTGTTCGGTGGCTTTCAAAGTGCCATTTCTATCTATATAAATATCACAGTAGCTTTGTGCCGTGTGGCGGATTTAAAAAGTCTCCCCGTACATTCAATCAGTGCTGTTATCAATAACGCCATTTGAAGGCCGTTAAGCACGATATTTATATTTGTGAAAATATTAAGTAACGCACAAACCGGGACTAGGCAGCGTTGAACAGCAATATACATTCCCATTACTCCCTACGAAGTCTCCATCAAACTTAATCTGTAATATTTTCATATTTGACCAATGGCTTTCAAAGTACTTTAAGCAAAATTACATTTTTAATAAAAGCGAAAGTTATGAAACGTTAATCAAACTTATTGTAATCTAATGGTTATCGATACAACAGTCTCATGTCTACTTAATCACGTCTGATTATAAAAGAAAACGGTTTCTGTATGCACAATTTTGTGTGTGATTTTTCATATAGGCCATATCTCGAAACTTTTAAATAAATAACTAGCACAAGTATGTTAGTACACATTTTGGAAATATATCCTTAGGTTGATTTGAATTGCAGCTCCGTGAAAGTGCTGGCACGTTATATTGAGAACATCTTCATTTTCAAATATATAACAAAGTCTCAAAAATGCTTGATTTATAACTCTTTTTATTGATGTTAATTCCTCTGAACGATTTTTTAGAAACAAAAAAAGTATTTTATTATTTGTTTGGACATACCTAGACGGTTCATTCCTCCCGGAAGTTCAGAATGGCATATGCACATATGGCTTTAGAGGAAAGTGACATATTTACGATCAAACCAAGCTTAAATCGTTTTTCTTCTTAAATTATATCATGGCTTTTAATCATAAATTTTACTTAGAAGTAGGTGAAGATGAAATATTTATAAAAGAACTTTTACCACTTTAAACTCATCAGCATACAGCTTTTCGCCTCTCATGATCATGACTGATTCGAAAATTGGAAGGAAGAGAAAAAACTAAATATGTTTTAAATAAAGACCATGCATACCTTCTAATGCACCAAATGTGCATTTTTCTTAATTATGATGTCGATGGGGAGCGCATGCGTAGTGACAACAACAAGTACTGATTACAGCCGTCTTTCATTTAGTTACTTTAAACATAATTACTTAAGACAGATGTTTTTAGATATCTAAATACCACCTGTATAAATGACATAACTGTATCACAACCAAAACTAGCCCTAGGGCAAATCTGAATACTCTTTTATCTTCCACATTAATTTATTATTAAAACATTTGTTTGACGTGCCGAGGCTAACATGAGGTCGATTAACACCAAGAGGGATGGCAGGCCTAATTTTAACAAACAAATCCGTTCAGATAAATCTTTGACACTGTATGACAACTTAATCTTTCTTCTTTTTGTCTTTGCGATCAAATTTGTTTTAAGCGAGGTAAACACAGAAAACTTCATTTGGTGCAACATATTTGCATCTCCAAACGAGATAGGAACGCCATATTTTAATGAGGTCACGTGATTATATTTTTCGAACAGTTTACGATCATCTTAAGACAAAACATTGTTGATAAAAGTTAGGAAATATAGAGGTGTCATGCATACATGTAACACTGAAGCTTATGTTTTCATATAAGTATTGGATACTTAACGTTCAGTTTATGTATTAAATTTATGAAACTTTTATCATAAAGAACTGATTAGCATGAAAGAGTGATTCGTTTTGGAATACTTAAATAAGGAACTTCAGTAAGTAGATATTAATATTTTTGAAGCATTGAAGCAGAGTGTTTTCTTAATTACCATTGTATCATTAAAAGAAGTAATGCGTTTAAATAGGCCACTTTACTGCGAACGATTAATATGTATTTGCGTATGTATGCGCCTCTATGTATGGGTTTTACGAACATTTCTTCTGTATATAACCTGATATAATGATAATTATGAATGTTATATGATTACTACGCTTTTGCTGGTATTCTCTGCTAGACATATTATTTAGTGATTTCAAGTTATCATAAAATCTTAAATAAGGTGTTTGGTAAATTTTTCTTGATGTTACTCATGAAATTTTCACAAAATGATGGTATTGTTATTCGGAGGCTGCTTCATGTTGACATATAATTGGTTTTGTAATGTTGCACGTGCTGATGTTCTTCTCTAGTGATTATAATATTCTAAGAATAATGCACGTGCTGGTATTCTTTCTTGTCTGTCTCTATCAGTCTGTCCTGATAGTACTTTATGTATTGGTTTTCTTTTCTAAAGGTGATAACTTTGTTAGGATGATGCATGTATTAGTATATTTTTAGAAAATAAATTAAGAAAGATGTGTGTGCTGGCATTAACTGCAGAGATTTATGTAAATAGATTATTAAAGCGTTTGTATTTTTTCTGAATAATTATATGGTTCTGAGAAAGAAATTTTAGTGTTGGTATAAATCTGCTATAGGGGTAGAGTAGTTATAAATCTGCTATAGGGGTAGAGTAGTTATAAATCTGCTATAGGGGTAGAGTAGTTATAAATCTGCTATAGGGGTAGAGTAGTTATAAATCTGCTATAGGGGTAGAGTAGTTATAAATCTGCTATAGGGGTAGAGTAGTTATAAATCTGCCCATGGAGTAAAGAATGTGCTAATAATGTCTTGGTATTCTTTCTTAATTGTTCTTGGAAATATGCATTTGTGCTTATATAAATGTTTTCTGGGAGTAGTGTGTGTTTAAGGTGTTGGTATTCTGTCTTGTTGGTATTCTTTATTGTTTCTTCCAAAGTTACTTTTTTCGTCTTTTTGATGATTATTTCATTCTGAAAAAGATATGTGTATGTTGGTATAATTCTGCCCTAAGAGTAAAACATGTACTAATATGTTGGTATTCTATTAGTTTACATCTGATTACTAAATATATGTATGAGTGTTACTAAAATTGATTCATGTGTGAGAGAACGATTTCATGGGGTCCTTACATCTTCAATACCGCTCTGTCAAAATGCATATATATCGCACCTGAAAGTATCGTTGAATTTTACTTGAATTAAATTTCGTATATAACTCGCAAACGACTATGGTAAGTGAAAATACATTCGATTTCAACTTATTATCCCTCTAAGCAAAGACTTACTCGGCAATATGATTCTACAATATAAACTAGTTTGTCTCTAAAGAGTCTTCATTTCAAAATGTGCATTTATGTCTTATCAACTTAAATATGTTTGACGACTTATTTCTTAAAATTAATAAAATAAAAAGGTGAAATATGCGTATCAGGAATCGCCACACCCACAAAATACAGCCTCTAAGCTTAAACACAGCAACACAGCTTAAAAAGAATGAACCTGTTTTCCAAGTTACAAATCATATCATGCAATATAAATAAAACTTTCTTTAAAAATTTATTGTCATGTTATCTTTTTTAAATACTTTTTCACCTACAGCCAGAGGTCGCTCATTCATCTTACAATATATATTCACATCTCCACATTCGTACTTTCATTCAGTTTTTTGTAAAATTCTTTTAATTGATCGTTTTAAATTAGGGCAAACAATACAATGTTAAGTCACAACCTATCGTCATTCAACAATTTGTTAACGTCCTTGTATATCTAATGAAAATAGAATGTTCATTTAGCCATAACAAACAAACATTTAGGTAATGTTATGGTTGTATGTTTTTGTAAATATTGAGTTGCTTTCAACCCGGGCGGCGTGACTTCCATTACGTCAGAACGATCTATAAGAAAGCTAAATGTGTTTCCTTGCAAACGTGTCAGGTACAATTAAAAAAGAAGATGCCCACATGTAAGTATACGTTTTGAACACTTTGATAAGGATTCTGAGGTCATGGATATCATTGTGTGCGCACAGATGTTATAAATCATGATTTGATTGAAAATGAATGCATAACCAATTATAGGCAATACGTAGATAATATTGTTATTGAATCAGTCTTGTTGTGTTTCTGGCCGAGCAGATATTTTACTTGTTTGATTTGGAGATACCTAGAACCAATCCAGATCCCCACTGGCAACCAAAACTGTATTTATTTATTCAGATGTGTGTTCCTTTTATGTTATACCTTTTCGTTTTATGTAAGGAACCACATTTATTATTGTGTCTTCTTTTCTTTTCATGAATTATTTGTCTATGTTTTCATTGCTGAAGACATTTGTCAGCGAAAGAAAAGAAAACTTCATACACATGCAATAGTGTTTAACCAGATTGAAACAGGCCTCCTTTGAATGTTTAAATCAACAACAGATAACGAAACTTTTTTGTATTTTTTGAGTTCAGTTTTTTTTTATTTGTTCAGTTGCAAATCGCAGTAAAACATATTTGGCGTTAATGTCACCGTCTCAAAATACTGCAATAAACTAATGCATTAATCCAGTTCGGTTGTAAAAACATTAAAGCCACATTAAAGTTAAATAAATTAAAACTCAGACTGTATTATGACTTTAATATGACAGATGATATTTATTTCATCTTCTGAATAAAGTATCTTTTGTTTAACCTTTCTCGATTAAAGACTGTGGTATTAATTGCTTTTTAATGCATGGCGGGACTTATATTCATGTAAGAATTTTAAAGTTTATTTGCAAATGCTTTATGTCATATACACTATCTTATACAACTTTCTTTAAAGTAAACAGTCAACAATACATGAACTTTATCACGAATATTACGAACATTTTATATTACTTTCCATTTTTACGAAATATAAATATAATAACATGAGCAAGTTCACTGGTTACATTAAGAATTGTAATGGGTTAAATATAGTCAGCGTTGTTTCACATAAACAGATATCCCTTGAATTAAAATGATGAATTTTTAGATAATATACATAGAGAACCATTTCAATTTTGTAGTAAATCAATGTTTAATAAAAAGAGAAATAATTTTCCAAAATAAAATTTATAAAGATCACACCTCCACCCCACCCCTCAAACAGCATAAGTGCCTTTGGCCTTTTCAAATGAAAGCAATCTACATCTTATAACCCTGTTTACATTCTTCTTTTTGCATTCTTAAAGGAAGGTAATAGTTTGTTTGTTTTGTTGTTTCAAAATATCGTGATCAACAGTAAGCAATGCAGTATATACTAAAGGCAAGAAAAACATATTATTCACTTTTTAAAATTATGTTCCCCTTTCTTTTGTTCAGGTTAGCTCACAGACGCGACTTTAAAGACAAACCATGTAGATTTGTAAACATCTGTTAATTAGAACATTATTCTTCATGTCAACAAACAGAGCTTTAAATTATTTTGCTCTCATCTTTCATTACACTTGGTAAATGGGTTGAGAATCCTAATCCTTGTTTAACCACTGACCGTTCCAAGGGGTAATCCATCGGGTTCACATTTTTGTTGATATGTGACGTATGTCGTTAATTGTTTGTGGCGTCTTATTTTTATTGACGACATACTTATAACAACATGCTCTCTTTTCCTCTCTTTTTTTTTTCGCTGCGTGGGGAGGCTGTGTTCTGAGTGTGGCGATTCCTGATATGCATATTTCACTTTTTTTAATTGATCATTGTATAAACCATACTCTCTTTTCTAAGTTGCATTTTGGCTGTGTGGGGAAGCTGTGTCTTCTGGATGCGGCCGTTCCTGATAAAAGTTTTTAACTTATTTATATAAATAACGAATGTTTTAAAGCCTTCTATGAAAGAATGAAAGAGTAAAACTGTGCACGTTGAATGCATTTCATGTACAAAATCCGTAGCCGCTTTATGTTTTATTTAATAAATCCTTTCTAAAAGCAGGAAAAAGAAAAATAACATTTTTGTTCCTCGTCCGATTATGACAAGACTTTTATTGCTGTTTTGTTGAAACGCATGTTCGTGGTGTTCCAAAAATCTACATTTCTTCCCAATATTACAGAAAGTTTAGACAGGTAGCAAAAGATCAAAGCAACTTTGACTGACGTTCTACAACACTTAAGGAAATTAACGTATGCACATTAATGTCATTCTTAATTTCTTACAAAGCACTGTGCATCAATTAACCTCCGCTTACACGAAAGCAAGGCATCTTGTAAGTGTTCTATGACAGTTGGTTACAGTTTTAATGAGAAATCCAAGAGGCTTGTTTATCTGTTATTTTGTTGTCTTTATTATTGTTGTTGTTGTTATCATTGTGTTGTTGTTCTATGACATTTTTTACAGTTTTAATGAGAAATCCTAGGGTCTTGTTTACATGATTGCCAATCCACGTTCTTTCTGTTAAGTTGTTGTTGTTGTTGTATTTATTGTTTTGTTTTGTTGTTGTTGTATTATTGTTGTTGTTGTTGTTGTTGTTGTTGTTGTTGTTGTTGTTGTTGTTGTTGTTCAGACTGAAAGTTCTGCACTTAGTTCATACCGTAACGGAAGGTGTGTTAGACGTAACGTAAATTCAGGTTTGGGACCAACCTATTCCGGTAAATCTTTGTATTTCAGCTGGAATTAATAAGGAATTGTGCAACATTTTTAGTGTAATTAAACGAAAAAAAAACTTAATTGAGCGTTACGTCCTTTGAATGTCGTTGAGCACGATACTTATGTTTTATGTTAACAGTACTTCTAAAATTACCTAGTTTTAGTATTTCGGCCAGTTTTGAGATGGGTGGTTTTAAGGTTTTAGAACTGTAATATTTCCGCCAAACATCGACTTATGCCGTTCCTTATTCGTGTTTTCCGAACGCCGATTCGTACGTTTCCGGTTGATACTATTTTTCGTAACTGGAGACTACTCTAGGTGTTCCCGCGATTATGAAGTCATTAATAACTAAATCAAATAATAAAAAATGCGGATATGAAATTGATGTAACGTAAATAAATATTTTCATAAAATATAATAAAAAAAAGATTGTAGACGAACAAAACTCAGCAATGAATACAGGTTATATGAAATTGACATACGTTTGTCTAATCCTCTCTGGCGTAATGGTAACGATCAGGTCACTTCATTTTGACGGACCCAGTTTAATCCTCGGGAGGGGAACTTTTTTCCCTTTTTTGTTCTTGTTTTTAAATAATTGTGAGTTAATTTTTTATTTATTTATTTTTTTTTGGGGGGGGGGGGGGGGTGGAATGGTATAATCAATAGTTTTAAAATTCGGAAATAATTGTTATTATTCTTCATCTTTATTTAGTAGCCATGAAAACTGAAATATTGTAATGACATTATAACAAAATACTGACTCTGTTATAATACAGCAACAGAATCACGATATGAAACTAAAATGATTGTGGAATCTGTACTTTCATTTAGGAAAATGTTGATATTTTATTGTTTCTATATTTGAACAGTATTTGTGTGATTCTTGTCTTTAATAAAAGCAATTTTATGTGTTTGCACGATGATTTTTCCATATAAAAGAATGCTTTGGTTGCTATGGTTACGGTTGCAAAAATTACATTTTTGAAGTTAAATTTTAACCAGCATAGCTGATTGCTTGCGTATTTCTTGTTTGTTTTTTTTTTGTTTTGTTTTTTTCAAAAAAATTGAGGGGGTATCATAAAATGATCATTCGTAAACGAAGCCGTATGGTTTTGTGGTTTTTAACCGTTTGGTCTGGGCCTTAGGTACCTATTTCGTAGGCCAATAAAATGAAAACGAGAAGGTGAAGTGCTTTGTTTTTTTTATTATTTGATTCTATACAAATTGCAGATAATTTTTATGTATAACATAATTATTTTTCTGAATTAAACATGCAAAGAAATCACAGATAAAAACTTGCTTAAATTTTGCAGCTCGGAAAAATGTGCATTTCCGAAGCTGGGGTGCACTTAAAAAAAGTCAATTTATAAAGTGTTAGAAATAAATTCTAAACATATTGCTCTTTTTTTCCTGTTCAGGTATGATGTCCTTTAACAATTAGCTTTTATTTTACAAAATTGTACAAGGTTTGAAAGAAATAGAGATGAATTTAGCTTCTAGTATGTATGATTTTAAGCCCATATTTCGAAACAGAGGGTCCCCTTCTAAAATACTGAATTTCCCGAGTTACGCACTGTAAATGTTTTTTTAAAACTCTTCTTTAGATGTCTAAATGGATGTACTTGGCAATGAAAACAACAAAATCCCAATCTGCAAAAGTGCATATTACAGTTCTAAAACCTTAATTTCCCAGCCAATATAGATTTGGATATTGTTCAATCACCCCCAAAGATCTACTTCCTCTTTTTTAAATTTTGCCTTTGTCGTTGTCTGTGATATGCAGGATTTATATTCTAAGATCCCCTGTCAAAATTCTATTTTGTTTAGTTCCGCCCATTGTTTTCTCGTTTAGGGCAATCCCATTCTTTTATTGGGGACCATACGCCGCTGAACATGGAATGGTATTAATCTAAAAAATACCGCATTGAAGGTTCCATGTCCACCGCCATATGCACACCATCTTTTGGGATGGTCAAAATTGTACTGTTTATTTGTGTAAATATTGAGTTGCGCTCAACCCGGGGCTAGGCGGCGTGGACAGTAATATGCATTTCCATTACTGTTCATGAACAGGCTCAATCAAACCGAGCCTGCAATATTTTCATATTTGTCGTGTTCGATGGCTTTCAAAGTTCCCTTTCCCTGTACACATTTTATGATTATTCAATTCCTGCTGCTCTAGTCTTGGGAAGATCAAAGAGTACCGACAATTAAATTTACAACCTTTGTTTATGTGTTCAGAGGCATTTGCAAGCAACATAGTCCCGTATCTTGGTTGGTTAAAATTATTTCACCAAGGCAACTTGTACGTATATGTTCTTGATAACATGGCGGTGCAAGAATGAGGTTGTTGCTAAATAGTGTCCGTTTAAACTTTGCCCCAGTGGCACTCCAATGGTTCTCTGTTTTCGCTCATTGTTTGTCGTGTCCTGTTTTCAGTAAGCTTATTTTAAACTCATGCTTATAAAATGTTGACAAATCTGTATTGAACATCATACATGCTTATTTCACTGAATATAATGGTTTAGATAATGAACATAATAGTGAACATTCTGCAAATCATGATTATTATACCGCACGTCATGATGTAACTACTGCACTGAACAATGTGTCTGTTGCAAGAAATGGTGTAACCACTACATGTAATAGTTGCTCGGAACCGCTACATGTCGTAGTTGAACTACTGCACAAATTGGTGAAACTACTGCTACACTATAGTGTAACCGTGAATACTGCGCGAAAAAGTGTAACTACTGCACATAAAAATGTTCAAACTGAAATGATTGCTGTTACTAGTTCACGTTGTAATATCTGCATAATATTATAATGCCGAATTAACCGAACGTAGGTTAGAGCGACCGCGCAATTCAAAAATCGTCTTAACACATTGACAACAGTTAAATGAAGGCACCAATGGCGTTCCGTATATTTGCATTAACCTCTGGAGTTCAAGGTTAAGCAAACCTGATAAACATGTAAGCTTTTCTCGTCTCTAGGCGAAATCACAAAAAGTAACAGTAATCCTGCATATGATGATTTACATTATTATTGTTGTAATTATGCATCCTTTCTTTATTTACTTAACAGTTCACGCACATTTTCTTCCTCAAATAGATACAACTATTGAAATAAATTATACATAACATTTCTTTTTCTTATGTATAAGTTTGCATCTGATGCAACAATTTTCTACTTATGGGTGAAATATATAACCCTATTTAATATTTGACCAAACTCAAATATTAAGTATCTTCCTACAACGACAGTTAGCCAAATGATGAATACCCTTCTAGGGTAAATGGCAACCACTTAAAAGAAAATTTACAGTAATATTGATGTTCATATAATGCGGGAGAAAGATTTTCTTACTGCTTTACGCGTTGTTGTGTTTTCTTTCTATTTTGTAAAATAAACATTTTGCAAGACGTTTTTCAAACACTATTGATATGAAGTAAATTGTTTTCACACTATGGAGCAGGGTTTCGAACTCGCGAGGTTATTGACGTCCACTCTAAGCTCAGTGCTGCTTCTAGATTATTAAAGATTAAGTAAAAAAATGTTTGTCAAGGTTTGTTCTATGTCAGTAACAATCCTATGATAAAATTGTGTCTTTTTGCATTTAATTAAAATTACCTTAATTAATTATCAACTTACTGTAAAGGGAAAATCGTCTTTACCTTTTATTTTTTTTTTATTTATTTTATATTATATTCATGCTAAGTCTGTTTAATATTGTTAAGAATAATCATTAGCTATCTAGTAAATTATTTAAGTAAATAACCACACAATTTAGTGTTCATGATAAACTGCACACACTATCATTTCTATGTCTAAATTCAATAAAAGCCATGTTTATTACCCGTTTAGCGCCATTAGACTCACATAAAACTCCGCTGGTTGACAGCCTCATACAAATAACCCTTAACGCGACAATGATGCGACCACGCGACACCCTTCGTTTTATTTACGAGGAGATACAGGGAGTTTAGCATAAAGATAGTTTGGAAACTTTATCGACTATAAATTACTAAATGTGGTAAAATGAAGTAATCGGCTTGACATAAGTGCACCAAAACTTCTGCATCACGTAGATATAATATTAAAAATAACGCAATAAAGTCAGTCATAAAACAAAACCACTAAAATAATCAAGCAATGGGACTTTTTTTATAACTTGGCTTAACAGCCACCTGCATTCAGCAACAACCTGTATTAAACAGCCAATTTGAATGTCCTAAACTTACATTTTCTTTTAATTTGTACTTGTCTTAAACAGTAACCTGTGTGAAGCAGTCAGTTTTTGTCACTATCATGGTTGGCTGCTTAATACAGGTTTAACTGTTGTTCTCATTGATAAATGTCTCCATGCTCTACTGTATATATGACAGAAATACGAAGCACACAAATATTAATCATGCTACTGTATAATCATTTTATTTCGCGGCGGTTAAATTTTCGCGTTTTTCGCGCTATTCAAACTGTGCGAAATTAAGCCCAAGCAAAATAAAACTTTTGAAAATGTGATCTTATTAGAATAATACAAGTGCGCGACATTAGAACTGCGCAAAAATATCATTTATGCCTGGCGCGAAATTCGATACCCGCGAAATTTAATGATACAACAGTATTTTTGCACACCGATATCTTATTTCTCTAACCTATTAAAGCCCTGGACTCTCATTCAAGTCGTTTTAAAATTCGAATTTTTGCCGGTGTAAAATTTAGCTAAATTTATCGACAACAAGATGAGTATTTACAAGTCATCTTAAAATTATTCCGGTTGTCATAAAATAAAAATCCTTCAAATGACATTATCTCGCTGGCCGATAAGATGATTGTTTGCTTTCGAGTACATATTTTTCGCCGCGACCCAATTTTCATCTTCGTATCTGTATTATGTTCAAATATCAACATACAGAGTTGTTTAGTTTGAACAAACTTTGGGTAAAAGTTTTAACCACCATTTAAGAAAGATAAAAATTAAGTCCACATTTCTTACATAAGGCTGTTTACATTTCTAATGGGACACAATGAGTTTTGTACAAATGCAATTTTCAAGTGCACCTCAATTGGAGTGTTTAATAAATCATGTTTAATAATTAGCAAATACACCATTAGCTGAATATTTGCTTAAACGATTCTGAAATGCACAAAAGTACTCCGAGAAATACATGGAAGTAGAGAGGATTTCGGAGCAAAATTAAGTAAGTCTTTTGCATTACTTATTTTTCATATTTTAGTTAGTTAAAGCTATCTAATAATAAACGTTTTGCTTTTCACAGCATATGGAATCCAACATAATTTATAATAATGTAATAAATTAATTTTGATAAGTTCATTATCATTCGGTTTCGAATAAAATGTAAGAAAACCATACGCTTGAGCGCTTTGACGAATTTGTTTTCAATAGTTTAAATCGGTGGTGATTATAAGCATCTTGCGGGGCGCACGAAATGATCCAAATGATGTTTCATACCAGACACCAGTATTTTTAGAACCAACGTACACTAAACAAATATCTAACTATACCTATCATAAGATGTTATTTCTCCACATAGAACTGGAGTAACCTCTTCTAGTTTGAAACATATTAAGATACGTCATTTTTGCTCCTACATAGATGGTTTGGTAAAACCTTAAGTCGCAACATCGACCATCGCTTTGTACCGAGAATCAACCGGAATGGGAAAAAACCAGCTAAAACCTCGTCTGTCTAACAGCCAAGCAATCGCATTATTGCAGAATTGTATGTAATTGTTCAAAATAAGTTTAGAATCCATATTTAAATAAGGCTATCAGATTATTGCATGCAATAAAGGGTCCCCTACAGGGTAAAAATGCTGTCAACACCGGTAATTTGTGCCAGATAGATAATGTATATTCGAAGTATTTGATATGGCCTTTAAACTTTTAATCTGTATACCAAGTTTCGTTATCATAGCCATTTTAGTTTTCAGGTTATTGTTAGTAATTCTAATGTCATCTGACCTTTGACCTCTAGTAAAAACTAAATGGTCGTGCAAAATTCCCACATTGCCGTCTATATTTATACCAGGTTTCATGAAAACATCTCAATCGTCTTTAATGGATATAAATACCGCTAATGACGATTTTGTGCAATGGTATTACTGTTTGCTGTGTAAAATTACACGTTATAAGAAAACATTTACATGTGTACTTGTATTCGATAACTTTTGATTCTTTCTGTGCGCCATAGTATTAAGATTGTAAACATAAAACACAAACAAGATTATAATTTCAGATGGATGGAAACGTTGCTAATGTGTGTGGATCGCTTTATTGAAATATGCAAAATATTTCCACTTGCCGGCGACGGTTATTGAAAAACAACGCCATCTATGAAGGCACCAGGATATCCTCCATTTTTCCCTAAACGTTGTGTTTAACTATTTAATTTACGCCAAAATGATACGAAATTTGCATTGAACATGCACCGGTACAAGTATAATATGATTTTAGTAACGTCTTTGAATGGAGAAATACGATGTACTTGAAATATCATAATCTACGTTACGCGAGCTTTTTTTTGCACCGCTTTTAGCGTACCCCTACGCACTTCGACGTAATAAAAGCGCGAAAGAAGACGGTGAATTATCGATATTTTTAACATGTTATTGCCATACCATATGTTTATATTTTCGAAATATGAAATAAAAATGAGTGTCTTCGTGTTACTTTTTTGCGTAAAAAATAATAAGAACGTAAATTCAGAGCGTTGCGTTCTGAAAAAACGACGACGTCACATCTAAAATTATACACGACGGCGTTGTTGAAGTAACATTTTAAACCTCTATGCTAATAATCGTTTAATTCTTTGTACAGGTTATTTAAAACATTTTTAAAATCGGTTAACAAATAAAATATATACTTCCTTTATTGTTTTTTCCAAACATTTAAAGTTAACAAATTTGCTATCATAGGACAGCGGAAGACCACTATATTATCACGCCAAAATTATTAATCATTGATATGTCTGATAACTTTCAAATTGATTTTTCATTGCATAACGTCGCTGAATTTGAGCATCGAGGTCATCATTGGTAAAGTCTTTAAATTCAGACAATTATGGTGGATGATTTATGCCATCTAGTTATTTTGCCGCGAAAACGCTATGCGAAAAGACGGAATAACAAAACAATGCCTCGCGATAAGACGAAATTACCAAAACGGACGAACGAAAACAAACGAAATAAAGGAAAAATACGACAAGCGAAATAACGAACAACGCTTTTATTGCGCTAAAAAAAGAAATGTCGCCTAGCAAAATAACGCCGTATAAACTAAGCAAAATAGCTTTTTCTTTTTTTCTAGTCGTTGTAAAGCTAGGGTTTATTCCTCGTGGCTGTTTTAGCTTTGTGTCTATTGGTCATTTCGTTTGGCGTATTTTCGATTATTGTCATATCACTTTTTCGTTATTTCACTGGCATTTTTATTGGTGTTTTTAGGTTTATGGCTTGGTGTTATTTGGCTTTGCATCTTTTCGCTTGGCGTTATCTCGTGTGGCGTTTTACCGCTCGACAGGTGTAATTCCGCTAGAATTGTTTTTACCATAATAGGATATCGTAAGTCACCTAAGAATGAGTAGTCCCCTGCTGGAAGACTGGCCCGGATTCGCCTGGAGCAGGTAAACCTCTTTCACGGCCTCCCAAATATTTAAAACCCGATCGCAAAACTGTTTCAGACCCAATGCATTACGACGGGGTTTTTAATATTTGTAGGCCGTGAAAGGGATGAACCAGCTCGAGGCAGATTTTTCGCCCAAAAAGGCGGTTTTCATTCTTTTGCATGGACCTTTTTTTCGTTTAATCGTCATTTTCGTATCTTAATTTTTCGCTATCTTGTTTTCGCTCGGCGTTGTTTTGTTATTTATTCCCCATTTTGCTTGGCGTTATTGTGCAGCGAATAAGCAGAAAAACGAGATGGCATAAATCGTTCACCATAGACAGTAGTTTTAATGATAGTGTTCAGCTTCGTAAGAAATGTCAATGACAATCGTATTATAATAAAACACTACCTATCGGTGTTTATAACTACAGAGGGGCCTTTAATAAAATGAGTTCTCGTCTTGGCTGCTTTGAGAGAATATGACGTTTACCGACATTTTATATCTTTTTTGTTTACTCAGAGTCGCGTTCGAAGCAGAAAAAGCTTTTTTTTATTCGATGAAAAACTTCATATTGCTTCCCCACTACCGTTCCCCGGTCCCACCTTAATAAACACATTTTCGTTCGTTGTGGCCCTGATAATACGTTCACTTTTGTTTGCTCAACTAGTGGCAACTTAACAATTAAAAATGAAAAATTTATATCTTAAAAAATACTTAATGATAATGCTTAACAGAAATTTAATGCGGTTCAAATGCAAATTTGATATTCTGTGCATATCTTTTATTAGAAAATAATGATAAATTATAGATATTTTATCAGTACGACATTCTTAAATACAAGTTACACTCATTTGAAGAAAGTGTTACGATTACTTTTTATAATCATAAAATAGATATGGCAAATGGAAGCAAGCAATTTCTAAAGTGTTTCTTGCAGTAATCTAAGAATCTTGTCAGAATAATCACAGAATAACGCAAAGCACCCAACGTGATGATACATGGTTCCTAATTTCCAAAAGTCGGTTCGAAATTGTTTGCTTTGATCATAGAAGCCCTGTTTAATATCACATTGATATGGAAACCGTCATTTTGTAAATTTCTCTGTACTTTTTGCAAAAAATATACGTGTGAGATACGTTGTGAAACTTGTAGAATTTCGACAGTTTCTCTCTGTTACTATGGCGTTGGCCCAAGATCATAATACTATAAACAAGTCTTTATTTCAGCCAGTCAGATGCTTGAGATTTGATGCCGTCTCCAATCTCGGTTTTGTAATCTTAGGCCCAGATATCCATATAATCTAAACCAGCAGTTTGGTATTTTACTACAATTTTAAGAGTATCTAAGATTTAATGGTTGAATTTGCATACTTCAAGTTCAATAGCAAGCACGAAATTAATAAACCGAATTTAAAAACTTAGTATTATACGTCACTTATATCTTGTAAAATAACTTTGACTAATTAATAATCGAGCATTTCTAGATCCCACGATTCTTTAAATAGGATCTTAATATGTAACTTATCGGTTACTTGATATACTCGAGTCAAAAGATTTTCTAATTTTGGAATGTTTCCATGTTCTATTTGACATAAAATAGTTTTGTTTAATTCGAAAGTAAGAGAATGACAATAAGAAGGCTTGGAAATTTTACTTCGGTACAAAGACAAAACACAACAACTTGTGAATAAATATTGAATATGCACCGACAATCTCTGCACAATCTGCGGTCCACGGACCATAACGATTGTTGCATGGTCTTCCGGTATCACTAGATCTCTGAACAAATCTACCACGTGTTCAAGGTTCGCTTTCCCCTTTGTCATGGTAATTCTGAGTTTCAGCAATGTCGTTCAACATCATTCTCTATTCATGTTATACATTATTCTTGAATAGAATGATTTTATAAGAGGGTTGTGAAAGCGTCTGAGTCCATTATGTGAGATTCAAATAGGTTGTTTATCAACTGATGGCTCTTGATTTATTTGACACTTTGCCACTGAGCGATATTTTTCAGTGCGTTGTATTTAAATTAGACTCGTGTTTTCTTCGTTAACTATAGTCTCAAAAATGCAACATTACAATGTTATTTTTGTTGAGGATGTTAAAAACATGTCATATTGTAATCGAGTGCGTATATGTTAATTTTAGTATTAATATGGAAATCATATAATATGCGCGCTGACAAAAGCTGTCTTGTACGGCCGAACACCGAAAAGTGAGCTATGAAATATAAGATAATGTTCTTTTATATTATCATCCATTGGCATTCAAGTATAATCTCATGCTATATTCCGGGTGATTCGTCTTTGGCCACTTAAAACCCTGTTTAACCTGTTGCATCAAGCATTCATTGTTATTATTAATAGGTAGTGTGAAAAATTAAAACATGCTTATCAGGAATAGCCACATAAGACACAGTCTCCCCACATAGCCCAAAAGTAGAGAGAAAAAGATATCATTTGGGCAATAAAATGATCACTTTCAAAATCAACACAACAAACAATTAACCGAAAATGAGAACCCGAAATGTTCATCCGAAGCGCAAGTCATACTCTTGTGTCTTCTCTTGCTTATTGTCAACATGTAACACTGCGCTGTCTATATGAAACAGTGTACGAACTTTATTTGTTTATCCAAGGCTTGCCGAGGTTCTGATTCGGCTATCCCCGGTTATGCGAAAGTTTGTGAGTATCAACTCTGTACCAAATGTTAATTCTAGCTACATGTCCGGCTTTACTGGGCCGCCGCTCGCCGCACGATCGTAACCGGCGTTATCGGCGCAAGCCGGAAAGAGACTTCGGCCTGAATCAGGAATGAATGAAGTGATTTGCCGGGCCCCGTTTAGGAATTTGCATACGCCGGCGTTATCCGGTATCGCAAATGAAGTTCTCTCAGTTCCGAGTGGGATAATCCGGCGAAAGTTGACTTAACTCTATATCGACACGAAGCAATGTCGAGCGTGTTTATACCTTACCACACTGTCTATAATGAAAGGCTCAGCGCGAACTATATGTTCAACTAGTTCGTCGTCCGTCCACCTCTTTCAATTTCTTTATGCTTACTTGACACAGACCAGTTATCTCTGAACTCGCACAAAAATTTTGCCTTTGTGAAATCTTGGACGTTTGAAACTGGATCATTCATGTTCAAAATTTAGGTCAATGTGTCAATTAAGTTAAAAAATTGATACAGTATAGGCTTTTCCGTCTGATTATGACCCAACTTGCCACTCTCCTACACTATCGGCTCATTACATTCACCTCTGTTATAGGCTGGGACTACTTTCAACTACTTTTACTTTAACTCATAAAAAATAGATCACCAATCACATTTAAAATTGCTTGGGTTTCTTTGGTTTGAATGAAAGATAGTGAATATATCTGTCATTTGTTTAACGACAAGCTTTCATATTCATATTTATGACTGTATAAAATAATGCTGTCGAGTTATGTAAAAAAATCTTGACTTCGAGCCTTTCACAGAGATGTAAAGTGAGTGTAAGGAACGACAACTCTGTGAAGGAGATTGCCAACTTACTCCAGTTTTTTGAAGAATGCTTATTATTTGTACTTCTTCAATGTGATAGTAAAATACTTTAACATTGAGAGTGCATTTAAAAGTATCTTACATTATCCTAATTAATAGTAGACAGGATTTAGCAAGTGTCAGTTCGCAGTGCGAGGGAGGTCATTGTAATAGTTCCAAAATCCATAACCCTCAAAATTATTTTGTTTTAATTTATGTACGTTGTCACCTGAATTACATGTTATGCGCTCAAGCGTCAGGTGAGCGATAAAGGACCAATTGACCCTCTTATTTTTTCAACATTGATCGGTTTTAGCCAAATTAAAAACATAATTTTGCACACCATCGCCACACGCACACCCTTTAATTAAAAATTGTGTCAGTACCTGCCCCTGTAACAGGTTGATGAACTTAACCAGTTGAGCATTTCTGGCCGTCAACAGCCAATTCCGTTTAATCCTATTGTTTTTAAAAAATAATAGAACACATGGTTTGAATAATGACTAACTGTATCATAAGACTTTAAGTAAAGTAGGAGAACGTATGATGGACAATTTTGATTTTTCATGTCGTTCAGTTTTGAATAAAATTATAATTTTCCTTTGATCTTAAGATAAAGCGAAAACAATAAACTTACTGTCTTCTCGCGAGTTTGTTCTTTTATCATTTATGAAATTTGAATATTAAACTTTTTTCAAACGCATATTAATATCCGGATCACGTGTGAAATTTATAGTTTACGTCCAACGTCTTAGAATGTGGCACATTAAATGACGTGGATTCATGCTTTTCCTGGTGTATGCACTTGATAGCTCTGCTTCAAACATCAAGTTTTAGGTAAAGCTCGCACTGATATGCTTAATCTTCAGAATATGCATTACATCCAACATATATACTAAAAGTGTTGTGCTAGAAAAAATTCGTTTTATTTTAGAAAACCAGACGGACTGCACACCATACGAACAATATTTCCATATTGTACGTACACATCACTGGACGTGTTAATCTTGTAGAAAGTATGAAGATTGAAATATGCTCAGAAAACTTGCCTGAAGATTATGAAACTGAGATTTGAAACCAGTCTCAAATAAATCTTAAGCATCTGATTGGCTGAAATGGAGACAAGTCTCCATTTCAGCCAATCAGATTCTTGAGATTTGGGACTTGTTTCCATTCTCAGTTTTATAATCTTGGGGCCTAATTGACATGGCCAAGACGAAACTATTAAAAGACGTATTGTGACTTATTGGCAGTTCAATGGTGATTCTGTTGTTTGTGTTGGGTTTCTTTATACCAATTTTTTTTATTGGGGTGTGGCAGACTTTGCATTTCTTTTGTTGTTCTCTATGATTTGTTTTGGGAGTGGGTGGGGATCGCGTTTAGTCATTGTGGATACTTTTCATATAAATAGTAACTAAATGATTTAAATACCTAATGAAAATTATAATTGCTATTAAATGACAAGAAATTGATGAAGTACTGCAGCGTATACTAAAAAGTAAGAACTGCTCACTTTTAATGGACTATAGTAATCACAATGCGCAATGGATCGGCAATCAATTATAAGATCCGGTTTTCATCTCTGATGTTGTTTCTGATTGTGATAGATTTGAGCTTAAAAATATTTGCAGATTGTGCAATAAATGAAAACAATAATAACCTTCAATGACCTTCATCTCCTGTCAATATTCTATTCCTTTAATTAAGTTTTATTTTAGGCCAAACCCAATCTTGTATCTGTTGATCACGGAAAGCTAAGCTATTTAATCCTAAAATATCCCTCTGAAGGTCCCATGTTCACCGTCAGTATCACACCATCATTTGCGATAGTTAGTATTCTTGTGTAGATACCGAGTTTAGCTTATTAACCCGGGGGCAGCGTTGGCTTTAACTTACGCATTTCTATAACTGCCCATGAACTTGGTCAATCAAACCTTTCCTGCAATATATTCCTGCGAGTCGTATTCGTTGGCTTTAGAGAAAATTAAAAACTTCTAAATATTGCATTACATTTCGTTTGGATATTGCATTACATTGCGTGTGGAAAGTAATATCGTTACTAGTTCTTTATTATTTCTTTAATTGCAACAGATGACCTATTTTAAAGACCATGTTATGAGCTTTTCATGCGTAAATAGGTGTAGATGATTCAAGTGCAGTTGAAGAAAAGGAAGCAGATTCCATTCGAGATAGGAGACTTTATCTCAGCACTTGTAGTGTTTTCTAAGAGCATTTGCATAGTAATCTGAAGTTTTACTGCTTTTAAAGTATTGTTTAGTCTTGAGTGCCTATACTGCAAAACACAAAACGAATTTACTACTGTTCTTTGACGTACCGAAATTATCGCTTTTAGTCTTGATTAGCTGGATTTCGTTTTGCTTGGGTTTTGAAGCTGTTTTGTTGTTACTTTTGTTGTTTTCCTTTTAAATTTTACAGATTTGTGAAACCAAGATAATTAACGAATTGGTTTTCAGTGAATGTTTTAAATATTCACCGAGTATATAGTTTAGTTTCAATCGCATGTTTAAGACCAATAATTCGCGATATGACGCTAATTCTCATATGTTGACCAATATATAAATATTCGTGAAACCCATTTAGAGCTTGAAAAATATATATTAAAAAACTAACAAACAAGTTATATTTTATTAAGTTTTGATAGCAGCATCATACATAATTAATATAGCCGAACCTCTTCGACCTGAAGCAAATAATGTATCCTGGATTTTCTAAATATTTCATATGACATGAAAGAGCGTTGTGTGTAATAGAGGACGATATTCAATCATTATTTGATAATATTTTTTCTAGAGACCTTATCGCCTTTCTGTGCAAATATTCCAGTCAGCTAGCTCGTTTTGATAAGGATTCTAAATGTGTTTCGATAACAAATGAGACGGGATAGAAAATGCATTATTATATCATATCAATCTCTACTAAATCACTCGCATACTCCCTCTCCGATTCTTCAGCCATGCAACTGAATAAAGTAACTGAAATACGTAAAAATTGGAGATTTAATAGAGGAAAATTAATTCGCGGTTAAACGTTAAATAACTAAAATTCATACTACGCGCTGGAGAAAAGTAGAATAGATTACAATTGGAAGTCACTGAACGTCAGACTGTGAGAGAAGTTATTCTACGGTTCGATGCGCTCAACACCAAAAGCTCGATTTGCTGAAGGTAGAATAGGGGAGGTGATGTAAAAGACGTTTATAAAGCAGTGAGGGCACTGTCTGATCATCTGGCTAACGGACTAGGCGCATACGATAGCTACGTGTGATTCGTGCTGATTTATGGCCTACAGATTGTCGCTCGTTTGTCAAAATGTTATATAGTGTGGAACAGTTAAAATAGTTCACATGAACAAATAAATGTTTAATAAATAATAATTTTACATGAGTGCGGATGAAATGATTGGCTAAAACTAAAAGTACCAAGTTCAGAACAATTTTTAAGTGTGAAGTTAACTCTTTATTTTGCGATAAATTATCTGGGTGGATTGTGTCCATATTTGTGTTACCACAAAAATAAGACAAATGGGATAACATTTGAACTAGTGTCGTACTGAAGTGACAGATGCCCTTACGCTGTTTATGTCGCTCTCCAGATAAAATAATACAACGCGAGGATACAGTTAGTGTTGTAGACGGAAGTTCGGGTTTAGAACTCAGTGTGTATGTTTTGACATCAGTGAACACATGTACTTTACAACAGATAACACAAAATTTAATTACAAACTATTTTCATGTGTTAAATTGAATTTCGTTAAACTGTCAATGGAGATAAAATTGCGTGCTTTGTGTAGAAAACTTTGACGATTTGTTTGATTAATTGAATTTCGGATAAGTTAGGGATTTTATCAACCTGAATATGCTCAGATAACAATCTGCAAAAGGTCAAAACTACAAAGTTTTACAAAAATAATGTATTCAAATATCAGAAAAGGATGTTATTTGTAGTCTTTTGTGTAAGTATCTCTGTATTATTTTATCATGTGATGAATCTAATACGATATCAGTCAGGAACTTTTTAATGTGTGCATAAATTGTGATGTTTACCTATTAGATACTTGTCAAAATCTATATTTTGAAGGTGAAAAGTAAAAATGTTACTTCAAACATATGCTAAAATGGTCTTTATATGAGAGAATGAATATCAGATATAAATCAATTTAAAGCAAATTAATAAATGCGTAAAAGTTTACCTACATGTAAGATTTTTCTTGAGTATATTTAAAAAGGTTTTACTATTGTAAATATTAAGAAAAGAATAACTATTTTCATCCCTCGATAAAAACCAAATATTTCAGTGTTAACGATAGACCCTTGCAGAGCTTGAAGGAACTTTTAATTGTCGCCTGCAGCCTCCCGCGGATTTTGACGGTGTCGGGGTAATATTATGTCAACAGTAGTCTACATTTGATTAAAAATTCTTTTATTGCAGAACTTTGATAAAACAATGATTAGTGGACATCTTCCGCTTAACTTGGCATTGGCGTGTCTTCTTGTCACAGTGTGTGTGGCTGTGGGTAAGTTCACACATATTCATTTCTTGTAAAATAAGATCCAGTGACAGTGCATTTTGAGCACTTCTTGAAGTGTTGAACTTGAACAGTTGGTGTGTGCAATATTTACATATTGTTTGTGTAATGTAATGATACTATATAAGAGTATGAAAGTAAAAAATCTAAAAAATTACATGTAAAATTTCGGTAAAAAAATTACTCAATTTTCATTATAATCCGATAAGTACTAACCATTAATATCACAAGGACTATTAAATCATATTCAAAGTCATAGAATGATAGATACACACAAAATATTATTTTGTATTAATATAAATATATTTGGCCACATACATCTATTTATGAAAATTCGTCTTGAGTCTTTAAACAGTTATGTTTCTTTTTTATTAATTTATAATTATCATAAATTGGCAACTATTTAAGCACATTTACGAAAGAATATCTTATTTAAATAATCTGTGTATACTTCATTAACCATCAATCACATCAATTATGACACTCAATCAAACATATCAAAAAATATTATTAACTTGCATTTCAATCTAACTGCTTTGCACTTGTGTTCTGCGTGCAAAATTACCATTTAATTTGTTTTCTTGCTAAATACAAGTTTGATACTTTATGTCCAGTTTATGTATAAATGCCATGCTGTCTGGAGCCATTTTAGATTTTGTATAAATCACAGATTTGTCACTTTATTGTAATATAATGTTAAGATAAATACTTTTTCACTTAATGTATGTATTACTTGTGCTATTAGAATGCATTAATACAAAAAGAACTATATAAATGCTCAAAAGTTTTGAATTAACTACTAAAGTCTAGCCCTCTAAACTTACATAAATCATCTTGTTGTGAATATGGAAAGGAAAGTCTATAACATAATTATGGGTTTGAAAATTCATGTTCTTTTTATGTTAATGATCTATTATTACCATTTTATGCAGCTCAGGTCTTCCCCCATTGTTATATGTTTTGTATAAGAGATATAATTTATGAAATTGTGGCTTTGCTGTGTGTGAAGTCATACAAAGGACTTTAAACCAAGGTTTTTAGTCTTTACTGTGATGAAAAGGTGACTTTTTTTTAAAGCAGTTAAGGAAATATTAACGACTATTGTTGGAAATATGCTGCAGAATTAAAATAAATACTTGTATAAGATTGTAGATTTTGAGTAGATACAGACTGACAGTATCATAGTTGTCAGAGCTACACACTTAAATCTCTATCCTAGGTATAGCAGAAATGCAGTTATAGTATTTCACACTTAACTCTTTCAGCTTTGCAAACAAAAATAAAATTATGTGTCCTATTTATCAACAAAAATTTAAATATTTTGAAAGGAGTCCAGATCTTAAGATGCTGAAAAAACGTTTGGTGTTCAGCATTAAAGATGGTTTGAAGACTTAGACAAAATTCACTAGATCCAGATCAGACTGCATGAATAATTTTCAGGTAGAAGCAAACATGAATTCTGTTAGTTGTGTTCCTCTCATAAAACAAACCACTACATTTTTAAATTCTGAGGAGGTTTGATTTTGTGCACATTCCTTAGCCAAAAATATGTGAAAATTTTAACCAAGCAAAATGTAATTTTAGGACAGTACTGGAGGAAAGTCACCAGATTTGTTTTGTACTTTTACATCTTATCAAGATTTTTTTTGTAATACCACAATTTTATACATAATGATGGCTTTGATATTTCCAAAGAAAATCATTCTTGCTCTCAAGCTAACAGTTTTATTGATACTGCCAAACTAAATTTGGTGCACAATAATGCAGGTTTATCATCAATAAGTGATAAAACTGAGGGGGGAAAATGCTTCTTTTTGAGTGTTTTATTTAACCTAGTATTGTTTTTATTCCTTTATTGTATAGATAATTACCCAGACATGCTACTTAGAAAGTTTATTTTTAACCATCAATTAACTTAAAAAAAAGTAAATTTGAGAGGATGTAGACCCAGATCAACCTGCACATCAAAGCAGTCTTAGTCAGTCTACAGTGTTTTCTATTCAGTAGATAAATTCTTGTAAAAGAAAGATGAATGTAAAAAGATAAAATGTTTCAGCTCATGATAAAATCATAAAAACATAAACAACTTTTATTTCAATTTTATCATATGGAAAATTTTTTATCACTTTAAACCTTTCCTCCATATATACGCATTTTACGCATATGCAACCAGTGTAGATCCTGATCAGCCAGCACATCCATGCCATCTGATCAGGATCTGTACTGGTCACATTTTGGTCAGAAATAGCCTAACGAATCAAAAAGCGAACAGTTTACATCCTGATCAGACAGCACAGATGTGCCGGCTGATCTGGATTTATACTGTTCGCCCATGCAATAAAGGTGTATCTATGGAGGAAAAGGTTAAAAATCCACTAGGAGTAGTTGTATGATAAATGAAACGTTAAAAAAAATTACAAACAAATCAATAAGTGCTTAAAATTTTATTCAGAATTAAAGCTGAAATATTTTCACATTCAAGTTTTAAAATACTTCTGTGCTGAAACCCTTTGCGTGTGAACCAAGAATATACATTTGCCTTTAAAATAGGATAATTACATATTTGTAAAGCATACCTCATAAATTTTGTTTGCCACTTTTGGCTGCTACCTCTGTGTAAATACAATAAGAATTCAGCCAATATAGTAAATTAACCAGGGTGTTTCAGGTGACATTTTAAAGAAGCCCTACTTTTGTACTCTGATGATAACATCTGCAATTTGCTGATTGCGTTGGCATAAATTGACATTTGATTTAGACCAAAAGTAGATGCTGAGTTCAACGATCTTCGACTCTTTACTTCATATATGCAATGTTACACATGTGTGATCAGCGTAGATCCATACTAAGCTGCACATTTGTGGCATCTGGGCTGAAGGTTATAAAGCTGAGATTGGAAACCAGTCTCAAATCTCAAGCATCTGATTGGCTGAAATGGCGACTGGTCGCCATTTCAGCCAATCAGATGCTTGAGATTTGAGACTGGTTTCCATGCTCAGTTTTATAACCTTGGGCACTGATCTGGATGTGCACTGTTTGCTTTCTGGTCAGAAATAACATTGAAGTCAAAAAGGAAACAGTGCAGATCCTGATCCTGCATGGATGTGCCAGCTGATCTGGATCTACAATGTTCATCCACACCATAAAGGCATATAAAAGAAATAATATATGGAGGAAAGGGTTAACTATCTTAAGGAACGATAAAAAAAGATGTGCTCTGGTTGTTGTTTTTAAATCTTAACATAATTTGTGAAAAATCCAAATATTTATTACTTAAAACTGCAATTTTAAAAGTAAGCAAGAGACTTGCAAGATATGTTGTTTTCAGTCAATAAATAGAAACATTTTTTAACTCTTTCCTCCATAGATACACCTTTATTGTGTGGGAAAAAAGTAGAGATCCAGATGTGCCGGTTGATCAGGATCTAAACTGTTCGCTTTTTTATTTATTGGGTTATTTCTTACTAAATTGCAACCGTGCCGGCTGATCTGGATGTGTATAAAAAAAAATGTGTATATATGAAGGAAAGCGTTAACTGTAAAAACATGTATCAAAGTGAATATATATATTATAGCTGGGTGTTTTACTTCATGTTCAGAATTCTGAAAGCCGTGTATTTTAATAAAATGAATAAACATGAGTTTACAATCCTAAAATGACCATATTTACTTTAGATTTAATTTCCTTTTCTCTACTTAATATTAAATTACTTCAAATATGAAAACAGTGTTCTGCACTCAACTGCTGTAAAGATGAGAAATTAAGAAGATTAGAAAAACATCATGGCGATTTCAGTTTTCTTTACATTGGAAAGATGTTCGGTATGCAAAAATCATTTGAAGAAATTAATTTTTGAAAATTTGACTTGGTTTAACCGTGTTGCTTTGTTGACCCTTCGTCAATAGCTTCATTCATCAGATACTGGATTATAACGACAGTTGAGTTCATAAATTGAAAATCTTTTGAAGGCTGATTTACGTTGAAGTTTCAATAGGTCCCCCTTCATTATTCGGTATGAAGTGCAGATTATTACCCTGTGGTCTTTATTCGGGAAATTGTGACGGTTTTCGTCTGAGAATTAGTGATAGTGCGGTTTTTATCCCTAATCCTTCTTAAAGGGAAAGACAACATAATTTAGATCGATTTCCACATACACACTAATTTGTATTTTGCTGTTTTCTGTTTTCTCTAAATCTCTCCAGTATTAATTGATACAAATGTTTTACCTAAATTGTTAAATGGGCTATTTCATTTGTTATCAACTTGTAGATACTGCATTTCTGTATTTGAATTACTGCTTTTTGACACACTTCACAGTAGTAGTAAAATGTCTAGATAAAATGGCAGAAACTCCTTTTTTGTTCTGACATTTTTCAAACAATAAGAACACCTGATACAAGATGTAACGGGATACTCGAATGCCCGCAGAAATTTTTACACTGCCTCTCCTTGTTATTGTTCATTTGCGTATTTCGGTGGAACTAATTATCGAGTCTCACGTCTATGTGGTCACAGGTTGCGGGCAAATGACGATACTGAATAGTACAGGGTAGATAGATTGTCAGTTCCTCTTTGTATCCCGTCATATCAATACCTAGATGTTTTGCCATGCGTTATTGTTCAGGACAGGGACTTAACCTATCGCATTTTAATCAGCAACCTATCTCAATAGTCGGGTTTCAAGAAGCATAGCCACAATAGATTGATAAATGTTATCATGTGGTACCAAGCAAGCAAAGTTCATCCTATTCAAATTTGTAATAAAAACAGTCGGGTCGCCCTTTTGTAACAAAATAGCACTTGGAAATTTGTGTATAAAGATGCAACAGGTTGCTCATTGTCAACAATTTTGTGTAATTTGACAATTTTCATGTCAGGCTGTCATGAAATTAATGAGTGCAATGCATTAAAGTATCAGATGTGTTAATAATGGTGAGATGAAATTTTAGAATTATTTGAATTATTTCCTATCATCTCCATTGGTAAACTTTGCAGTAAAGGACTCATTTTTTTTTCAAACCATTGAGGTGTGCATTTTCCAAAGAGCATTTTGATTAATTTAAATATTTTATTTTTGAAATTACAAGAATTAACAGGACATCAGCAAAATGGTGTTGGTGGTTTTGATTAAATTTTGCATTTTATAGAAATGGAGGTAAAAATATATTAATTTGAAATTAATGAATGTTGCCAGATTATCTTCAAATATTTGAAATGTATAAAACAAACAAACTGTTATTATTCCTTTATTGCATATAAATGTATAAGGAGTTTATCACTGGTGCGATCAGTGTAGACCCAGGCCTCAGAGGAAAATACATTTGAATCCAGCAATGAAAGGTTTTGATCCCGTGAAGCCAAATTTATTATTAATCAAGAAACATATCACCGAAATGAAGTATTTTCAGTTATATTATATCAGTATTTTTTCTAACTGGCATTTCACATTATATCGGTAGTTTTTATAACTGTATGTTATCAATGCTGCAGTTACCAGATTTTTACACCATTACGTACAAAAAAGTTTGACAACATCGACATGTTAAGAAGTTGGTGTTTTTTTAAGATTTGGACCGACAGTATCTTGTCTGTTGGTGGTGTTTCAGCTCTACACCAGGTGTGGTTGGTGATATTTTTGGATACTGTATCTTTTCCTGACACATTTGTTTATGGATTAACATTAAGATTTGAACCATATATACCTTTAAAATTAATAATTATACCTTGTGGTTATTTTGAGATTCAAGAAGAATTATCTGCAAATTTATTGGCAGACATTTTCACCAAAAAATAAGTAAAAAATAGCTTTAAAAAGGTCTAGGATGGCACGAGTATGTTGTTGTTAGACTGTTATCTTATTCTTAGTAGCTGTCAGTCACAATGTTAAGTGCTTTTGGTTTGTGAAATTATTTTTCCTGGCAAAAGCCTTGTTTGTGAATTAAAAAGTAGACTATATTGCAGTTTCCATTGTTGCTGGGATCAAAACATTTTCTGTGCATTGACATGACTATTACAGATCTGGAAATAAACACATACAGATCATCAGATCTGGGAATAAGACAGATATATTAAAACAGATCTGTTAATTTGACACATATATTCCATCAGATCTGGGGATAGGAAACATATATTCCATCAGATCTGGGGATAGGAAACATATATTCCATCAGATCTGGGGATAGGAAACATATATTCCATCAGATCTGGGGATAGGAAACATATATTCCATCAGATCTGGAGATAGGAAACATATATTCCATCAGATCTGGAGATAGGAAACATATATTCCATCAGATCTGGGGATAGGAAACATATATTCCATCAGATCTGGGGATAGGAAACATATATTCCATCAGATCTGGGGATAGGAAACATATATTCCATCAGATCTGGGGATAGGAAACATATATTCCATCAGATCTGGGGATAGGAAACATATATTCCATCAGATCTGGGGATAGGAAACATATATTCCATCAGATCTACGGATAGGAAACATATATTCCATCAGATCTAGGGATAGGAAACATATATTCCATCAGATCTGGAGATAGGGCACTTATTCCAACAGATCTGGGAATAGGGCACATATAATCAAACAGATCTGGGAATAGGATTGATATTCCACTAGATCTGGGAGGGTTACAATTACGTAATTAAATTCCTCCAGAAAATTTTTATATCACTATTACTATGGTTGCTACTGTTTTGTATATTTGAATCAAGATCAGCATGTTGGTATGCAATTAGAATAATAAATTCACATGATTATTTTTACAATGCTTGCAGATTTTGTTCTCGCATTTAAACGTGAGGATAAAAACTAATGCCCATGAAGCTAAAATAGCACATATCATGTAACATGATGCAATTAGGTCAGCATTGTAAAAATGTCATTATAGATGTCATCCTTCAGTAGTAGATGTCATCATGATGTTTTCTTTCAAATTGCATTCTTTGTACGATTAGACACGTGTTTTCTAATTAAATCTTAACAAACAATAACCTACTGTCATTATAATTGCCTGGGGATGTAAAGTTTCAGAAATGTCTAGAATTCAATATTGTAATTAATATGTCACATTTTGAATACTGTTTTTAGTTTATTAAATTGTTTTATGTGTCAGAAAGAAGATCAATATTTGATGATAACTTTAAGACATGATATTCTTGATATAAATAACTAAAACACAGCAAAACACTTAAATACTAGACAGGGCTTTTTTCCTTCTAAATCACGCTAATTTCCCCAATAAGACCACAACTTTAATGACCTGTTTAACAGTTTTTTACTATTTTCTACCCTGAATTATGACCACCTCACTATTAAGATCACTTTTGTCAAGTCCCAGAGGTGGTCTAATAGAGGAGTTTTACTGTACTTGTTTTGAAGTTTACAGTTAAGAAAATAGAGCATTCATTAAAAATGGTGCAGGTTTGATAATTAGATTATGTTCCTGCAACAGTATCCAATTAACTGCATAGAGTCTGTCAAAGACATAAGATGATCGGCCTTGTTATAGAATCTTCCTATCTAAGCATCACTGCTGTATTAAATGTACCATTAATTGAAAATCAGATATGTATCTTGTAAATGATTTCCCTGTTAATTATTGCTACCTCCTACAATTTTATGGAATGTAAATGTTATTTTTGTTGTATTTTTATGTCTCTATATTGCAATCAGAAGATTGGATGTAGTATTGGAAAGCTCACAGCTTATCAGACTTCCCGAAAGTCGCCGGACCGTCGGACCTGTCCGGTAAATTTTAGGCCGGTCCGGCATGATTTCATATATTGTCGGACCGATTGTCCGGCAAACATTTGATCTGCATATTCCAATTTTATTGGCTAAATTACAGTTTTGCTCGATGTTTTTACTCGAGACTGTTCCGAGGGAAATAAGTGAGGATATCCGGATGCAATAATTTACGTATTCGTCTTCATGACAATTCGTACCACTGCCGCTTCTTTGACTGTTTCGCTGTGCATGACCATTCTTCATCAGAAAACGACTGACTGCGACTGGGTAGGAGCCTACAGTTTCCTACATTTCGCCCATTTTCACCTATTTCCATTTCGTAATTTCGGACTCGCAAAATGGCGTTTTAAAAATATTTCACTGGAGCAATTCCCGGTAAAAAGAGAAAAGTAACAAATGAAGAAAAGCTGCAAAAGAAAAAAATACCAAAAACACTTACTGGTTTGTAGATTTTATACAAAATGGATAAAAGATCGTTAATGCTTTGACTTCCAAGATGAACTATTGAATTTTGAAAAACTGATCATGTAATAGTAGGGAGTGATTTTACTCTCCAGTAAATCAGGCGATTTTCTAAGTGAAATAAAAAAGAAAATATATTCTGTCTTACAATGGTAAAACAAATATCCTCTATATGCTACATAAAGAAAAATGAAAACACCCTCAATACCGTGTTTTGCTTATTTTATTTTTAAATGTTTCGGTCAGACAGAATTTGTTTCGGTCAGACAGATTTTCACATCTTGTCTGACCGAATGTCTGACACTTTTTTTCAACTTTCGGGAAGTCTGGCTTATAAGGTCCCTGATTTGTAAAACTTTAGCCCTTTACTCCTTACACATTGGTTTATTGCATTTGCAAGCAGTGTAGATCCAGATCAGCCAGCTCAATGGTGCAAACTGATCAGGATGTATACTGTTTGCCTGAAAGTTCATTATGTTATTTCTGACCAAGTAGGAAAGAGTGTAGATCCAAATGCTGGCTGATCTGGATCTACACTGTTTCCCCATGCAATAAAAGTCATATATATATATGGAATAAAGGGTTAATCTCCTTTTAATCAGGTCTTTGATTCAATTAGAGGAAAAAGATACCATAATAAACCATATAATAGCCATTTGGTAGATAAAATGGAGATAAGAGATATGCTATAAAGTCACATTATCAACAACATTAGTGGAAAATGTGAAATTAAGTTACTAAAGTTTTAAGAAACTGGCCCCTGTTCCATGGTGTTACTCAAGATGAGACATTTAAAACTGAAAACATGTATTATAACTCAGAAAGTAATACAGGGATTATCAGGCAATCAGAAATATTAATCCAGTTATACAAAATTAATGCACATCAGGTCACAAGATCATAAACTAAGATTGGAGACCAGTAATTTCCGACCAAGAACCAACCAGTTTAGAACCAGATCAGACAGCATGGGGTGTGCCAGCTGATCTAGATACATGCTGGTTGCACATGCATTAAGATGTATAGATGTGGAGTAAAGAGTAAAGGGTTAAGTTACTGTACATGTAGTTCTTGTCGTGAGGTTATAGCTTACAGGTGGTAAATTGATAATTTTTCACCAATTTCTCCACCATACAAGTGTAAACTGCTTGTATTTCCCACTGATTTTCCCTCTAATTGGACTGCTTATCTTTCAGTGTAAACAATAACACAGGATGTTGGCCTACTGAAATACCCCACCCACCTGGCCAAGTGGCTCATATGTCAGAATCCTATCTGCTCAAAATTACTCTTTGTATGTTTAACAATTTATTAAATAAACTAAAGGAGGAAATTGGAAACAAATAGGGAACAGTGAAAGCCACTGAACAGGACAAATACAGAACTATTGCAGAGTCTGTTCATATTGCACTTTACTTGCCACAATCAGATTTGCTTGAGTATACTACAGTAAAACCTATAAAAATTAATAATATTGCTTAATTTGACAGTAAAGGAAAACAGTTTTGTTTGCATTTTAATTATAAAACAGACAGATAATTTGTTAAAGCTATGTTTTTGTTGTTTTTATTTTCTCCTGAATGCTTATGTTACGTAGCCAGTCTAGAAATTATTTATCCAAGTTAAAATATTTGTGTTTTAATATATTAACCCTTCCCCTCCATATATATAAATGTATTTTATTGCATATCAACAGTGTAGATCCAATTAAGAATGCACATCCATGCTGTTTCACAGATCAGGATTTGCAATGTTCACTTTTTAGTCAGAAATAGCCTAATAAATTAAAAAGCGAACAGTGCAGATCCTGATCTGATGGCAAGGATGTGCCAGCTGATCTTGATCTACAGCATTCGCCCCACGCCATAAAAGCAAATGTATAGAGGAATGGTTTAAAGAAAAAAAGGCTCACCGATATAATTGTAACCAACGGAATGAGTCTGGCACATGTGGCACAGGCAGCGTTACTGATCGTACTAATTGTATAATTACTGCACCTTGAAACACTTCTTTATTATTGCAAGACTGTCACCTTTTTGTTTTATTTTATGAGCATATCAATCATATCTCAAAAACTGTATAATTTATGAGGCATTACAAAGCACTTTTTATATTCTTCATGTACTATCATCTAATTTCGCTGGGACAAATTTTCTCGCAAAAGCCACAAATGAAATTCTGCGTAGTCATTAAAATTTTGGAATTGTATTTTTGTACATGTATTAACACATATCAACACATGGTGTGGTTTCACTAGGGTTTATTAAAACTCACAAATTTACAGGGCAGAATCTGCACAATTTAATTCTGCGCGAATTATGCTGATAACTCAGTGTTTAAATCGGTCCTAACATATATTCATGTTGGTCCAAGATGGCCTATCAGTTAATATCCTCATGATTCTGTTAAAGACAATTTAATCTGGGATATTGTAGACTTCTAAGGGTTTATTTGCAAACATGTTTTTGATACAGAATAAAACATCAGTGATGACATTTTTTTCCCAAAATTAGTAATGCATCTCATGTGTTTGTTATTTTATATTAATAAAATTATTAATTAATATTTTTTTTATTTAAAAAAATAATTTTATCAGTTTGGACATATTATATATTGCTCTTAATGTGTACTGGTAAAAAAACAATAATTTATGAATGGAGTATCACCTATTTTTTTGGAAATTCATTACAGTTCTTGAAAGGTTTACACCTGAAAATCTTTTATTGCAGTGTTATATAATGATATCTCCAAACATCTGTATAATTAATTGGAATTTCTAGTGGCATTAATGATTTGTTCCAAGTAGTGAAGTGGTGTTTTATATTCTTCTAACATGGACCAATTTGCTACCATATGCTTACTGGCTTCTGCTCAGATAGGAAGTTCTTTTAAACGAGGTTTAGCAATCTTAAAGGGTTCTGATGGAACCAGTTTGAAAATTGTAACTAAGTACATGAACCAGTCTTAAAAATTGTAACTTAGTATAGGAACTAGTCTTGACAGTTAAGCATAGAGTCTTTAATATAGTACAGTAACCAGTCCTGACTATTGTAACTTAGTACAGGAACCAGTTTGACTATTGTAACTTAGTACAGGAACCAATCTTGAAAATTGTAACTTAGTACAGGAAACAGTCTTGACAATTGTATCTTAGTACAGAAACCAGTCTTGACAATTGTATCTTAGTACAGGAACCAGTCTTGACAATTGTAATTTAGTACAGGAACCAGTCTTGATAATTGAGCATAAAGTCTTTAAGATAGTATGAGAACCAGTCTGAACAATGATGCATGAAGTCTTTAACATAGTACAAGAACCAGTCTTGACAATGAGACGTCTTTCACATAAAATGGGAACCAGCCCTGCACATGGTGCAGGAACAGGAACCAGTGAGCTTGTTGAAGTAACTTGTGATTTTTATCAGTTTAATACCTCAAATTATAGATTCAAGTGGCCACAAGCATCAAGACTTTTTGAATCATCTTTTAGGACCAGTCTGATAAAATATGGTCTAGACTATCGGATATGATTTTTTAAAAGAAGATGTTTTAGCTTTGATTTTTACAGCATAACAATGGAGCCAGCTTGGAGTAGCAGGGATTATAGCAACTGAATTGAACTAATTACATCATTCTAATATTCACACTTAGCCAGCAATGTTTTCCTTAAAACCAAGGCATACTTTTCATAGGTGTTTCCTTTTAACTGATCCCATCCCAAGGTTATAAAACTGATAATGGAGACCTACACAGAACACAGAACTTACCAGTGAGAAACCTTAGATCTGAGACTGGTTTCCATTCTCAGTTCTATAGCCTTGGATTCAAAATGTGCCAATTGTCAGGCTGCTACAGTGTTGCAAATGCAAATTTAACTCAGTTAATGTAACAGAATCAACCTTCTACAACTTTGAGCCAGTCTGTTCATCAGTCATAGGGAAGTTTTTTAGAAATTATTTATTTTATTTATTAACTAAATTGTGATCAGTGTAGATGCTGATAAGATTATGCAGATGCATCTAACCTGTTCACAAAATGTAAAAATTCTGCCTTTAAATAGTTAACCCTTTACTCAATAGTTACTCCTTTATCACATGGGCGAATTATGTAGATCCACCAGTTCAGATCCAGATCAGATGTCATGGTGTGCCAGCTGATCTAGATCTATTTCGGTTGTACACATTTTAAAAGGCATATAATATTATATGGATTAAAGTGTTAATACATAAAATAAAGTAAGGTTCTTTGTGAAATCATTTTGCTTCTGTCTAGTTTTGAAAATTGGTTAAATTATGTAACATTTTGTTAGTTTAGTGTGATTGAATCAATTATTGTTTGACATCTTTGATGGATGATGAAAAAAACCAGTTAACATTATACACAATGCTGCAGTTATTATTTCCAGTTATTGACTGCAGGATCTTGACAGTAGTAGTTAATTGATTGAAACCGTTAAGGGCAGGGCGTTAGGTCTGGTTACATTTGAATGTTGTTTTTTTTTAACAGAAACGCAGCCCACCCAAATAATCAAGAATTAACCTTTTAACGCATGGGCAAACTGCAGATCTGGATCAGCAATGGAATCAGATCTGGGTTGGAATGCTGCTTCTTTGTCAGAAATAACTTACTGAATCTAAAAGTGAAAAATGTAGATCCTTATCAAATGGCAAGGATGTGGTGGCTGATCTGCATTTAAACTGGTCACACATGTGATAAATTGTCCTAATGCATATATATGGAGTAAAGGGTTAAAATGAATTTTCATAGCTGATAAATTTTTTTTTAACTGTTTGTTAAAGTTGCATATGATTTTCAAGAAAGCTGGCAAAATTCATATCATCTTTTTATTTACTCAATCAAACTTGGGTGGACTTGATTTTATTTTCCCATAATTCATTCAGCACCCGATCTATTTACACCAACTGCCATAGGAACAAAATAAAACCATAGGAACATCAAAAACCAACAATGGCAACTGTATTGCATTTCTGTCTTAAAATCTCACTTGCATGAGCGATAAATCTGATAACAGCTTGTTAACGATTTTTTGTGCAAAAAATAAATACAAGAAAAAAAGCTATCAGAGTAATTCCATCAATTTCTGGGAGTTTTATCTGATAAAACAACATCCACCCCATAGCGCCTTTTAAGATAGCATTTCTCCAATGATTTGCAAACAATGGTTAGGGAATAATTAATATCTGCGTTGCATCTGAACAGTTTCTGTGATTACATAATTATTCAATATTTGCTTTAAGAAACACATTCAGTAATTTGGTTTTGTATAATTTAACATACGATAATTTTTGCTGGAAAAAAATCAACCAGCACATACATGCCATCTGATCTGGATCTACACTGGTCATAATTATCTTAGTCAGAAATATCATAATGAATCTGAAAGTGAACAGATGGCAATTTCTTGATGTCTGATCAGGATTACTTTTTGATCAGAAAGAACCTAAAATAAATTAAAAAGTAAACAGTTTAGATCCTGGTCAGATGGGACAGATGTGTCAGTTGTTTTGGATCTACACTGTTCGCCCATGCCATAGAGGAATGTTATGTGGAGGAAAGCTTTAAGTGGAGGTCAAAACTGCAAGGCATTTTTTGAATTCCGAAGTCTACCTTAAGATATGGCTTTTGTAAACCATCGTTGGAACATTTTTGACAATCAAGGCATAATATAAACACAAAAACTCTTGAAATACACAAAAGATAAAACTTGATTTTTTCCCCTATAAATTGCAGTGCATGCATCTAGACAAACAATCAGCGTAATAAATTCTCTTTCTTCCTGCTACTGTTTTGAAAGTGGCATTTATTTTATCTCCCTACTTGACTGTTAGAATGGCTTGTTTGTTCAAAGTGTTTACTTGCTGTCCATTAGCCTAGATTTATTATAAGAACCTGGTTATTCTCTTTGACTTCTGTCTTGTATTTTCTCATTTTAATGTGTCTACATGATATATTTTTTTGAAGAATAGGAAATTTTTAGTTAACCCATCTCCACTTGAATTTGTGTAATTTAATTTTCCTACGAAGGTATTACTGAGCAGCACAATGAAATCTCATATCTATCCGACTCAAATATGGCATAGGCTGTGTTTAACTTTTGAAGGGTTAACACTTTACCCAATGGGATATGGCTTTTATTCCATGGGCAAACAGTGTAGATCCAGATCAGCCAGCACATCCATGCAATGTAATCTAGATCTACACTGTGCATTTTGATTATTTAGTTACTAATCAATTATCAGTGTAGATCCTGATCAGATGGCAGGGACTGTTCGCACATGTTGAGTGGTGGGATAATGGCATTACTTCCATTTTTAAAAAATTTGGTGAATAAGTTTAGTGGAGTTGTGATTAGCAACTGCTTCTGCAACAGCTTCCAACATACTAGGTACTGGTGTGAATACTGCTTTTGCACCCAGCAGGCGTGCCAGACTACAAGTACTGTAAGCCAGTTCAGCAGTAACCAGAGAGACGTCAGTGGATAAGAATTGTTCAAAACCTTGGTGTTCTTGATACAGACTGATTCCATAAAATAATTTACCTTTTTTTACCCTTTACTCCTGTAGATATAGGTTTCATCAAGTGGGAGAACAGCGCAGATCACATCTGTGCTGTCTCATCAGTCTGCACTGTTCGCGTTTAGATTCATTACGTTATTTCTGTCCAAAAGGCGACCAGTGTAGATCCAGACCAGATGGCACAGATGTGTCGGCTGGTCGCACACAGGATAAAGCCAGAAGATTTGGAGTAAAAGGTTAAGATGTAAGGGAGTTCAGGGTAGTCAATTGTCTTTGATCAGACGGACACAATAACTAGAATCTGGACTCCTTTAATGATCTCAAGAGCCAAGCTACTATTTGTGATGAATGTTGTGGATATGATTATGACATGAAGTTAGACCAAAGTGACAGTTTGTGCCTAAGCTAGAGTTTGTGAAGATTGTTGTGGATATGACATAATGATTATTCTGTCTAAACCAAAGCAAGGATCACATTGTGGTTTTTCAATTTCCTGGCTGAATTCAATACACTCCAGTGGATTCAAGACAGTATCAGACCAGATCATAACTCTGACGAGACCACTTGTAAAACATCTCCAGAACCCATTAAACTTTGGCTTGAATTTCAAGTGAACATGAGTTATGCATTTTCATTCAGTGTGATTCAGGCTAAAACATAATCCCATCCCAATTTATCTAATTATTCAACTTTTGTTTGCTTTATTATAAAATTGCCAGTACTCTTATTGTACAGTGCCCCAATTTTTAACCCTTTCCTCCATAGATACACCTTAATTGTGAGGGTGAACAGTTTAGATCCAGATCAGCCGGCACATCTGTGCCATCTGATCAGGATCTAAACTGTTCGCTTTTTGATTCATTAGGTTATTTCTGACCAAAATGCGACCAGTGCAATTCCTGATCAGACGGCATGGATGTGCCAGCTGATCTCGATCTACACTGGTCGCACATGTGTAAAAATGCATATATATGGAGGAAAGGGTAAATTATTTCTTACAAGTACTGGATAAATTATAATAAAGTTTAGCTCAACTCTACACTAAAATGGTAAAATCACTGGTACTTGCATCTTCAAGTTCCTTGCTCATGTCACCTGATAAATTCAATCAGTGCTGTTATCAAAAACAATTGCTGCATAATGTCATCTTCCATTTCCATAAAATTAAACTGACTCATTGGTTGTAAGAATCAGTGTATACATTTTGAAACTTCAGAAAGGTTAAACCTGTAGAAGTAAAAGAAACTGGCTCAAAGAATTTGTAAACAAGGTAATGCAAAGTTGTGAAAATGTTCACAGAGGTTAACTCCTGAGCTAATAAAGTCAATTAAAAGTTTATTTAAATAAAAAAAATGCAAAGGTGTTTGCAGTCTTGTATTTTTCCAACATTGTTCTGACTGCAGCCACTTGGTTTGTTAAATATGTCAACTCCAAACCACTAGAGGGCCATATTTAGTCTGTTTATCCTACCAAAAGATGTGTTTTCCTTCACTAATGAGTATGGAGTAGGGTGGTTATAAAACTTGGAGAGATAAAAGCCTACTTCACCTTGCATCAAATCAAATGGAGTTGACATTTTGAGAGTGCTTAAAACTGGAAGCTTTCAGACCATAAAGTAATTCTTACAGCTTCGATTTGTAAGGTAAAGTGAGCAACAAGTATGTCATGGCATTGTCGGAGACTCCCCCACCCCCACCCACTACATGGTAGCTGGTGAGATATCTTGTGTACTTCCTGACTTCCTGTTTGTCTGTCTGGATGCCTGTCACAAATCATTTTTGCACTTCTTTTCTGACTCTACAGGCAGGACTTCTGTCTTTTTGTACATGAATACTAAATACCCAGCCAACTTGCACATATTCTCGACAATTAACATTAAATTTTGGTTCATTTGGTTAAATTAGTCCTGCTGGCCAATGTGAAAAGTCTATATCCAGTCTTCAACAAATTTGGTCTGAATTCTTATGGCCACAATATCTTGACTAAGTTTGATGACCAACTGGATTGTCTTTGTCATGGACATTATTCCCCTTTATTTCATGATCTTGACCAAATAAGGGCTGGCAGTGGCTGTCGGTTTTCTGATACACTTTATCCTGTCTTCACTTAAATTGGTAGGAATGGTTCATCCAAGAATGATGACCAGCCAGCTTGATTCAGTTATGTCCATTGTCAATATTTGACTAATTTAACAATGCCCGATCTCTTGGAAAGCTTTCCTTCTGCTCTTCACTGGGAAACATTAAAGATTTGAACTAAGTTAGGTCTAAAGCCAGATAATCTTGTTCACACTGGTTTAGTGGCCCTTCTTATTTTTGAAAATTTAACCAAATTAGCAATGTCTGCAGATGGGACTATTTTGTGGCAGTTTGGATTTCTTGTTATCAAGATATGATATATCTACTCATGAATCTGTTTATAATTATAAGCAATGTCATGAAACATAATAGCAACAAATTAGATGCAGTATTTTCCATTCATAAGCAGTAAGAAATATGACAAGTATATTTTATATCATGTGGAGATTCCAAATGAATGCAAACTGTTTAATCTCGGCATGGCCAATGAGAGCAGGTTTCACAGCATGATGTCGTTTGATTGGATTACAAATTTCCTGACAGCTTCTCATTAAAACAGCAATTTTAAAATCTAAACATTCAAAACACTTCTGCAGCTGTGTATAATCAGATTAAATTTATAATTTTTGTCTGAATAAAACCCAGTTTTTTTAGTATTTTCAAGGAGGCAGGACACATCCTTGACTGTAATAAAAAAGGAAAAGTCCCGTTTTACAATTGTAGGAAAAAATTGCTCCTATGAACATAATTTTCTGGATTTTAGTTTACAAATGTGTCAGATATGTAACAGTACAAAAAAAACATAAAAATTATGTATTATACATTTCAGTTTTATGAAATGTCTGCAAGAGTTAAAATCTTCTAGTTTATGAATCAAGGCTTAAAACAAAATATCTAGTTCTTTTATAGTTTTATAACAGCTTTGCATCAAGTCTTCACCAATATGAATGCATGCTGGAATGTTTGTTAAACATGTTAGGGAAGTGAAGCAATGAACATTCTTTCTTTGTAATTCAGTAATGAGTTATGACAGGAGAGCTAACATGCAGATAAACTGAGTTAACTTTGCACTGATGGCCATTTAATACTGCAGTAGCTTGAACAATATGTTGCATGAACTTCTTGTTTGTTTAGTATGCGCCTAGTAGAAAAAAAGCTTAAAATCCACAGTTTGTCCTAAACTTCTCTATTTCCCAGTTGGACAGGTACTATTTCCATTTCTAAGATGGTTATAAAAAAATTTCAAAAAGCGAACCTTCAATATTTTTTATATTTGTCATGTTCGGTGGCTTTCAAAGTTCCCTATTAATCTATTTTAATTTTATGTTGTGCAAACATTTCTTTAAAATAATGTAGATTTGTTTATACATTCAAAGTATATAACTTTGAAAATGTATGATAACTAGATCCCTAGTCTCCAAATCTTTCAAAACACCCACTAATTGATAAATGGCTTACCACAAAGATCAGAATGGCAGACAGACTTTCTTGTCTTGGGGACACATAATAAACAATATTTGGACACATCTAATAATCTAAACTGTCAGCTATGTGACCAGACTGCATGACCTGAATATTCGGTATTTTGTATAACTAAATAAGCAGGCCCTCTTCCCCAGACAAATTTACAAGCATTAGACAAGTTTTCCCTATCCATTAGTCATTCATTCATCTAGTTTTTCTAGAATCTTTTCTTATGTGATAAAGTGTCAGCCCTTTCCAGATTGCATGATTTGTGTATCCCATGTAATATATTGCCTGCTACAGGTGGCTCCCAGTTGCATGATTTGTGTATCCTTGTCGAATCCGTTGTTGATAGACTGACGATTAGGTTACTGCTTGTTAATTACCAGCAAATTGGCCCATCATTTTATTTGTAATCTTGATCTGATAGGCAATGGTCCCCAAGGTATATCAATAACCTTCTCATCTGATAACACAACATTTATTTTCCTTGTGTGTAAATTTGAAGATGTACGTTCAGTCAAAGGTTGCAAATAACAGTAACAGGAACAGTCTACTCAATGGCCACTTGATCCCTTTCTCAAAGCAAAGGATTAAACTTTCCTTCTGGGTCCCAGAACAGGTAACTTTTTTCCTTCATTGGTAGGGTGCCTTTCCCTAAAAAATCCTTTCAAATCATGCAGTTTTTCCCCAAAAAGTGACTTAACATCAAGTTTTAATTCCCCTTTAGAAAAGAGATCATGCTGTTTTCTTCAAAAATTGTAGGGCCTCTTCCCCTAGCAGAGAAAAAAAGCCCTGCAAGATAACTAAATATATTGAGATGGATTTTAGACACAACCAAAACTTCTAGGCTGGACATCATAAAGTTAAGATTGTAAAATTTGACCTAAAGGTTTAGGATAAGGTAATTTTTCTTCAACTCGTTCCGATAAAAAATTTCTAGTCTTTCTCCAATTACACAATGTAGAGTGTATTTTTCATGTTTTTATGCAGAAGTATTTCTGTATTTCTGTTCATAAACCATTTATTGCATACATTTAAAGGCCCAATAAACTTGTCAAACAGCATATTTTTAGCTCACCTGAGCCATAGGCTCATGGTGAGCTATTGTGACCCGTCTTTGTCCGTCGTCCGTCGTCCGTCAACAATTTCCTTTTAACAACATCTCCTCTGAAACCACTTGATGGATTTAAACCAAATTTGTCCTGAAGCATCCTGGCACTGATGTCTACAAAAGTTGTTCAAATCATGACCACAGGGTCAAGGTCAAGGTCACTGCTGCTAAAAATAGAAATTCAGTCTTTGCTCAATTACTTGAGTTTGCTTAGGGTTATTGACTCCAAACTTGGTTTATGGGTAGCTTATATCAAAAGGCAGCTTGGGGTTGCTACCCAGGTGTCTGTGATCAAGGTCAAGGTCACTGTTGCTAAAAATAGAAATTCAGTCTTTGCTCAATTACTTGAGTTTGCTTTGGCATATTGACTCCAAACTTGATATATGGGTAGCTTATATCAAACGGCAGCTTGGGGTTGCTACCCAGGTGTCTGTGATTAAGGTCAAGGTCACTGTTACTAAAAATAGAAATTTAGTTTCTACTTAATTACTTGAGATTGCTTTGGCAAATTGACTCCAAACTTGGTATATGGATAGCTTATATCTAGAGGCAGCTTGGGATTGCTACCCAGGTGTCTGTGATCGAGATCAAGGTCACCGTTGCTAAAAATAGAAATTCAGTTTTTACTTAATTGCTTGAGTTTGCTTTGGCAAATTGACTCCAAACATGGTGTATGAGTAGCTTAAATTAAGAGGCAGCTTGGGATTGCTACCCAGGTGTCTCTGATCAAGGTTAAGGTCACTGTTGCTAAAAATAGAAATTCAGTTTCCACTTAATAACTTGAGTTTGCTTTGGCATATTGACTCCAAACTTGGTGTATGAGTAGCTTATAACAAGAGACAAATAGAGATTGCGACCCACGTGTCTGTGATCTAGGTCAAGGTCACTGTTGCTAAAAATAAAAATTCAGTTTCTGGTTAATAACTTGAGTTTCATACTCAGGTGAGCGATTCAGGGCCATCATGGCCCTCTTGTTTGTTAACCTAAACATTTTAGATTTCACCTGTATGCATAATAACACAAAAAATAAACCTTACAATATGAAAAGGGTATTATCTTATTGATTTGCAGCATGTTTTGCGGATCGTTTATCTTGTTTACAAAACAAACAGCGAATCTTTCCGAGCTGATTTTCGGCAACTCTCGGCAGGCGACGGTCGCTAATTATGCAGAAGTGCATAAATTGATGACGTATTCCCCACTAAAAGCCGTTACTGGGATGGGTCATATAACATTTACATCTTTCTTTGTTTACCTTGTAATGAAGTTAAAACTTAAAGAATTTCTATTTTTCCTCGTCTTTTTCTTTCCATGTTTGCATGATTTTGTGTTTACAACTTTTATGTGAATGACGTCACCGTGTTCTGCGTTCTTACGGAAAAAAACGATAACTTTTCGCCGAGTGATTGTAAACATTGGTTAGTAAATTTGTGGGCTACAAAAATACTGTGACGTTTTAATTCGGACCGGGTCTCAATGATTGGGGATTGTTTGAGAACATAAATATTTGGTCATTTATACTTTCTTTTGAAAAGGGTCAACGTGGTTAATTAATTTTCACAATGGAAAAAAAAAACGTTTTGACAAGTTTATTGGGCCTTTATAATAATTTAATTTCAGAATTACACATTAAATAAAATATAATTATAATTTATACTTATCAGATAAAATAAAGTTACACATAATTACTGCTTCCTTGATGACAAAGCATTCTTTGAAATTTCTGATTTTTACACAGTCATTTCTAAAACAAAATTGACAAGTTGAAAGATCAGGAGGGTGGAGGAGGAACCAGGTCTTGAATTAACGGTTACATACTGAGTATAGCTCATTAAACCAGATACACAGATTGAAGGAATACAGATCTTGTAACAATTAAAATGTTATGAATGTGAATACTGGGTAAAGAAGATTTTAGGACAACATCAAAGGGCACTTTGCATCTCATAATTGAATCTAATTAACAGAGAAATGACTGGTATAATTTTGAGAACATTTCCTAAGTTCATGTGAGACTCCCTGTAGAAAACGCAGTTATAATAGGAATATATGAACAAAATTAACTTTTCATCATGTGCCAGATGGTTAATATCATGGTAATGAAAAGTAATAACTGCTAGAACATCAGAATTGCAGTTCATGAAACATTCTGTGCAATTGTGGAAGAAATATGTAAGCTGTTATGCCAGTACTATTTTGAGTATCTAGAAATGTGCAGGTTTGTCTCAGAATGTAGATTACAATAGAAGAATAGAATGTAAACACCATCCCCATTGCTAATCTTTCAAGATTTAAAAAATTTTTTTTGATTACTGTTGCTCATTTAAGATAGAAATTTCAGATCCCTGTTATATATGTATATCAAAAATTCTTAATTCCCTAATATCTGTAACAACACAGAACTGTCAAATCACATAATTGTGATAATTAACTGAACATGTACAAATGTTTGCAAGTTCGCTAAATGTCTATCACCACAAAAGGTGTTATAACTCTGTTCTGTGACAATAAATGTGTGTAATATACATGTTCATGTTCAACAGATATTATAGGTCGACCAAGCTAAATTGGCGATTTTTACAATTATTTATAGAATGTAAACACGGGTTTAGGCAAATTTACGCGTTAAAAGTACTATTTTGTCTTTTTATATCACCTCGCCCTGATAGCTCAATGGCTAACGCGTTCGGCTGCAATAGGCCAAACTTTTTTTCGACACGGGTTCGATTCACACTGACACACGGCTTTTAAGGAAACATTTAAGATTTATTTTTTTTAAGTTTTACTGCAGTCATTTCAAAGTATTATATGTATTTTGCTTCAGTTAATTTTATCGCGGAAATAATTATTGTGTAAAAAATATTTAAAAAATGTAAACAAAAGAAACATGTTTCAAACCTACAACCTATAACAGCATTTCTACCATTGCATTCTAAAGTGTTTACAAGACTGCGTCTTAGACCACTCGGCTAATGGGACAAGTATTACGATTTGTATTTAACAACGATTAAAATATTATTTCATTGTTTTCATGTAACGTCAATGTAAACACAACAATGTAAACATTGCCAAATTACCGTTGTCTGATAAAAGCGCTCAATCAATTTTGCATTTTCATGGTCAAAAGTTGGTCTGTTAAAAATTACACAATCCAAATTGTGATTGCATTATATCAAACTGCGATCTTATCAGTAAACAAATATGAGTGTAACATTCTGATGTTCTCACAGAGTTGGTTTTTTTTGGAAATAATTGTGGGTGGGCTTTCAGAAACAATTAATATAACCCCACCTTACAACTCTGGCTATACCTTAATTGCCTTAACATAAAATAAGCAAAATAATTATTCTGCCCATGTCTTGTCTAACCATCAAGTTGTGGGCATGGTTATTTTTGCTGCGAAGCATTGGAAGGTAGTTACTTTGAAGATTTACTGTTTATACTTGTTTTGTGGCAGCACAAAGCTGCAAAATCACTTAAGCTGTCAAAATAGTTTGTAAAACTAAGACTCGGGCATTCCAGGATGTTACTGTAATTGTTTTATAGGCAGTAAAATGCTAAACTTTGCATAATTTTCATTTACTGGAAACAGCAATATATTTTCCAGCTGATGATACACGGAAAATCAAGTTTCTTCATTGGCTGTATTTCTCATTCTGATGAGTTTATGGAATTGCAGAAAGATTATTCACCGTGTCATGAAAAATACTGGGCTAAAATGATCATGTTGTGGTGCAGAATTCTCGTTTTCGGGTGCAATTCAGAAATATAATACATTGTACTTGTCTTGAAAATCATTTGGCTGCATCACATTGGGATTTTTGCACATGTTGTCTGTGTTAACAACACTACCATCTGAGTTAAGGTGCTTGACTCGTCCATTTATTTTTATTAGAAAAAATTGTATATAAATTTATTAATGGAATTTATTGCGCAAATAGCAGACAGACTTGGTCAAAACTGGGCCCAAGATCATGAAACTGTGAATAGAGACCAGTCTCGAATCTTATGCATTGGAATGGCTGAAATTGAGACTTGCCCTCATTTCAGCCAATCAGATGCTTTGAGACTGGTCTCCAGTTTCAGTTGTATAATCAGGGAACAAATTTGAAAATTGCTGTTCTGAAAACTGAAAGGATTTAAGTCTTCATTTTGGATGCATTTAAGCGGTAATAATTCATAATGGATGACTTAGGTGAATAAGTCACTAGGCGGAGAATAGATGCCCCAGGACATCATTATGATACAGACATAACTACGAAGTTATAAAAATCCAATGCTATAGTTTTTTGGTGATAATTTTTCAAGTCAAACACATATATTTAAACTGATGGCACTGCTTCATGTCAAATAACTATGGTAATTAAGCACTAAAAAATTGCATATCTTAGTGCAAAGTATAAGTACCACAGAAATAAGCAAGAGTTATACCATTGTTGCCCAAAGGTGACGACAGGGTCCACTGTCCAGTATATAATTATAATTACTGTCCTACTTTTGTATCTTTCTGTAATATGCAATTTATTGTGCTGATGAATATTATCTACTGCAAGGAAAAAACTGCAAATTATTTTTTTGTGTATCATTGATAAACTGCTCTAATTCTGATTGTTTCGTGACAAAGTCTTATAATGCAAGATTTTCTATTTGAACAGACTGTGTTTAATAATTATGTCTGTATGAAGCACGAGGGTTCCTTTGCTTGTAACTGTTGCTTATGCAACTACTCACAGGATCTTGTCAAAAAGGTAACTTTTTTTCTAGATCTCTGGTTGACAGTTCTGTACCTGATTTGAACATTTATGGCTTGACAGTGCTTCACTAGGAAAGTTGGATTATGTCCATGTCAGAATTTTGCATTTATAATGTCAGAAAAAACTGCTCAGCACAAAAGGAAATCATCATGTCATCTTAAAAGTTGACAGGTTAGAGTACATAAAAATCTGTAGTATGACAAGATGTTGTGACAATGTTTTGCAATTAAAGATCTCTTGAGAAGTCAAGTAACTATATCCTCTCTTGTTGTTATTTGATGGATTTGTTTATAGTATGGTGGGAGTGTGTTTAAAAGCAAACTCCCAAGAACCCTTGATGCCATAGGATGTTAGCGAGTAAATACTCAATATATACAGGTTTTAACTCTTGTGCATACAGTGCAGAATGATACAGATCAGCCGGGACATCTTGGCTGTCGGATCAGGATCTGCACTGTTAACTTCTTAGTCCGAAATAATCTCATGAATCTTAACACCTGGTTGTGAAAAATGCACTCGTTTACTTATTTTAAACAGTTTTCACACCTTTGAAACTAATTTGATAATATGCTAGTATTCAATCTCCTTCCATCCAGTGGTCATTCAAAACTATCAAAATAGCAGTTTCCACTATATAGACTATCAGGAAATAAATACTTATGATCAAATTCTCTCTTAATTTTAAACAATATCAATACAGCCAGTAATTTGTAAAACAAATTATTTGAAGAGCAAAAAAACAACAGAAAAGTACAAGTCGGTGTACGGCAATAAGTAAGTCGTCAGTTGCTTTTTCCATGTATCACAATCAGCCTGGAGATACACAGGGTTACTTTTAACTGCAATAATGAAGCAACATGTACTCACTCATAAAACACATCCTTAACCCTTTCCTGTACAGATACTCCTTTATTGCTAGGGCGAACAGTTTAGATCCAGATCAGCCGGCACATCTGTGCCGTCTGATCAGGATCTAAACTGTTCGCTTATTGATTCATAAGGTTATGTCTGACCAAAATGCGACAAGTGCAGATCCTGATCAGACGGCACGGATGTGCCGGCTGATCTGGATCTACACTGGTCGCACATGTGTAAAAATGCGTATATATCCAGGAAAGGGTTAAGAAAAATAATAGAGGTGCCTTTAGCACTTTGCAAATGAATGGACCAACAAAATATATGTGCAAAATATGTAGGCATGCAGTTACTGAGACTGATGAAAAAAGTATGGTCATGATTTTCATAAATGAATTAAACATGGACGTTAGATTTTTTGGTTCAAATTTTACTTTTAATTTGGTCATTCTACTATTCCCAGTTGAGACCATGTTATTGTTAGCAGTCGTGACCTTGTTAACTTTGGTGACATTGTGTTTTATAATGAATACCTCAGTAGGTACCCAGTGAAAAAGTCCACTTAACAAATCAGTTCAATTATATCCTTTTTCAAAATGTTAAAAGGATCTGAAACGCCATGAAACTTGAAAAAGAGTAATTTTGCCAGCTAGTCTGCATGGGGCTATAAAAATATTGAAACACAAATGTTCATGACATCTTGAATTATTTTGTTATAGTGGCAACCAGTAATCTAAATAAATATTTAGCTTCCGTTGTTAAACTAAAAGAACTTTAAATTTTCTGGCAAGTTGTGGTTGAATTGTGTACTGATTTTATGGTGTTGGTCTTTCGATGCAAATTTAAATGTAAAATCTAAAACCTATGGTTTATCCCATCTGCGGCCTGTATAGATCCAGATCATCAATGCAATCTGACCAGTGTAGATCCAGATTATCCAACACATTCATGCAGTCTAACTAGAGTAGACCTTAATCAGCCTGTTGATCCATGTTCTCTGATCAGGGTCTACACTGTATGAGTGTAGATGCAGATCAGTTTGCATATTTGTGCTGTCTTTACTCTTTCCTCCATATGTACACCTTTACACGCTTGTACGACCAGAATATATCCATTTCAGCATGCACATCTGTGTTGGTCAGGATCTGCACTGTTTTCTTTTTGGTCAAAAATAACCTAATAAATAAAAAAGGGAACAGTGCAGATCCTGATCAGATGGCACATCCATGCTGGCTGATCTGGATCTAAACTGTTTGCAGTGCCATAAAGGTGTGTACATTGAGGAAAGGGATAAATCTATTTCCTAATCTAGGCCAGCAGATCCAGATACCAACACAGGGAGGTGGTTTTACTATCTTATAAAGGCTGTCGCAGGTATATCACAGCAAGTTCATTAAGGAAATGTCTTTGAACTTAAAACTGGCAAGCTATTTTCTACTCACATGTGAATAGTTCATTAAAATGACAGAATGTGCCAAAGGAGCTTTGTTGGTTTTGAAACATTTATGTTGACGCTTGTCTAACTGAATTAGTACCATTTGTTCAAGTAGCGAAAAAGTAATTATTTCAAATAATCTGAAATTTGGGAAATTTTCTTAACAAATTGTTTAAATAATGTGGTTAGACTTAAGGGGACACCGGACCAATTGTTATTTAATTTGACACACAGCGGTTTGAACGACAGGTTTGTTAGTGGTAATAAGACGACATGCTGGGAGGTGTTGGATGATTGGATTGAAGTGAGGAGAAGTAAATTACTGCCCGCTGTATTGGCCTCATCATCACTGAAAGGTCTTCAACATAGACAGCAGATTTCTGCTGACATTTTTTGCTGACATTTTACAAATGCCAGTCATCTCAATCCCCTCAGAAAGTTACAGGGATTTTAGTATTGTACACTTTTCCTTATAAAATAAATTAAGATTTCATAGAGTCTTTATAGATATCATTATGTCATTGTGAGGATTTGAAATTGAATTGTTTTCATTCTCGTTATTTTGCCAGTGCAATATGCATGCTTTATGGTCTGCCTAAGCTTTTGGGTCTATTGGGGGGTTAAATACATAGGAAACATGATGATGGGGATTAAATACATAGGAAACATGATACTGTAGCAAATGCAGTATTTTTATTTTTGCCGTATCAGTGTCTTTCAGCTTACCTCCATTAGTTAGTTATTGTTTATGGTATGCCATGCCTTTGTGGCATATAGGATTTAATAAAAGTCAGAAAAATTGTTAACGTAAATGATTATTTTATCCCCAAAAGTAGTAAATGTGTATATGCTGCCTTTGTTTTTGGTTTGCTACAGTGAGATGGGTTTTAATAATATCACATTTAGTCTTTCTTCGCTTTTACATAATATGGCCTCCCCGCTTTTACATAATATGGCGTCCCCAATTTTACACAATATGGATTCCCCCATTTTAAACTTTAAAAATCTTCTTGTCTGAAACCACAAGGCCTAGAGCTTAGATATTTGGCATTTAGCATCCTCAAGTGGAACTCTACAAAGATTGTTCAAATTATTTCCCTGGGGTCAAAATTGGCGTTGCCCCAGGGGTCACTTCATTTGACATAGACTTATATAGGAAAAACTTTAAAAATCTTCTTGTCTGAAACCACAAGGCCTAGAGCTTAGATCTTTGGCATTAAGCATCCTCTTGTGAAACTCTACAAAGATTGTTCAAATTATTTCCCAGGGGTCTAAATTGGCCCCGCCCCAGGGGTCACTTCATTTTATATAGACTTGTATAGGAAAAACTTTAAAAATCTTCTTGTCTGAAACCACAAGGCCTAGAGCTTAGATATTTGGCATTTAGCACCCTCTAGTGGAACTCTACAAAGATTGTTCAAATTATTTCCCTGGGGTCAAAATTGGCGTTGCCCCAGGGGTCACTTCATTTGACATAGACTTGTATAGGAAAAACTTTAAAAATCTTCTTGTCTGAAACCACAAGGCCTAGAGCTTAGATATTTGGCATTTAGCACCCTCTAGTGGAACTCTACAAAGATTGTTCAAATTATTTCCCTGGGGTCAAAATTGGCCCCGCCCCAGGGGTCACTTCATTTTATGTAGACTTATATAGGAAAAACTTTAAAAATCTTCTTGTCTGAAACCACAAGGCCTAGAGCTTAGATATTTGGCATTTAGCATCCTCAAGTGGAACTCTACAAAGATTGTTCAAATTATTTCCCTGGGGTCAAAATTGGCGTTGCCCCAGGGGTCACTTCATTTGACATAGACTTATATAGGAAAAACTTTAAAAATCTTCTTGTCTGAAACCACAAGGCCTAGAGCTTAGATCTTTGGCATTAAGCATCCTCTTGTGAAACTCTACAAAGATTGTTCAAATTATTTCCCAGGGGTCTAAATTGGCCCCGCCCCAGGGGTCACTTCATTTTATATAGACTTGTATAGGAAAAACTTTAAAAATCTTCTTGTCTGAAACCACAAGGCCTAGAGCTTAGATATTTGGCATTTAGCACCCTCTAGTGGAACTCTACAAAGATTGTTCAAATTATTTCCCTGGGGTCAAAATTGGCGTTGCCCCAGGGGTCACTTCATTTGACATAGACTTGTATAGGAAAAACTTTAAAAATCTTCTTGTCTGAAACCACAAGGCCTAGAGCTTAGATATTTGGCATTTAGCATCCTCTAGTGGAACTCTACAAAGATTGTTCAAAGTATTTCCCTGGGGTCAAAATTGGCCCTGCCCCAGGGGTCACTTCATTTTATATAGACTTGTATAGGAAAAACTTTAAAAATCTTCTTGTCTGAAACCACAAGGCCTAGAGCTTAGATATTTGGCATTTAGCACCCTCTAGTGGAACTCTACAAAGATTGTTCAAATGATTTCCCTGGGGAGAAAATTGGCCCCGCCCCAGGATTCACTTTATTTTATATAGACTGATATAGGAAAAACTTTAAAAATCTTCTTGTCTGAAACCACAAGCTGAGAGTACTTTTGTACTCAGGTGAGCGATATAAGGGCCATCATGGCCCTCTTGTACATAATATGGCATCCCTACTTATAAATAATATGGAGTCCCCACTTTTACATAATATGGATTCCCCCATTTTACATAATATGGCATCCCCACTTATACATAATATGACATCCCCCCTTTTACATAATAAGGCGTCCCCGCTTTTACATACAATGGCATACCCGCTTTTACATAAAATGGCAACCCTGCTTTTACATAATATGGCATGGAATGGAAATGTATGTTACTACCCATGGACAGGCTCAATCAAACCGCAAATGCAGTATTTTTATTTTTGCAGTTATCAGTGTCTTTCAGCATACCTCCATTAGTTAGTTATTGTTTATGGTATGGCATGCCTTTGTGGCATATATGATTTAATAAAAGTCGGAATAATTGTTAACGTAAATGATTTATTGCCATGGCAGGTGTCTTGTTTTATATGTAATGTCATTAGAGGCCACAGGTCACTAAAGTTTCTGTCTTGCAGCTATAAAGAAATGTAGCAATTAGAATTACTGTCACCAGGACAATTTTCTTGTCAGACTACTTGTTTTCTGGTCATTTCCCCTTCATGATAAAATAATGGAGGTCCATATAAGGTAACAAATAACTTTGTTACCATTTATTTATCACTTAGTGAGGATTACTCAGTCTTCAATTTACTGTTATTATCTTCTGCTTCCTCAGAGTACTTGAGAAGCTTAAAAGAGAGCCTTTCAAGCTTGTTGACAACCTTGATGGGTTCTAAGAACCTATTCTAGATGATTTAGATGCTTAATAAGGCTTTCTACAGCTTCCACAGGATTAAGAAGACTTACAAATTATCTTGTCAGCTCTGACTAAACAGCTGATCAATAATTATGAACCTGATAAATTATTAAAGTTCTCTTGATTGGGGAATTGTGGTATATGTGTTTCATAATCCAACTCTTGTAATGCCTTAAAACCTTTAATCCATATACATGTATATGCATTTAATTGCTTGTGGGACCAGTGAAAGCCCAGATCAGCCAGCACCTCCATGCCATCTGATCAGGATCTGCACTTTTCACTTTTTGGTCAAAAATAATTCCATAAACAAAAACATGAACAATGCAGATCCTGATCAGAAGGCATGAATGAGCCACACAATCAATGCAGCAAAGGGTTAATTTGGGAAGTGGCCCATGTCTTTATTAAACATTTTGTTAATGCTGAAGCTTGGAATATGACTTCAATGAAACATTTTGTATAACTAAGGGTAAATAGTGAATGAATCATCATTTAATTTTTGATGTCTTTACATGTTGATTTGTGTTTTAAACGTTGCAAACTTTTTTAACAAGTATAGCCTGTGATTATGATCAATATGTAATAATAAAACTACAATGAGAGGAATGGCAAAGGATGTATGTGTTTTCAGTTTAATAAAAAATTGTTCCACCCTGTAGATCCAGGACTGTTACATTAATAGATCATATGGTCTGTAAATTGAACATAATGATATAAAAACAACCAGTTTTAACAAGAAGTTACTTGTTTAATTAGAGAGAAAATATATCTGTAAGCAGATTAACATTTAGCCTGTTAAATGATTCCCAGTGAGTCTAGACAGATGGTTTTGTCATTATAACAAGAAAACCTGAAACTGTTGACATTGCCCCCCTACTCTCTTTCATAACTTTCTCTAAAAGCAGATGTTCCAGGCAGAAAATTGGCTATACACCGAATACAAGTCTGCAAATAATATTTAATTTGTCTTCTAAGTTTTCATAAACAGCTATTGAAGGAATCTGCAAATTGTTAGTACAGACAGCAGTTTGCAGTTCCAGTGATACCGAGAATCTTGATTTTTGTCTGTACTCGGATTAATTGGCTTCATTAGGGCAGGGCAACCGTTTGAAATCAGATTATTTCATAATCTGTTTTATTTTCATAGACTAAATTCAGCTCTTAAAAAAGTTGTTGGGTTTTATATTAGGTGTAGAGGTTTTATCTGCTAGCTATTTTTGGGGTTAGCTGTTGAAAACACATTGCAGTTTATCTTTCACTAATGATGCATTGCTTTGCATTACTCATTTCATATATTTTAGAAGTTCATAAACCAAATAAATGCTTTGGTTTGAAAAATTTATCACCTGTAGTACCATAATGTTCATCATTTAACAACAAAATAAATTTTATGTTATTACACTGTTGTTTTACACCTACAAAATACTTTTGTAGAATATTGGTTTGGTATATGCCACCTCTGTTAACTGGGCACCTGAGTTTTCTCGAATTTCTCTTGGCCAATGTCTTCCAAAGTTCATGAAATTAAAAAAGGTGAGAGAAAACAGAACAGCCAGATAATGGTTTCATTTCTTCAGAACTAACAAATTAACAACCTAAGGATTAAAGTATAATAAAGACACTGCTGTAGGTAAATCACAGATGTTTGCAGGCAGCTTTTCTTTCCTCCATAGACACACCTTTATTGCCTGGGTAACCAGTGTAGATCCAGATCAGCCGGCACATCCATGCCATCTGATCAGGATCTGCACTGTTCGCTTTTTGATTCGTTAGGTTATTTTTGACCAAAATGCGACCAGTGCAGATCCTGATCAGATGGCACGGATGTGATGGCTGATATGGATCTACACTGGTCGCACATGCGTAAAAATTAGTATTTATGGAGGAAAGGATAAAGTATAATAAGGACACTGCTGTAGGTAAATCCTAGATGTTTGCAGGCAGCTTTTACTTGATATAAAACTTACTTAGCAGACAACTAATTCCAAGTCATTTATTTCCTGATTTATTTTCATCTGGGCTTCTGTAGTTAACACTAATGAGATTTGTTCATCTGACCAGTGATGTACTGCTGTAAGGCATCATTGAATTTCTTAGGTATCAGAGCACTTAGGAAATGGAAATTCTATCGGAAAATGTTAACAGTTTTATTTTGGGCAAAGGTTGGAAATTATTATGTAACTAACCTAAGACATACCCAAATGAACCACCTTCCTGAAATTGGGATCTGACCCAGTACTTTAAGTATTTTCCTGATCATTTTACCGACATGTCTGTAGAGCTTTTAATATACTTATGATGTAAACATATTAAATATTCTGAAGATTTAAAGTTTATTTAATTCAATTAATATATTTTTAACAATATGAAATATCTTATAATTACAATAAAATTTTTCTGAAGTTGACAGCCATCTTGGATGCCATTCTTAATTGATAAAATACTTGTTTTGTAAATTTTGTTACTTACCTTGTAAAATTTACAGTATACAGGATCAAGACTAATTATTCTAAACATTATTTTAACTACTGACATAACCTCTAAGAGTTTTAAAATTAAAAGAATCAAGGTTACGAGCTGTTTCCATTTTCAAATAGACATTTTTTTATTGTGCAGCCCTCTTCTATCCCATGTTGTCTTGACCTCATTACCAATGAATATATGGAAAACATGTTTTAAATTAGCAGTCTGTTAAGCACACAGCCAGATTCAGGCTTATCAGCATGTTCATCTTAACTATGCGAAACTTGAAAACAAGTGATTTCAACTGGAAAGAAAAACTATGGTCATGTGGTTATAATTTCAAAGTAAATAACCCAAATAAAATTCATTTTAAACTTAAGATTTTCGAAATGGTATGTCATTAAAATAATATATTTAATAAAAAAGCAATAATTCAAGACTTCCACACTTGACTGACTAACCTTTGCCATGACTATTAGGTCAAAATATAATTTAGTTACAATCCCTTCCATAATACAACCTTTAGAATATGTTGTAGAGTTCTTAGTTTCAGAATAAAGCTTATTGTGACAAATGTTTGTGCGTTTTTTAGAACTGAATTTGCAATGGAAAAAATTTAAGTGACACATTATGTCAGGACTGCCTTTCTAAGAATAATTCTCACGTATTATTTAAGGTAAAAGTAAAAACAAAAAAGATGAAAAAAAAATATTATGTGATACTTAACCAAAGTCATAGAACGAATGTTCACATGACTTCAAATCCTAAAATAAGCAAAAAAGTTTCATTGAGTGTCAAAAATGGTGCAACAAGTTCATTTAACGTGGACTCAGAAATGCCCTGTACTCTCCTGGTAGCATTATTTTATAGACAAATTCCATCATGTTTAAAAGATGGCACAGACAGTGTAACATTGACTCAGAAATGACATGTTTGCAGCAGTTTAATAGAATGATTTATAGATTCCTAATAGGTGTACAGGGAAAAAGGCATATTTTACAGGGAAATCAGACATAGCTTATCATCAGGATCAGGTAAAGTTACTTCAAGATGAACACACCTGGAACCATCATCAGGCAACTTACAATATACTGTTGGGGTATCAGTGCACCAAATGGTTTCACTGAAACTTCATTCAGTTCTTCTAGAGTATCTGGCATGAATTAAATCTTTACTCCATATATATGCATTTTATCATATCCATGCCGTCGGATCAGAATCTGCACTGTTCACTTTTGAGTCAGAAATATCCTAATAAATAAAACAGCAAACAGTGGAGATCCTAATCAGGTGGCACAGATAATATCACTTTGGCTGATCTGGATCTAAACTTTCTGCCCATGGCATAAAGGTATATATGGAGGAAGGGTTAAATCAGAATTATATTCAAAACTTGAAATTTTAAATTTTCATTTTGCAACTTCTTTAACTCATTGTTGCTTAGAGATAAAAAAAAAACAACTGTTAATTAAATCTTAGATTTTCATACAAATTTTGGTCTAAATTCTAGAGCGGGTTCATCATTTTTCTTTCTAAGAATTTGATTGAAACAACCAAAGGTAAAACCATGTAAACATCATAAAGTTGAACATTTTAACAACTTATGGAGGGTATATTATTCACTTGTATCAAATTGTTCATTTTTAAACAACGAAAATGTGATTTTAATAATCTAAGTCAAAATTTGACTTCCACTGAAGATAACAATCCTATATTTGACGGCTGGAGTATGTTTTAATTTTGCTCAGAACTACTTGCACAAAAATATAAACAATGGCAGTAAAGCTGTTGTATGTCATATATGCTGTTGGAATCCTCATAAACCTCAGTTTACTATCAAAACTAATGTCTTCCATAATTAATACTAGTCATAAACCATACAAGCAAATGGAAACATTAGTATATGTCAGAGTAGTAGTTCATAAACATGGCGAAATCTGCTTGTGATTTCAATGATAGTGACTTTAATGGATGTACAGTGAAATTTCTGGTAAAGACCTCTCCTAAATGTAAGATTCCTCATTCTAAACACCCATTTTAAACTGTCTCTTTTTAGAGTTTTTAATTACTGTCTGCCTTGCAAAAAAGACCACCTCACTGTTAAGACTACCTTTGCCAAGTCCCAAAGGCCGTCTTGGTGAAAAGATGTTGTTTATCTGTTAAAATTCAAATAATAAAATTACTGTACAAGTCGCCTGCAGTTGTGCATAAAGTCCATACATGTGATATCCCGCCGGGAAACTGAAAATTCCCGATTTTTGGGCCTTTATCCCGTTTCCCGCTTTCAAAGATCGAATTCCCGCTTTTTCGCCTTCAGTAAAAAATAAATAAAATGTCAACCATAAAAGTCCAAAATCGAGCCGATACACCGTCCTTATCTCGGACTTGACTACATAACGGCTTTATCAAAACGTGCCGAACGTTTAATCAGTGTCATTAAAAGGATTAACGCGATAATTAGGTGACACTTGACCGATGAAGTTGTTAATTGGATAATTGGTTGTTTGCACAGGCAATTCTTATCGAAATCACAAGTTTATGATGCATTTAATTCGCCACCTGAATGCAATTAGCGGACTAGTTAAACAATAAGCGGTATCTTGTGAAGTTCGTTTAAAAATAACAGATGTAAGTATCCGAATAAAGGGACAGTATCGGCGAAACATTTTATTAGTTTTTTGATCAACAAAAATTGTTTTAACACGTTTTGTAATTGAGTGAATATTATTTGTTACGATGGATGATAAAATGGACAGCCTTGCACTTTTCTGGCATAATGGTGAAAGATGCCTAAACGTGCGCTTTCCCCATCTGCTCGGGACTCGGAATCCAAGCCAAAAGTTGCTAAAGCAAAAACAAAATATAATTTGGAATGGGAGAAGGAATTTAAATGGGCGAGGAAAGGGATGAAAGGACCGGAGTATGCATTCTGCAAATGGTGCAATGCTGAATTTAAAATATGTTATGGAGGAAAAAATGACTTGACAAAACATACGATTACTCTAGGACATATGGACGTTACAAAAGTTGCAAATTTTAAACCTGACAGTTCTCTATTGAAGGATGCTCAAAATGCATGTAAACTCTACAAAGAGAAAAATGGAGATGAGACTGGAAAAATATGACCTGTGACTGTGGAAAAACATGATCTGTAACTGTAACTGAGTTTAAAAGATACATTGTATATGATATTTATAATATTCTTGTGATGTGATGAGTAGTCATGAATAAAGTAATAGAAAACAATGTCATTGTAAAATGTTTTAAATGTAAAGGTTTTTCATCAAATTTTGCAGAACGCGCACTAAATATAAAGGTTTTTCATCAAATTTTGCCGAACGCGCGCTGAAATTGAAGTCGATAAAAAATTCCAGTTTTTGGACCCAAATTCCAGCTAAAATTCAATTAAATTCCAGTTTTGGCCCATTTCAGTTATCACATGTATGAAAGTCTGTGTATATAATGAATGATTAATTAGAAAATAATGGATGGCAATTCATTTTTTTAAAAATTAAATTCATTCAATATATCCAAAGTGCCAGGATTATAAGTCTTAAAGCAAATGTTGAACATCTTGTTAAGAAATGTAGCACATTGATTATGGTAACAAGCTTTTTATATTGGCAAACTGTTTTCATAAAACTTCACATTCTTTGGAAAAAGGAGACACATCTGCTCTGAAATTGTTTGAAATATGCCATTTTTTAGCTCACCTGTCACATAGTGACAGGGTGAGCTTTTGTGATCACCCTTCGTCCGGCGTCCGGCGTCCGTTCACAATTGTTGTCCGCACTCTAGCGGTCATAATTTTTATCCGATCTTCTTCAAACTTGGTCAGAATGTTTATGTCGTTGATATCTAGGTCAAGTTCGAAACTGGGTCATGTGACCTTGAAATCTAGGTCACTAGGGCAAATTATAGAAAAATCTTGTCCGCACTCTAGCAGTCTCAATTTTGGTGTGACCTTCTTTAAACTTGGTCAGAATGTTTATCTCAATGATATCTAGATCAAGTTCGTACCTGGGTCATGTGACCCTTAAAACTAGGTCAGTAGGTCAATTTAAAGAAAAAGCTTGTCTGCACTGTAGAGGTCTTAATTTTGGTCCGATCTTTCTGAAACTTTGTCAGAATGTTTATGTCGTTGATATCTAGGTCAAGTTTGAAACTGGGTCATATGATCTTGAAATCTAGGTCACCAGGTCAAATTATATAAAAATCTTGTCTGCACTCTAGTGGTCTTCATTTTGGTGCAATCTTCTTTAAACTTGGTCAGAATGTTTATCTCAATGATATCTAGATCAAGTTCATAACTGGGTCATGTGACCCTTAAAACTAGGTCAGTAGGTCAAATTAAAGAAAAAGCTTGTCTGCACTGTAGAGGTCTTAATTTTGGTCCGATCTTTCTGAAACTTTGTCAGAATGTTTATGTCGTTGATATCTAGGTCAAGTTTGAAACTGGGTCATATGATCTTGAAATCTAGGTCACTAGGTCAAATTATATAAAAATCTTGTCTGCACTCTAGTGGTCTTCATTTTGGTGCAATCTTCTTTAAACTTGGTCAGAATGTTTATCTCAATGATATCTAGATCAAGTTCATAACTGGGTCATGTGACCCTTAAAACTAGGTCAGTAGGTCAAATTAAGGAAAAAGCTTGTCTGCACTCTAGAAGTCTTAATTTTGGTTGGATCTTCTTCAAGCTTGGTCAGAAAGTATATTTCGATGATATCTGGGTCAAGTTTGAAACTGGGTTATGTGACCTTGAAATCTAGGTCACTAGGTCAAATTATATAAAAATCTTGTCTGCACTCTAGCGGTCTTAATTTTGGTCCGATCTTCTTCAAACTTGGTCAGAATGTTTATCTCAATGATATCTAGGTCAAGTTTGACAGGTGAGCGATTTAGGGCCAATTGGCCCTCTTGTTTATGAAATTCATAGATGCAGTTTGGTGTGGAGTTGCAACACAACATGTCCAGGTACAGGAATACTCAGATATCTTGGAGATAAATTGAAGTAAAATTGGACAATCACATCTTTGTTTTCAACCCTCTAAAAATGCAATAACTGTCACCTTTTTTACATTAATCTTTCAAACTTTGTTTGCTTCCAGGGTATAAATACATTTAATAAATACTAGATTTTTTGCTGGCCAATTCATCAATCTTCTAAACTGAACATAAAACAGTGTTTCATCTGCCAGGAATCACAGACAGGCTTCAAAATGCTGCTCCCATTTATCAAAGTTCATCATTCACTTGCTCAGATAAGTTGTCAAGGAGGGAAAAACAACCAAGTTTTTCTGTATTTTTCTGTCAGCACAGCTGTTGTAATATTTATATTTCAACACATAGAGTTGTTAAAGCACATGTTTGTACAAATGAAAGAAGGAGGCATTGAGGGAATGACAGATTGGTGATTAGCTGTCAAATTGGAAAACTCTGCATGGGCAGCAGTTAGAATTACAGCAAGAATTTTAATTGGAATCTGCAATGTGCATATGATGCAAACAACAACCACACATGATGTGTACATATGTGTACACTCTGTGGCATAGATACGGTTGGAACCATAGGAATCAGCATTTAGAAAAATATTGGTAATTGCATTTACCCCATGAATTATCATTTGACAATAGAGGTGGGCACATGTAAACTATTGAATATATACCACTGCTCAGTTGAAGGAAAAGTGTAAAGCATTTTGTTGAGAAATTCTTCTAAAGCGCTAATTGGTATTTTTAGCAATTAAAATATACTAGCATAGCAATATTTTCAAGCATTTATTTCGAAAAGTTGAAATTGTTACAGTATTAAATTACTGGTTAATGATAATCATTTAAACAGTCTCGATTTGACCTTCATTGTGCATTTGATAAATTATACTTACCCATCATGATCATGTTTTTTTTATTATCATTTGACTGTTTTCATCATGCATTTTAACAGGATTTATTTTTCAAAATTTTCATTTTGAAAAATAAAGCTGATAAATATTGTTTTGAACTAGAGAATGTAATGTCAGTGCTGATGAGCGTGCTTGAATTTTTTTTTTACTTAAGCATGACCTCAGTTTTCACTTGGAAATGCAAGCTGGCAAGTTGATTTTTCAAGGCCGTGCTCTCTGCAATGCCTTGGTAAAATCTTAAGTAACCGTTTAAAATGAAATTAAGATGTAATTGATGTGTACCATACCTTTCAGAAGTGTCTGACTAAATAAATTCTCAGTCTTCAATCCTTGTAGACCAATACCTGAACATTCCAAGCATTGCAAATTTTTGTATTTCATCACTCATTAAATTGCTTAGAAAACCCATCAACTACCATTAGCTTAAGTCTGCCATAGTATAACATATAAATCTTCAAGCAGGGGGAGGGCAAAAATAGCAGAGAAGAAAAATGAGCCCTGTAGCTGTCTGAAGTTTATTGTCTACAGTTGAGATGGTTCTTACTTCTGCCTTATTTATGCTTCCTGTGAACAGTTTGATAGTAAAACGTGGAGGATTTTAAAACAGTAATCAAAGTATGATCATTGTAAAATGATTTTAATTGTTTAAGAATAAGTATGTTTTAATACTGTGTAAAGTAAGTTTTTGCAACAGCAATATAATAGTAATTTGAGAGGGAACATCAAAGTATTGGATCCTCAGATACCGTGATCAAGATGAACTATAAAGTATTTCCATATTGAATTCAAGATCTCGGCATAAAATTTACAACAATTAAACAAAGCCTTCTGAAAATTATTTACATTTTCGAAAGACATATACATTTTCATTACATTAATGGAGATAATTTTATAAAAATATAGTTAATTTAAATTATTTGCTTTTTCAAAAAAAAATTTCGTTACATAAAATTAATGTAGATAATTTTTTAAACACAATGTTAAACACACAATTGTGAGAAAATTCAAATGATGAAAGGTATTGTAAAGGCATATGAAATGGTAAACTATCCTAATATATAGTTTAACTTCCATTATTTGCCTGATAAATGTCTTTTGTGCAATAGTGGCAATAAACTAGTTTATTTAACTGAGAACACAGTTTTAATAGTGATTAAAATCAATCAATTTCACAGCACACAAATTTATTTTTAAAATGTGTTTGAAAAATTAATATGACAAATTATTTATATTTTGTCATCATGGAAATTCAGTGATATTCAAGGTTGCAAAAATTTCTTTATTATAATTATAAGGAATAATTTTTGTCTTGACCCGCATTCTTGTCCCATTTTACACATGCATACCCCCCCTCCCCCCCCCCCCCCCCCCAAAAAAAAAAAAAAAAGAAGAAAATTTTCATTTTCTTCAACAAAAATAATTATTAAAAAGAGCATAATTCTTAAGTATGCCTGTATGCCTGACATAATTTTGAAAACAGACAGTTATTTACATTATGAACAAAGTCAATAGACTGAGCATCTTTATATTAATTCTGAAGTGTTTGTGACATTGGAGATGGTTTGAAAGAGTCCAGCTGCACCAAGTCGGTGAACCTTAAACCCCTTGTCAGACCGAATGAAGACGGACCCTTTGATGAGTGTCTATTTAGAATCCTAATGATGTGTCTATAAACATGATTAGACTCCAACTTCAAAGCTGACCCTTACAATTACTGGAGAGAGGGTATCAGGTTAAAAGAGCCATGTTTAGAATGAATTAGAATACATTTGAAATTGAAATATCTGATAAAATTCCCGACTTAATGAGTTTATCAATTGTAATATAAAATTGGAATAAAAGTACACTAGTGCACAAAAGATCTACATACATTAGCATGGTAACATCATGAATGGTAGAAGTAGAGTCTTAATGGTATAGGTAGCTTTCAATTTCACTGTGACTAATTATTAGACACAATTACAATGCTGCTGATTATAATGCTTAGAGCTATTAACACTGCTACTCTGCAAAAAGACCCATGCCCAGTGATTTACAGAAATATTGTGATAATGACTCTAAAAGGAAATGAAACAACATGATATAAAGCTTATGGGACATGATTGTAATCGATATAAGACAAATAGTGTAGATCCAGATCAACAGGCACATCGATGCCTTCTAATCAAGATCTACATTGTTTGCGTTTTGATTTATTAGGTTATTTCTAACCAAGAAGCAATAAAACCAGTATATAATTATCTGGTAAGGTTAAAAAACTTGCTACAGACCTATTTCCATCGTTCAAATATAAACACGTTCTAACTTAACCCTTTCCTCCATAGATACACAATTATTGCATGGGGGAACAGTTTAGATCCAGATCAGCCGGCACGTCTGTGCCATTTGATCAGGATCTTAACTGTTTGCTATTTGATTTGTTAGGTTATTTCTGACCAAAATGCGACCAGTGCAGATCCCGATGTGCCGGCTGATCTGGATCTACACTGGTTGCACATGCGTAAAAATGCGTAAAAATGGAGGAAAGGGTTAATGCTAGAATATTAGTAAGTTTTCTATGGAAATGTGCTGTGAATCTTTTGTCCTTGAGTATAAACAAACACAGTAGTTTATCTTCATACACTTGTAGATAAGCAGACTCCATAAATTCAATTGTGCAGATACCAGCAGTAATATCTGTATCAAAATGGGTTTTTAATTACATTGCAGAAAATGTGAGATGCTGATTCTAGTAATGTTCTTACAGTTGAAAGAGAATGTGATTTACTAAAATTTTGTTAAATATTGCAAGAAAAAGAATTTAACATGTTCTAGTGTAAAAGACAAGAAAAAAGACGTAAAACACTGGTACCTCAGAAGAGCTTCAGTCTGTATATCATTTACAATGGTTGATGCATGTGATCATAATTTTCAATCCAGGGTCAGAGAGGGTTCATTTCGGGGCAGTCTTAGGGTAGTTACTTGAAATTTTTTAACTCCCCATTAAAATTCAATATAATAATTCTGCTCCAAAAGGGTTTATTTACCCAACTAAACCTCCTCAGGATCCAATCGTTCTATCCGTGTATAAGATTCTGATATTCTACTCCGTTCAGTGAATAAAATAACATCATGATGCCCATGGGTGACATACAATGTTGGAATAATATGATTATGTAGTTGATGGTCTTAGAAAAGATGGTGTAAAGGCAATTAAGCAATGGAAAAAAATTGCCACCAATTTTTGTATTTTTGTTCCTGAATGCGAAACACTTATGTTCTTATCACTTTAATCACCAGAAACAATAAAACCTCATCAGATTGAATTATTATAAACTGTTATGGTCGGTCCAGGATGACATGTATTGATTGTTTTAGAATGTTAGAATTATCTAGTTTATCTCGCTTCAAACAAACAGAAGCGTTCCGGGTTTCCAAAACTTACACATAATTCATATCTTATCATATTTTATCAGTTTCTTAGAGGTTCTTGTTTTAAGTTAAATAGTGTCTAGACTTATAGGTTGTGTTAAAAAACTAAGTAATTTTAATTAGATAATAAAAAATGAAGAAAAATAACTATTTAAAGCCAGAGTTTAAAATATGGGTTCTAAACGATGTTACTTCAAATTTCAGCATTTAAGGCTTAAGTGCCACTGGCATTGCAGTGCATTGTACCTATGAGCTAAATATCAGTGCACTGTACCTATGAGCTGGCAGTGCACTGCACTGTACCTATGAGCTGGCAGTGCACTGCACTCTACTTAATTCACTGTACCTAAGGGATGGCATTGTACCTAGAAGCTGGCAGAAGTGCACTGTACTGATGAGCTAGCAGTGCAGTGCTCTATACCATAATGCGCTGGCATTGCAGTGCACTGTACCTACAAGCTGGCATTGCAGTGCACTGTACCTATAAGCTATCATTTAGCTGTAACAGCCAGAGACTTGAATATTGCATATTATTCTAAAATAAAGTCACTGTTATATAAGGTCTTCAAAGAGAATTTGTATTACACAATAATTGATTTCTCATACATCACAGATTGTAAGACATCGTAATTATCTCAGAGAAGACAACATAAAAAAGTTTCCAATTATTGTAACCAATGTGTTTTAAATGGAAAATGTCAGAAGATAGTATTGACCTTAAGGATGTATTAACCACAGTAGAATTGAATGTCCCTCTTTTCTTGAGGTAAGATAATGCTGTTGATCATGCAACATGATCTATTATGTCAGTGTATCATATAACATTACTATTGTTCAGAATTATTGTAACATGGCGAGCTTTGACAGATTTGATTGATAAACATGTGTTTTTTTTTCAAAGATTTTTTAATTAAGTGCATCAAGTGCATTTTAACACTGTACTACATATGTACACATTTTAACGCATGTGCAAACAGTATTGATCCAGATCAGCTGACACATCTATGCCATCTGATCAGGATCTACACTGTTTGCTTCTTGGTCAGAAAAATCCTATAATTGTAAAAGGGAACATTGCAGATCTTGATCATGCAATAAAAGGCGTGTATATGGAGGAAAGGGCTAAGTGCATCAACTGCGTTTTAAACTGATTATGATAGGAAAGATAATTAAATTATCTGATACAGGCCATTACTCACATGGTCGGTGGCTGTAAATAAACACTGACCTCAAGCTGTATGGCATTCATATCACAAAATACATAGGAAGTCAGCAGCTATTATAATACATGGCAGGCATCAAAATTGAATGATGACAGTGTGTTTGAAATAAAATATAATATTTTTGTTTCATTAGTATTGAGGGGTTAGCCAGGGAGATGTATAGAGTCCTGTTTCATATTAATGTTTGTTTTATTACTAATATTTCAGTTCCTATGGAGATAAAACATTAATCTATCAGGTATTATATCATGCAAAATATAACATTGTCATAAGATTGTCGGTGGGAAGATAGGAAATCATGTGGATTGCTCCAGTTCTGTTACACTGAAATAAATTTCTTGCATGTGACTGACACTTGTAGAGAAATTGGTTAACCATAGGGCACCCATATTTTGAGGATTGTTCGAGCGCAAGACTGGAGATTAAATGCTAGTTGGTTGAAATTTAGCTCTGTCACCAAACTGATCAGTCACAGTCTGTGACATTGTGAGATAGGTTGTGTATGAGTGTTTGGATCATGGAGGCCATGGTTTTTACGGTCTGCTGACCCAGATAACACCAGTCACCAATCTCTGCTAGTCTAATAACTGAACTCTTTAAATCCCTACCCTTTACTATATGGCTGTTATCCCAAAGGCAAACAATGTAAATCTGATCATGTTCAGATGGCAAAGATGTGCCAGCTGATCTGGATCTACACAGGTTGCACATGTGGTAAAATGCATATTTATGGAGGAAAGGGTTCACAGGAAAATGACACACAACAAACTTTATTGATAGAAAAAAAGATATTTGTTTTTGATTTATATGGTTGCACTAAATACTGCTAGTCTGAAATAGTGGCTTCAGCATCACTGACATACCACCAGGACATTTGTATATGCATATGTTACATTTCAATTTACATCAACTTGGTGATAAACAGCTGTGCAAAAACCACCACGTTTGAAAGCAATAGTCAAAAACATGTAAATATTCTCTCCAAATCATGTTTTTTTACCTGAAATTTATTTCATAAAAACATGTTGATATAGTAATTTGCAAAAAGAATTAACTATTCAGCTTTTTGTTTTGGTTTTTATAATTATTATGCAAATATTTAGACAGGGCCAGTGAATTTAATTGGAATGATTAATGTTATCATTAAGAAATACTGTTCAGGTCAGTAGATATCTGGGTCCAAGATCATAAAACTAAATCTGTTGACCAGTCTCAGATCTAAAGCATCTGATTGGCTGAAATGGCGACTGGTTGCCATTTCAGCCAATCAGATGCTTGAGATTTGAGACTGGTTTCCAATCTTAGTTTTATGATCTTGGGGACACCAGTCTCAAATCTCAAGCATCTGATTGGCTGAAACACCAACCAGTTGCCATTTCAGCCAATCAGATGCTTGAGATTTGAGACTGGTTTCTATTCCCAGCTTTATAACCTTGGAACCAGGCTGTACAGGGGATACCACTATGGTTGAGCCTGATGTTACATGATTTATCTAACCCTTTTTACTCTGTGTAAACAGCTTCAATTCCATGTGCTTCCAGTATAGATCCTGATAGCCTGCAATATATGCAGTTTGATCAGAATCTACAGTGTTCACTTAATTGTCTGAAATAATCTAAAAATGAATAAAAAGGCAACTAAAAGACAACTTACTGGTCAGAAATTACCAAATTACCAAATGAATCAATAGTGAAAAGTGCACATCTGTGCCATCTAATATGGATCTAAACTGTCCTATTGTTCAGTGGACGAAGGATGGGGAGACAATCAGGATCTACACTGTTCGCCCACACATTAAAGGCATATCTGTAGAATGAAGGGTTTAAGGCATCTAATTATCTTTACTTAGGATAGAACTGATGCAGTTTCACAGCTATTTAACATTTACATGCTGTTTTATGTTTCCTTTCACAATAATATTAATCGATTTTTGTTCTAAATTTTGAAGACATTTTATCACAACAGTGATGATACCATCTTGATTGAATCTTAATATAGCATATGGATGGAAAATCAGGAGTTTCCTGCAGAAAGCAAAATTTAATAAATTACTTCTAAATGAACTCGTGCAGTGCTGTTATCCATCACTTTGCATATGTCTTCTTTTTGAGAAGCGATGCAGAAAACTTGGGAAGAAATCTTGTGCACAGAATGTGAATTATTTCATTAGTTTGGCCTGTCAATGTTTCCTTATCAATTTGTTAGTTGTAGTAATTCATTTCATGTCAGATTGTAAATTTCAAGGATTAGAAAAGTAACCCTCGAAGAAATAAATTAACTGATTAAAGAATTTCATTGAGTTATATTTTACGTTGTGAACTATTTTGTGATCTTATTCGGTAGCGGTAGCGTGGGACATGAATGATTCAGAAAGAAATTAACCCTTTACTCCATGTTTTCACATTTTTTGCAATTGCGACCAGTGTATATCTACCAAGATCTGACCAAGAAGTGAATAATGTAGATCCTGATCAGACTGAACAGATGTGCAGAATGATCTGAATCTAAACAGTTTCACATGCAGTAAAAGCTGTATCAATAGACTAAATAGTTAGTTATATCCATAGATTATAGGGTTAAAAGTGAAGTTTTGTTTATTTTCAGGCCCTCCTCAGAAGATGGGTCCATACCAGTCACATCAGGTGGCCAAGGTCGGACAGGCAAAGAAGCGGTTCACCTGTCCGGTTGAAGCTGATCCGGTTCCTATCGTTCAGTGGACGAAGGATGGGGAGACAATCAGCGAGATGTGGCCTCGGTATCGTATCACTAAAGACGGCTCTCTGAGAATCAAGGACGTGGAGCTAGATGACGCCGGTCTCTATGTCTGTAGGGCTACTAACGGCTTTGGAAGTGTCAGCGTCAACTATTCCCTAATTGTTGTTGGTAGGTCACAAGTTTACATAATTTTAATTTTACTGGTCTGTTTGATGGCCCTTAGGTGCTCAAGTATCTGCTCTTCATTCATTTTCATTGTTTACAACTACTTATTGAAGCCCCAGATGGAGTTGTGCACATAATCATGGTAATAGGTGCACTAAAGCAGATTATTTTGTGGCAAACCTGGAAGTTAAGGTTAAGTCGAATTATCAGAAATTAAAAAAAAATATATATTTGTACAGCATTTTACTATTTGCCAGTTAACAAAAACAACAGTTTGAGGTTGTTTCCTTCAGAACAGTCAGGTATAACCATGTCTGTGAAGATTATCCTTTGACCCCATATATACACCTTTTCACAGGTGTGCAAACAGTGTAGATCAAGATCAGCTGGCACATCTGTGCCTTCTAATCTGGATCTACACTGTTCCCTACTTGGTCAGAAATAACCTTATTAATCTAAAAGTAACAAGTATTGTTCCTGATCAGTGCCCAAGGTTATAAAACTGAGCATGGAAACCAGTCTCAAATCTCAAGCATCTGATTGGCTGAAATCAGCTTTATAACCTTGGCACCAGATTGCACAGATGTGCCAGCTCATCTGGATCTACACTGTTCACTTACACAATAAAGTTATATCTATGGAGTAAAGGGGTAATTTGTGAATGGGATGATTCAGTGAGTGCACTGTCAATTAAAAGTCCATCAGCCCAGGGAGAGAGTAGTTCAAGGCTTATGTTGACATGAAGTGTTCAATCAAACAGCCATTTAAGCAAATTGCAATGAATCACTGCAGCGAAAGTACCAAGTATAAACAAGATTGACTTTCACAAATGTTTTCTTCATTCTTGCAGCCTGACTGCATCTGTTTGTTGTCATTTTTTTTTAATTAATGATTTAATTGCTGTTTTGTCTTTTTTAATTGCTGTTTTGTCTTTCTTAAATTGGCAGTTTAATAAAAAAAAAAAAACATAGGAAAGAACGATGGATACAATTTTTCCTGAGGTTGTTTGCATGTGAACATTTATAAGGTTAGAAAAAACTTTGTGGTATCAACCATGTGCTAGTAATGATGCAAGTCACATCTGTGACCAAGTACAGACGTTGATGGCCAACAAGTTTCAGCTGTCAGATATAGCTCTTCACTGCTTGCCATTCAGTCTGCAGAGTTTTTGCAACATAACCATGCCTTTTAATGCATAGACAAGCAGTGTAGATTCAGATCAGGTGGTACAATGATTCTGTCTCAGGTGCATCTACGTTGTAAACATCTTGGACAGAAATAACCCAGTAAATCTAAAAGTAGACAGATCCTGGTAGACAAGCCTCGATGTGCTGACTAGTATGGATCTACAGCTATTAACCCTTTACTCCATAGATACACCTTTGTTGCATGGGTGAACAGTGTAGTTCCAGATCAACCGGCACATTTGTGTACTCTGATCAGGATTTACACTGTTCACTTTTTGATTCATTTCATTATTTCTGAGCAAAATGCAACCAGTGCAGATCCTGATCAGATGGCAAGAATGTGCCAGCTGATCTGGATCTACACTGGTCTCACATGTACACTGGTCTCACATGCATAAAAATGTGTATATATGGATTAAAGGGTTAAAGTCATACTTATGGATTGAAGGTTTACGGGTTATTGCTGGCTAGTAAACAATTACCAGATTTCTGACGCTTTTTTTATTAACAGAATGTTTTAAGACAGATATTACTCGCAATATAAGTTTGCACTAAGCTCTTTGTATAACCCCTTCAGAAAGTCGTGTCATATTTTGTCAGTTGCGAACAATAACGTGTATCGTGTAGTATCAATCACGAAAAACAAAATATTTGCATGATAGATACAGAGTGCGAGTAATCAAGCGAAATCTGTCACAAATATCCTCGAAGTCGATTGCGAGACGATGAAGTTGTTAAGACCCCTGTCAATTACATCATATAAAAAAATGACAAGACGGATAGGGTTCTATTGACAAGGAACTAAATTAGTATCGAAGTTGTCTATACGGCTGTCTTGTGCGACAACAATACAATAATTGCAATCAATATGTCTGTAACATATTTGCAGATAGTGTTCAAGATTTCTCTGATAGGGACTCGTTTTCATTATGCCGATAATGAAAATGTTTATCATAATTAAACGCTACAAAACAAAGTTACCAGCAGCAGCTGCATAGACGTTAATTTTATCCGTTTACACCAAAATATACTCATTTTACTTGTTTGCGACCAGTGTAGATCCAGATCAGCTGGCTCACCCATGCCATCTAATCTGGATCTACACTTGTCAAATCTTGGTCAGAACCCAATGAATTTAAAAGCAAACAGTGTAGATCCTGATGAGACAGCAAAGATGTGCCAGCAGCTGATCTGGATCTACATTGTTCACCCACACAATAAATGTGTATATATATATGGAGGAAAGGGTTATACATGGATTGGCAGGTATACACAAAAAAGCAAAGAAATAATCATAATATAGCAAAACCAAACCAAGTCTTTTTTGATTTGATAAATTTGAGAAAAGCTGAAAAAAAGTTAAAGTTTTGAAGACAAATTCATCCTACTTCAATGATATTTATTTCTTAGCGTAGGTTATATTAAAATTTGTAGTAGATTTAGAAAACCTAGGACTGTTTTTTCCCCGACATTCATCCTCAGCTTAAAGCTTAACGCTCGCGGTTTGATATGGCTAGGTTCCGCAAGTGTTCTAATTTGACAGCATAATTAGCAAATTTATATTTTAGTTTGACATGCTATTTAATCCTTTGGTTTATTTACAGCTTAAGGGAGACTTAAATGATAGTGTAATGAAATTTTATTTAATGTCAAATTAATCTCAAGTTATCTTCATTACAAATCATTATTAAATTTTCTTACTTGCAGAAAAATACCATATTTCTTCCAATAAAGTCAAGCAATTTTATGTATTTTTAAATGATTTCTGTATATAAAAACTGTTTTCTGGCAAATTATATATTTCTGCTGCTTATACCACTGATACCAGCCCTTTAACATGTAAAAATCAGAAAATATAAGATATCTTTTAACCCTGTACTCTGGGATATGTCTGATATCCATGGGGAAACAGTGACGATCTAGATCAGCCTGCTATCTGGTCAGGATTTACACTGTTTTATGTATTAAGAAGGGAACAGTGTAGATTCTGACCAGGTAGCACTGATGATCTGGATCTACACTGTTCACTCATTGGATGATCTGGATCTACACTGTTCACTCATTGGATGATCTGGATCTACACTGTTCACTCATTGGATGATCTGGATCTACACTGTTCACTCATTGGATGATCTGGATCTACACTGTTCACTCATTGGATAAAACCCATATATATAGAGAGAGTAAAGGGTTCAATGTATTTTTGATAAATTTACTCACACCATTCAAGCATATTTGCCAAATATAATAAATATTTATACAGTAACAAGTCAATAGTAAGCAGTGATGTCCCAGTTCTTGATGATTTAAGGACACAATTATTGCTTAGAAAAAGTAACCAACCTGTCAATCAGGTTCTGTAAAGTAAAAACAGGGTTTGGGTTCATGAATAAACAACTGCTTACCCAGTTTTACATATGCAACATATTGTTGAAACACCATCTTGATCCTGGACAACTGTCGTCGAAAAAAAAAAAAGACTTCCATAAATATTCATTATTGTCTTATTAGGAACTACTGGTAGGGTGTGTTTAACATTTAAGATTTTGTTTTTTGTTGGGTTTTTAAGAACGGCAGTTTTAAAATGAATGATAGCAACTGCAGTTTGATATATTTGTGGAAATGAGCCCTTTCTTTTCATTTTTTGGATATAAATTATAGAGAGAAATTTAAACAATTTAGCATCCTAATCGGACTGTGGCTATCAATCATGTTGGAGAAACAAATTTTAGATAATTAAATGTGTTTTATGTCAATTTATTCTACATGAATCATGGTTCTGCTCTGTGCTTGTGTCAGATTTGTAAAACATTTCCTTACAGATGTTTGCTCTATTGTCAAATTCAAATGTTGGCAGGACAGGGAGAACATTTTTGTCATTGAAGGGATTAGTGAAATATATAAAATATTCAAATATATATAAATTGTCATAGAATTCTTTATAGCAGACTTTGCTAACAGAATTAAACATTATTTAGTAGCAAATCCGGGGATGATTTAAACCCTTTACTCCTTGGAACCCTTTGCTGCATGGAAATGGCTTTTACTCCATCTGCTTCCAATATAGATCCAGAGCATCCACGACATTACAGTCTGCAGTCTGATCAGGATCTACATTACACTAGTTCCGTTTAGATCTATTAGGTGTGCAGCCTTTAAGATCTATTAGGAGTGCAGGCAGATCGGGATCTGCACATGTTGCCCAAAAATGTGATAAAAGCTGCGTTTTAATTGATGATACAACAAGGAGAAGAGTTAAGTGAAAAGGGGTCCAACAAGCTTAATTTCTCAATCTTGAAACTTCCTAAAAAGTGATCTCTTTAAGAAAAAGCCAAACTATTTAATTTCCTAGTGACCTTGATTATGATAAAATTATTAAAATATGTAGTCATTAATGAACACTTTTTAAGGTGTGAACAATGCTTACTTTATCTTAAGTTAAAGATTGTACTCTAGGTTTATGATTAAAATATGAAATAAAAGTTGAATTTATAACCATCATCTAGTGTTTCATTGCTGCTAAAACATTTTATATGAAGGCGAAATGCCTTGTAAAAAAAAGAACAGTAAATGATACAATCTTTGTTAAATGATACTGTTGTATGTTAAACAGGGAATTGTTAAATCAAATAAGATGTTAAACTCTTTTTATATGGCAAAATGAACATTAGCATGTGTGCAACAACTTAATGGAGCTAAGGTCCTTGAATACAAATGAACCTTGTACGAATAAAAAATTCTTTATAAAAAATGTTTGGCTCTATTTGAATGCCTGTCTATTTTTCTTTGAATAAATTATTTTTGTAAGGTAGATACAATCAGATGTTCAGCCTGATCTGGATCTACACTGATTGCACGTGTGATAAAACTCTGAAAGTGTTTACATTTCCAACAATAATCTGAGTCTCATATGCAGTCAGCTGATCTTAAAATATGGTAACGGTATTGTATTATCCCACTTAAGTGTAACTGTCTTATGTACTTTTAATGCAGTGTATTTTATTATGTACTTCAAATGCAGCAACTTTTTATGTACTTTAAATGTAGCAAACACTACAAGTAGTATTAGTACCTTTACCCCATTGAATATGGCTGTTATCCATGAACTAATACATAGATCCACATCAGCCATCACATACATGTATGTGCCATCTGATCAGGATCTACACAGTTCTCTTTTTTTTTGTTTATTAAGGTTATTTCTGACGAAAAAGCAAAAATTATGTATATCCTGATAGGAAGTCACAAAATAATGTTTCAGCTGCTCTAGATCTAAACTGTTTGCACAATGTCATGCACTAAAACCTGTATAATATGAAGTGATGGGGATATGAATACAATAAAACCATGATCAATTGAAAAAGGTTAGTTTTAAATTTTCCTTACCTATAAAAAGTAGGGGGAAGGGAATTTTATGCAACTCAGTTTTGCTTGAAACATTACTTTTACAAGTGTTTCTATCTTGGTATTACGTAATACCAGATGATGATAAAATTCCTTATATTCTCATTCAATTAATAGAAATGTGAAGAAATTAGAAACCAATGTAAAACCTACTTCTAACTTCTCCCAGCACGAACCTGTCAATCAAATTATAACTCATTTCCAGCATTAATTAAACAAAAACATATCATGGGAATAGCAGAAATGGTCAGAAGTTCAGATGATGGGTCAGTGTAGTGTCACCTGTTATAATCAGAAATGTGATCTTTAACACATCTTGATATTTGGTGAAAATTTTGCATATCTTAATTGAAGTAACTGTAGAAGAATCGGTGAATAATGGGGAACATGTTATTTCAATCAACACTTGTTCATTTTAGATCTCCATCAAACTGATTGCAACAGTTGTTGTCGTGAAAGCAAGGTTAAAAGGAAAATGATAATGAAGAGCAAATTTGATAGCAACTCAAAGAAAATCAGGCAAAGTAAAGAAAACAATCAATCTTGTAATATAAGTATTAATGAAACCAGACAATTTTATATATGAATTATTTTAAATTTCACTACAAATCTGAATATCAGTCAATTAAAATTTTTGAAAAGTGGTCTGAGCATATTGCTAAATAAAACAAATTGAGACTATGTGAACTATTTAAAACAGCAAATGCTTGTGAATTAGTAATACCACTGTATATAAACCGATTGTATCATATGCCGGATATAGTGAGGTGATTGCATGGCTGCGATATAAACAATTCGTAAATAACACATTGAAAACGGAATTATTAGGATCATTTTAAGTACCTTCAACAAAAACAAGTACGTTATATTTTGTATAGTCCTTATTGGTTGTAATACCATTTGTTTTGCGCATATAAAGGGATAAAAACTTGCAAAATTGCATTTAATCACAAGAAGGTCTGGCAAATGACCCACATGATTGTATCAAAATAAACGCTCTGATGCACGAATACATACTAGTTATATGACTCTATGACATTAATATAAAGATTATTACATTACAATATTGCTTTAAATGTATAGATAGTGTAAATTATTAAAATGTTTGAGGGGTGTGTTTCGTAATGACTGTGTCATCTATAGCATTATCATACTATCATTTATAGCAAACACACCTATTTCTGTTGTATCATGTAGTGCGATCTTCGTTGAATGATTTTCCAATAATCTGTATCACTTATGGCAATGCGCATTTGCTGATTTTATCAAGTGTATGCTTTTAGGTAAGATGGAGCAGTTCGTCTACATATAGGCCTATTGTCTATACAAATCGGGTATATTTGGAGAAATAATATATCATGGCGTACAAAAAACACGAAGACGAAGAAAAGAACTTTAAAATAATAAAACAGAATGATACAACAATAGGGACTATAGGTTATTGTTAGTTTGGAGGCTTGTATAAAAATTAAACTGTCAGGCCCAACGCAGCTGGGCGACCGTTTAATTTTTCATACAAACCTCGAAATAAACTATAAACTGTTTTGTAACTGATCAATTGGCATACAAATAGTTTTCACAAATCAGTTGTCAAAACAGTGTTTTAATGGCTAGTATAAATGTATTATGAGAATATGTTAGAAAGCGAATTCGTTAATTTCTTTAACTGAAATCAGCATGGGAACATACCTGACTCTCAAGGGAAGACCTTTGTGATAGGAAAACAAGACATTGATTCCTTTGCTAAAGTTCCATTTGACCCTTTACTCCATGGGATATGTAGTACGTTGTTTTTGCTGTACACTGTTTGCTATTACATTTATAAGAATATTTCTGAAAACAAGTGACAATTGTATATTCCGATCAAATGACATGGATGTTCCAGCTGACGATGATCTGCATTGTTCGTGCATTGAGTAAAGGGTTTATCATCAGGTTTAAATATCAGTATTTAAATAACTTGCTTTGTATTTATAATCGTGAACCTTCAGTTTCGAAACTATTACTTTTAAAAAAACCTCAGACTATGTTTATCAAATCCAAAACATTTTGGGACGACATTAATTATCGCTTGTTTTAAATTGTAGTTCACAGAGCGACCTGGGTGTTAACTAATGAAGTCAGGTAGATCCAATTGTTTCATGTCGCCACAGTATATAAAGGCACCGAGGCCATTATTCATAACGTATCACATATCTCTGTACGAAGCACTTTTAACACATGTTTTTACATCAAGCCGTTGTTCTTAAATCCGAAAAATATACTAAAATCATCTTTAAAAAAATCGCCATAACTGATACACATAGATCACTAGAAACATACAAATGATTGAGTTAACATGTTTAATAAATGATACAGTCTGGGTCGAAGCTACATGCATGTTTGGTCTAATGTTTTGATGTTTAATTGATCAGCTATGGTATTATTATTATTGTAAGAATAAAAATGATATGTTTTATCATCGCTAGCATGAGAATACCTCTCAAAACCTGTTTAAACATAAACATTTACGCTGATTTTATAACATTACACAGTGCAAACGGTACTTTGTGTGAGTGATTTAAGCGATTTTTTTAAAGTATATCGCATAAAAAAGGTAATAACTTCTTTCAAAACAAGTGCTACGAGAATCGCCTGTTGAACATGTATTTGTCGATTGGATTTCTCATTACAATACATACAAAATCTCCTCATTATTGAACTGTTTACTATGTTTTTGCGACAATCAGTGTGCTATATCCGGTAGATGATACAATCGGTTTATATACAGTGAATACTTTAACAATAAAGAAGATAAATATAAAATGTTCTTATATCTGTCAGAGAAAAAAATCAAACAGTTGACATAAATTCAAAAATGTCAAAATGGATGCTATTTAAATATATCATGTGAAAGATTGGACAGCTTAATTAATCTTTTCAGTTCTGTGATAGAAATTTGAATGTCTGCAATAAAAAAAATGGTTCCAGGAGAACAATACCTTGGCTCCTTAGAGCAATATCAGGTTAAGTGTACACAACTGTTGAAATAAAGAGTTTACTTGTCATTATGGTCATTTTGATAAACATGACATATCCTGGGAACACCCACAGCTGGCAGGCAGTGTCCACTAAAGTTGTCTGCTTTCCAATTTAAGGAATACTAACCCACTCTTGATCAAAATTTGTTAGTACTGGTATGTGGCCCTTATGTGTTGGTCAGGTTCGATACCCAGTCTGATAGCTGCAGTAACTGCTCAAAACAGCAATTCTTTAATTTGGGTACCCCTTTTCAGCTCCTTTTTTTTTTTTTTTTTTAGATTTTTCAGCTGATGAAAGTCTGTTTATACCCCTGATATGGTAGTTTGACAGCTTGATATGGGTATGTTTTGTGGCAGTTTGGGGCTCTTGGGACTCTTGTTTTAACTTCAATGACAGCTTAGGAAAGCACAGTTTGTCATATAAGTATAAGACTTGATGGGCTACATCTGGGGATGGTTTGACACTGATTTATCCTCTGACAGCTTCATCATCATAATTAACACATGTTTTTGACACAAGATATGTTTCTAATGTTTATGTGTTTCCCAAACAGTTGGATGACAAAAGAAAACCTTATGATAGTAAACAGAGCATAGACAAAAATTTGGACCATTGTCAACTCCAAGATGATGATCATCTCTGCTTTAACCCATTACCCCATGGAATATGGCTATTATTTATTGGCAAACAGTGTAGATCCAGATCAGACCAGCAAACCATGTAAATCTTGATCTGGATCTGTGCCATCTGATAAGATCTGTACTGTTCACTTTTGATTTGTTAGGTTATTTCTGACCAAGAAGCAAACAGTATAGATTCTAATCTGGATCTACACTGTTTGCACTTGCAATAAAACCAGTGTATATAAAGAGTAAAGGGTTCAAACTGTGAATAGATTGACAATATTATAGATTATTTAAAAAGACACAGTAAAGCTTAAGAGGTCAGGGCATGATCTCATAATGAAGAACTCTGCACAATTAGTGGATGGTGTTACACTGTAGGGGTGCGGGTATGGGGAAGACAGGGAAAAGAATTATTACAAATTTAACATTAGTAGGCATAGTATCTACATCATTTTTAAAGTATTTTGTTTTACATGAGCCTCTTGCAGCACAGTTTAATTCACTGTACAGCAATATGGTATAAATAAGAATGGAACTAAAATTAAATAATCCATCATTTTGCTAATGTTGCTTTATTTTCAGTATATGGATACATTTCACGTTTCAAAGATTATTGTAAACCATGAACAAAATTATCTGAATCAAAGGAATAAGGCCATTCTAGTAATATTGCAGGCTGCATGATAATATAACTGCTAGCTATGCTCTCAGGAGAAATTATATAACAAGTGTATTAATGGCGTACAGCTGATGTTTTGAAGTGTCATCCACGTCTCCCGCGGGGACAATGTCAATAGAATCATTGATTGACACTTCATGTCACAGGAAAATTATGGCATATAAGAGGTATATTTACAAAATATTGGGCTGTAATGATATTTTATGTCAATATTCTTCTTTGTGGCGACGTAATTGACTGCAATGTTTAAAACTAAGCCGTAGCTTAGATAGAAGTCAACTGCTTGAAATGCTCGATAAAACTGTGCTCGTAGAACTTAGCGGCAAGATTTTGTGACCGGCTGTAATAAGGCAGTCCTTCTCAGAGGCTCTAGTCACTCGGCATGGTCTTGTTAAAACTGAAAGTGATTGGGCCAGTGGTTAAGAAAACCCTTGTTGTTAATTCTCAAACAGCAAACAGTGTAGATCCAGATTAGCTGGCACATCCATTCAACCTGATCTGGATCTGCACTGTTTGCCTTTTAGTCAGAAAATAATCAGCTAATAAATCAAAATGCAAACAGTATCGATCCTTATCAGATGGCACAGAGGTGCCAGCCAATCTGGATCTACACTGTTGGTCCATGCCATAAAGGCATATATAAGAAGGAATCTGTAAACTCCCTCGATGCCAAAACTGTTAATGACTGATAATGAAACAATCATGGAAGTTTAAGTAAGGAAACAGTCTTTTTGTCCACAGCTGGCTCACAATCAGAATTTGAAAATATGCTTTATTTATTTTGCAATATTTATTTTCAAAGCAGTGGTGATTTGCAGCATATAATGATGCTTTAGGTGACACTATCATATAAGACAGGAATCTGATCACATTATCGCCACCGTTTATTATAGTAATAACCCATAATAACTAAAAACGTGCTTCTATCGTGCAGTTTCCTTGTCAGTCAAACAAAACATACTTCAATAAAAACTACAAATTGCATCATTATCAGCTATTCATTTATGAAGCATGTGAATATTTCATGAATAGAACAGATAAGCCGAAAGATTTGAAAGGTTTATGACATTCTATTAAATGCTTATCCTGGAATATTGAATATTATGGCAATATTATCAAGCCTTTGCCTGGTGAAACAAACCATGCATGCTATGTAAGATTTTCTTGTTCTGTTTCCAGTAGGTGGTAAATATGTATCAAGTTTTTGTCAGATAATTATATTGAACAAAAAATCAATTATAAAATAGTTTTTAATGGAGAATTAAAGACCCTACAACTTGTTATGTCTCCCCCCCTCTGGGGGAGACATATTGTTTTTGCCCTGTCCGTCTGTCCGTCACTCCGTCTGTCACACTTCGTTTCCGCTCAATAACTCGAGTACCCTTTGACCCAGAGCCTTCAAACTTCATAGGGTGATAGCCCTTATTGAGTAAAAGAATCCTACTGATTTTGGGGTCAGTAGGTCAAAGGTCAAGGTCACAGGGGCCCGAAGAGTGAAAACCGTTTCCGCTCAATAATTCGAGTACCCTTTGACCCAGAGCCTTCAAACTTCATAGGATGACAGCCCTTATTGATAAGAAGAACCCTATTGATTTTGATGTCAGTAGGTCAAAGGTCAAGGTCACAGGGGCCCAAAGAGTGAAAACCGTTTCTGCTCCATAACTTGAGTACCCTTTGACCAAGGGACTTCAAACTTCATAGGTTGATTGCCATTATAGAGTAGAAGAACCCTATTGATTTTGGTGTCAGTAGGTCAAAGGTCAAGGTCACAGGGCCTGAAAAGTGAAAACCGTTTCCGCTTAATAACTGGAGTACCGTTTGACCCACAGCCTTCAAAATTCATAGGGTGATAGCCCTTTTTGATTAGAAGAACCCTATTGATTTTGGGGTCAGTAGGTCAAAGGGCAAGGTCACAGGGGCCTGAAGAGTGAAAACCGTTTCCATTCAATAATAGGAGTTCTATTTTACCAAGACCATTCAAACTCCATACGATGGATGTCCTTATTGAGTAGAGGACTCCTATTGATTTTGGGGTCAGTAGGTCAAAGGTCAAGGTCACAGGGGACCCGAAGAGTAAAAACCGTATCCGGTCAATTACTGGAGTACCCCTTGACCCAGAGCATTCAAACTAAATAGGGTAATAGCCCTTATTGAGTAGAAGAACCCTATTGATTATGGGATCAGTAGGTCAAAGGTCAAGGTCACAGGGGTCTGGGCGCAGGGGGCGGCGGCGCAGGGGCGAGACATGCGTTTTTCACAAAAAACATCTAGTTCTAGACTGTTTTAGTTCTATAAAGTTACCAATTGTCTGAACAGGACTAATCACATAACAGAGATTTAAACACTTAGCAGATTTAAATAAGACTGGTCGCACAGTAACTCTTGTCAAAATGTACATATATGGAGTAAAGGGTTAGACTGATTCTTGAATTTGTTTTTGTTAAAAGTTGTAAGTTCAATTAACCCTTTCCTCCATAGACACAGTTGAACAGAATTTATTGCATGGGCGAACAGTTTATATCCAGATCAGCTGGCACATCTGTGGCATCTGATCAGGATCTTAACTGTTTGCTTTTTTATTCATTTGGTTTTTTCTGACATAAATGCGACAAGTGCAGATCTTGATCATACGGCATGGATGTGCCAGCTGCTCTGGATCTACACTGGTCGCACATGTGTAAAATGGCATATATATGGAGGAAAGGGTTAGATAACACACACTTTTAGAACTAGTTTTGAGGTACATTCTTATCTGTGAAGAAATATGAATTATCTGACAGACATTGCCACGATAATTTACGTGATTTTTTTCAGGTTATAAAATGCATTACCATACCATTAATCACTTGAAACTTGGGGAGCTGTAATTTTCCTACAACTTGAAAATAACTAACAAAACAATAAAATGTCCATTATTCTAACTAATGTTGGAGACATGTTATCGTGTACTTCGGAGTTTAGTTGATAATTTACGTGTCTTTTGCAAAATGAGTAGACAAAACCATGGAAGTTCCTTTGAACATCTAGATTAGTTTAAAGTTTGCGAGGTGCATTATCTACTTTCCTGGTGGGAGATGTTTTAACTTTTTGGAAAACTTGCAGTTTTGCGTTAAAAGCTTTTTTATTACAATGTAAACACAAATTTTGATTTCTGTAATGTGAAATATAGATACAGCAAACAACTTGAAAAGCATATGTATATAAATGTTTTTATGGAATAGATATCAGTTTGAGTAGAAACACTCAAACTCAGAGCTGATTGGTTGTAAGTGAGCTCTGTCTCCAAACTGACCAATCAAATGCAAAAGGTTTTAGGCTCAGTTTCCAATCTAAATTGTATCATCTTTGCACTTGTTAGAATTTCAATCATTTAGCTGGAAACCAGTCCCAACACTCAGGCATATGATTGGTCACTTTTGAGACTGGTCTTAATTTCATCCAGTCTGCTTCTCAATATCCAAGACTGGTCTAATGTATTTAAAGTGCAGGCTTTTCGGGACTCTTCATGTATGTGAGTGTTGTAGTAGCTAAAATTAAAGTTAAGACAGACCTGGACCTTCCTAGTCCACCTCATGTTAGTTATTTCTTAAGCTTTTAAAACATAAAGATTTAAATGAAGTTTGGTTATTCTACAGTATTTCATGACAAAATTGCTTTTTTCTCGCCCTTATTCATAAAAACCTGCCTGAAAAAATTTATGTTTTGGGCAGCTTTTGAAAAAATTGGACTTAACAGCAGTGAACATTTTTTTCTACTGAAGCTGCAGATTTGATTCTTCATTTTTTTGCACAATTTAATCAAAGTTATAAACAAATAATGCTTGAATGAATTTTACTGGGGATTTGAAGTAGTGGAATGGAAAAAAATATTCCAACGCAAAATTAAGTAATTCTACAATACTTAATATTTGAAAAAAAAAGGTATGATATGTAACAGTAGAGTCACTGTTGGAAACAAAAGTAAATGAGTTTTTTGCATGAAATGCAAGCATGTTCTTCATAAATACATTACATGCAAAAACTCATTATGCTGAAAGTCTGCACCTGACGGGGAATGCCAAGTTACGAAATAATGTTCGTAATTCAATTTTTTTAACACTTTTATTGAAGAGGTTTTTAACGAAGAGGGTGGGCTGCATTATGATTAATATGTTTTAGAAATTACAAGAATTTAGTCGTTTCTTTGTTTTACAATTTGAAACAATATATCTCGCGTTGAGCGAGATCATTTTGCTTAGCGATTATAAGGACAACTCCTGAGAATTGTATTGGTTCCAAGTAGTTGATAAGAATTTAGTCGTTTCTTTGTTATAAATTTGAAACAATGTATCTCATGTTGAGCGAGATTGTTTTGCTTTGAGATTATAAGGACAACTCCTGAGAATTGTATTGGATCCAAAAAAGTTGATATGAATGTCTTCAACATGTGAATAAATTTCAAGTACTTTGTTTGTTAAGTGTAAAACATTTTGAAGTTTGTGAAACTAATAATATTTTATGTTTTAGAGAAGCAAGATGTTTTGCTAGACAAGTCTAATTACAGAATAAAGTTGCACTATATTATTGAAGAGTTTTATACTTTAAATTAGAGATATGTTGAGTTAATACTCCAAGAGGTAAACAGAAAATGCACTTGTATAGCCTGAAAGTTATAACATCTTTTCATAACCATATTTGCTATCTGCTTAGCGCTTAACTTTGAAATTTATTGATCATCTCCCCCTTATTTCCCTTATTTCTGATCAGTATGCCATTTGTGCAGATCCAGATCAGATGGCACAAATGTGCTGGCTGATCTGGATCTACACTGATTGCAAAGGCAACAAAATGCATTTATATGGAGAAAAAGGAAATATTCGTAGGTTTACTTTACAAGTCATCACAAAAATTTAATATATTTTAGTTATGCAATGGGATTGTCTTGAGTGATTTTTAACTATAATAATTTTGATTAATTATGCAATCTTGCAGATTTTAAGTTGTCAATAAAGCATAATGATTCATTCAGTTAAAATCCAGGAAAAAGACGTGGTTTGATTGACATTGTCAGGCAAAAAATATTTTTAATGTCGTGAAAATTATTCATAAGCACGTCAGACCAAAAGTGCAATTTGTGATGTTGTATGTACGGCTTGGTGAAACATCTGCATGGTAACAATTCACGCTGAGCTTGGATCAGATCACGATGTACCGTAGTTACCCAATTATAGGCTGCCGTGAAGTATAGGCAGCAACTTAATTTTTGATGAGCTTGTACTGAAAGTAGATGAATTTGCTACTTGGTATTGCAACAACTCTTAAACTCATAGAGAATTATAGAATGTCAATATAAATATATTTAGATGTATTTAAATTCATTTCAAAATTTAAGGTACTCATGGTCAAATGTCCAGGCAGTTTTTAATTTAACCCTTACCTCCATAGATACATATTTACTGCATGGGCGAACAGTTTAGATCCAGATCAGCTGGCACATCTAAACTGTTAGCTTTTTGATTCGTTCGGTTATTTCTGACCAAAATGCAACCAGTTCAGATCCTGATCAGATGGCAATGATGTGCCAGCTGATCTGGATCTACACTGGTTGCACAATGCATAAAAATGCATATATATGGAGGAAAGGGTTAACTAAGTCACAACTTATCAGTTCCCAAAGGTTCCCTACATTGTTTTGCTTATGGAAAATTGTTTTCCATCATTGATCACTGTACAAGAATAATGGGTTATGTTTTTTTCAGTCACATGGATTATACATGATATAGTAGTATATGCTAATTTTGAAATTTATACTTCACCTATCATTGTAGCTTATATCTGTTGGGCACTCACCCACCACCTCTCAAATTCTGAAAGTAGAATTTGTGTGAATGAATGAGCTTTATTTTGCAATTCTGTTGGTCATTAATATGCATGTTATAAGGAGACTCAGTCTAACCAGGCCAGAAATATTTTTATGGTGACTTTCGAAGTTACCTTTTCAACAATCTTGACAGAATTTTTTATTAACAAGTAGAGTTATACCCAGATTTGGGTTTTAAACGCTGGCATATTAGGAACCCCTTAAGCACATATCAGCCTGCATATATGTGCAGTCTGAAAAACACACCCATATGTAAAGGCACCTGGCACTGAATCCTGTTTCCATAGATACACCTTTATTGTGCTCTCTGATCAGGATCTACATTGTTTGCTGATAGATTTATTATGTTTTTCTAAGTAGCAGTGTAGATCCTCATCAGACAGCACTGATGTGCTAGCTGATCTGGTTCTACACTGATTGCACATACAATAAAAGGCATATATATGGAGTTAAGGGTCAAATGGTTAACAGATTTATACGGCCTATAATTGGGAGATTATGGTAATTCACAATGGTCATATTTTGTGTCATGATCATCTTTACCCTAATCGAGCAGGCAGGCGGTGGTTATCATGTCTTGTATAGAGTTACGAATGATTGATGGCCTAAAACAGTAGCCAAATTGGTAATGTGAACATGTTATTATGGAGAGTTGAATATATTACAATATCACTGTCATGTTATTCTGTATAGCGGATAAACTTCACAAATTTATGTCTTTTAAATTCATGATACTTTGAATGAGTTGAAATCTTTATTCTTCGGTAATATCAAGTCCCGGTGAGTCAATCAGAACGATCTCTTTACTTTATGTCTATTCCGGTTTTTATAGAGCTTTTTTATGAAGGATTGTCATCTTCTTAAATAGGAAGAAGAAACAGTCACAAGATATATTGAAAACCGATATGAAATGAAAAATTTGTTGTTTGTTGTAAACTGGCAGATAATTTGTGAAACTTGTGTCTGTTTTTCTTTTGCCGATTCTGTCTCTAATTTATACCATAAAATCCCAGTTTGAAGGTAAGATCACCAGGAACCACCATATGTCAGAGTTCTTATATAGCATACATAAACTTGAAGGTCATCGAAAGAGTTTTACCAAGTTGTACTGAGCCCTAAGATTACTTTTGAATAGAGCCATATTAAGCTGACCCAGTTAAACAAAACTCAAGACAAAAGATAATTGCTTCTAGCTATCCCTCTATTCATGTGTATTCATTATTGTGCAGTGTAAGTGGGGGAGGGGAGGGGGAGCATCGCCCCTGAAAAGTTTGGAAAAATTGGTGCAATCTTGTGCATTCTGGGAGTAACCAGTTGTATAATGTGTATTTAACCGAGCACTCGCATTAAGGCAGCCGTAACCCACCTGAAATGTGATTGCTTGCAATCAGATGTGATCCATTTGTATTTCCCATAACTAAACCTAAACTCTTTCCTTGTTACAGATAAGGATAAAGGTCTTGTGAATCAAGGAGACAGTGTGTATGAACCAGATCCTGACGAGGACATAACAAAAGCAGGAGGTGAGCAAACGTGTTAGTTTAAACCTATACTACATGTATACAGATTTAACTGCGTGTGAGAACAGATTAGATCCAGATCAGATGGCAAAACCATGCTGACTGATCAGGATCTATGCTGTTCCTTTCATGGCCAAGAATTACCTAATGAATCTTAAATCAAACAGAGTAGATCCTGATCAGATGGCATGGATCTGCTGGCTGATCTTTATCTGCACTGTTTGCCTATGGATAACACCCATGTCCAGTGGAGAAAAGGGTTAGTATTAAAAAAAATTGTAATATACAAAAAATTTTAATACTTTTTTTTTTTTAAATTGCCATTAGAAAGAAAAAAACGGAAAAGAAGAAGTTTTTTTGAGACCAGAAAATTTGCCAGAGAATGAATCTTGTGGAATTAGAGATTATCTGAGATTTCAGTTGTTCAGTTAAATAAGCAGCATTTTCGAGATGGGAAAACATTGGTAAATGAAATGGAAACATAATTCTTGGATCAGGAGAGAAATTCATTACTTGCAATGATTTAATAAATTCCTGGCATGTTTGATAATGAAACCCTGCTTGTAGAATGTCATCAGAAGCTGTTGACATAAATGTCAAAGTGCACATAGCCCTTAACTCCATAAATACACTTTATTGCGTGGGAGAGCACAGTAGATCCAGATTAGGCAGAAAGTTTGTGCATTAATCGCAGATAAATGTTACCCTTTACTACTCCAAATGAAATTTATCACACAGGTGAAGAGTGTAAATCCATATTAGCCTGTTTATTTGGCATGTCTGATCTGGATCTACACTGTTGGGTCATGTAACAATAGTGGCATCTATGGAGTAAAGGGTACAGCTGTGAATAGAGTTGATCTGAAATTATGGTTAACCTGTATAATCCAGCAAACAAAATGTTTTAGATGAGTCTGGGTTCTACAGTGTTTGTTTCTAGCAAACTTTTCAAGTGAAATAGGAAACAAATGAGCTCATTCAAGAGAAAAAAAAAGATTTTATTGAGGATAAAGTTTGGAAGAATACCAGCAGAAACATGTTGATAACTCTGTAATATGCATTGTTGACTTTGCATGTTCCATGTATGATCCCAATTCCTATGAATGGTCATATCCTTGTGTTAGATAGTTTGAAATATTGTGTTTAAGCCTTGAAAACAACCAAGTATTGACACCATGTGTAGTAGACTCACCTTTCGTCAGGTATGGACCAGTCAATTGATTGTTCAGCAGAAATTCATGGACTGAATAGTGAACAGTGAAGATCTTGATCAGACTGCATAGATGTGCAGGCTGATATGGGTCTTTGCTGAGCTGAAGGTTATAAAACTGAGTTTGGAAACCAGTCTCAAATTTCAAGCATCTGATTGGCTGAAATGGCGACTGGTCGCCATTTCAGCCAATCAGATGCTTGAGATTTGAGACTGGTTTCCATGCTCAGTTTTATAACCTTGGGCACTGGTTGCAAATGTGACATAAACTGTGATATTTTTGCCATTAAAGAGTTTATAGCCAGGCCAGGTTCATTCAAGTTTGATTGTACGAAAACAGTGATGGAAATTCTATTATCTTCCTCGTGCAGGGTTGTGGTAGGGGTTGGGTGTGTGGGAGTTCTGCTGATGATTAAAAAAGGCAACATTTTCTTAAAATAATAACAAATAGCTGATATTCAGTTAATAAATGACAAGATCAATATTGGAAACTTTTGCTTTTATCAAATGTGGCATTTTGAGACGTTTTCTTATTCAACTGACATTTGCCAGAAATTACACTAAAACTGCAACAATATTTGTATTGTGAAATGTCAATGACAACATTTGCAACATCATTGTTCATCATGAATAATGTAGAGTTATGTTGCACTGATTTAATGCACAAGATGAGCGCACACATGCAAGGGGTATTGTTGATATTTTATCAGTGCCTGCAAAATACAGTAAGCAGCAGAAAGCCAATGAATCTAAAAGCAAACTGTGTAGATCTGTAGTTCAATAACAAGTCCAATGATCCTACCTATGCAAATGATCCAAATTCTTTTTTCAATGTTACTGGCTGGCTGTCACTACAAGAGACTCGGGCTATGTCCAAATCATTTGTAAAGTTGTATATATTTGATAATTGTAACCATCACCTCTAAACCAGCTTTCTTTCTGTGTAATATTTGGTTTGTTAACCCTTTCCATGCAAATACTTTGCACATCACAAAACATCAGTTTAGACCCAAGTTTAGCCTGCATACCCAGGTAGTCTGATCTGGACCTAAACTGTTTTTTGCTTTTCTGTCAATTTCCTGAATTGTTAATTCTGTAAATGCATTTTATATTGCTGGGCTAGAATTTATGTTTATAATTAAGAAATTATTATTATAAACTTCATAATTTTTTCCCACGAAAATTAATTTGCAGTAGTGATGAGTTAAGTATTGCAAGATAAAAGGTTAACATTTTAACTTGTATTATCTCTTATTTTGCACCCTGCACTTCCTTACCTAACAATTTGCATGCTTGTGTGTGTACATGTATTTATTTTCCTTTTTTAACAGTCAAGCCTCAGTTCACGGAATATGAGAAAATGGATCGGAACAGCGTGATTATCCGGCCTGTTGGTAGTTCATTACGATTGCGCTGCAAAGCTAGCGGAAACCCTGTTCCTACAGTTACATGGAATAAAGATGGCCAAGGCAACATTTTAGTTTCCGACGAAGGGTCGGAAGGCGATAGTAGAAAATGGATGTTAAAATTGCGCGACTTACAAGAGACTGATAGTGGCCGTTATCAGTGTGTTGTTTCAAATAGGCATGGTGTTATTAATTTCACATATTCTTTAGAAGTTATAGGTAAGCATGCGTCTTTGTTGAAGTCTTTATTTCTTTCTTTAAAACTGCACAAGATTTTCTTCACTTCCACCATATATTGCACAGTTTTAGTTTCTGTTTTATTTGCCTGAAAGCAAATTCAGACTTATAGATTGATACGTCTGTCTGTGTGTGTCTCAGACTGTCCCGGAATTGTGGATTTTAGTGATATTTGTTCTTTAAAACTCAGTCCCCTTATTCAATATGTCTATGAGTCTCCCCAACTACACATGTCCATAACCCCTCAACAGTAGAAATTTGCCCCAAATCATCATTGATCAACAATCTTTTAATGAAATTAATATTTCAACATTTCTTAATAGCTTTTACACTAACTACGTGATTGGTTTCAAACTTCACACCAATGATCCTAATCACTAATTTCTTCCAAACATCAAATCATAGCTTTAACCCATTACTTTATGGCTTATGGCTGTTGTCCATGGGCAAACAGTATAGATCTAGATCAGCTGGCACAACTTTTCCACCTGAACAGGATATCCACTGTTTGCGATTTGATTCAATTGGTTATTACTGACCAAGAAGTGAACAGTGTAGCTCCTGATCAGATGGCACTTATGTACCAGCCATACCTCTGGAATTATAATTGTTTATTTGAACCACATTTCCCATAAACCTGTCATTAACAAGACTAAGTATTTTCCCTTTCATTATGAGGCCATGCCAACAATTTAAAATATTCACATTATACACTATTTTAAATCGTCCAGCACTTCCCACTCATACTCTCTGGGTGCTTCTTGTTTCTTTTTAAAATTAACTCCTTTAAGCATTTTGTTTTAACATTTGAAGTTTACTAACTTTACTTTTTGATGTGTTTGCTGCTTTGCACATATTTCATGGTATACAATGTTAAGCTCAACATTCTAAAATAGCAAAAGAACATTAGTAAGCATAAAGAGATCTACAGTAGTCTGCAGTTCAAAGTTGACATTATGAACCCTGATCCTGCCTCATCATATATAGTGTAGTATAGACCTTGACCAGTGTAGATCAGGATCTTGTTGAGTATAGACCTTGACCAGTATAGACCTTGACCAGTGTAGATCAGGATCTTGTTGAGTATAGACCTTGACCAGTGTAGATCAAGATCTTGTTGAGTATAGACCTTGACCAGTGTAGATCAGGATCTTGTTGAGTATAGACCTTGACCAGTGTAGATCAGGATCTTGTTGAGTATAGACCTTGACCAGTGTAGATCAGGATCTTGTTGAGTATAGACCTTGACCAGTATAGACCTTGACCAGTGTAGATCAGGATCTTGTTGAGTATAGACCTTGACCAGTGTAGATCAAGATCTTGTTGAGTATAGACCTTGGCCAGTGTAGATCAGGATCTTGTTGAGTATAGACCTTGACCAGTATAGATCAGGATCTTGTTGAGTATAGACCTTGACCAGTGTAGATCAGGATCTTGTTGAGTATAGACCTTGACCAGTATAGACCTTGACCAGTGTAGATCAGGATCTTGTTGAGTATAGACCTTGACCAGTGTAGATCAGGATCTTGTTGAGTATAGACCTTGACCAGTGTAGATCAGGATCTTGTTGAGTATAGACCTTGACCAGTATAGACCTTGACCAGTGTAGATCAGGATCTTGTTGAGTATAGACCTTGACCAGTGTAGATCAAGATCTTGTTGAGTATAGACCTTGACCAGTGTAGATCAGGATCTTGTTGAGTATAGACCTTGACCAGTGTAGATCAGGATCTTGTTGAGTATAGACCGTGACCAGTGTAGATCAGGATCTTGCCATGTGTAGACCCAAATCATCCTTTCCTCATAGTTGACAATGTATTCAATGCATGGAACATTTGGGTTTACTTTGTATACACCAGCAGATTGCATGTAAAGTCTCTAGCCCACACAGTTAATATAAATGCAACAGACAACAAATACTTTTCATTTAGCCAGGCTGCTGAGGTGATCTTATTTCAGACATATAATAAAACAGCCACAATTTATGTAATATCAAAGATCAGGTCCATAGATTTGGAAATAACAACTATAGCCTTTTATGCCGCTATGGTATATAAATCAGATAACCCAAATTCTTCATTACCGAATTACACATTTAATATACACAATATGCTTATTACAGTTATGCATGACTTTTAACAAACATGTATATTGTATCATAATATAGCATAATTAGTGTACATGAAGAGATAAAATATGATTGAGCTGTGTTTAATAACCATGGTAGCGCTAATGACCTTTCAAATGTATTAAGATAATTGTTCTTAATTACCTGTTTTGATATAGTACTTTTTGTGATATTTATCATGTATCATTTTTTCACTTTTTTTAGGTGACACAGAGAATTTTTGACGACTGATAATGTAGCAATCAATTTTCTTGTTTAAAAAGGCAGTCAATCTTTAACATCTGCTTTAAGTGTTGCATGCAGTTTTGTCCCTTGAATGATTTAGTACTTTTTGCAAACCATTAAAGTCTGTTGTATTTGCAGGGCATGTTTTCCACAATTCTAACTTCTCTTTTTTATATTATTTGTTCAAATAACATTTAGTTAGCAAGTTACCTTTTTCAGGCAAGATGAAAACCAAACCAGTATTAATAGGACCACATCCCCTCAATGAAACCGTTCCAGTGGGCGGATATGCATCCTTCCAGTGCAAGGTCAAAAGTCAAGTTCAGCCCCATATCCAAGTGAGTATTTTTCAGTTCAAACTAGTCCGAACATGTTGATTGCAACAAATTAAATCCAAGCCATAGAGCTCAATGTTATGTTTATATTTGTCTTGGCTATAACACTACTTTTCCTGCTGTCAGCATTAACTTTTTGTCTTCTTAAAACACGAGCCCTGCCATGCAGAAATGTGTCTTTGAAATTGATGTCTTTGGTAAAATGATGTCATTTTGAACTTTTTAACTAAAATTAATTTGTATATAAAAAAATTATGTTAAAATTTGTAGCGTCATCACCTTATATTTATCAGAACATTGTACATTTTCTATAAAAGAGAAACTGTTAAAACTTCAGCAAAGACACATCACCCCATGATTTGGCTTGTAAAGAATGGTTCAACTTTGAAAGTTAATTTCCAGACCCTATATTTAATGAGGCGTTGCAAATAAAGCAACCTTTTTTATTCATCTTCTTCAGTTCAACAAAATTTAACCATGTAAAAGTGTATGTTAAAAGAATTATAATGATGAAGGAATGTATGCTAAATTATGAAATTAGGACACCAAATAAGGGGGATTTTTGTTACATTTAACATAAAAATGCTCCATTACTCAAAAAAGATTATAGTGTTTATCTCTGAGTAGGAGACTCCCAACTTCACCCTTTATTCCATAGATAACTCGGAGTTCCCGAAAGTTGAAAAAAAGTGTCAGACATTTGGTCAGACAAGATGCGAAAATCTGTCTGACTGAAACAAATTCTGTCAGACCGAAACATGTTAAAAAGGTATTATCAAGTATTACGAGTTCAAATTTTTGTCTGACATTCGGTCTGATAACATTAGAAATCATGTCAGACCGACCCAAATTTTACCAGACAGGTCCTTCGGTCTGGCAACTTTCGGGACGTCTGATAACTTTTATTGCATGGGTGAACAGTGTAGATCAGATCAGCTCACACATCCTTGCCTTGATCAGGATATGCACTTTTGCTTTTTGATTTATAAGGTTATTTCTGACCAAAAAGCAAAGTGTAGATCCTAATCAGATGGCACAAATATGGTTACTGATCTGGATCTACACTGGTGTCTCATGCAATCAGATGTGTATATCTGGAGTAAAAGGTTAAGTGACACTTCACAGGTATGCTTAAGGAGTGGTGTGGTTTGGTATCAGTGGTTAATGGCTAGTTTTCTTTGGCTATTTCTCAGAATTTAAGTTCAAACAACTTAGGAATAAAACTGTAAAAGAATTAAATTTTCCTAATTTACATGAAGATTGTTTTAACTTTACTAGCAAAACTTGTCTGTGCCATAGTAAATTATTATAATTTAAAATTTACATTTTCAATGTAATGTAATATCCATATATATGCGTATTAACACATGTGCAGCCATTGTAGATCCAGATCAGCCAGCACATCCATGCTCTCTGATCAGCATCTACACTGTTTGCTTCTAGGTCAGAAATATCCTACATTGGTCTCAGATGCGATAATATACGGTTTTTTTCCATCAGTAACTACCTCCCCAAAAGGGTACCATTCCGAAAGCTGACGGGAGTCTTCCCAATTCAATCACAGGACCTTTCCCAATCCCCAAATCTACTGTTCCCAACAACAAACAGTGCCGTTTATCTCTTGACAAATTAGTTTTTCGCAAAAAATGTCACACAGCGTAAACAAACCATCATACAGTACAAACGCCCGCCCCCCACATTGGTTATAATTTCAAATGAGATTCCATTTTCATTAATTGCAACCTCATTGAAACTTTTCCTGTATTTTTCCAAAGACAGGCAGTCATTTGATTGGTAGTAACTTAATTCTGGCATAACATTTACGTCACTAAAGGCTTTCCTGTTAAGGAACCAGACCTTACAATTCTTCCTGAAGCTGATTAAAACCCCTAGTGTGAATTTACATGAATTATGAAAAATCACAATTGCGCTTATTTTGCGACTAATTTTTTTTCTCGATTTCAAGATTTAATGACACGAAAATTTCCCAATTGAAGGGGACCCTTTCCCTGTTGGGGGAAAAATGCTGTATATGAAGTAAAAGGTTAAATGGCTACTTCCCAGTGGCCTTTTGTCTAAATATATTGTTCAAATTCAAATTACAGATGTACTCATTAAATTTATGCGAAGTTTGTGTTCTAACTTTACTAGTGTTTTAAAGGCGTTCACTACAGTTTTTTTCAACGAGTATTAAACTACTGTACCACCGTCTAAATGCAATGTATAAAACACAGTTCACGGTCCAAGAATGACTTATTCGGACATAGCTCATTTCGGATACGTATGTGGATTATTGGTTAAATTTTGGCTTAGGTTTTAAATTCGCGCACTGGTCATAGTGCGAAATATGCGAAAATTAAGCCATCGCTAAATAAAATGATACCTCAGTAAAAATTAACAATGTACACTTTATACCTTTAAGTCTTTTTGTTTATACATAATTACACCCCCCCCCTTTTGAAATGCCATTTCGAACAAATTAACATGGTAACCTACATTTTTCTTTTTTATTTTATGTTTGTTATACATTGGTGAATATATTGGTAGTATATGGTGAAATTCTATTATGTTAAATTTAAGTAAACTTAAAAACATCTCTTAGAATGAAAAGATTTGACGATAAATTCTTTGTAGTAAAATAGGTAATACTTAAATTTTTATATTGTTTCATTATTTGTATTGCAATAATTTTAGCAATTTATTTGTAATTTAGAATGTTTTTTACTGAAACATAGAATTATTTATGAAATTCTTGTGATACATTCTAAGATTTCATGACGACAAAGAAGTCTATGAAAATCGTAAAAATTGTTCAAAATGTGACATCTTCGGTATCTAATAAAAAACAAGTAAGCCCTGTAAGGTCCCATTTTTATTTGGGTTTTCATTGCATAACATCATGTTCTTGACATAGACAAAGTTTGAATGAAATCTATTATTGGGAAAATTTTTATGAAACTGTAGCGACTGCCTTTAACTTTGTGGTTAAAGTAAAGTGTTATAATTTTAAATTAATTTTTTTCAAATGAGCTGCAGAAGATACATACCATTACTGATTTGTTATCTTGCTTGTTTCAGTGGTTAAAACGATTAGACGGGGACTATGAACTAACTGTAAATAGTTCAAATACAATAGAAATAAAAGGCCAAAAGTTACTGGTGCTTAAAACAAGTGAAGTGTACAAAGACAATGAAGGCTTTTATGTGAATAAACTTGTGATAAAGAGTGTGCTGATGTCAGACGCCGGCATGTACATATGTCTCGGTGCCAACACGATGGGCTATAGCTTTAGAAGTGCCTTTCTTACCATCCAGACTGGAGTAATCAAAACTGCTGGTAAGGGGTTCAAATGTTTTAAAGATCATTAATAAAAATTGTCATGAAGTTTTCATAATAAAAAAAAAATTATGCTTTGACAGATAAGAGAAATTAATGTGTTGTTCACATATTTAAAAATTATATATTAACGCCATCACAAATGATTATTTGTGGTGTTGAAAACTGGAGCCCCAAAACGATTTTAATATACTACAGTTGTTTCCATTAAAGCGTTTGCACAACTTTGATTGTAAAATGAACAAAGTTTGTAGTTGCAGTTGTTATTAAGCAGTGGTCTTGTATTTTGTCAAGAGATGATAAAAGTGACTACCCTTTCCAGTGTAATCACAACATGAATTACAATTACATTTGTGACCAGTGTATACCTAGATGAACCAACATATCAGGGGTTTCACTAGCCTCTGAATCTCATGGGTCATTTTCAACATTGTTTAAGGGAATCTGCCAATTATTAGATAAAATACCCCATATTTAAGGAAAAAATTACCCTTCAGCTAAATTCCTAGGGGTCAAAAAGTGGCTTTTTGGAAATTTCAAGAGTCAAATGGTCATCTCCTGGGTCAAATGGAACCCCTGCATATGTGTAGTCTTATCAAAGTCTGCATTCACAAGTCAGTAATATGTTTACGAAGTGCTCTGTGGGGAATAAACTCTTAATGTAAAGAAAACTCAACAGGAGTCCCAGGTTGGACCTTTATTCGTTGGCGACCTTATGTGCTCTGGGCGGAAGTTCGCATTGGGTGCCACAGCGTCAGTGAACTTCACATATGTAAAGGCGCATGAATTAACTTTTTATTTCAAACACACTTCCATAAACAATGTATGGACAGGGTCACAGTTTAAAAAAATAATGCTATATGAATAACACTTGTTTATACTTTAATATCAAAGATTGATTGTCAGATGCAAAAAACTATACAGTTTTGAATTTAATAATTTATTCCGATATATAAATTTAAAATTTCATGTCCACATTTCAGATGATGGCAGTTTTGCTTCCAAAAACATTGTGTTAACAGACTCTAGACGCAACGACTCTAGGATACGCATGGACTCTGGCAATGAGGAATCTGTCGGTAACGGAAGTTTACCGTTAATCATAGCAATACCAGCGTGTGTTGCAATAGTGTTAGTGACACTCGCAATATTTATCCTGAAAAGGAGAAAAAGGTGTAACAATACATCAAACACACGCAGAAATGCTCGCTTCAATGCAGTGCCCACACAGGAGCGTGAAACTTTAGCCCCTGTTGTACAATATCCTCATATTTTACCTCCAAAAGCGCCGCCCAATAGCACTAGATCTGTTGACAAAGTGTCCTCGTCAACAAAACATAGTTCAGACTTCTATTCAGACATTTCTTCGGTTTCACGATGCCATCATCACGTTCCTCAAGGACAGCACAATCATCAGTATGGGTATTGAGAAACGGTAATACCGTCATCAACTGATTATAAGCCGCAGCAGTGTTGAAGCGAAACTTTTTTCTTGATGGAAGAGTGCTTAACCCTGGGGTAAAAAACAGCATTTTTACAAGTTTGTGCCAGTATGCTTATGATTCATCTTCATGAACTAAGTTAAAAATCTTCAAATATGTTGGTCTCAGAAGTTTTCTGTTACAAGAAAAGCTTTTAAAATTACTTTTGTGGAAGCTTCTTTTTTCTTTTTATATGAGAAATTAGGTAAAGAATTTACCAGTTACTTTTTTTATCAAGATATATCATGACTACATGGGTTTTTAATTACCCGTAGAACTTGTATCTGTGCATATGCGGGTTAAAATTCATTTTTTTGTTTAACAAAGTTGTTTTGTTTTTTTTTAAGAATGAAGTACTTGTTTGAATGTTCATATGTATTGGGGGAAAAATACCCGCAACATTATAGAAAAGTGATTGTGTGGCTTATAAAAAGAAGATGTGGTTATTGGATTAATCTATTCAGGGTGTTAACTTTTAACTAACTTGGCTTTACAGCCAATTTGATTTGATTTGGCTTGGATCTGGTTTGATCCTCAGACAGTGTATGGCAGTCAAGTCTGCAATATGGGATCTGTAGAGTCAATCTATAGAGAAAGGGGAGACAAGCATGATCTTCTACATGCAGAAATGTGATAAAATTATAATAAAGCAATCGGACACCTCTTGTAGTTTATTGCTGTGAACATAGTTCTGGCAAAGTGTGTATTATACTCAATGGATCAACAGTGTATGGGACTTTTTTGTAGTAGGCACATTATAGTGGGCATTCTGCCATTTTTCACTTCCAGGTAGCCGCTACATTAACAATTGTTTTCACTCACTGGTAGCTGCTTCATGAACAGGTTTTAACTTCCATGTAGTCGCTATATGGAATGCTGTATTTTGGCCCGTTCAGTGTAAATGGTAATAATATGAGAAAATGGATTATCAGGTTTTTAAAGATTTAGCATTTGTTTTCGTTGATTTTTTTCATTTAATATAATGTAAACAGAGAATGCTGATTTTCTGTGTAAACATACGGGACTGTAGACCCAAATCTTCCATCACTTCCAGCTGTCTGGTCAGTGTTTATACTGTTTACTGGGCCCAAGATCATAAAACTAAATCAGAACACCAGTCTCAAAACTCAGTTTTATGATGTTGGGCCCTGTTCTTGTTAGCTCAGATTACCCTTATGAATGGTGATTTGAAAAACTCGGAGTGAAAGAACTTTTCTCTTCATTGGGTTATTAAACAAGTTTCAAGATGTAAGTAGCGGCTATCTGAGAAGTTCTTTGTGATATTTGGGAATCATTCATATTATGTTCATGTTTTCCTGACATCAGAGTACATATAAAACATACATTGTAATGTATAAAGACACCAGTAGTGTTATATGTTGTTTTTGAGTTTTTGAAAGAACACATTTGGCATGTCTCAAGACCTGAGGAAGATGTTAAGATTACATTGTATTTCAGATTACATGTATTTCATCAAAAAGTTTTTTTTCTTTTGAGACCTGTTTCGTTTTTAATGTTAAAAAATGTTAGTTTATAGTTATAAAGGATGAAGAATTTCCTTGTTTCAGCTGTTTTCCAGTTATAAAATTCAGCACTTAGTTGTGAGTGTATTGTTAAAACACTATTATTTTCTTTATTTCATTTAACAAGGCAATAAAAAGCAAATATGGTGCTTTAAACAAAAACTAGAACGTAACTTCATATAGTAGAATTTTAAATGAGCAAATCATGTCATTATTTAATGAGAGATGAAAGTTCAAATGGTGCTTGAATTTGTTCACTTTTAACACTTTACTGAATGGGTATGCTGTTTATCACACAGGTGACCAGTGTAGATCCAGATCTGCCAGCATATCCATGCCCTCCAGCCAGGAGCTGCATTGTTCACTTCCTGTTCAGAAATAACCTTTTTAGTCAAAAACCGTAACATGTATTTGTGCATATGTGCAGGCAGATCTGGATGTACACTGGTTGCCCATGGGATAACAGCCGTAACCCATGAAGTTAAGGGTTGTCTTCAATATGTTATAATGGGCTTTTCACAATTATGTGAAGTCTTGCACTTGTTATGGACATGCTAATGTCTAAATCAGTATTGAATGTGATAATATTTTGTACAAATGTATATAGTTTATTACTGCTTTAATTATTTTTTCACATACCACAAGTTTGAATGATTTGTTAGCCTGTAATTGTTGTTGTTGACTGCATTTGCTATGTATTTTGAATTCCACAACGGAGGAGGAAGTTTCAATGATCAAATTCATTTTTTTTTCTTTTGAAAACCACAACTTTAATGATTTTTATATTTTTAAATTAAGAAATGCATGATAAAACTATTTCTTCATAAAACAATTGACATGATTATTTATAGAACAAGTATTTGGAGTACAAAGTATGGTTGATAAAATAAATTAAAAGTATATGCACCAAGCACTTGGCCAAAAACTTGAACATTTATTTGGCAAATTTGCACAAAATTTATTGTGGAAACAGTGTAAGGTATTCATAGTATATACGATTCCAACAATGCCCACATGGCTACCATATTTCATCGGTTGAAAACAGTCACACACCAGTAAGGTTGTGTAATCTTTCATGCTGAAACATTTTTGAAATTCGACCAAAGCAATTTAGTGAAAATCATAATGGGTAAAATGCTGCATTATTGCATAAAACATTAAAGTCTAGGACTTAAGTTTAATTTGTTCACTGTTTTGTGGAGATCACTCATTCATAAATAACAGAAATAAAGAAACATGTATCTTACATTTATGATGTTCTATGATGGCTTTATTTTGTGAATCAAGATTTTGTGAATGTCATCTTTTGAAAACTAGGAAAATAAATAAAACATCACATTGTATATGAGATTTTTATTTTTTTCTCAGTTTTGCCTGTAGGCAAAATACCAAACATTTTTATCTTGAAAAATACAATATCACAAAACTGCCAAGTGCTACAATCCATAATTGTGCCATAATTTTATTTTGAAAAATATTACCATATTGAAAAAAACATTTTCTGATGGTATAAATATAAATATAAATATATGTGTATTTTGTATGATTATGTTTTTAAAATACATTTTTAATTGGAAATAAGCTTGAAAAAATGCAGAATATTTGTAGAGAACATTCCTTGACGTGTAATAGCCATGCTGTACGTTTGCCAGTACAGTTTAATTTTTTCCCTTTACACATTTTGACAGTGTAGATCCAGATCACCTTGCACATCAGTGCTGTCTGATCTTGATCTGCACTGGTCGCATCTTACACAATAAGGTTGTATCTATGCTGTAAAGGGTTAAAAAAAACAATTAAGTCACAGTATTTTTGTGTTAATGATGTCAATTGACATGCATGCCATATTTTGATGAAAATGTAACATGTTGTTAAAAATGTATCTTTATATTCAATATCACAGTACAGATTGGCATATTTTTCACATCTTTACAAGATGAGTTTGTTGTTAAGTAACATAATTTATAAAGAATGTGTAATATATTCCTGGGCATAAATCTTAATGGTTTTTGGTAAAAGTGGATTTTTAAATTTGTACTTGTCATATTTTTAATGCAAGTAAAATTTTAGGTTTTTAAGGGCTTTAAGTTGGTAAATAGATCTATGCACGAAATCCACAATATTGGTACCTCACAAATTAATTAATTTAAAGTAATCTTTTCTTACATCACTAAGTTTTGGGAAACAAATGGAGACACAACTGCCTTTAGTAATATTATTACTTAGCAAAAATTAAAATAATGATAGGTGAATTTTGTTTCACTTTTAACTGAATTGAAATATATAGCCATCTAGGTCTAATAATACACACACTTTATGCCTTTTTCCATTCAGTTAAGTCTTCCTTTTTTTCTTTAAAAACCACATTAAAAACAAAACTATATAAATTTATTACTGCTGTCTTTTAATGATGCAAAATGTGTGTATAGTGTATAACTGGTAATATAAATTTATTTTGTATGTTTTGGTCATTTAGTCATTTCATTGTTTTAGTAGTTATTTAAATAGAAATACGGCGTGAGCTTTAATTTCAAATTCATACATAATTTTTCTTTTCAGGGTAAACATTCATTAGCTTTAGTTTTTGAAAGTATGTCTCATTTTTATACAATTAGCTTTATTTAATATTTTGTCTTGATTAACCCTGTTTAAATTCTGAGCACAGCACTTTTCACATGTGGAAACATTGTAGACCAGTATATACCTAGATCTAAGCCAGCACATATATATACTAATTCAGATAAATACTTTTTATACAACAATTATGTACAGGTTCAATCACATGTGAGACCAGTGTAGATCCAGATCAGCCTGCACATCCATGTGGGTTGATCAGGATCTGCACTTGTTGCTTCTTGGTCAGAAATAACCTAATGAATCTAAAAGTCTCTATGATTGATTTTGATTCATTACTGGTTTTATCACATTTGCAAATGGTGTAGATCCAGATCAGCTAACACATCTATGCCTTCTGATCAGGACAAACACTGTCCACTTCTCTGTCAGAAATAACCTAATAATTCAAAAAGCAAACAGTATAAATCCTGATCGGATGGATTGGATGTGCCTTCCTGGCTGATCTGGATCTACATTGTTTGCCTATGAATAACAGCCATATCACATGGAGTGAAGGTATAATTCTTCATGTAATGGAGATGGGCAGTCTGATCTGGATCTACAATGTTGCAATTGTGACAGGTGATGTGCAGCATTGGAGGGTTTGACAAACTTGACAGATGATATTTTGGAATGAATGGCATTCATGAAAACTTTAACCTGATGTCATTCATTAACATTTGCATCAAAAACATATCAGACTTAAAATTAGTTTCAAAAAAGCTGTTTTATCATTTATTTTGCTCGTAACTTTGTTCTATATCAGTCTGGCATTGATTTCTATAGATTTTTTTATCAAAATTTATTGCAAATAATTTGGAGTTTTCTTTTTTTTTCTTTTTATAGTTGTTTTGAAGTTTAAATGTTTTTTGGATTGGCTGAAATGGAGACTTGTCAGATGCTTGAGATTTCAGATTGTTTTCCAGTCTCAATTTTACTATCTTGGGCCCAGGTATAGTCACTTTGTGTATATTAAGAGTGTGTAGGTTTCAGTGTACTTCCCTGCATTAAATTCAGCTATTTAGCCAAATACACAATTTTACTTTGTACCCATGTTTTCTGGTAATACGAACTATACAACATTTTTATTCACCTAATTGGTGTCTTTTATCATAAATGGAAAATGATATGCATAAGCTAGTAATAGCCTAGTGTGAATGTAATTGAACGTTTTTGGGGGACACTGTTACTTTTTCACATTTCTTAGTTACTACCCACTTCTCATACAAGGAACATAAAAACTTTGCCCCCTATGCAGGGCAGAGTGAACACACAATTTTCGAAAACAAATCAGGTTAGCATTTAGCAATAACAGGCGTCAATCCAGAGGGGGTAAATGGGGTTGCTGAAACAATTAGGGTAGCAATTTTAACGGAGATTTTGACCAGAAAATTGGAAATTATTTATACCTTTAGACTGACCAAAATGAATGCCCTTTCTGGAAATCTTGCATTCAACCATGAATAAGGTGAACAAGATAACATTTTGGTCAAGTTCTTCTGTTATATAAGTGAGTAATGGCTGTGTGTGTTAATCTGGTTCTTTGTTTTTCATTTGAAATGTTGTCTTTCTATGTGCAATAACTGTATATATTTGATTTCTACAAAACGTTTTATTTTGTCACTTTTTTGAAGAATTTGTCAAATTTCTGTAGTTTGCTGTCAGTGCTGCGTACAAGGAATGACACCTGTAATTTTTAACTAATACATTACAGACCAGTTCTGTCTGTTTTGCAATTTAATGTTGCTGTATGAGTTAACTGAATTTTATTTTAAAAGAATTTTTTTTATAATTCTTAAACTGCCAAAATATATAGATGTATTTTATAATTGTAAGGCAAGCAGCAGCATTTCATTGTTAATTATGTTATTATAAAATGTACCTGTTGCAGTAATTTAAAGATTTACCAGTCTTCAAATGTTTTACAATGACTTATAATTTCTTCCTTTAGGTTAATGAAAGGTATTAACCAGTAATTGATTTGAAAAGACAGAATAATCTCATGTCAAAACTTCAAAACTTAAGAATTTTCATCTTAGGCAGTAATTTTTTAAAATGTTGTGAAGATATTGGAAGTGCTTTGACAATTAATGCAATATATTACTAAATTGTGAGGTAGCTGCTTTAAATTACAGATGTACTCCCATCAGGTACAGATGTACTTAGCTTAGCGTGAAAGGTCAGACAGGGTAAATGTCTAATATTTTTGTTGAATTGATTACAGTATGTACAAATTATGTACACCAGTAAAATAATTAAAAATATCAGTTAATACTATTTTGTGTTGCTTGTCATTTCCAAGGAAATCCAGTCATATCGACATTTGACAGTTAATCACTGACTTCATCCTTTAAATTTATAAATGTTACTAAAAATTGCTTGGCAAGTAATTGCTTTAGCACATTGCTAGGCAGTTACTCAAGGCATTAAGAGGTATATAGATGTTTTATTAGTCATATACCAGTGTTACTGGAGGGGACTACAGGCCTGCCCTCAATCTGTCCGCAAAGATTGGATCTTGTTATAACTCAAAAAGTTCTCAAGATCTTTACATGAAACTTGGTATACACTTAAACAGCAATATGAGAATTACAAACAACCTTTAATTGTTCGCCAATGGTCAAAGGTCAGGTGGTGTTACTCAAGTCAGTAAAATAACTTACAACATACAGGTAACTGCAAGAACTCACAAAGAACCTAAGATATGATAATGAAACTTGTATTATTGGTACATGTGTCTTGTTATTAGAAATCAAATCTTTGTTTATCACTCCAGCACTATGAAGAAATTCACTGTAACATTGAGTCAGGAATGCTTTGTCTGTTTTCAAACTCCCTATTTCTTTGAACTTTAAATAAATATGTGTATAATCTTTTTGAAACTTAGCATGGCACAATGTCTTGGTCACGTGAAAAACCAGTAACACCACTAGTATGGCCTTTCACTTGTGAAAAAAACATAATAGGTCAGAGGACAGTAAATAGAAAAGCCTGTCGCGGATTGGACAATTTTGTCTAGGGTCGATTCGGGCTAAATTTATTTTCAAAGATTCATTGGCCAAAACTATAGAGAATAGAAATAATTTTTTGTTTTCAAAAATGTAAAATGACTAATTATATACTTAAAAATAAAAATGATTATTTAAAACACTGTTTGAAAGGTGATTTGTGTCACTTTAAAGAAGTTGGTACTATCCTTATTTTGGGTTGAAGATTTGTTTACATTCTGGGGGTGGTTACTTTCGGTTTAAAATGCTGAGAGAATGAGTTGGTGAAGACCTTGATTTCTGGCCATTTTTGATTTGCCCAAGAGTGCCACTTTGCAAATCTGTTGTAGTTTTGGAAATAGTCGTGTAAACTAAATCACAGGAGGACCAAATCTTATAATGTAAGTCTATGGGAAACTATTTAGTGGTCTCTGACCTAAAGCCTGGATCTAAACTACGATTAGTACTAGAAGGAGCACTAGTAAGGGTTTTCTGCATATTTTATTGCTTAAAACTTGTAGATTTATAGAACATGTACCATAATGAAGGGAAAATGGCTCATATATTACATAAAGATTTCATACAAATTTATGCACATTGAGTAATATTAGAATCATGTGGGTAGGAATTTTGGTGCCAAACAAATAATAGTGGTCTACATCACATGTGGTTTTATAGTTTCCTATTTGTTCAAGGATTTTGCACGAAAAGATTTTGTCGAACTGATTTTATTACTTTTTGTGATAAATATTTTGTTGCGACAAGATGCCTTTCGAATTTTTTTCCCAACAAGTCACATTGCATATCTGAGGCAACATTTTTGTAAATTTTGCAGCATTTTGGCCCCAAAACATCTTTCATAATACAATGTAGTTTAAAACAAACAGACTGCTTCCAGCTTTATTTTGTTTAGTTTTGGTGGTCCCTGCGCTCTTTTAAAATGATGCAACTTGAAAGAATGCAGGGGTGTAGTGTTTTTATAATGCATTTGTCACCCCACTAGTGTTTAGATTTTTATCTCTTTCTTGAAATACAGTGAACTAAATCTAATTTAAGTTGTATTTCAGTTGTAATGTTAAAAAACATTGAAATTAGCAAGGTTATGAACTACAATGAATTGATAAACAACAGATAACTGTCTTTCCATGATTGTGATTACCTCCCTTGAATATGCAAAATTGATTAAATTCTTAAATTTGGTCCTTTTATTCACTGAAAGTAGTCATGGTAATGTGGATTTTGATTGGAATGAGGTTCTTGAAGTTTGTTTTATCGATAAAATGCATATTTTGGGGGTATTTCAACCTTATTATTATTTTTATATATTTTATTTTCTTCAATTTAGTCAAATATGGTATATTTTTCATATAAATTGTTATATTTCTTAGTGAGTCATGAATTATATTTCAAGACATAGGTTTATATCACAGAATGAAACACTCTTTACATGATTTATGTCAAATCATGAGCATAATCACTAAGAAATTCCAGAAAATAAGGCTAAAAGATGGCATGTTATGTCAAAAAGGTTCCAAAATTAAGTTCTCCTGTACCAGATCTAGCCTGTATCTGTCATGAAATGTGAAAAACAGGCTCATGTTGATCATTTCTTTCAATACATATTATGTTTTTTTATGAAATATATAGTAAAATAACTTGATTTATTAAATTATATATCTTGTAAAACATTTTAATGTGTTAAAATTGGGGAAAATGTTGTATTTTAAAGGGGTGGGGTAATTGAAAACCATAAATAAGTGTTTTAATAATATAAAATTGGTGGAAAACTGCATTTTTCTTCAAAAGCAACAAAAAACACATCATGTAGTGAATATATTTATTACTTTATATGCAAATTACATGTGGTGAAAGAACATTTCTGGTTAGGCATTTCTAAAACTGAAAATCATGCAATTTTTTAAAGAACAAGTGTGATAGGCATTACTTGTCTGGTCATAGTGCCCATGTATTTAAACCAACATAAAAGTAAACATTGTAATTGTGTGCTGTTATGACTGAGTATGAATTAAAACTAAAAGAAAATGAAATTCTTTAATTTGAAAATCCCCTTAAGGTCAGAGGACAGTAAATAGAAAAGCCTGTCGCGGATTGGACAATTTTGTCTAGGGACAATTTGGGCTAAATTTATTTTCAAAGATTCATTGGCCAAAACTATAGAGAATAGAAATAATTTTTTGTTTTTAAAAATGTAAAATGACTTTAATTATATACTTAAAAATAAAAACAATTTTTTAAAACACTGTTTGAAAGGTGATTTGTGTCACTTTAAAGAAGTTGGTACTTTCCTTATTTTGGGTTGAAGATTTGTTTACATCCTGGGGGTGGTTACTTTCGGTTTAAAATGCTGAGAGAATGAGTTGGTGAAGACCCTGATTTCTGGCCATTTTTGATTTTCCCAAGAGTGCCACTTTGCAAATCTGTTGTAGTTTTGAAAATAGTCGTGTAAACTAAATCACAGGAGGACCAAATCTTATAATGTAAGTCTATGGGAAACTATTTAGTGGTCTCTGACCTAATACTGGTTTTGTCTGGACTTACTGTTGAAAAAAAGTCATGTTTGAGAACCAGCAGGATATAGTAATGACCTATCACACAACAGTTTTCTGCCCTTGAATTTTTTAAAGTAGATAAATATAGAATTGTCTCAAATATTACTTTTATTGTGTCCAAGCCTAATTAAACTTAAACACAGTGTGTATTGGCATTGTCTCTTGATAACTTGATTAGTAATAGCCGAGTAATTGCCCTTGAATTTGAAAAAAAAATCGACTGGACAGGTAATATACAGTAATTATGGAAGCTGGACACCAGTGGATAAATCATGCTATGTTATATGTTGGGACTATGATTATTTCTAGCTTTCTGGCTTAAATCACCATAAAAATTAAATATTATGCCCAAAAAGAGGGTTCCAGAAACCAAACACAGCCTCCTCTGGATCTGCCCCTGCAAGAAGTTACAATTAAGTAAAAACATCATTTCCAGGTCATGTTAAGTGATTGGACAATTAATCCTGGAATGGTAGTTCTCGGTGCAGAAAGAACCATGTTTTTCATCTTAGTTCAGAACCATTGTTCTAGAAAATCATAGTTCTCTGCAGAAATTATATACTTATGGACAAAAGTCTTGTCCGGTATGTGTTTTTCATAATATCTTTGTAACCGCGTTAACACCAACAATGCCAGTTTTCAACACATTACTACCTGCATAAATTTGGTATCGATAGAAAGAAGACATTTATATGCAATCAATGAAAAATGAATTTTGGAAATTAAGCCAGTAGACTCTACTGCTAGAAGAGTAATGTGTTGAAAATTGGCATGCTAAAAGTTTCAATTTTCCTAGCGAACAAGACTTTTGTCCATTAGCATAGTTTTCAGGGTCCAAGAACCATGGTTCTTGCCCAGAACTGTAGTTGCCATGACTGAGAACCCTTGCTCTAAGAGGTAACCATTGTTGCTGTATGAGAACTAAGGTTATACAACCAAAACCCAAATGAACCAAAAACCATGGTTCTAGTTTAAAAACTATTTTTGTAACCATAATTCTCATAATATGTGTGCATTCAGCAAAACTGTGATTATCCTGCTATAACTGCTAAAATTAATCTTGAGATGTTATTAAAGATTTTACTATTATTCCTTACTCTGTCTTTAGTTATCATGATTCCAGCCAATTATATACAAGGAGTTATGTCGATTTAATACGGCATATCGCTTGTCATAATTTTCACGGTTTGCTTCATCGCAATATGGCCTGGAACCTGTCATTGATAACACCAGACCCCTATCTGATTTTTATTACCAAAATATACGGCGTGAAGAAAAATCAATTCACAAGTATGGCGGCCGAAGACATCCACGTCAGGCTGTGTTTGCAAGAAATTGTAAAATTAGACCTTAAAGTAAAAGCATATATTCAGGTTAGTCTAAAATCGAATTTGGATTAAAACGCTCTCGAACTTCTGTAGTAATTTCTTTAGCAAAACACTGAACTGCTAAAGCTATCTTGATAATAGTAAAGTGGCGTAGTATTCGGACAAAACAAAAACAAAGTTTCAATAAAAGGTTCGGAAAGATATTTCCGTATTTTTCAAAAAAACAAAAAGATGTACATTGTTAATCTTATAAAGGCCTTTAATATAACAATATCAACAAATGCAACGTACTTCATCCTTAAATGGGAGATAATCTGTTAGAGCCACTTCATCCAAAATTATAAGTGTTGAGCTTGTCATGTGTCATTATTTGAGGGAGCCCATTGAGATAGATACCATGCTCCTGGTGTTGATTTGATTTTGAATTATTTGGACCTCTTTGCTGCTATTGTTAGAAGCATTATTAGGGATCCTGACTAGTACATTACTACTGGATATGCTGCAATGTTGAAATAAATGATATTGTCTTGGTAGTCCTTAAATGTTGGATATGAAGATCCACCAACAATGCTTGTATATTGGTATGCCTACTATGCCATGAGTTTTTTTTTATCAGAATCTAACTTACAGTACAGCTCGGGTGTTTCCAACCAAAGTCCGCGCAACTCTACGGACCTCACCATCGCGGACCTGACTGTTTAAGTCTGCGTCCAAACGCGGACTATGCTCAATCGCCGCGTTTTTCCTCCGAGGACTGCCCGTAGCTAAAACGCCACATCCCGCCGAGTATAATTGCGGAGGAACGTGGAGGACTGGTCGATGCAAAAATCCATTAGTACGACGTTTCTTTACATAAAAATACTAAATTTTAATAAATCACTGAAGGCAGATAATTAATTTGTTTAAATAACACCTTTATAATTTTCGGTTCTGAAATTATCGCTTGGAAGTTTCAATAATCTCAGTCATCAATATTTGTAAACAATAGCTGAGTAACTTTTGGCGAACATGTAATCACCAATTATCGCAGTTAGTCGACTACATGACAACTTTTTATCTCTTATGTTTTTCCACATATTGGCATACTATGAAGTCTTTATAATAATTACAGCTAGGAATTGTTTTGATATTTTATATTGTGCACTTTTAATGAGTGATTAGAATAATTTTGATGAACGAACATTTTGTAAATCAAATTTTAAGAAATGTTCGCTCATGTAAATGAGAGTTGCGTTTATGCATTGATTACTTTTATTACCAGATACGTCCTTCAATACAATTAACAAACAACACAAAACTTACAGTTCTAAGTGAATATATCCTTATCAATATCTTTTAAATTTCTTTCGTAGCTATTGCATTAGGAATTAAAATACTGTGCATACAGGGATTAAGCTAGGAGCAAATTTTTGGGAGAAGTGACTTCTCCCTCCTGGAAATTTAGGGAGAAGTTTTCAGAAACAGGGAGAAGTGACCAACACGGTCGGACGGGTTTTAACCTAATAGCTCTTATTTTCTCTTATACACCGATACATATTATAAAACAACAATACTGATTATTAAATCTATTTTATTCTACAAAAAAATGACAATAATAAATATGGCAAGGTATTCCTGTGGCAGAAAAATGTAAATTTGCCTTGGCACTTTGGACAGCAACCCCACTTTTTTCCACTGAAACTTGTCTTGCAATCTGCATCTGTTGCTGGAACTTGCATCATCAACAGAGGTCTTGTGTTCTACAATATAAAAAAATACCAGTTGTAAATATATTGGAGGCCTGACTATCAGACACAAATCACAATTCATTTATTTTATTTTAGCATCATAATTTACAAATGGAAATTCAGTCTGTCATTTTTCCTGAAAGTATTTTTGTGTTTTAGGGGAATTATAAGGTTTTTATAATTAAAATTACTCCTGTGTGATTATTTTGTCATATTTTCTTGTAAAAATCAATACTCGCCTTTCTGTAATTATTTTACTAGCCGACATCATTTGGAGATGTCTTCCTTCAATCGAGTATCGAGTTAGCAAACAAATCACACAAAAGGTCCATTGCATTATTAATTTCTCCCAGTCTGATCATTAACAATCATCTTAATCAAATTATCACCTCGTACAGGTTCTCAAAGTGCCATAAAACTCGCAATTAACTGTCAAATTAACAAGCTGTCATTTTCAACATCCGGGTAACTTACATCATTATCGCTTATGTCATTTACAATAAGAAAATGCTTAAGACTAACAAGCGATTTTATTGTATACACCAGCCAATAAAAATCTCATTCTGTGAAGACTGATTAGGTAATCAGGTCGAATTTGTTTACGACATGTGTTTGTCAATGTTTATAATTGAGTAAGTGAACATTTGGGGGATTATTGGCAGGTGTTTGATTGTTCCCTCAGGCAAATTCAACAGGAAATCGAGGGCGAAGTGAACTTCGCTTTTCTATGCAAATAAAGTGAAGTCAGGCCGGTCTGGGCGCCTTCTTTGCCCGAATCGCCTTGATTCGTGATCCCTGGCATATATACTCACCTACAGATCAGAAATTGAAGCCGAATACTTGTTTTACGAGCCGACAAACGCCTTTGAAATTTAACTTGATTGACAGTCAGCATCAATGTTTACCTTGATATAGCGCATTGTTGGGAACACATCAAAGATTTGTCAGCTTTGTACATATACATTAGAACATGTCATCTAAAAATGAGTGTGTTTAATGCATGATTGGAGCGGGCAAATTTTATAAAAATGTTACGATGACGCGTTTTTTTTATTACAGAAATTCGACAGTAGTTAAATAATAATGAGAAAATCAATTAACAGGAAAACAGTTTAAATTTAGGTGTGTTGACAGTTGACACGATCTCGGCGTTTTCTTCCCATTTCCATGCGTACATGGATGCATAAGAATATCCATAGATACTTTGATTTAAAACAAAAACGCCTAAGGGATGTTTTAGCCTGGGATCGAAAGAAACGTAGTTTGAATTTTTATTTTGTTTCTGAAATTAGTATAAACGAAAACAGGTGATATTTCTTATTCAATACACCCGCGAAAAAAATTTATTTAGAGGATAAAACATGAGTGAATCAATCACTAACTGCCCTGGAGTCTAGATAGATGGTCTACTGTTTGACGTCATTTGTGTAAACTTTCATTGCAGAATATGACTAGATTGAAATTTGTTGGATGTAAAATCATAATTTTGGATTGAAAATGTGTTTCATGTTTTTATTTAGTTCCATGGATGTTTCAAGATCAGACCGACGATGTTCTGAAAACGATGTCAGCGTTTGGGTCATTTTGTTTTCGATGTTATCGAAATGAAAATGACTTTGATGCTGTTGTTGAATTTCGTCATTCAAAATGATTCATAGACTATCCGTGTATGGCTATCTTACGGAATAAACAAGATGTCAGAAAGTTATATTTCCCGTGGATAATATCAAAGGAAGGTAGATCTATATGATAATTTATTGTATTTATGGAAGAACTTCTTTACAAGTCCTGCAGGAAACTCCGTGTATCACCGGCACTCTATGCGGAGTTCCTCCAGGACAGATTTTGTGAAGATAAGCTGTGACGCTAGTCCGCGTTGGATTACAAGGTCTGCGCGGGTATTCCCCGCGTTTCTTCTCCGCGAAAATACTCTTTAATCGAGTTGGGTCCGTGGAGGGTGCGAGGAAAATGTTAAAAACTCCCGAGCTGTACTGTAGCAGAAGTGTGAATAACAAACCCAAATTTAATACCATTGACAATAGTCAGGTACAGAACTAATGGCTGCTTCCTGGATTAAAAATCTTACAGAAGAATCTCATTCCTGATGAAGTTTGAACCTGCATTTTCCAGATCAGAGGTCTGACATTCAACTATTAGACCACAGTTCCTCCAGGAAGTCTGCAGTTTAATGAACATTGTGATAGATAATTTTCTTGCATACCCGAACTGCAGTTTACCATAAAACCATAGGTCGCTTTTAATTTGTTTATTATTTATGTTTGTAGTAATGAACACATTTTGTAGAAGTTTCAAGAGTAATTTAATATTATTTTTTTTATTCTAATGGTCCACACATGTCACATTATATGTAAGATGACATTTACCACACTGACAATAAAAACATGAAAAATACTGATCAGGTGTGCAAGAAAATCTGTGACAACGATTCTAGTGCAAGTAGTTTCATCCTTATTTGGGGTAACACGAAGATAAAGATATAGATTGAAGTCCTTTGTCTTCCATCTCTGTTTCTTCTCTGAGGAAGCTGACATTACTTGACATCTGTAGATCATACTAGTTTGAAAACCATTGAAACTTACTGCCAGCATGTTACTCTCAAACCTAAAAAATCAGAATCAAAGAATATAGTAACCTGGGAAATACGAGACTATATTGTTTTCTTTTAACAATTAACTGAGAAATACATTGTATAGTATATAGTTGTTTCAATGTAATAAATTAAGTTTAATTGAATCACTGTTCTAATGATTTTTATATGTTTTTGAATTTAAGACAACGCCAAAAAATGTTAAAATTAGATGTAGACCGTATTATTATAACATATTTTGTCTCGTATTTCTCAGGTTTAAACAAGAAAGGATTGAAGAATGAGTGGGTTGACAGAGACTTTGATGCAGGTTCTTCATGCTGGGGTCTTCCTTGTGGTCCTCTTTATTTGTATGGAACAACATTTTCATGTAGAATACAGTGATGCAATAATAGATGAGAAGACTTTCAAACAATTCAGAACTCTTGTTGTTGGAATATTTTCTGCCAGGGAAAACTTTGAACTTCGGCAGACAATACGAGAAACTTGGCTAAAGGAAATAGTGGAAAATAATCAGTGTGAAAAAATTGAGTACAGGTTTGTTGTTGGAAGAATGGGATGTACCATTCATCCTCAAAACAGAAAAGATCCCTATTCATGCAAGAGACAGAGTTATGATTATATGAAAGTTTTAAAAGATGAAAATCTACCATTGTTAGCCATTGAAAAATGTCCACATTGTTTTGAAAACGATCCAAGACATGGTCTGGTATGGAATGCTTCAGTAACAGTTAGACATCCAGTTGTGATTAAAATGCTTGGATTACATAAATCAGTTCTGTTGACAAATAAACCAGCAACTGTTCAGTTATATGATATAAATAGAGATGAAGTAGTGGTTTCTGCAAGGTTCAGTTCTGTTGACCCTGGAATCCTGAGACACAGTGAGGGAGATCATGAAGTTTTGTCAAATTTCAGGTTCCAGACTGTTAGTACTGTATTACTTCCAAAATACTTTGAAGGAATCTTGAAAATTCTAAGTGATGATTATATCAGTGTACATGCAGATGAAGAGGAGATTACAAATACAATTTCTTCTGAAGGCACTGGAGGTGTGATTGACATTAATGAAGTAGATGATACTGGTGCTAATATTTTGTCTGATGTAACAAATAATCTGTACATGGCAAACATATTGCTGACTGTACATGATGCACAGGGATTAAAATTGATCATGCAGAAAGAACTTTCTTCCGACCAAGAGCAGTTAGAAATTCAAAATGAAATTGATTTAAGATTAGACAATGAAAACAAAGTACATAATGATATTCTTTTTGTTAATTTAGAAGATGTTTATCGTAATCTTCCTTCCAAGTTGCTGTATTTTCATCACTGGGTCCGGTCCAAGTTTGATGCTCGTTTTATTATGAAAACTGACGATGACTGTTTTGTAAATATTGCCGAGATAATAAGCGAGATCAGAACATATCTGAAGACTCCTCACAAAGTGTGGTGGGGACATTTCCGGGACAACTGGTATGTTGAAAGAGCTGGGAAGTGGGAAGAGAAACAGTTTAGATCATCTGAATACCCATCATTTGCTTGTGGCTCAGGGAACATTGTTTCTCAGGACATCAGTGATTGGTTGACAAGGAATCAGGAGGATCTGTTTCAGTACCAAGGGGAGGACACCTCTATGGGCATATGGCTTAGTGCAATACAACCTACTTATGTGAATGATAAACGGTGGTTGTGTGAAAAGGGATGTGAGAAAAATGCTTTTGTTGTACCTCAGCTCAGTCAAGATGAAATCAGGTGGTTTTGGCATAATAAAGTGAAGTGTGATAATATTTGTGGATGCATATAATAAACATTGCTTGATCAATATATACACATACATTAATATACAATGTACTTTTTATTCAAGGTATTGAAATGGACACTACTTTGCACATCTACATTAAATATTTGTTGCTTAGATAAAAGAAAATAATACTAGGCACATTTAATATGCACTGAAATATATTTCTGCAAAACTGTTGCTCACAACCATAACATAAGGAACATCTAATAATGATGATACATGTACTTAAAGATGTGGCCTAAACTGTTACTGGACATCTGTGCTGCAAGTTAAACCAACGGTTCCTGATAAGTGATTGAGAAATGAAGGTGAACATTAGTTTTATCACTTGAAAACTAAAATTTGAAAATACCATATGAACATGATGTTGCTCAAGTTTTAATGTCAGATAAAACATATGGTTACCGAGGGGTTTTGCTTACAACCAAAATTCAAAGGTCTGACTCGAAGTGGTGCCTCTTTCAGTATGTGGAAATTATTTTTTTATATGCATGTTATTACTGGGTATAATGAATATTTACTCTTGCTCGAAAATCTAATGTCAGAGAAAATTAAAAAAAATATTTTAAAAGTCTTAACCAACCATGTTTTAAGATTAAGATAAAACCCTTACATCTTAACTCGTACATGTGTAAGGCTTAAAAGAAGTATTTTGTGTATTACCTTTGACTTCAAAGATCAGACTCATCTTTAATTTGTCTTATTCAGTTACTGTAACTGGAGTGGGAAATAAATGTATTGTGTTAAACTTTAAATTCAGGATGTAAGAGACTGTAAAGATGTGGAACAGCTGGAAGAATTAAACAGTTTGGCTAGAAATCTCCTGAATCAACTCAAAACTAAGATACAGGTAAGATTCTTCTTGGTAACATTTTACATGGTGAAATGCTAAACTGTAGTGTAACAGAATGATAAATTCTGAGACTGATGTTCCATAACATTTGTGGGCAGTGTAGACCCATATCAGCTTGTTCAACACAACAGTCTTGTGACAATGTTTAGTGTTCATTTAGTTAATTTCTGCAAATTGCAAAACACCATTAACCATAAAAGGAAAAAGTGCTCCAAAAGTTCTACACAGTCCTATTTTGTAAACTACCAAAGTTCAGCCTGGACATGTGTGTAGAACTACATTGCCCAAAGTTTGAAATATTTGGATAAAGGATCAGGAGTTAACTTAACCCTTTCCTCCATACATGTATATGAGCCTTTATGGCCTGACTGGCAGTGTAGATGCAGATGTACGTTGTGCCAGCTGATCTGGATCACACACATTCAAAGCCATATATATGAAGGAAGTAAAGTGTTAACTGTTTTGCAGGATCTGGAGAGATTAGGTAAAGAACAGGACAGAGATGAGGACCGACAGGTGATACTGAAAAATGTGGAGAATCATCGCCAGAGAATGACCAGGTAATCGGGGCTGAAGATAATAAGACTGAGATTTTGAAACCAGTCTCAAATCTCGAGCATCTGATTGGCTGAAATGGCGACCAGTCAATCAGAAAAGCTTGAGATTTTACACTGTTCTCCTGATTTAGTTTAATGATCTTGGGCCCAAGAACGAAAACACACTGAAATGATGTGTGATGTACTGGGAAGTAATTTATGTTCTTGGACTACTTGTTTCCATGAATTTTATGGTCTGATTGATAAACAGAATATAGCATAAAAGAACAGAAATTGTTTTTCTAAGAAATCCTAAAATGTAGTGCCTATTTAAATAAATCCATTCACAGCATACATTGTAGGTATGACCAGATCAGATACTGATTGTCTTGTAAACTTTAGATCACATGTAACCCTAGGTTTATTAGGCTGCTTTTGTAAAAACTACCTTACTTTTGCCAACTGACCACTTCAGAGAAATTATAGGTTTCTATAAGGAATATTTCCTTTCTGTTGATGTAAAATATTAACAAAGCCATTCTCAATGCAGATGAAATCAAAAATGGCATAGATGCTGGCATGCACACAGTGATTCATGAAATAACATTGGATTAATGATTTAAAATCCTCAGCCCAAAAAAGAAGCAGTTCAAAACACCTGTTTTATCAGTTGTCATTGAAATCCAGAAGTATGTATGTATTAATGTGATAGTTGGATATGAGATCAACCTTTGGCCAGATCATCTTTATTACCAGCTTCTTTGTCATGATTCAGAGTTTAAGTGTTTACATTGGTTATATTTTATAGCAACATAGCATCTTTAAGAAAGACTAACATCAGTGTGAAAATGGCAATAGACAAACAAGAAAAAGATGAATTATTATTTGGAGGCACAACCAGAAAGAGGTACGGTATTTTTATCTCCATATTTAAGTGGTATTCATTGCTTGCTAATCCTTTAACTCCATGGTCAAACAGTGTAGTACATCATCCAGAACAAACATGCAGTGATCTGTCTATACTGTCTGATTTAAAGATCTATGCTGTTCAATTTTAGAATCATTAGGTTAATTTCTGGTCAAGAAGCAAATAGTGAAGATCCTGGTAAGAAAGAACAGATATATCTGTGTAGTAAATCTGGATCTACACTGTTGCATATTTGATAAAACTGTTTAAAAATTCATGGGTATAGGCAGTATTTTGTATAATTCTACTTTGTCAAAGTACTGTCTGATCTCACTTGTTGCTATGGTAACTCCCTGAAGAACAATACTTCTTTTAATAACAATTTTACAGGTGTCACATGTATCTTGATAAAAAGGTAAATTGTCCAATTCAAAGAAAAAGAAATAAAAAAGAAGTTGCACACTTATATGAAACAAAAGTGTGTTTAATTGTTGATTAATGTCTTCCCTGTATGTTACTCAACTTACTGTATGGCTACTATGTTTCATAAGAGAAAGCGAGTTGACGTGTTCTTGTTGGCAACATCTACATACTTTGGTGAGACAATTGGTTGTTTTTATCCCCCGCCGCATAGCGGGGAGAGGGATACAGGAATGGTCTTCGTCTGTCTGTCAGTCCGTCTGTCCTTCCGTGCGCACACAATTCGTGTCCGGTCCATAACTTTTCAACCCCTAGAAGGAATTCCATGAAACTTTACTCAAATGTTCTCCCCATCAAGACGACGTGCAGAACCCATGTTCCAACCTGGCTGGCTCAAGGTCAAGGTCACCAGTGGTGTTTGAAGATTTGAACCATGTATTTCGTGTCCGGTTCATATCTTCTGAACCCCTAGAAGGAATTTCATGAAACTTTAGTTAAATGTTCTCCCCATGAAGACAACGTGCAGAACCCATGTTCCAACCTGGCCGGCTCAAGGTCATGGTCACCAGTGGTGTTTGAAGATTTGAACCATGTACTTCATGTCCGGTTCATATCTTCTGAAGAAATTTCACGAAACTTTAGTCAAATGCTCAGCCATGAAGACGATGTGCAGAACCCATGTTCCCACCTGGCCAGCTCAAGATCAAGGTCACCAGTGATTTTTGAAGATTAGAACTATGTATTGTGTGTCTGGTTCATATCTTTTGAACCCCTAGAATGAAGATCATGAAACTTTTATAAAATGTTCAGCCCATCAAGATGATGTGCAGAACCCATGTTCCAACCTGGCTGGCTAAAGGTCAAGGTCAATGAAGATTTTTCATATCTTCTGAACCCCTGCAATGAATTTTATCAAACTTTAGTCAAATGTTCATTCCACCAAGATGACGTGCAGAACCAATGTTCCAACCTGGCCGGCTGAAGGTCAAGGTCAGAAGTTGTCTTTGAAGGTTCATATTTAACCATGTCTTTCATATTTGCTCCATAACTTCCAAACTGCTGGAGATATTTTTGTTAATTTGCAATTAAGCATCCATAACCTTTCCCATAACCTTTCCAACATTCCTGCATGTGGCAGGGGATATTGCTGTCGTTTTGACTGCCTTGTTTACTTACAGACATGGAGATCATCATGGATTTTTTTGTTGATAAAACATAATAAATTACTTTTGATTATTTCAGAAATATCAACACTAAAGAATCACTAGCAAAGCAAGCAACAAGTATAACAGAGAGTTTGTTAGAGCTAAACCAGACCATGGATGCCCAAGTGAAGAAAGGCAATCTTACGTTAACCACTCTAGGTACTGTAACTATTATGATTGTTTACTCACTCCATAGAATTTGGCTGTTATCACATTGGTGAACAGTGTAGATCCAGATCAGCCAACACACCTGTCATCTGATCAGGATCTACACTGTTTGCTTTTGGATTCATTCCTTTATTTCTGACCACAAAGTGAGTAATGTAGATCAAGATCAGATGGTACATTTGACAGCTGATCTGGATCTACACTGGTTGCACTTGTGATTAAACATGTATAAGTGGAGTAAAGGGTTAATCTTTTACCCGTTGAAGTAATAGAACAAAATCTTACTGTCACTGGTTTTTTTTTAAGTTAAGGAAGCATTCATAAGTCAAATGGATCCTATATACATGTGGTCTGATATGACATTGTGTGTGGTTGGAAAAACAAGAAAAATTTGTTCCAGCACTAATCAGGTTTAACTTTTCACCCTCTGCATTTTTCTTATGATTCTGTTTTTTTATTAATAATGGGTAGGCTCATTTAGTTGTACACTGGTCGCATATGTAAAATATGCTGTTCCGAGAATTCTTTACAAGCTGCTGTTCATTACCTCAGTAGAGTTTGCAACTTCTAGGTTTGTCAGACGAGCTATACTTAAATCATTGCAATAGTGTGACTTGAGACATCTTTTCAAAAGTAACTTGGTTATCTAGGGGTCCATTGAAAAAGAATGTGGTTGATTTTTGATCCATATTACATCTAGTTATAGCATTTAAAAACTAATAATTTATATAATCTGTTTGGAGATATTTTGTAGGGTTGTTACAAAGCACATTAACAAATACTTTTACTTATCAAGTTTGTAGAATTCTTTGGACCATTAACACACTAACTGCAAAGATATTCAAGTTGTTAAGGTTTTGAAATTGTGGCATATTATATGTATGGTCTTTTGACATTTTACAGACAGTATTTCCAGAAGTTTTTAAAACAAAATTTTTATCATGATGTAAAAAAATCCAGTTAATTACCAAATGTTAAAAGGCAAAACTTTTGTGTTTAAGTATTGTATTGACTGTTTGATTTATTTCAGAGGCTTCATCCAAAAATATAACAGATACACATGAAGAATTCAAAAACATGGGAGGACATATACAGAACGCTCACAGACTGTTGACCAAATATGGGCGCAGAGAACTTACAGACAAACTGCTTATATTTATAGCTTTAGTGTTCTTTTTTGCAACAGTTATATACATTTTGAAACGTAGACTGTGGGGCTGGTCATGAAAGTGCTTTCTTATTTATATATATATGTTACATTAGATTATGAATGGCCACTGTATTCCGGAAAGCAGCGAGGGTTGATCATGGAAGGGGCGCGTCACGGGAAAAGGTACATTCAGGCAGTTGAAGTCAATTATTGAAATGACATAAAATTGAGCAGACGAAATTACTTAAAGTGAATTTTGAAAAACAAAATTCATGTTGTTAAAATGTGTAACAAAATCACCAACTAGTTATGTGAAAATAATGTACAATTGTAAGTTCTTTCCAAATATAGTATGACTTAAATATCATAACTATGACTAATGACACCTTTTCCTATAGTGCGACCCATATAATGCATGGGCTTTCAGTGGGATATATGTTGGTAAAGGAAGTACATACAAACCAAGCTAATTTATCCCCTCTGTCTGAAACAATTTTGTCTGGAGCATAACTCCAAAACTACTAGAGGGATTTTATTCAAACTTCATACACTGACAGAGCACATTGGTAGGTAGTGCAGTGTGCAAGTCCAATAACTCTACCTTGCCTATTTTTAGAGTTATTCCTCTTTATGAGATTTACTTGATAAATTTTGTCTGGAGCATAACTCCAAAACAACTTGAGGGATTTTATTCAAACTTCATACACTGACAGAGCACATTGTTAGTAGTGCAGTGTGCAAGAACGATAACTCTACCATGCCTATTTTTAGAGTAATTCCCCTTCATCAGAAATACTTGATAAATTTTGTCTGGAGCATAACTCCAAAACTACTTGAGGGATTTTATTCAAATTTCATATACTGACAGAGCACATTGGTAAATAGTGCAGTGTCCAAGTCCAATAACTACCTTGCATTTTTTAGCTCACCTGAGCACGAAGTGCTCATGGTGAGCTTTTGTGATCGCCTGATGTCCGTCGTCCATGCGTGCGTCGTCAACTTTTTCTTCAAACGACTTCTTCCCCTGAACTCCTGGGCCAATCTTGCTGAAACTTGGCAGGAATGTTCCTTGCATGAAGTTCTTTCAAAGTTGTTCAAAGAAATCAATTCCATGCAGAACTCTGGTTGCCATGGCAACCGAAAGGAAAAACTTTAAAAATCTTCTTGTCTGAAACCACAAGGCCTAGAGCTTAGATATTTGGCATTTAGCATCCTATAGTGGAACTCTACAAAGATTGTTCAAATTATTTCCTAGGGTCAAAATTGGCCCCGCCCAAGGGGTCACTTCATTTTACATAGACTTATATAGGAAAAACTTTTAAAATCTTCTTGTCTGAAACCACAAGGCCTAGAGCTTAGATATTTGGCATTTAGCATCCTCTAGTGGAACTCTACAAAGATTGTTCAAATGATTTCCCTGGGGTCAAAATTGGCCCCGCCCCAGGGGTCACTTCATTTTACATAGACTTGTATAGGAAAAACTTTAAAAATCTTCTTGTCTGAAACCACAAGCTGAGAGTACTTTTGTAGTCAGGTGAGCGATATAGGGCCATCATGGCCCTCTTGTTTTAGAGTTATTATCCTTTATCAGATTTACTTGATAAATTTTGTCCGCAGCATAACTCCAAAACTACTGGAGGGATTTTATTCAAACTTCATACACTGACTGAGCACATTGGTAGTTAATGCAGTGTGTAAGAACAATAACTCTACCTTGCCTATTTTTTAGGGGTTTTCTTCGAAGTACAACCTTCAGGTAACTTATTTCTGGCGGGGGGATTAACGGCTCTCGTTTAAGTTAGGCTTTTGTGTGTAATAATGTTGTTCATCCCATTTATGCACAACATACGGTATCAGGCAGAAAGAACCCTATGTCGGAGCTACGGTTATTACACTGTACACACACCCAAATAAGTGATAATAGTTTACATATGAAAACTTTTTTTGATTTTTCTAGTATGTATCAGAAACCTAACAGGTAAATGCACAAAGGCTGATCAGATTTACATTGTTTTCTGCAATCTACTCAAATAAAATGTCCTTTTAACTAGTAAACTGGAGATCATATTTGCATTTGTGTACAGTACACACATCACTAGAATAAATAGATATTAGGGCTTAAAAATGTAGTGAAAACTGAGGAGTAATGGGAATTATACTAAAATATGATTAATGGATTTGTGAAACCAATAACGTTTTGTCACAGTTGTGAAACTATCTAGTCTAGAGCTGGAGTTGGTCCCTGTTTGACACAACAGGCAACCACCATTTTAACCCTCAGTTGAAACTACACATGTACACCCCTTACACTTCTAATCTGATAGACATGACTATGAACACTTCAAATCAATAGTAAATGTACAGTCAGAACTGTTTTAACAAGGACATGATTTACAGAGTTCTCTTAATATTATAACTAGTATACATGTTTTTGCCTTTTTTTGCTTATTTGTTATCACTGTTAAGTGAAGAAAAAAAATAAAGATCCATGAAGAAACCTTATTTGCTGTCTTTTTAGCATCCCAATACCCTTTACGAATTATCCAACTTGGGCTGGCATAGGTCTGCACCAACCTTCCTTAATATTAATCTTCTTATTAACAACAACTGCAATGATTTTCAGTTATACCACCTTTTTTATACGCCCGTTTGAAAAACGGGACGTATTATGAACACCTGCGGCGGGCGGCGTCCACAGGGTTTCCGCTCTCTAAGTCAGAGTTTTCATCCGATCTTTATCAAACTTGGTGAATATGTTGGTGGGCATAATATCTGGACCAAGTTCTATAACCAGCCAAATCCCCCCCAGGCACTCCTGAATTATGGCCCTTGAATTGTCCAAAATTACTGTTTCCGCTCTCCAAGTCATAGTTTTCATCCTGTCTTTATCAAACTTGGTGAATATGTTGGTGGGCATAATATCTGGACCAAGTTCTATAACCAGCCAAATCCCAGGCACTCCTGAATTATGGCCCTTGAATTGTCCAAAATTACTGTTTCCTCTCTCTAAGTCAAAGAGTTTTCATCCGGTCTTTATCAAACTTGGTGAATATGTTGGTGGGCATAATATCTCGACACAGTTCTATAACAGGGCTGCCAACAGCAAATTGTAAAAAAAGAGGAAAATGCGCCGGGGGTCAAGGGAGCCACGTTAGGCCCCCTTGCCAGGTCCAGGGCGGAGCCCTGGTGGGGGACCAGGGGGCGAAGCCCCTTAAAGCTCCTGGTTTCTAGTTGTTTTGGTGGGCTTAGAATCCCATCTCCTGCAATGTTTTGATGCCATTGAGAGTATCATAGTTTCTATTTATTGATCTATACACAAATGAAAAATATTCTTACAGTACCAGTAATATTTATTCCTTTGTAATCTCTGTCTAGAAAACATGATCTTGAAGGGCAACCAAACCCCTTGATCCATAATTTGTCTGCTTGTTGCATAGTTAGCAGAACGGCAGACCGGGAGAAGCAAGTTCAACGTTATCGCCACCGATACGAATAGATTTCGTCACCTTATTTACTTCTATGTCCACTATAACTTCCAACCACTTGAAATTTAGTTTATTGAGAACATCCCTGTCAATTTCTTTAATCCTTTCTACATCTTTTAAAAGAACGATTTCCATTTTAATATATTAATTTCTAATCTTCCGAGTTTAGTGTGCTGTGCGCCATTTTTCTGTCAGGAGCAATACGATTGGTCGGGCGAAGCACGTGATGGGAAAGACTAAAGTATTTCCAAAAAGTCCGATCCGAACTGTTTGCGAGCCGTCTCTCTCTCTACCCCCCCCCCCCCCCCCCCCCCCCCCCATTTTTCGCGAATCCGCGGAAAATCGGCAGCCCTGTCTATAACCAGCCAAATCCCCCCAGGCACTCCTGAATTATGGCCCTTGAATTGTCCAAAATTTGGGTTTCCGCTCTCTAAGTCAAAGAGTTTTTGTCCTGTCTTTATCAAACTTGGTGAATATGTTGGTGGGCATAATATCTGGACCAAGTTCTATAACCAGCCAAATTCCCCAGGCACTCCTGAATTATGGCTCTTGAATTGTCCAAAATAAGGGTTTACACTCTCTAAGTCAAAGAGTTTTCATCTGGTCTTTATCAAACTTGGTGAATATGTTGGTGGGCATAATATCTCGACCAAGTTCTATAACCAGCCAAATCCCCCCAGGCACTCCTGAATTATGGCTATTGAATTGTCCAAAATTACTGTTTCCGCTCTCATAATTCAGAGTTTTCATCCAGTCTTTATCAAACTTGGTGAATATGTTGGTGGGCATAATTTGGTCGACCAAGATCTATAACCTGCCAAATCACCCCAGGCACTCCTGAATTATGGCTTTTGAATTGTCCAAAAACTGAATTAGCGGTATCTGCTCTCCAAGTCGAAAAAATTTCATCGGATCGTTACGCAACTTTGATGATCAGCATTTTGACGGGCGTATTTTGTGTCAGTTTGGCACTCTTGTTTTAAATTTTAGAATTATTTGATAATTCAAACATACTGATTTTCTCAACAACAAAACGTAACTTTTCCAAATTATTTTACAGCTACATTCCTTTTCAACTTGCATTTATTTTTTGTGCTGTTGCATATTTTATTAAAACAAACTAAGGTATTACATTAATGAAAGAAAGAAATGTTTGTAAATAAAGTACACTTCCTTGCAAAATAATTCCCAAAATAAAAAATTTATTTACAGTTATACCATTTTTAGCTCCAATCAGCCAAAGCTGTTGTGCCATGTATTTGTATGGTATCTGTCAATGGTTTGCTTTAAACAACAGAACAGATTATAAGCCTGTTCTTCAAAGAGACACCTTTGCTGCATGGGCGAACAGTGTATATCCAGATCAGTTAGCACATGCAGATCAGGATCTGTTTGTCTTTTGATTCATGGTTATTTCTGACAAAAAGCAAACAATGCAAATTCTTATCAGTGAACCATTTCCAAGCCTTGGGGCTTATAAGCAAAATTTGTAAAATCATATTTATATTATAACCACCAGCCAGATTTTAAAATATTTCACAGGAAAATTCCTATGAAGATTCTTCACCGATGATACTCAAACTGACACAAGTGGTTTTGTTAAAGTGATATTTTGTGTTGTTTAGTTTTTGTGTTTGGATGTTAATAGAATTTAAGGGAATTTTTAGATCTACCTTTTTGTGTTGACAGTTCTAAAATAAAGTAAAATGAAGATACACTATACATAATATTTATTTGTGCAAAGTTTTTTTAACTGTATATTGTCATTAGAGGTTTTGATCATTTTGTTTTTTATTGAAGAAAGTGCAATGATGACTTCAAACAGCTCTGAATACCCTATACCCTATAATCAGTATCATAATATTACTCTGCGACAAGAGTGTCTGACTAAACCAGTTTAAGTTATAACAGATTGAGCCTAATTGGGCAATTAATGTGGCTCTTAAAATTTTGTTTCCAAGCATTAAAAACATTTAAGATAACTCCCATAACCTACTGTTTTAACAATGGTTTGGACTGGTATATTTTCAATGAGCATGTTACTATTCTATATTTAGGTTCACTCTCACAACACCTCAGTACAGAGTAGCCTAGAAGGACAAAGAGATGGTGGAAGGCGAACAACACGATGTGACCAATGGAATTCTTAATCAGCATAAACTTGTCTTGTGTGGTGCCCAAGTACAGTGTGGTGCCCAAGTACACAAAATATAGAATTGTATGTAAATACAACACTATTTAGTAGAACACTTTTATTTTCAGTTTTTGATATCCAAACCGACACAAAGATATCAGCACAATAAAGTATTGATCACAGATTACTGATAAGCTATCAATCTTAACATTAAAATCACAATCAAAGCCTTCCTCGTTTTTATCACTAACAAGTTATGGTTTTACTGCCTTTGCAGTAAAGATGTAGTTAGGCTGCTTAACACACCATGGATCATCTGTTTGTTGAAGTTGGTTAACAGAAGTTGAACGTGTAAGGAGTCTACTATATTTTTATAAAATATAGAGTGGTTTTCAAATATGTATGTAACCTTTTCCAAACATTTAATAGAAATAATACTCCTATTAACCAATTCAAAAACAATAAACATCTACAGTTTCTTGAAAATGCTCTACTAATATGAATGTGCTTACAAACAATCTAGCATTGTTTTTCATTATCACACAATACTGAAATCCAACTTCAATATTCAAAGGTAGACATGGAATGTTTTTACATTCAATAAAATTAGATATTTGTAGGTGGCATTGAAACAGGGAATTTGGATTTCGATGTTCAGTGTAGGGTGAAAATGAAAATGATGTAATACATCAGGGCTGTCAAAAATCACAAAGGATAAATTTAATATTGTTTAATTACATACATGTAATAAAGTAAGTCAAAACTGACAAGATAGTAAGACCAGACCAGGTCTGTGACAACAGAAATTCTCTTTAATTACCAGTCACCACAGACTAACAAATATTAAATGTTTTTATGATTATATTCAATTCATCCTATGTGACCATACTATGATCATACATGAAGGTATTTTAATACAAGAGATTTCAGCACTATATTATGGACGGAAAAATAAATAATCACATGTACAAAATAACAAGTGGATTTAACCCTTTCATCCATATAAAAGCTTTATGGCATAGGTGAACAGTATAGATCCAGATTAGCCGGCACTATGCCATCTGATTAGGATCTGCACTGTTCACTTTTCTATTTACATGTATTAGGTTATTTCAGACCAAAAAGCAAACAATGCAGATCCTGATCAAATGTCATGGATGTGCTGGCTGATCTGGACTTACCCTGGTCACACGTGTTAAATTGCGTATATATGGAGTAAAGGGTTAAAGTCTAATTACATGCATAATATGTAGTCAAAAATATGACATAAAAGTCCTATGAACAAACAACTCCTAAAAAATGTCACATGATGTTTTCCCACATGTAAAACAAGATTTGTATTTTAAAGAACATTGCCATTGGATGCCTAAGGCTTATCTGTTATCATTTTTTCTAATTTAAGAAATTTGAAAAATCATAAGCAGTAAAATAGTTTTAGCCCGATTAGTTACTAAGAATAATGGACTTTGAACAAAATATTTAACAACTAAAAATGTGTCCATAGGACACGGATGCCCCCGCTATGCATGGTTTTCAGATACTCAAGTGCAATGATGGGAATAATAGCATTTCAAAGACAGTGATGTTTGAATAATTATAAGAATATGCATAAACTTGATGATCAAGTAAATTATTTGTATTTGTGGCACTGTTGTCTTCTCATTACGGAAATGTCTGTGAAGAAGTTGGTGGTAATGCAATGCAATGTCATAGTGAACATTTGTGCCAAGTTAATTTGAAATCCCTTCATTCATAAAGAAGTTATAGCCCGAACAAGTAAATTCAAGTTAAAGTAACTGTGACCTTGACCTTGGACTTACAGGCATGGGTAATGTACGCAACACACCGCCTTGTCATGGTGAACACTTGTGCCAAGTAATTTTGAATACCTACAGGCATGGGCATGGTACGCGATACACTGCCCTGTCATGGTAAACATTTGTGTCAAGTTATTTTGAAATCCCTCCATTTATAATGAAGTTACAGCCCGGACAAGAAAATTCTATTTTTAGTAACAGTGACCTTGACCTTGGACCTTCAGGCTTGGGTATTGTGCAGACACACTGCCTTTTCTTAGTGAACATTTGTGCAACATTATTTTGAAATCCCTCCATTCATAACAAAGTAACAGCCCGGACAAGAGAATTCTATTTTTAGTAACAGTTACCTTGACCTTTGACCTACAGGCATGGGCATGGTACGCGACACATCGCCCTGTCATGGTGAACATTGTGCCAAGATATTTTGAAATCCCTCCATTCACAACAAAGTAACAGCCCGGACAAGAAAATTCTATTTTTAGTAACAGTGACCTTGACCTTCGACCTAAAGGCTTGGGCATGTACGTGACATACTGTCTTGATATGGTGAACAATTATACCAAGTTATTTAAAAATCCAATAAGAAATAACAAAGTTACAGAGCGGACAAGATTTTGCAAGAAAATTCTATTTTTAGTAACAGTGACCTTGACCTTGGACCTACAGGCATGGGTATTGTCAAGACACACCGCCTTGTTATGGTGAACATTTGTGCCAAGTTATTTTGAAATCCCTCCATTCCACACGAAGTTAAGGGCAAAGTGTATATTTTTCTTAACACAAAATGTAAGTGAAAAGGGGCATAATTTGAAAAATATTGGAAGCAGGGTTATGGGTCTTGTTGGTTATGATGTAGATTTTGATGGTGAAAATATATTTCAAGTTTCAAGGCAGTATCTCAAGTAGTTTTAAAGTTATGGGCAAAATGCATATTTGGCTTAACACAAAATATAAGAAACAAGATATATTCCTATTAAAACTAATGTAAATGGAAGTATCAAAGGGCCATAACTTCTGAACGGAACATGTAAGAGCAAAACCCCACCTTTATGCTCAACAACATATCAGGCAAAGCATTGTGGTAAAGTTTCAACAAATTCCCAGCAGAGGTGTAGAAGGAGTTGCGTTCACAAGATATATTCCTATTAAAACTAATGTAAATGGAATTATCAAAGGGCAATACTTCTGAACGGAACATGTAAGAGCAAAACCCCACCTTTATGCACAACAACATATCAGGCCAAGCATTGTGGTAAAGTTTCATTAAATTCCCACCAGTAGTGTAGGAGGAGTTGCATTCACGAGATATACTCCTATTAAAACTAATGTAAATGGAAGTATCAAAGGGTCATAACTTCTGAACGGAACATGTAAGAGGGAAACCCCACCTTTATGCACAACAACATATCAGGCCAAGCATTGTGGTCAAGTTTCATTAAATTCCCACCAGTAGTGTAGGAGGAGTTGTGTTCACGAGATATACTCCTATTAAAACTAATGTAAATGGAAGTATCAAAGGGCCATAACTTCTGAACGGAACATGTAAGAGCGAAACCCCACCTTTATGCACAACAACATATCAGGCCAAGCATTGTGGTCAAGTTTCATTAAATTCCCACCAGTAGTGTAGGAGGAGTTGCGTTCACGAGAATATCGGACGGACGGACAGGAGCTCTTAATGCCTGTCGTCATTCAATGGCGGGGGCATAAAAATTTAAGTTAGACAAGGGAAATCATTTCTTAGAATGGCAAACAACCATGTTAAACTTCAAACCGGTACCTTGAGGCCAGTTCACTCAATGGTGAGAGGCTAAAGTAATTATTGAGGTAATGGTTAACATAGTACACTCTGATCTACACTGATCACAAACAGACCTTGTTAAAGCTGGATATTTTAACAATCTCATCAGTAGAATGAAATAGTAATTAAACAATAACATGTCTTCAGAGAGACACTACAATATACAAACATTACACCTTTCATGAGTGATTCTATGCAGTATCTACTGGTTGAGTTCAAACATGCATGTATACAGTGTGATATTAGGTTGGAATGTTAAAAGTAGTGGAATGGAAGAACCATTTGGAATATCCAGGATCCCTTTAATTCTACCTTTTAAATTTTGTAATACTTCTTGAAATTATAAATATACATTTTGATTAATCAATTTTAATTTTCTTCTTTTAACCTAGAAAAAAATACTTATTTTACAGAGCACTTGTATTCTATACATTCCATAAAACTAAATCAGTAGGTCAGTCTCAAATCTCAAGCATCTGATTGGCTGAAATGGCGACTGGTCGCCATTTCAGCCAATCAGATGCTTGAGATTTGAGGCTGATCTCCAAACTTAGTTTTATGATCTTGGGCCCTAGTTTTCAGATAGCACTGCAACAGTTCTGGTATTTTCAGAGTATAACATATACTCCCTATCTGTAGCCTGTCTCTAGTGATATAACATTTAAAACTGATGTTGCTATCTTCAATCAAACTGTTCAAAATATTTGCAGAGTTCTTGCATAAAGCATGTACAAGGTAACTGAAAGACTACATGTCTGTAATCACATGAAATATGTCACAGGAATGACATGAAGTTATCACATAAGTATATTATATTCTATCACATAAATATTCCGGCATACCTGTTTCTGATGAAGAGATTTACTTTGAAAAACAATATAAAGACATAAATAAAGGCACAAAAAAGCACAGGATTATATGTTAGGTAAAAAGAATTTTCAATTTGTAGGATTTTGCAGTAAATAAACACAAGGGACTTCACAGGTGTGCACAGGTGACTCGTAGAACTTTTCCGTACAACATGTAATTTTCATCACTGGAACAAGCCATGAGAAGATAACTTTGTGGAGGATGCTCAGGTTAGGAGAGATAACCCTGCTGTGAATGTTCAAGTAAAGATGGAGGAGTATGTCGGTACCTTGGTCTTGATCATTGGAAGACATTCCTGTCAAATTCATAGAGCACAACATTTAATATTCAAATGGTAGTAGTCAAGCATTACATCATTTGTGACTGGCTGTTGGAGTATTACTTAGAGGTTAATGAACAGGTTAGCAGTGCCTTTGAATGATAATGGCCCTGTCATGTTGATAATGGCCTGAGGGCTTTAGCCCTCAGGCCATTATCTCATGGCAGGGCCATTATCATTCAAAGGCACTGCTAACCTGTTCATTTACCTGTTTATTACATGTGTACGTCGACTCTCTGATGTCCAGTTTGTCTATCGTATATAGTATATTATCATGCAAATGTATTAAAATTTGACAGTGACAGAACTACTTTCTCAGAAAGCCCCTCGCCCTCGCTAATTTCTTAGTCTCGCCTAAATACGGAGGCACTGTAAGACAATTGTATAATATCATACTAATGCTTCTCTGTTTGCAAGTCCCCTAACCATAACAAAACCATTTGTACTATGAGAGAGTCTATAATTATTATAATCCGCTTGCAACAGGAGCCGTTTACCTTTATAACACTGACGTCATTTTCGAGATCAATATTCCTTCCTGCATGTCAATGCGTTCAATTTCGGACATTTTTTTTGGATTTTATTACTCAAGTGTGTTTTAATTATTGTTTAGCCTGTGCTGATGGATTTACATGCTTGATGATCAGAAATCCTGATAATCTGAATGCCTGCGTCTAGGCCATTTCGGTTTCTAAATAAAAACTTAAATGGCTTTGTTGCTGGTGTTAAATTTCAACTGACTGAAGAGAAAAAGGAACAACAAAAACAACAACACTGAATATTCTTTTGAAGTTGTGTGTACATTTGGACAAGGAAATTCAGCAAATAGCTTTATTTCAAGAACCGGATTTTGCACATTGGAAGCCTACTACCAGAAAACCATCTGTTCAAGGATGACGGCAGGTTTGTCGGCTGTTCCCAATGGTTTTTGCAATTTTTTTGTTTCAAATTTTAAAAAGACACCCCTCATATGTTTTTGATATTTCAGTTTTCTTTGCACATTATAAAACCAAAATCAGTTTAAACAAAATGGCCGACTTTTTTACAAAGTATTGTCTCACTGACGGATGTATTCATACGCCAACAAGATGTCAATTCTTTTACAAAATTAACAAAAATTGTTTATTTATGCAATAATTAGCTCATAAGCGCATGTGCAAATGATCATTATTTTGACTGTTTTTTTTTTAAATTTCTTACTAAAACGATTGCCTGTAGAACAAACATAATTGGAATCAGACAAAAATTGGCAGGGCCATTATCACATTATCACTTTTAAGCCCTGGGCCTTGGTTTGATAATGAGGCTGGTGACATGATAATAAGTTTTGACACCATACAATTTTGTTACTATATTTAGTAACACATGTAATAAACCAGATTAATTAACAGGCAGTGGCAAACAACAGCATGCTTCATAAAGTTGGAAATGAAGATAGCAGAGAAAGTAAGTTTGTTGATCACGGTTTAGAAATAAACATAATGAAAGAAAAATTACTTTTGGAGAGGGTGCTCACCCAATTGCCCTTACCCAGCCCACCCAACCCCCCTCCCCCTCAACCGCAAAATAATTTGGTTTGAGTTTAGAAACAAATTGAATTTTTTTTTAAGTTGGGAGGGGACGGGGGACCCCACCCACATACATCTATCCTGGCCCATCCCCTCACTCCCCTAGAATGTTTTTACGTAACCACTCAACACTTCTCATCAATGTATATAATGTCATCTGTTTCATGCCTTTTTCTACAACATTTTGTAAGAAAGGAACTTGCTTGCAAACTTAAACCCTTAACCCCATATAATTACAAAAAATGAATGGGTTCTTCTACCATGAGTCCAACTATTGTACATCTGTGTCAGCTGATTTGGATCTACACTGTTCTCACATGCCCTAAGGCCATATCTATAAAGGCTTATAACACAATACAGAAAGAAAGCATTTATGACTATGATGATTTTGAAGAGTTATCTTCAGTTTATAATTCTGAGTTATGGCATGGCTCTCACTAGAGGGGAACTTGGGAGAAGTGGTCTCCCTAATGTGACCAGACTTCTCCCTTCTTTGAGCTGTGGGAGAAGTCATTTTGTATAGACTATATAGGAAAAGAATGCTGTTGACTGCAAACTTCTCCCTAATTCGTTAAAATTATGACAAAACTTCTCCCTGATTTGCAAGTCTAGTGAGAGCCCTGTATGGATCTTCAAGTTACTGAGAATCATACATCTGAATATAATTTGACAAAATATATAATCTGACAAACAAGAAGCAATCTTACCCTGCCACCATTGTTTTCCAGTATATGTAATGTGTCGACAACCTTTTCCTTATGCTTCTTGTCTGTCATGTGCTTTGCGACCTGAAAGTAAACAGAACAGAAAGATATTACCCTGTAAATACTAGACAAAATGCTGTTCATATCTGCATACAATGCAGACCCTATCTCAGCCTACAGGGCCCAAGACTAAATCTGGAGATCAGTCTAAAATCTCAAGCATCTGATTGGCTGAAATGGTGACCAGTTGCGATATCAGCCAATCAGATCCTTGAGATTTGAGATCAATCTCAAATCTTAGTTTTATGATCTTCGGCCCTGATTGGCTGAAATGGAGACTTGCCAATCAGATCCTTTAGATTTGAGAATGGTCTAAAATCTCAATTTTATAATCTTCAGCCCAGATCAGTTTCTATACTGTTCAGAATTTCTGAAATGTGGAACAAACATTGATCACTAGGCGGTGAGAAGGTAAATCCGTTACAATGTAATGTAGCAGGTTGATAGATAACCAGTAACCAGCAGATCGTCTGACAAAATCTGGACAGTTTGTGTATAGGTCTGCACTAGTATTGCATCGCGGTACTTCTAGAAAGGAAATGATTCTGAAACTTTGTATGATATATATTTGCAATTAGGACCTCTCTTCTCTAATACATGTACCATACTTATACTTCTAGCATACCCCATCCAAATTTACACACATTCTTTTAATTATGTTTTCATAAGACTGCTGACTGATGAAGAATAAAATTACGAGAGAATGAAACTGAAAGCTTATTAATTCTGTTCCAAAAGATTTTATTTACTTGAAAATGTAAGAATGTATGAAAAAGTAATTGTGAAACCTCTATATTGAGAATACCCATGGGACTAGACATTTGACAACAGTGGTCTAATTGGTGGGGTGTGACTGTTCTTAACTTTGAGAAGAAAGTAGTGCAAAACTGTTAAAATTCCTTCCTGCCCCTGCTGACTCCCTCCTAGTGGAATACTTACCGGTACAAGCAATTTGTTGAGATGTGGATTTAAAGCTGGTCCCACAACCTCACTGAGCTGAGCAACTGCCTCCAATCCTGCTGATACTACTGATGGGTCACTATGGCCCTAAAACAAAAAACAGCCTTTTATAATAGCAAATAAGTTTATCCTTCAAACAATCAGCCCAGTGGCTGTCACAATACCAATGTAGACCCAGATCTGTGCAGTCTGATCAGGGTCTGTACTGTTTGACAGTCAATTAATAAATTCAGCTAAAAACGTTTGTAAGTCACCCCTATTAACCTATTAACAGGCTCTCAAGTGATCTTTCTTCAAAAAGTAGGGGAAAAAAAGGAACCATTTTGACAAAAAAGTAGAAAAAAGTAGGAACTTTTTCCTCAAAAGTAGGAATACATAACAGTCTTTCCAGAGTCGGAACTTCACTCTTTCTGTTACACACTATATGCATCATGGTCATCCAGCTGAGGCCCTAACACTTAAGTCAGACTGCCACTGGTAACTTGGAGAGATGTCTATGTGGAGTCAGTATGGTCAATGGGGCCTCATCTTGGTGAATATAAACAGCACTACAGCAATACCATGGGTTTAGTCTACCTGCCATTATGAGAGGTGTTCAAAAAGTAATGCATATGCAATTTTATTGCAAAAAAATCGATTATAAGTGTTTCAAATTATACCTAAATCAGACCTCTTAGCATTCCTGAAAAAAAACAAACTAGACATACAGTGGACACTGATGCCCCAAAAGCTACAACAAAATTTGTAAAACAAAGGGCCATAACTCTGGTTAAACTGGTCGCAGGAAAAAAAACCATTTTCTTTACGGTCATCTCCACATCCTGCTTGATCAATTTTTGCAAGTTTGAAAGAATTCTGCCCGAAGGTTCATGAGGAGTTGATGCCACAAGATTTGGGCCAAGTGCAACTCCCTATGACACCCACCTAGGGGGCATTACAAGTGCAACTCTATATGCCTCACACTTTGTGGGGGCATAAAAAGGGGTTTTACAAAGGCTCCAATCTATGGAAAAAAGGCCTTTTACAGTAAAATATTTCAAAATATCAAATAAATAAAGGATACATTTATTGGAATTCTCATTGAAAAAGCATTAGTTATATCAGTATGTAAATGTAGGGGAAGGGGCCCATGCTCTATAATTTTGGGGAAAAAAGTTAATATACATATGGAAACCTACTCTATATCTGAAATAGGCATGTTTAACATCTCAATTTTGCTAAAAATGCTTATCTTTACCAGACCTTGCCCACTGTGGTCATAGTGTAAACATAGTATCACCAGACCTGATTTTTTTAATTATTTAACAACTCAGCATTTGTTACAACCACCACAAAAATTCAGACATTCATAAAACAAGCAGTACTCAATTTCTATAAATCATTATAATGATTGGGCATTTTGACAAATGCCAAGTTACAATATCAATACTGAATACATGGAACACCCATGGTCTGGTAAACACTTCTGCAAACATCTACATGTATGTGGTCTGGTGAACACAACAGCATTCTGAAAAACTCAAAAAAGAAGGGAGGGGGAGAAATACAGTAGTACAACCATTACAGTGGCAAGGCAAGGAATCTTTAGATTTTGAGTGAAAACTACAGGCTTTTTTGCCTTTTTATAGTTTTTTCAGAAGCAGGTCTTTTTTCAATGCCAAGTGATGGGGCCCATGCCCTATATTTGGGGAAAAATAACATTATTTCTTCTGTAAAGGGAATAAAATACCTTATGTAAAATACGTTTACGGTTTTGTGGAAAACTGCAAGATTTTAAAGAAACTTTCTGAGGGGAAGGCTTCTGTAGACTGTCTCTACTAAAAAAGAAAAAAAAGCCCTGAGAAGATTAAAAAGTTTTAGGTTTGCTCTAAAATTACATGTCGTTAAAGGTTACGCTAGGAGGCTTGCGAGATGGATCAAACATTCCTCTAAATACTCTAAAAATTTTGGCCATTTTCAATTACATGAGAATGACAGTCAGACCTTAACTAGGGTGTAAAAAGATATGACTGTTTCTGAGGTGTATGAAGGTGATTTCCTGTTTGAAAAAAATACTTTATTACAATTTAACAGCTTAATTTAACAGTTTTAAAAATTTGCATTTAAGGTGTTTTCAACACTCACTTGGCATTAATGAAATTTACTGTTATCTATTTTTACCCACACGTGTTATAATGAACCTCTTTATTTCTATTTGACTCAGACAAATGACATTTTCAGGCCTGTTAAACCAAAAGTTATGTTGACAGAAGGAATTCATAGAACTTTTTACACTTATCAATATGAATACAGGAATGACATTTACATTACTTTATGAAAACTAAAAAAATATTTAAAAAAAACTCCCATTTAAAGATATAGATTTTTTTCTTTTGTCCTCCTGACAAAATAGTAGGAATAGTAGGAGGTTTTTGTAAAATAGTAGGAAAAAGTAGGAACAAGACTAAAAAGTAGGAAAAACTAGGAAAAAGTATGACCGCTTGACAGCCTGTATTAACAATTAATTGACAGGCTTACATTGAAAGCAAAGAAAGTCCGATACATTAATTCACTTGGTAAAGAAATTTAACCCTTTCCTCGATACAGCTTTTAATGCATGGTTAAACAGTTTAGAACCAGATCATCTGGCACATCCACCAGCTGTAACCAGATCAGGATCTAAACTGTTCATTTCCTGGTCTGAAATAACCTTAAGAATCAAAATTATGGTTGTGCCTGCTGATCTTGATCTACACTGTTCACTCGCAGATACTTGAATTTGGCTCTTAATCCTTTACCCATGGAAAAAGACTATTATCTACGAGCGAACAGTCAGAAATAACCTAATCAATCAAAAGGTGGCACGAACGCAGATTGATCAAGATTAACACTCTGCCCATATCCCATGTCATAATGTGTTAATAATTCATCGGATAAAGGGTTAAATTAATTATTTAACAGTACTGCTTACTAAAGCTCCACGTATTGCAACAGTTATTTTTGGCAAGAGTGGCACGACTTGTTCTCCACATCCTGGCACTTCTAACAGTTCCTTGAACCCGTTCCGAGCCACAAACGCATAAGGATGAACCGTTTCCTTCAATCCCTGAAGTAAACATAGAGAAACATCAGAAAACACATTGGACAGTTGTAACAGTTACATCTGACTATTAAACACATTAATAAACTTTTATCCAATCTGTTTGCTAATGTTCATACACATTTATCATTTATTTACAAATTTTAACATTCAAGGATTTGAACATAACACTTCGGAACCTTTAATCAAAATTCAATTCTCAATTTGATGCCTCCAATTGGTTATTTTCGAGACCGTGCTTCAAGGAGACAGGTCCTTATCAAGTTTTATAAATTGAAACCTGGATTTTTATCAATCCTGTGTGGTATCCATACAGTTCTATGATGACTATTAACAAGGCAAGCCTCCCATATAGAGAGGTAATGATACGTTCACATTGCACCATCCATGTATAATTGTAAGAATAGAGTGGGGATTAAAAACAGTTTTTCTTTGTGTTGTATATAAGTTTGCTTAATTCAGGAAATCTGTTACTGTTTGAACTATAGTCACAAAAAGCCATTATAAACAACAATGCTTTCATTAAATATGACATTTGCTACATAAACTTGCAATTTTATAACAATATGTTCTAGAAAAACATGTCACTGTGAGGGTCACCTTTCACCCGTTAACATCAAAACTTTCTGGGATCACATCTATGTCATGACTAACTGATCTTCCAAGTTTGAGAACACTAGGCCCAATATTCTCTAAACAATGATCAGAAAAGAATATTGCTTTAAAGGTAACCTTGACCTTTGATTTATAAATCAATAGGATTCATCTACTTTTAATGACCGACCAACCTTACAAGTTTGAGAAAACTAGGCTTGATCAGTTTCTAGTTATTGATTTGTCAATGTCTGGTCTACAGACAGACTTGTAAAGGTTGGAGGTGGGTGGGGGGACTCAAATTTACCTCAGCCAGAGTTATAAGCACAGGATCCAACTGGACTTGTTCAGGTGGAGTAGACCAGCTCAGCTTGTGTTTTACAGACCCATGTACCAATCTAAAATGTAATAGCACAAAAAGCTAACTAATAGCTAACATTTCTTCAATACTTCTGTTAACAATCAACTCTTTGGACATGAAAGTGGTAGTTCACACTGGCGTCTGTCAGGAAGCTTTTGATTAAATGGCAAACAGTACATACATAACCAAACTAAGGTTTTTCTGCAATATTCTATCAACATAACAGCAAGCTTTTAACAAGATCAAGTTGTACAGCCAATCCAACTAAGCTGGTTTAACACAAGTACTAGCTTGTGCCAGATGCTTGAGAATTTATCAGTGGGCTAAACTAACCAGGGGTTAAATTTCCAAAAAGTAAGAAGGAGATTTGTTTTATTTTCTATTTATCTTTTCATGTTATTAGAAACTTACCCTAATCATCGACATAATGTGCTAGTGAACAAATGCATAAAATAAAACAGAAGAGATATCATTTTATTTGTAAGAATAATTCACTCTTATTTAGTTTAACCCGAGGAATAGGTTGAAGAAGCGGCCCCTGGAGGTCCTCATATTTACGTGTTTATGTGTTGCGTGTTAGAATAATCTGGATCATTACCAATGTTATAATAAAAATGGAATAAATAACAAAAAAATTAAAATTCTCACCTGCAGGGTATTCCTCCATTTGAATAGATAGCTGCAAATGCTGACTGATTCTTTGTGGAGTTTGAAAACTGGAACCATAAAAAATGTCAGGTGATTGCAATGATAACAGACTATTTTGAGCTGAATGCTTAGCATGTAGTTAGAATATTGGACAGCAAAAAATTTCAAAATCCATATCAAACATATCAAAAATTGTCTGCATCACCTGTGACTCCTCACACAAACATAGAAACCCACCAGACCCCTCCCCCAAAAATCTAATGACAGATGTCACCAATACTCTTTACATCCTAACATATATATTTATTTCAAAAGTGTAGAAGGTTTAAATTCTTTTGTACACTAGTGGGGATTGATTTTAGAGTGATGTGCACCAGTGATATTGGCATCTTTGATGTTTAATACACCAGCATTGATGACATTATAGTTCAAAACACTCAATAATTAGGTTTTCATAGCAGTTGTAAATAACTAACGTTGATGATTTTAGTCAAGGTACATTACAACTTTTGTAAATGACCCTTTACTGTCTGGAGATCAGCTAAAGTATAAAGCAACTTACAGGATCAATAGTTTTTGGGTTAAGTTTATCTGATGGTTTAGCAGTTCTACTTCCTGCTGACTTGGCAGGTCCTGTTGATCCTTTCCCTGCAGAGGTTCCCGGACCTGAGCCAAGGGGTCCTGAGCTTGAGCTCTTTCTGGCGTCTGTACGTGAGCTTGCCATCTTACTGTCTTGGCAAAATTTTATGACACCATGTTGATTCCAGATGTGAAGGGGGTTTTATCTAAAAAGTAAACAATTAAACATAACATTTTCTTTTGATACCAAATTCTAAAAAACTCACAATTCTGGGGGTAAAAGGTAGTGCTACCAAAATAATGAAATAACAAAAAAGCACTTGAAACATGCACTTGTACAAATAAAACTTTCAAGATTTTTTTGTTTACTTTTTGTTACCAGACCGAAGACAACCACATAATCATGAATTACATCTGACAAAGGTGGGTGGCTAGCAGATGATTTGTCTTGGCCATTCTATAAATGGTCAATGAACACCTTAACGCTTTACTCCGCTGTTATCTGATGTGCCATTTGAACAGGATCTACTTTTAGAATCATTAACTTATTTCTAACCAAGAGGTTACCAGTGTAGATCCAGATCAAGAAGAACTAAAATACTGGCCCCACATGCTATAACATTTGAATATATAGAGTAAAAGTTTAAATCTTTGTACTAGCTTAGGTTACTTTCAATACATTATAAAACAAGAGGGTCCATAGGACCCTGGTCGCTCATCTGTCAACAACTGCTCAATGCTTGCAAGAATTTTGTGCAAGTATGGTAAATCAAGTCAAAAAATAAAGCTGCTATTGTGAAAAGGTCAAAATAGCTTACTCTGGCTCTTTCAAGGGCCATAACTCTGGAACCCATTAGGGAATCTATGGATAAACATTTTGACCAAGTTTGAAAAAGAAGACCAAAATTAAGACCGCTAGAGTGAGGACAAGCTTTTCTATAATTGGACAGTGACCTAGATTTCAAGGTAATATGACCCAGTTTCGAACTTGACTTAGATATCATTGAGATAAACATTCTGACCAAGTTTAAAGAAGATTGCAACAAAATTAAGACTGCTAGAGTGCAGACAAGCATTTTCTATCATTTGACCTAGTGACCTAGATTTCAAGGTCACATGACCCAGTTTCGAACTTGACCTTGATATCATTGAGATAAACACTCTGACCAAGTTTAAAGAAGATTGCACCAATTACAACGGCTAGAGTGCGGAAAGCTTGTTCTTTAATTTGACCTAATGACCTAGTTTTTAGGGTCACATGACCTAGTTATGAACTTGATCTAGATATAATTGAAATAAACATTCTGATCAAGTTTAAATAAGATTGCACCATAATTAAGACTGCTAGAGTGCAGACAAGCTTTTTCTATAATTTGACCTAGTGACCTAGATTTCAAGGTCACATTACCCAGTTTCAAAATTGAAGTAGATGTCATTGAGATAAACATTCTGGCCAAGTTGAAAGAAGATCCCACTAAAATTAAGACCACTAGAGTGCGGACAAGCTTTTTCTATACTTTGACCTAGTGACCTTGATTTCAAGGTCACATGACCCAGTTTCGATCTTGACCTAAATGTCATTGAGATAAACATTCTGACCATTTTTAACAAAGATCGCACCAAAATTAAAACTGCTAGAGTGCAGATAAGCTTTTTCTATAATTTGACCTAGTGACATAGATTTCAAGGTCACATGACCCAGTTTCGAACTTGACCTAGATATCATTGAGATTAACATTCTGACCAAGTTTGAAGAAGATCAGACCAAAATTATGACCGCTAGAGTGCAGACAAGCTTTTTCTATAATTTGACCTCGTGACCTAAATTTCAAGGTCACATGACCCAGTTTCAAACTTGACCTAGATATCATCGAGTTTAACATTCTGACCAAGGTTGAAGAAGATCAGACCAAAATTACGACCGCTAGAGGTCAGACAAGCTTTTTCTATAATTTGTCCTAGTGACCTAGATTTCAAGGTAACATGACCCAGTTTCGAACTTGACCTAGATATCATTGAGACAAACATTCTGACAAAAAATTGAAGAAGATCCCATTAAAATTAAGAACCCAAGGGTTCAGACAAGCTTTTTCTTTGATTTGACCTAGTGACCTAGTTTTAAGGGTCACATGACCCAGTTTGGAACTTGATCTAGATATCATTGAGATCAACATTCTGACCAAGTTTAAAGAAGATTGCACCAAAATTTAGACTGCTAGAGTGCATACAAGCTTTTTCTATAATTTGACCTAGTGACCTAGATTTCAAGGTCACATGACCCAGTTTCGAACTTGACCTAGATATCATTGAGATAAACATTCTGACCAAGTTTAAAGAAGATCGCACCAAAATTACAACCGCTAGAGTGCGGACAAGCTTTTTCTATAATTTGACCTAGTGACCTACATTTCATGGTAACATGAACCAATTTCGAACTTGACCTAGATATCATTGAGATAAACATTCTGACCAAGTTTAAAGAAGATCACATCAAAATTACAACCACTGGGGTGTGGAGAAGCTTTTTCTTTAATTTGACCTAGTGACCTAGATTTCATGGTAACATGACCCAGTTTCGAACTTGACCTAGATATCATTGAGATAAACATTCTGACCAAGTTTAAAGAAGATCGCACCAAAATTAAGACTGCCAGAGTGCAGACAAGCTTTTTCTATAATTTGACCTAGTGACCTAGATTTCAAGGTCACATGACCCAGTTTCAAACTTGACCTAGATTTCATTGAGATAAACATTCTGACCAAGTTTAAAGAAGATCGCACCAAAATTACGACCACTAGAGTGCCAACAAGCTTTTTCTATAATTTGACCTAGTGACCTAGTTTTTAGGGTCACATGACCCAGTTACGAACTTGATCTAGATATCATTGAGATAAACATTCTGACTAAGTTTGAAGAAGATTGGACCAAAATTACAACCGCTAGAGTGCAGACAACAATTGTGAACGGACGGACAGACGGACGAAGGCCCCTCACAAAAGCTCACCCCGTCACTATGTGACAGGTGAGCTAAAAAAATACACAAAAAGACAAAAAAAAACAACCAGTTTTATTTTTGTATTAAATTAAAAAAAAGAAATATGTATAAAAAATGTATGTTCCATTGACTGAAACAAATTTGTTTGTAAGTTAGAGAGGATATTAATTTTGTTTTTAATTGTGTTAGATAGAAATATATTTCACCAAGTGAGCTCTGTTACTTGTATTTACACAAGTGACAAAGCCATGATTGAAAATATATAATTCTGGAGTTCACAAGACTTAGTGATATGTATTTTTCTCTTTCACTTGAAAAAATAAAATCAGTTTGCCGTCTGATGAGACTGACTGAAGGGATTTACTCTAATATGGAATTTACTATCCAAATTTCTGTGATCAAACTGATACTAACAACCAGACCACTAGCCAAGCGATGCCCAACAAATTACTGAGTTTGAAGTAAGTAAATGGCTGGTCAGTGCCTTAAATCTGAATGAAAACTTGAAAGGGGCATCCCAGTTAAGGTCTGCTGCAAGAGCTTTTTTTTCTTCTTTAGAAGGGGCCATTTACAGGCACTTTTCCCTCAGACAATTTCTTTAAAATCATGCAGTTTCCCCCAAAAGTAACTTTACACCAAGTTTCTTATCAACCTTTAGAGAAGAAATCACGCTATTTTCCCCAAAATAATAGGGCATGGGTCCCTTCCACTGGCATTGTAAAAAAAGCCCTGGCTGCATAAAGTCACATGATGCAATGTGACTTACAATCCTGTACAGTAAATTTTTGTGTGTCCTGAACCAGTTAATGGAAAAAGGGAGGTATTTCCAAGAAGCCCACACTATCACTGCATTAGGTTTTTTCGTTAAGGTTTAAATGAATAAAGTTATTAAGAAATGAATTAAACTTGTATTAATAATATTAGGAAGGATAATAAATTTAATGGAAGTCATTGTTTTATCTAAGTTGGTTTTTATTTACATGACATATTATGTTACAAATGTTTACTATGTTTTTTCTGGTTGTTATTGTTTGAAAACAAATTCATTTATATAAAGGAATCATTCAATGTTTACCAGATTACCCTATCTAGTTGTTGTTATTTCTGCAAATTAATAGTGACCAAAGGTGACCAGAGTAACCAGTCACTTTAGATGGATTTATAAAATACACATAATATCATGAAACATTGAGGAATTTAGGATGGTTACCATAGGTGACCAAAGAGTAATAGTAGGTCACAAATGAACATGTACGCGCAGTGGTGCACATTTTGGGCCATATATGTTTAGATATGGCCCAAAATGTGCACCTCTGCGCAAAGAGGTTCATTTGTAACCTACTAATACTCTTTGATCACTCTTGGTAACCTATGGTCACTTCCGCTATATGCTTATAGAGTAAAATATCCCCTCATATGCCTCATGTATTTGCTTTTAGAGTTAAATACCCCCTCATATCTATTGAGCTAATTAATTACAATACTGAAAACGAATGATTGACAATGCTCCAGAGGAGATTTTGTTAGAACTGGAAGAAGAAGAACTGGTAGGGCATCACTAAATTATATTATGGAAAGGGTGAGCAGCAGGCTTTAATTAAACAGTCACCCAGTAGTTTTTAACCTGATTCACTGGTCGCATCTCTGTCAGAAATAATGCAATGAATCATAAGACGAAAACTGTGGATACTGATCAGAAGGCACAGTTGTGCTGGCTGATCTGGAAACTGGATCCACACTGTTAGCTCATGCAGTGGTCGAAATTAGCGCTAGCCCGACAGCAAAAAACTAGTAGATTTTCTCTCGAGCTTGTAAAAATTCCCAATTTACTAGCCCGACATGCTTGTAAGATTCAGATCGTTGAAAAATCATTATTCTTTCATTTTCAGGTTTGTAAACAAACTTTTGAGCCGCTTATTTCATTCAGAAATCTGTCGCTTGTATCAGCGTGTAATTTGCGCTAAATTAATAATAAATATGTTTACTAAGTTCTATGACAAAATTAATAACCATTGAAAATATAAGAGACCAATGGCTACATGTATAAATTCCATCTTCAGCTTTTTCCAATCCTTCCAAACACATCTTTATAATTTATTTAAGAGCAATCAACATGTGTTTGAACAACTGTGTGCAGCGTTGTATATTTCATGGTCACTACTGTTTATTCACATCAAAAAACAACACCGACGAGAAGTATTGATTTTTTCGAGATCAAAGGTGCCGGGCTAAGTAAAGAAAAATGTGATCATAAGCGGCGTCTTTGATTTATAAGAGATTGACTCATTTGTCAACACTCGAAAAAGTAGGGTTGTATAAGCAAAACATGCTGGAAATTTATACAGTTGTTTGCCCGGTTCTGGAGGATTTGTTAGATCCGGAGGATTCCGAATATTACTCACGTATTTCCGGTTGGCGCCTGTTGGCGGCGAAATGTATCTTGAAAATTATTTTAGTCAAACATTGAGTTACATTTGTAGTGATTTTCAGAAACATTGATAAACATTGAGTTCATGAAATAGAGATTCAAAACGTGCCAGGTACGGTAACTTTGCATGAGTGAGTCGTGTTGGAAAACCGCGTTCTATAAATAGTCGAGAGACCAACATTCCAAACGTCAATTATGTTGCAAAAGCTGAATCAATTTTTAATGTGCAATCATTACAGATGGTATTAATCCAAATATTGGCTGAATAAAAATGTTTATTTGTACAAAATTTTCTGTGCAAGGAGGGTGACCCCCTTTGACCAGTGGATCATTCACATTTATTCATGTTTTTTCTTGACGAGGCCCCAAATGGAGGAGCTTCTTGCAGACACGTTAGTTATTATAAAAAATAAGGAGGAAACAATTTTAATTATTTGTGAATATGTTTGGTCAGAAAATATCCCCCCAAAAAAGGGTTTTCAACACGACTCACTCATGCAAAATTACCATACCTGGCATGCTTTGAATTTTTATTTCATTAACTTAATGTTTATCAATGAATCTGAAAATCACTACAAATATAAATCGTTGTTTGATTAAAATAATTGTCAACATACCTTTCGACGCCAACAGGCGCCAACCGGAAATACGTGAGTACTATTCGGCTAACTAGCAAACTTTAGAAAGCGCCCCGAGTCGCTTGTAACATCGTGTAGCTCTGTAGGCAGTTCTTTTAATGCTGGAATCCACGAAAGAGCTGCATTTACATGCACATTGGTATATTAAAGATCAACTTCCAAGGAAACATCCATTGGGGGTTTGATTTTGAAGTGACAGTAGCCTTATAATATATTACCGAGTGTTGTACATTAATATTATGCTATTCATTGTGATATTTAATGCAGATGTTGACCTTTTGGTATTTTACTTCATGAAAAAAAGTTCATAAAATGAATAACAAGGTTTTGCAGCTGAACCAATGAAAAGAAATCCCTTTGGCGCCCCTAGCTATGATTTTTACATATGACTCATTTTCCACCGGAAGTGACATATGCTCATCGGAACTAGCTAAATGACAACAGTGATAAGTCAACAATTTGCAGACAATTTTTAAATGAAACGTAAAAAAAACGAAAATTTTATTTTATAGAGGAGATATTTTCCTACTTATATGCAAAAAACATCGTCCCTAGATCGACCGTATAAAACAGTTTATGTACAAGATATGAAAAACCCACCAGAACCGGACAACTAACTGTAGCATTTGCCTGCGACAAATATTTTTTTATAAACGAGCATTACATTCAAAATGCTCATAGAAGAGTTGATTTGTCGTTGAGTAGCGTGTCATATTTGTTAGGCAATCAACAAAGCTGTTGATAATTGGTGTTTAGTATGGATTAATATGCCCCAGACAATGGATTAATTAGCCCCAGACAGGTAAGCACTGTCAATTAAGCTATTGATTAATTCATGTCAGTTTGAAGAAGTCGGCGAGTGGCTAATAAAATCATCCACATTGAATAGTTGTTATAATTATTAAGACACTCGCTAATTTCACAGAAGTTTCACAAACACAGAAAAAACTATTTTTTTCAATGCAGACGAATCGCGACTAAACTTTTTTCATATATTATTTTGATACCATGTAGCGTTCAAATTAGATAAAGAAAGAACATTTACTTTAAAAAATACATTTTAATTGAAAAATAACATTCCTCTCTCAAAAGCTTTTTCACCAAGAAACGCGAGAATCGCTGCAGAATTATCACCGCAAATCAGGGCAAAACACCGGGGAAATCCCCGGATAGGAAGGACATAATCGTAGTGAATTTCCACCGGAACTAATTTTTTAACACTGTCGACGGGTGAAAATTATAAAAGACACCCAACCTGTTCTATACCAAAATGAAATCAGCAGGGATACAGAACAAACTGGTGCAAAACCAAGAAGAAACCTCCTGAAATTGCCGGGCGAGCAGCAAAGCAAACACAAATATGAGGATGTTTATCGTGACAGAAGTTTCCTTCTTTCCTGGAAAAATAACAGGCTTTGGTTGCGATTTAAGATTAAGACAAACACCATGATTTGCACCCGGTGCTTAGAAGCCATGAAAAAACATTGTTTCCGTCAAATCTAAGATATGAAATTTTGCCTCTTTTTAATTTTTACTAGAGAATTAATTTTTTTCTAGAGAATGAATAAATGTTGAATGACATATACATGTTTTATCTCAGCATTTTTAGACTAAAATGTATATTTAAACATAATTTTCTTTGGGGCTAGTGAATTTTCTTTCGGGCTAGTGAAAATTGCTTAGTTACCAGCCCGACTTGCTTGGAAATTTCAATCCTAATTTCTATGACTGCCCATGTAATAAGGCTGCAATGTGTATCTATGAAGAAGGGTTAAAGGTAGCATGTACTGTACCACAACGCACTAAACATATGAAAGCAAAGCCTAACAAGCTCAACATCAAAATCTAGAGGTGTTTTTTCTGAAACCAGGTCTTTATAAATTCTGAAATCACTAAAGTATTAATGTTGATCCGGAATATACCGTGGTCCGAATCACCCTTACTTAACAGTGTTTTTTTTCACTTTTAGGGGAACGGGGTTGCAGCCCTTTGGAGGGGGAAAATTGTGACGTGAACAAAGGAAAGGGGGAATATTTGGAATATACTTGCAGCCTGTCAAACACAACAAAACAAAGGGTTCACTGATTTTTTAATTCAAAGAAAGTCAGTGGTCTACAGTGAAATGTCTCTTTCCCCCTCTGCAATTTTATCAATTATTCTTGTCAATGTATTGTCTATCAGTGGGGTATCCATTTAACATATCCTGACTCAGTGCGGTCTGTAACAGACTCCAGCAAAGGGGGAATTTTTTATCGGACATGCGGGGAAAAATATATACTATTTTGAGGGGGGGGAATGGGGCCCTATTTCTCCCAATATTTGGCATAAAAAAATCACTGCTTAACGTGACTGGGGCAAAGTGTGATGGATATTAAAAAAAACAACATTTTTTGTCTTCCGCACGAGTTTGTTAGACTGAATCAGTCAGAAGTGATTACTCACTACAAATAGTGTTGTTTCCTCAGATAAATCGTGTTCTCTGACTTTGTTTTTGTTGAGTGACAGTTGTGTTTTTTTTTCACCGGTGTTTTATACAATTTAACAATCATGATAATAAGAATTGTTTAACGCACGACTACACTTCCCTCTACGGGAAATTATAAGGTTTCAAACCGCCATTACTTTTTTTTAAATATTCCAAAAATTCTTAAATTAACTTTCAAATTTGCAAATACTATAATTTATTTTATTGGCAACAATATCATTATAAAGGTTTTCAGGTAAATGCAAAACATCATTTAACTGAGAAACTTCAAATTGAAGGCACACATTTGTAATATAATATTAACTTGTGTATCAAGCTCAGGAAAAAAAAAGAATCTAAAATATGGTATCAGGGTTTAACCTAATGCCAAATAAAACAACTCATAAGTACAAGTCGCATTTTAATCGCTGTTTGAGATGTGTCATCCGTATGTGGACAGCATGATGATGGGAAGTAGCTCGCAGTCAATTACACTGCCTGCAAAATGGTATCAGCCCACCAAACATGAAACAGCGGAATTGTCTGGCAACCTCGCGCTTAGGCGTTCCTAAGCACAGCCTACCAATTGTCCAGAGCATGCTTGGTACAGTACAAGGATAGCTTTTTTGTGATTTTCTTCATGAATAAGTGTTTGGTCAAAATGTACAGCAAGTGCTGATTTTCCCACGATTGCAAATGTTAATCATAACAAATTGAATTCCTGACCATTAAATATCTTATCTTAAATAAGTAAAATACCTTGACCATTAAATATCTTATCTTAAATAAGTAAAATACCTTATAGACAAACTAATCAAATATGTTTATAAAATGAAAATGTTTTAGAAATGTCTTAAACAAATCTTTTATTCCAAGTGTTGTGTTTCAAAGAAGATCAGTGTTCATGAATTTCCAAAATCAAGGTGTAGTTCCACATAGGATGGTTTACAATGAATTTTTGGTGCTTAATTTCAGAAAAAAATACTGAAATGCAGTTTGTATTGCTTTTGCAAGTTTGGTCACTGATCACTGAAGTTTCTCATCAGCTCTTAAATTTTAGTCTAAAATTCTCATGGAGTTTCAAAATGAACTTAGCATTGCCTGTTTTGTATGCATCTTTAACCCTTTCCTCCATAGATACACCTTTATTGCATGGGCCAACAGTTAAGATCCAGACCAGCCGGCACATCCATGCTGTCTTATCAGGATCTAAACTGATCCCTTTTTTATTCGTTAAGTTATTTCTGACCAGAGTGACCAGTGCAGATCATATCAGACGGCCGATGTGCCGGCTGATCTGGATCTACACTGATGGCACATGCATAAAAATGTGTATATATGGAGGAAAGGGTTCAGAAAACCATTAACTTATTTGACTCATTGTGTAGTCCATGTCCAGAGGGACCCAAGATTTACAGTATCAATATTAGAAACTTTGTATTTATCCTTTACTCCAAATATACACATTTTAAGGCATATGCAACTAGTGTAGATCCAGATCAGCCAGCACATTATACCATCTGATCAGGATCTGCACTGGTCGCTTTTTGGTCAGAAATAACATAAATCAAAAACAAAACATGTACATCCTGATCAGATGGCATGGATGTGCTGGGTGATCTAGATCTACACTGTTCAACCATGCCATAAAAGCATATATATGGAGGAGAGTTCAACCATTAATATTTGTGACTTGCAGAATGTGGTGGATACAGGAGTATACTGTGCAAAAGGAAAGATGAACCAACTGTTAAAAGTTTTCACTTTAACTGGTCTCTGTCAAGGCTAAATTAATATCCAGAATGATAAAAAACAACTTTGGCATTTCACTTTTATTACACTGACCAACAATTCTACAGATTGTAAGACAAATGACATTTAACATGTAGCAAGAAATTTCATGTAGATTTTCATTTTATTCCATTTGTTAGTAGTAATTGTTGTTAACAATAATTCCTGAAGTTTTCCTTCTTAATTTTTTTATCTTTTACATAAAATACTACAGCAAATTCATTATTATTTGTAGGACACCTATTGTCACAGATTTTGTGAACAGTTTCAATTAACAATTCAATCCCTCATAAAATTGATTAACTCTTAGGGTCCACCAAAATGATGATTTACCAAAACCCACAATTTCATGGCCACAAATATAAATGAATTCACAATAAATGAATTTGTTGCTACTCTTCTTATATAAAATATCTGGAGTACTATTTAAGTTAACAATACCTTTGAACCATAATTGTTTTTATTTCAGTACTGTAATACAAAAATGCGATCTAACTCTGAAAATCGTTTTTATAAAATCACTACTAGGTCAGTAAATCAGGGAAGAAGATACTTCCTTCCCAGGTAAAAGCTATGTTCAACTAAAAACAATAAAATAGAAATGTAAAATGGAAACTCAGAAATAACAACCAGTGCCCATGATAAAAAGAGTTCAGAAACCAGTCTTAAATCTCAAGCATCTGATTGGCTGAAATGGCAACCAACTGCCATTTAAGCAAATCAGATGCTTGAGATTTAAGACTGGTTTCCATTCTCAGTTTTATAATTCTCGGAACCAGTAAGAACAAGGTTTATCACAGACCATGCTACCTGTTAGTAGACATACACAACACTTAATTAAGATAAAGACAACATCTCTTCACAAAATAAATAGAATAAATTACATACATACATGTATATTGATGGATAATGGGATTTGAATATTTTGAGGCAGATTCTTAAACATAGATCCATTAAGGCAACCCTTACAGACAAAATGTAGAATAAATCATTTACACCAGATATACAGATTTTATAACATTTGCACTATTCGCTTCTTTGTCAGAATGAAATGATGGATCAAAAAGTGAATAGTGTAGATCCTAGCCATAGGGCACAGACGTTCCGACTGATCTGGACCTATATTGGTTACACATGTGATAGAAACATTTATAGAGAATAAAGAGTTAAAATGAATAAAATGTCCTAAAAAAAACATTGAAAGGCACATGTACAATTACAAACTGATAACTCTGTAAAAAGATAGGCATTCATCTGTTCATCTGTAAAAGGAAGATGTGGGGAAAGGCGTAAAATCTGAACAAGCTCATTAACAACGTCTATCAGCTAACAATTATCAGGCTCAAGAAGCCAGTAATGAGATAACCAATGTAAGTTATCTGTGATCACCATAAAATATCTAAAACAAGGAAAACAGTCTTCTGAGACTTTAAAATGTTAAATTTTACAGTTAATTTAAATAATTAGGATTTATGAATGATTTAACCCTTTCTTTCATAGATACATCTTTATTGCATGGGGGAACAGTTTAGATCCAGATCAGCCGGCACATCTGTGCCGTCTGATCAGGATCTAAACTGTTCGCTTTTTGATTCATTAGGTTATTTCTGACCAAAATGTGTAATGATGCGTATATATGGAATAAAGGGTTAAAAATGTTTCCATCTAAACAATCACAAGGGTTTGATTTTAAACAGAAAAAAATAAATATCTGAAAGTTAAGAACAGAAAACCTAATTATATATATCAAGAAACAAATTAACTGCTGTAGCACAATATTTGATGAGAGTTCTTATTGATTTTTAACTACTGTAAATTACTTTTAACTTCTTTTTAATGTATCAATACAAATCTGGTTTAAATTTCATCATTTCCTGATGCTAACTTAAGGAGGGGATATTATGTCCTTCAATAAGTAATAGACAACATACTTTGATTATAAACTGTGTATTAATGTTCACACCTTCAAGAGCCATTGAAGTATTAAAGTATCCCCCCAAAAGTATTAAAATATACCAGAAAGTTATTTTAATACTTCTTTACACTGCCAGTTATGAATGAATAACAGTCAAAATGTCTTATTACCTGCTATAATTTATTGTGGAGAATGTTTACATTTTTTTCTAAATACATGTGAGTTTTTAAAGTTTAAGTTAAAAGCATAACCTAACATAAATCCATCACATAAGCATAGCAACAGAATACTATATACAGAATGAATTAATGGCTATTAACAATGACAATAACAAGTACAACTGCAAGTGCAAAAGTTCTCGTTAAATTGCAGTGAAAAAACCACTACTATCTTCCGCAGGGTATGATTTTGCTGGCGGGACTCCAAGGTGGACGGTACTCATCTTCTCCTTGTTCTTCTTTTAACTTCTTCATCTTACGCTGATAAGCCTCACGTCTGTCTTGATCCTCCTGTAATATTATACAATATTTATAAACTGGGGTCAACTAAACAATCTACCTGTAAAATTTATTTCATGGCCTAAAATTCTAGCAGTCTGAATTATTATTTGATGTGGATTGGGGTATAATGCCAAATAGCAAACAGTATAGACCTTGATCAGACTGCACAGATGCATAGGCCGAGGTGCTTCTATCCCATTATCCCATGGGATATAGCTGTTATCCCATGGGGAACAGTGTAGACTATGATCAGTCAGAACATCTAAACAATCTGTTTAGAATCTGCACAGTTCACTTTGATTCGTAATGTTAAATATTAACAAAAACAACAAAAATATTATTTAACACATGACTGCTACCTACGAGTTTAGATTATTCTTTTAAAAGGACATCCAATGAATCAATGTTTCATTTTTTGGTAGAAAATTAGAACAAAATATTCTACAACAATATTTGTGGAAGTATTGCAATTGTCTTTCAAATTTCATTTACTATTTGAAAAAAAAAACAACAACAACAAACAACGGAAGTTAAAAGGTTCTTAAGAACCACGATTAAAATAAGCTTGTTCTAAAAAGATATATTACACAATGTACGAAAATATGAGCTAGGTTGCAAAAAGGTTACATTTGACAGAAAAGTACTGTACTGAAGCAATTAAACTGTATAAGATATAAAGACATAAAACAACCCTGTCAAAAAGGTCTGAATGTTATGATACAGATATGACAACATCCTACACAGCAGAAAAGCTAGATCATCCAAGAGGTTGGAAAATGAAGATGGCAGAGTTAATATGAAATTATATTTGTTTACATGGTGACAGTACAGCCCAAATTATATTACTAAATATTAAAAACATTTATGTTAGAAATTACTACAAGTGAAAAATATATACAGCTAACACTTGCTATTTGTCCATTCATGCATCTACTGTTGATTCTGTTTTGCAAGACAACTTGCACAAAAGACAAACTAATAATTCAATGTTGATTGATTAACCAAATTTTAAATATTATAAAACATTTGTGCAAGACTAGCTGTATATTGCTATTCTATTTAACCCTTTACTCCATGGATACATCTTATAATCCCATGTGTGACCAGTGCAGATCCAGATCAGACTGTTTGAATGTGCATGCTGATCTGGATCTACACTGGTGATGTGATTAAAGGTTCACCAGGAGGGAAAGGGTTAAGAGCAAATCAAAGCTAAAAAATATATCTGAGATTGGAAACCATAACTGAGATTGGAAACCAGTCTCAAATCTCAAGCCTCTGAATCAGACTGAGACTGGTTTCCAATCTCAGGTTTATAACCTTGGGCACAAATGTACCAAAAGGAACAATTTACTTGGTAATTTGGTGACCCATTAATACATTGTACAACACTTTAATGTGAAATTTCCTTTCCCAAAATAATGTGCCAAGCTCATTTGCACATTCTAAACTATTCCTTATGGTAGTGTTTCTTGCAGTAAAGTTTTTTCTCGAATGAAAATAAAATTAATTTACATGAAAACAAAAAAGTACCCATAAAGCTTTTCAGTAATCCAATAAAATTGTAGACATAAAGAGCTGGAATAATTTCACTCTAAACCTTTATTTGTAAGTCATTGTAATGGTGACAAACTCTGAAGAAGGCCAGATTACATGTTCTAGTATGCAAAATAAAATGCTCAAACTATTTCTGTTATCTCATGTTTATCTCCTGTTTAGAAACAATCAAAGACTACAGAATTATGATTTTTGAAAGTACAACCCCAACCCCCAACAAAAACTTTGATGTAATAAACACTTGTGCTGACATATTAATAAAAAGAAATTAAGATAATTTTCACACCATAATATAGAAAGTATCTATCTTCCGCATGGAATAATTTTGCTAGCCGGGCTCCAAGCCGGCTTGTAATCTTCATAAAATTCTGTATCATGTTGCCGTCTTTGCTTCATTGCATCTATTTCATTCTGTTTTTCCTGAATGTAAATGGTTTTATATTCAAGTTTTTTATTATAACAAATATCAGTAACATTTACAGTTTACACATCTACGTCTAAGATTCTTTTTGGCCATTGTGAACACATGGAAAACTGACCAATCACAATCATTATGTCTTTCGATAACAGACCTGGGGTAATCGTAATTAGTAATTGTAATCAGCTGTAATGATTACATTGTTTCCAAGTAATCAGATGTAATGATTACATTGGCTACATCTGATTAAAATTACTGTAATTTAATCAATTACAAAAGAAAAATTGCCTGTAATCATGATTAATTTCTGATTACATTCTGATTACATGTACGTATATGAAGTTTATCTTAACAATGAATGAAAAAGTTTAAAATTAAACAGAGTAATGAAAAAACAACATGCATCTCTGAATATGTTGTTGTTTTTAATTTTAACCTACATCAAAATTGAGCATACCAACAATGTATCCACACCAACAGTTTAAATTATTGTTTAAGAGGGCCATATCAAGCCTCAGGGAATATTATGACAAGGATAAGAAATACATTATTACAAAATGTATTGACTCCAATAATTTGAGTGATCAATATATTCTCACCTACAACTGAAAATTGAAAGGTGTCAGTGTTTTCACCTGCAGATTTATAATAGGTGATTAAAACTATTTTCCAATTTAGGTAACAGTGAGATCAAAGATATTTGTTTGTCATTTGTTTGTGAATATATAAAATTGGTCATTCCATGTCAGTCATGGCAGCAAAACCTATGGAGCCATTTTGTGCTGCCTGAAAATGCAGAAGGTTATTTTAAAGGAAAATGCAACTACTGTGCTACAATAATATCTGGGCACAAAAAACAACCTCAAATTTCATTACACATTTAAATGTAACTGGTAGTTTGTCAATACCGGTTACTATTTAGAATATATAAAACTATATAAAACTTCCAACAACAGAATGGTAACAGCTTTAAAAGACTCCGTAGAGAAGAGATTGGTTTCATATGAAAATAATGATACACTTGTGATGGCAGCAGCATTAGATCCAAGGTTTAAATTGCGCTGGTGTAGTCCAGATAAACTGTCAAGAACAGAGAGAACTGTGGAATCTATCCTCAGTTCTTACACACCTACGGATGTCAGTGACTTTGATTCAGCATGTAAAAATCCATCTGACGATTCTTTTTCACCTCCAAAAAAATGGAGTAGATTTGATTTTTTAGAGAAACAAAGAAAAAGGAACTACTCTGGTGTAAAAAATGAACTGGAAGATTATCTCTCTTCACCCTGTATTGACATGAAAGCTAATCCATTAAAATTCTGGAAAAACAGCAGAGTATCCATCTCTGGCACCACTGGCAAATAAATAATTGGCCGTTCCTGCCTCTTCAGAAATAATCTTTAGCATTGCAGGCAGAATATTTAGACAAGACAGATGTTCTTTAAAATCTGAAACATTTGAGCAGTTGATGCTTATTAAATACAACTCTTGTGTTGGCCTCAAAATTTAATATCATGAAAAATTAGCAAAATGTTAGCTTGTATGTGTATCTTTACATATCTATAACTATTCAAAAACCTATAAAAGGTAGTATGAAAGTCATTTATTCAATAGTGTTAAAATTAAAATGTGTTCATTAAAGTTCTTTAGAATGTATAGACAATTATGTTCTTTGTAAAATTAATGAAAGATATGTTTCTAAATCTTCAATATGAATTGGTGTGTACATGTAATCAAATGTAATCAAAATGTAATCTGATTACTTTACCAAAGTAATTGTAATTTAATCATTACATTTGAAAAATAAAGTAATTGTAATTTAATCATTAATTTAAATTAGCAAAGTAATTGTAATTTAATCATTACATTTTCCCAAGTAATTGCCTCAGGTCTGTTCGATAACTGTTCATCATATGATGCTGTGGCAATGACTGTACCTATAATACTAAATTCCAGAATGACTATATAAAGTGCAGTTAAAACCAGATTGTATATATCATTTCTTATATGTCAGTGCTAATTTTGCATGTATGTGATGTTCTGTTCTGATATTGTAAAGCGCAACCAAATATTGTATACATTTTTGCGCTATATAAATGCTTTGTATTTGTATAAATTTGTATTTTTAAAACATCCACGAAGTATGATCAACAAATATCAGTAACTTATGCAGTTTACACCACTTTGTCTGAGGTCCTTTATTGCCATTGTAAAAGCATTCAAAACTTATCAATCACACTTTGTAACCACTCAGGAAGAAAACCTTTGGTCATTTAATAACTGTTGATCATACGATTTAACATCTACAGTGTATGTTCAACTAACAAAACTCATGAGTATGACATTCTGTACTCACATTCTCTTAATACATGTATGTTTGTTATTATTTCATATTTCTGGACAGAAAGCATTTGACTGAACTATATTTAATGTGAAATAGCGTTTTCTTGTATTTTGTTTAGAAAAATCAAAATAGAAACCAAATTAATTATCAGACTGGTATTTTTTCTCAGTTCATGCTAGTATTAATAAACATGAAAACTGTATTCCAGATTAAACATGCATGCATAGGAAACAGATGTAAAAAACATACAAAGATTATTAAATTCTTCAAAATCACATGCAGATTTATGAATGTTTACATAAATGTCTTCATAGTACACATGTATACATAAGAGCTGATGAACCTATGTGCATACAGGAACCAGAATTGGCAGACCTTCATAACATTGCTTCCAAAGAGCAACAATGCAAGCCAGTGTTTAAACAGGGAGCAGATATTTGCATTCATACTAATGGACATGTTTAAGACATTTATGCCAAAACAAATTTTAGTAACGTATCTCAGGGACTGCGGAAATACATAAATCAATCACAACTCCTTTACTTAAATATTTAATTACTTATATCTAGAGTGAGGAAAACCTATTAATTTCACATAATATAGCTCAGCCCATTCACAAAAACAATATATAGGTTGCCACCAGATCCCTTACCTTTCCCCCCTCAAAGACAATTAACCCTTCATTTCACACACATTTTTTATTCTACCTTGGAAAAAAATCTAGGTCAGAATGGCCCAAAACCATAATGGCCTGGTACACAACGGTGCAGTTCAAAACCGCCCATTTTTTGATAAGCCAATTGTTGTTTATCTTTTACTTAAATGTATGTATAAAAAGTCAATTATTTTCTTTATAAACATGGGCGGTTGTGGTCAAAAGGTAGGTCTTTCTGGACCAACCAATTATAAAACTGGGCCATTCTGACCTGGACTCTCTAGATACTCAACTCTCCTCCACAACCCCAACTCCTCAGACAAACATGTGAGTAGAAGACAAGCCTACCTTTTTCTTGAGCCATTATGACACACTGAGATTCCTCCACTACCTCAACCCCTAAGAACAAACATGTGAGTGGAAGATAATCCTACCTTTTTCTTGAGCCATTCATTGTACTCTTTCCTGGCCTCCTCCTCCTTCTGCTTCTGTGTCTGCTGTAACGTCTTCTGCATCATCCTCTTCTCTTCATGCTGCTTGTGTACATTCTCCTTGATCTTTTCATCCTTCTTTGTTTTCCTGAAAAAATCACAATTTAACCATTATAGTATTAAAGACTGAGTAAATTAGGATTTCTTTAAAATAGCATACAGTCTTAAACAACTGCTAAAAAGTACACCCGCTAAAATGCAAATATATTATTAAGTTTGTGAAATTTTTATTATTACCAGCCATTACTGCAGAGTGAATGGGGCAATATGGCTGGTGATAAAATATCAAACTTATCTGAGATGATATGTCCATAAATTTTCTGAAGATGCTTCTTGAATATTCAATGAATCGGTTCCAGTTAGAGAGCAAACTTTGCTATAATACATAAATCAAACAACATCAATAAATAGGCCACAACTCCAGTTACTGGAACAATCTAACTGGTTATGGAACCTGGCTGGAATATAAACATTCTGATCAAGTTTAATGACTGCTAGATAAAGAGATACCAAGTAATAAAGTGAACATTTTGAATTTTAATAACGAAATAATTGCAATAATAGGAGATTAGACTTTATACTAACAATGGCTACTTGGTTGGTTATCAATTTTTGCTGTAAAAGTCCCTTACCATCCCCTAAAAGCTGTTTCATTCTGTTTTTCTTTTTCCTGTTTCACCATCTTTTCTTGTTGCTGCTTCCTGTGCTGTTCCTCGACCTTTTTCTTATGTGTCTCTATCAACCTTTCATCCTTTGTCTCTTTCCACTTCTCAAAATTCTGTACAATTTATGCAATCACAATTTTAACATTGGTAAACAAACTCGGTCTTTTCTCCCAAAGCCATTAATTTTACTTCTACACCAATACAGATCACAATGGCAAATATATGTACATGGTTTCAATGCTGTAGTACAATTTGTTTGAAAGTCATTAGATTTTATTTTAGTTTGCAAACAAACTTTCACCTTAAGAGGGCCATTTTTAGATAAAAATAAAAGTTACAGTGAGGTTTCCAGCATAAAAGCTTGGGATATGATGGTGAACAAGGGTGCCAGTTTGCAAGGTGTAGCTATTATAGTTTGTAAGATTCCCCGGTATACATGTAATAAGGTCGCAAGCAAAGTTATAACCTGAAGTGGGATGGCAACACCAACAAAACATAAATAGAACAACATAGCATATTCTTCTAACAGTCAAGTTAAAAATACACCCAGAAGAATATGCTCAAACTAACTGATAAGTTCAATACATTTATTTAAATAAATGAATTCAAGTGAATAAAGGCCAATTAAAGTTATTTACAAGAATCCAGGGGACGTTTATTTAGCATGACTATTATGAAACAAGAAAAACAACCTTCTTGGCATCTTTCTTCTTCTCCAGCTCTTCTCTTTCTTTTTCTTTCTTCTTCTTTTCTTCTTCTTTAAGTTTCTGTTTCTTCTCCTTTATGAATGTCTCTTCTTTCTGTTTCATCCAGGCATTGTAGGATGCTAGTGACTCAAGTTTCTTGTCTTGTTCTTCCTTGAAAGTGAATACAATGTGAACATCAGTGTCCAAGATCATAAAACTAAGATTACAGACCAGTCTCAAATCTCAAGCATCTGACTGTCTGAAATGGCAACCAGTCAGATGCTTGAGATTTAACCCTTCACTCTATGGGATATGGCTTTGATGCATGTGCAAACAGTGTAGATCTAGACCAACCAGCACATTCATGCCATCTGAGCAGGAACTACTAGTACACTGTTTGCTTCTTGATTAATTCTGTTTTATCTAACCAAAAAGTGAACAGTGTAGATGCTGATCAGATGACATGTTTTCAAATCAGCCTTAGTAATCATCTATCTTAAAATATATTAATGTGGAAATCCCTAGACTGATACATAAATGTGTTAAAGACAATAATGAAAGACGCAAAACCTTGAAATGTTTTGTCTATGACCATGATTTGCATCAGCATGGTTTAATCAAATGCCTAGTCAAGGAATTTTAAGGCCCAGAAACAGTTTTACAATATCTTGCATTTATTCCCCTTAACAAAGTACATTTTATATTTTAAATTATTTGATCATATCAAATACAATCTATACAGAATAACCTTAATAGTATGTGCTGGTTGTATTTTGGAACATATCAGGATAATTTTACACAAATTTACATATTAATGTATTTTTGGGGCTAAACTTATTGCTGCACAAACACTACTTACTCCTGACAAGCAATTCAGTTACCATTGTGCAGGAAAAATGAAATCATAACTATATTTCCAATTGTAATATAAGGTGTAGTATTTGCATTAAATGTCAAGATCAAACAATAAGTCTGCTGTAATTTTATCAATAACATAGAAAACTATGAAACCGTAAATCAGTTTTATTCTAATGCATTTATGACAGTGAAACATAAAAAAACATATGCAAACACCAAAAAAATTGTCGCAAACCTTTTCTTTCTTTTTCTTTTCTTCCTCTTCCTTCTTCTTTTGCTCGAGAGTTTTCTGTTTTGTTTCTTTAGATTTGACTTTTCTCCATTCCTCGAAGATGGTCTGTCTGATGGACAATGTACTGTTAAACATGTCAGCTGACTGCTCTGTTGATGCCGAGCTAGGTCGTGATCCCGGCAGAGTATGTCGGGGTTTGGGGCGCAGCACTTTCTCACTTGTTCTATAACCAGAAAAAGCAGTTCTTTAAATAAAATGAACTTATTTTCTATTTCATTTTCATGCCAGTACTTGATTTGATTTGTTTTTTAAAGGCATTTAAATTACCGGTATTTGTTTGTTTGTTTTTTTAACTGAAGAATCATTTTATTGCCACAGTATTATTATGCTGTTTTCAGGAAGAATGCTAATTTTATTGTAAATGACATTATAAAGAATTTGAGAAAAAGAAAATAATAATGTGCCCAACATAAAACAAACTTTATAATACAGATTTGTTTTATAAAAAATCAAAATAAGAACTTAAGATTTTGCCTGTGGGTAGTAGATGTAATAGAAGTAACTGCTACACTGGCAAAGCCATAATGTTATATTTCCCATTTAAGTATGGTGATCAGAATCTGAACTGCTTCTTTGACCGAAGAAATAAAAAAGCAAGTGGTGCAGTTCCTGATCATACCAAATGGATGATGCCGGCTGATCTGGATCTACAATGTTCGCGCATGCCATAAAAGTGATTATTATACCTCAATTTCATTTACAATGTTAATCTTCCATAGGCCACCGTGACATAAGTACTGTCAAAAAAAATTTACTGTCAGAAAAATACTGTCACCCGCTACCATAGTTACGGAATGTTCGAAAATTATACTGTATCATTCGCGCATGCGCAATATCTATCTTTACATTTCCGTTGTAAACAGACGACAATAATGTCAAGCAGCAAACGTTTTTCTACCATAAACGAGGCAGATTTAAAGACTCTGGATCAAGAGAAAGACTCAAAAAACACGAAGCGTGTTGTGAAGCATGGGGTTAATTTGTTTAGCGAATTTCTTCGGTCAAAAAACATGGAATTAAGTGTAATTGTGGAAGATTGTTCATGGTTTGAATAGTTTTTCGGTATAATAAAATAAATGTTACATGTCTGACAGGGTGACAGTAAAATTGTCAACTTTCGAAAATACTGTCAACCGAGGCGAAGCCTTGGTTGACAGTATTTCCTCAAGTTGACAATTTTACTGTCACCCTGTCAGACATGTAATATTTATATAATATATGGAGGTAAGGGTTAAAGAGATGACATTACCTAGCACTAGCAGGTCTGTCCTTGGTGAGGAGTTTAGGATCTGTTTGAGCATCTTCCACCCGAGAGATAATATCATCAGCCTCCTTATGATCACTTCTCTGGTTCTTTGAACTACAACAACAACAACAACAACAGTTTTATTATGTCAGGAATGGTTATGCTATTACTGTAACATTATGCTGATTTGTACGTGACTGCCGTGCATCACCGTACCTTTGACTCTCACGAACATAAAATTCAAAAATGCGGTCTTAAGATTTAGAAATTAATGTTACTTAAATTTTAAAAAATACATGAAAATTTGATTAACCACAATAATATTATTTTACATTTTCAGTCAAATACATTAGTTTTAACCATATTAACTGCTTAGCACAGCTTGTGTCATATCTGCAAGCAGTGTTGAGTCTGATAAGCCGGAACATTAGCACTGTGGGATCAGGGGTCCACAATGTTGGCTGTTTACAGTAAAACCAGCCTTAATATAAGACCACCACATAACAAGACCAGTATTTCAATGTTCTGCACTATTTTTCATTCCAAAATGAAGCCTGCCTCATTATAGAGGCCACTTTTGTCACGTTTACTCTATAGGATATGGCTGTCTTCCAATGGGCGAACAATGTAGATCAAGATCATGCTTGCTGTCTGATCACGATCCGCACTGTTTGCTTTTGATTCATAAGTTTATTCATAAGCAACCAGTATAGATCCAGATCAGATGGCAATGATCTGCATCTACACTGGTCACACACAAGATAAAACCTGTATATATGGAGTAAATGGTTAATAGGGAGGTCTCATTGTAGTTAATGATTTTAGTTCAGACACTTTTGTAAACCAATAAATGTAGATAATTAGTTATTCTTGGATTAAGATGGTATTTCAGTAACTATGCACAAGAAAAATCTTCGGTAAATAACTTACGCGAGTCGTTGTTCCCGCTCCTTCAATCTTTCAGTCTCTTTATCAGGGTCTCTGTCCAGTTCGAAGCACACAGAGCTCTGATCACTGGGGATTTTCTTGGTTTGTTCATCTCGACTCGACATTTCCAGCATACTAGGCTGTTCCACTTGTGCTAAAAAACAAAAGAAACACATTTGTGCAGCACCAACACATAGTTTTCTCTCTTAAAAAAATTAACATCATTCCTTGAAATGAGGACACTATGTTAAGCACATGACACTTTTTATGCCAATTGGAATTTTTCTTCTCAAAAGATGGAAGTGTAGCTTATCAAGAGAAATGTACAAATACATTTTACAACATTTCTGCTAGCCTATCAAGTATATTGAGTATAAGGAATAAATGACATTTTGGTTAAAATCTGTTTCCAAAATCTGGAAATGTATCCAAATTATTACAAAAAAAATAGTTTTATCAAGCAATTTGTATCTTTTATAAACATATTTTCCTAAATACTTATTAACTGTTATATGTTTTGTCAATAAAATCATATTTCAGTATAAAACATTACATTTGTAATTTTACAATGTTATTTTTCCTTACTTTTTTGCATTTAAACAGAATACTTTACTATCAAACAGACTTACACATTCTCAAATAATATCCATATAATGTTTTCACATCACAAACTTTATTATCTTGTTTAGTAAAGATTCCTGTAGAGTCAACATACACTTTAAAATCATTATACAATGAGGCAAAACGATGGTTTAATGTTTCCCATCTGTTCAATTTCATTGTGTATAGATGCTATTACAGTTTTTGGTGTTAGGCACAGAAAATAAATGAAAGTATATAAATCTCCAACATACAAACTGTGAAGCTAAATGTGTGAAATACAAGTACAATCATGTTCAACTATGACATGTGCTCTTAATGTTTGCATGTAGGTTAATAGGGTTTGTTGCACATACATCGATGTGTAATTAAAACCGTGTAACACATAAATGAGAATTTTTATGTGTTCATACATATTTTACACCCATTAAATCAATGTAACTTCTGAAACTCAGGTCAGTAAATTCCCCATTTGGTGTAGAATTTTCCCACTATTGTACTCCAGAAATAATTTTAAAATGGTCTGTTTGTCATAAAATGAAAGTTATCTATCTAATTTTCTTGCCAATTTCATTCTTTATCTTTAATGCCTTTGCACATTTTTTTGGTTGACAAGTATTATAGAATTAATGATTACATTGAATAATGCGATTTTGAAAGTAAACTATTAAGTTTGTGTTTGGTTTGCTTTATGGAACATTTAAGATATACTCACTGTACAATAAAAGCAGCAAGTTACACCAGGCATTTTTTAAAACAGGGCAGTAAAACTATGTCACTTATACTTTGTGGATAGAGACACAAAGGTTGTTTTTTTTTCATCTATATTTTGACATTTTTGCCTTAAAACGGATAAAAGTGTGACACTTGAGTGCTAAGGATATAGGATTAAGGTGTACCATTGATCTCCCCTGAGATAGAATCTTGTGACAAGGATTTCTTCAGCACCCCCTTTCTCTCCAGTGATTTGTCCTGTGCTGGTCTCATTTTAGGCTTTGGCTTATCAGCTGTAACTTCTGTCAGGAAATCAAACAGTCCCGGCTCTTTCTTCGGCTCCTCCTTCTCTGAAATTTTCTCTATAAAAATATAATTACATGAGGTATCAGGTGTAGAAACCAAGTTCTTTACAAATGGACGGATAGACAGGATAAAAAATTTACATGACGTTAAGAACAATGTCTCATAAATCCCTCCGACTTCATTTCTAAATGAGGTACAATTAGTGACTTCTTTGGAGAGTTTTATTTGCTTTAACCCTTTCCTCCATACACACGCCTTTTTACGCATGTGCAACCAGTGTAGATCCAGATCAACCAGCACATCCATGACGTCTGATCAGGATCTGCACTGGTCGCATTTTGGTCAGAAATAACCTAACAAATAAAAAAGCGAACAGTTTAGATCCTGATCAGACGGCACTTAAAAGGTGTATTTATGGAGGAAAGTTAATAAAAATCTGGAAACTAACCTTTAGAATCAGCTTTGGAAAATCTTCCAGTAGGTGTCTGCCTTCCAGTCGGTGTCTGCCTTCCAGTCGGTGTTTGTCGTCCTGTCGGTGTTTGTCGTCCTGTGGGTGTCTCCTTGCCTGTTGGAGTCTTTCTTCCGGTTGGTGTGGCCTTCTGAAAGCGTCTACGATCTCTTGTTGTGGGTTTTTCCTCAGGTTCATCATCAATTGCTACAGGCTTTTCTTTTCTTCCAAAAATGTCCACTTTGGGTTTTGGGCGTTCTGACTTAGGTGATTCTAGGGAAAGGGACCTGTAATGCAAAAAAAAAATTATATTTTTCACTGACCATAGAATAACCTTTACCATTTACTTAGCAACTTACTTTCTTTTTTTCAATACTTATGAACCTTGGTGCAGTTCAATTGTTTAAGTACAATAAACAGAAAGTATTGCTTTAAATATATATCTAGATTGGGAAACTAGAAGATGTATTCAGTTACAACAAATGTTAGATAATAATGATCATGTTCATTAAAATACTGACTTTCTTTAACCAAGACAACTTAAAGGACAAAGCACAAAGGGAATAGATAACCAGGGGTCCATTTGACCCGGGAGATGACCCTTTGAATTTTGAAATTTCCAATAACCCTCATTTTGACCCCTATGACTAGTTTGAAGGGTCATTTTTTCCTGAAATGAGGCTTATTTTGGCTTTAAATTGACAGAATCCTATAAAAATTGATCAAAATGACCCTTGAGATTCAGCAGCTTGTGGAATCCCTGGATAACAATAAGTAATCACCAAAATACTGAAAACCAGTCTTCTAAATACAGTATACTAAAGTAGTGATTTTCAGTTACATGTTTAATTCTATTATACCTTGGAGAAGAATCCCGGGACTTTAATTTTGTTTCTTTAGGACTGGATCCCTGTCTAGATCTGGGTATAGGTCTAGGGCTTTCTGTGATTGGTTGGAGGCCGGTATCCACCGGCGTCTTTCTTCCTCCTCGTTCTGAAAAATAACAAAAACCTCTAGGTTCACAGATCTACCTAAAAATTTAATGAAAATTGTGAGTTGGGGGAGGTGGGGGGAGGTTAAAGGTTGGCTTGTCTCAATATTTCTACATAAATTTCTAAGTAGGGCTAAACAAATGATTAAAAGTCCAAAGCCATTGTATATTTTTACAAGCCTTCCCTAAGACTGCAGAAGTATAATTATACACATTTCACCATCTTCAAATATGAACACATGACACCTGGATCAAAAGTCTGGCATTGTTGAACACTATAGGATCAAATTCAATAAAAGCTTACTTGTCAATAGGATCAAATTTGGCTTACTAAACAAGACCTATTTTCAAGGTCAGCACTGTGTGATATCCTTTCATGGTTCCCAAACACAATTATATTCACAGAATTTCTAACTAGGGCTAAATAAATGTTAAAAGGCTAAAGCCATTTGATAATTTTACAGTCACAGAAAGCCAGGTCCTCAGTTCAAAGCCTTCCTTTAAGACTGCGGAAATATATATACTGATTTCACCTTCTTTGAGTATGAACAAATGGAATCTTGATCAACAGTGTAGGGCATTGTTGAGAACTGTGCAGAATCAAATTCAACAAGGCAGTCAGAAGTACAGCAATATCACCAACTGCGTTTGAGAATGTTGAAAAGGTTATTGAAACATAGGTTAATCACCTCAATCAGAACAACATTTGATCTAGGTTTCATGAAATTTCTTCCAGGGTTTTGAAGTCATGGAGCGTACACAAAATCCAGGTGCACACGCAGACAGACAGACAAACAAGACTTACTTTCAAGGTCAGCACTGGGTGAGGTCCTTTCATGGTCCCCATAAGGTGATTTCCGGAAACTGGGGGCTTTCCAGTCCTTCTCTTGAGGAGGTAGTTGGCTGATAAATTATATATCATAGTTTAAATTTTATATTAATGTTTTATTTTTTTTACATGATAAAATAAATTAATTTTCTTATGTACTGGGAGACAGTTGTGTACAGTTGAACTTTATTCAGTTTTAAGATCTAAACATTTTTCAAAATTCTTGATAACTTTAGTCATATAATATAATATATAATATAATAAATCAAGAAGTCATAACAATTCAAATATTCCAGGCTTACATATCAAGAAAATTAACATCAAACAATTCAAAAAATTGTCACTACATTACAAGTCCACATAATAAATTTTGAATGTTTTTGTTGATATTCAACCCTCTACTCCACATATACAACTTTTCTGGCATGGATTAACAGCAAAAATTTAGATCAGCCAGCACATATATGTCATCTGATCAGGATCTACACTGTTCGCTTTTTTGTTCATTAGGTTATTTCTGACAAAGAAGCAAACAGTTTATATCCTGATCAGATGGCCTGCATGAGCCAGCTGATATGGAACTATAGTGTTTGCACATGCGATAAAACCTGTTAAGACTTGAACACTTCAAATGATATAGTAAATTCTTCAATAAAGTTACCTTTCATTGGTCGGTGTTTTCCTTCCAAAAATCTTCTCCTCAGCTGTCAATTCCTTCTCAAAGGGGCCCGGAGATTTTTTTCCGCCAAACAACGATTTTGGCAATGATGTTGCCGAAGTAGATGACGGTGAAGGTGAGGTTCTCCCTTTAGCAAACAGATTCTCCTCAACTGGCGACTGCCGTAACAACTTCTTGTCCAGCGGAGAAGTCTGGGATCTACCACTTTGTGGACTACCGAACATCTGGTCAATTTCACTTTTTGAATGTTGTTTGGTGAATCTTGGTGACTCGTTTAGTGGTGGTGTTTTACGCAATGAAGACATGGAATCTTTTTTGGACTGGGTAGACTTGAGCCACTTGTTGGCATCAGAGGCTCGCATTGTTTCTCCAAGGTCAGGCTGACCTCGGCGCTTGGCTGAACTCGGACGGTCTGTTCTCTTATGCTGCATTCTGTAGTTCATGGTGAGACCTAGACATGAGGTAATAACAACATCAAACCATTGTAGACATCAGGAGACATTTGCTGAAATTTATTCTTGAAAAAATCTACAACATGTTCATGTAAATACTCCATTGTCCATGTGCATAACTTGATCGTAGGTCCTGTTCAATAGGTAGCAGTATACACTATACAAACATTAATCTAACCGGAGACCTTTAGCAAGTCTTACAGGATTTGTGCACATTGCTGTAGTATATGTCTTGTAAGTTTTTTAACAAAAATCTATCACAATTTCATACCTTAAATAATTTGTCAAATTCAATGCAATCCAAATTGCTTGACCCATTTCCTACTAAACACAGAAGTAAGTAGTGTAAACAGAGAATGGTCTATATTTCCATGTAGTCTGATCAAATTTTTTTAAATGGTTGACTTTTCATCCAGTAAATTCTTGGAAGATGTCAGTGAGCACAAGAACACAATAACTTTAAAAAAAAGTTTTGGTGCATCACACAAAATCTGTGAAGTTATATTTTCCTTTTAAGTTGATGTTTTGTCCGAGTTTGCACAGTTATATATCTAGTTTGCACAGTAATATATCTGACAGCCATATGCCTTTTCAGTTGGAAAATGACCCGAACCTTTAGGATAGGTGATTATATATGCATTTAAGATCAGGTTTAGAACTAAATTGTATCAATGAGACTTGCCATACGCAGATACCATATAAACCTTTATTCCATGTGTACATCTTACATTTCATGTGTAACCAATGATGATCCTGATAAGCCTGCAGTTTTGCCAAGTCTGATAAGGATCTAAAATGTTAACTTTTAGCAGTGTGGTTAGAAGAAAATATGAATATTATCTTAAGAAATATAAGACTGATAACAAAGAAATTAAGCAGTCATCATTAACTCACTGTTTTCTTCTTCGCTGTCTAGTCCATCATCAAGCCCCTCAGATTCTTCGCTTGTTACATCAGCAGTGAGGCCCATCTTCTTTCTGTCCCGCATCTTCTGTTTTAGTTCACTCTGGAATGAGTTAGCGAGCCTCTCTCGCCTCTGCTTCATAGGCAGGTAGGGGGCATCAACAAAATCCATCTGCAAAAATGCAAACACAAACTAACAACATATTCTATACAGTGCACTTATAAATTCTGAATTAGAAATCTGAAAAAAGTAAAATATTGAATGTTTTCAGGTACTATTAACTTCTATTACCAGAAACTGGCCATAAATTTTCCAAGCTATCTAAAACCATGGTACATAAGACACTGCACACAGCACCTCCCCCCCCTAAGTACGTATGATGCAGACAATTGTAGACACTTGTTCTCACCACATTTCTGTCTTTTGGTATAAACTTCCACATCACATAAATGTATGCATTATGTATGTAAAACAGAATGTTCAGAGAAGAATCTCATGTGAATCTGATTAGATTCCCTCTATAATGCAATATTGATTATATTGTGATATATTTTTTATTTCATTGTTAATTGTGTACACTTGATCTGAGCATATTATGCCACCATAATCTGCAGTGATTTTCAGACTAGCCTGTGTATTAAAATCAAGCTGCAGCACAAGACTTTATTCTGTGAGTTTAAGACAAAAAAATATGGTATATGGAACTAATGGATGATACGGCCCATCGCTGATATGGCCCAGAACATATGGCCACCACTGACAGACCTTACAGCCCAGAACAGCAGACAATATGGACCATCTTTAAAAATACTTTCTCATTCCAATTTACGAAACAAGAAAAGTCGTCGCCACGCGCCGAAAACCAGGTTTTCATTTAATACTTATACTTTTGTAAAGAAAATATCTGATATAAAGAAACTGAACTTCTTTTTTTAGCAACAGTGACCTTGATCTTGATCACAGACTTCTGAGTAGAAATCCCGAGTTGCGTCTTGGTATCAGCTACCCAAAGAAAGTTTGGTGTCAATAGATCACAGCTAACCCAAGTAATAAGGAGAAACCTAAATTTCTATTTTTAGCAAAAATGACATAGACCTTTATCACAGACACCTGGGTATCAATCCTATGTAGCGTCTTGATATAAGCTACCCACAAACCAAGTTTGGTGTCAATAGGCCAAAGAAAACTCAAGCTATTGAGCAGAAACTGAATTTCTATTTTTAGCTACAGTGACCTTGAGCTTTATCACAGGCGCCTGGGTAGCAATCTCAAGCTGCATCTTGATATTAGATACCAACACTAAGTTCGGCATAAATATACCAAAGCAAACTCAAGTTATCGCGGGAAAACTGACTTTCCATTTTTAGGAACAGTGACCTTGACCTTGATCACAGATACCTGTGGCAATCCCAAGCTGTCTTTTGATATTAGCTACTCATATACTAAGTTTGGCATCCAGAGGTAAAAGCAAACTCAAGTTATTAAGGGTAAGCTAAATTTCTATATTTAGCAAGTGACCTTGACATTTATCACAGACACCTGGGTAGCAATCGCAAGCTGCCTGTTGATATAAGCTACCCACAAACCAAGCTAAGCGTCAACAGGCAATTTGGCATCAACAGATAACATTCACAAAATACTTAACAAAAAATCTAAGTCAAAAAGGGGCATAACTTTTGCAAAACACAATCAAAACCCCTATGAAACTTGACCTGATAATTGGTACTGTGATGTCAAACAATAATGTAAAGTTTTAAAGCTATACCTTGAATGGTAACTGAGAAAAGACAACTTTCACAAAAAACTTAACACAATTTTTAAGTGAAAAAGGGACATAACTTTGTCAAAATACAGTCAGGGATAATGAAACTTGTCCTCATAATTGGTTTTGAGATGTCAGACAACTATGTCAAGTTTCAAAGTTGTACCTTAAACGGTTACTGAGAAAAACACAAATTTCACAAAAAAACTTCACAAAATTTCTAAGTGAAAAAGGGGCATAACTTTGTCAAAATACAGTCAGGGATTTTGAAACTTGTCCTGATAATTGGTATTGATATGTCAGACAACTATGTTAAGTTTCAAAATTGTACCTTGAACGGTTACTGAGAAAAACACAACTTTCACAAAAAACTTCACAAAATTTCTAAGTGAAAAAGGGGCATAACTTTGTCAAAATACAGTCAGGGATTATGAAACTTGTCCTGATAATTGGTATTGATATGTCAGACAACTATGTTAAGTTTCAAAGTTGTACCTTGAACAGTTACTGAGAAAAACACAACTTTCACAAAAAACTTCACAAAATTTCTAAGTGAAAAAGGGGCATAACTTTGTCAAAATACAGTCAGGGATTATGAAACTTGTCCTGATAATTGGTATTGATATGTCAGACAACTATGTTAAGTATCAAAGTTGTACCTTGAACGGTTACTGAGAAAAACACAACTTTCACAAAAACTTCACAAAATTTCTAAGTGAAAAAGGGGCATAACTTTGTCAAAATACAGTCAGGGAGTATGAAACTTGTCCTGATAATTGGTATTGATATGTCAGACAACTATGTTAAGTTTCAAAGTTGTAACTTGAACGGTTACTGAGAAAAACACAACTTTAACAAAAAACTTCACAAAATGTTGACGCCCGCCCGCCCGCCCGCCCAACGACATACCCCAATCTAATAACCAGAATTTTTCTAAAGAAAACCTTGTTAATAAACACTATTAAATTTCTATGTTTGATATTAGCTAGTATCTGTCAGCACAACATTCTAATTTTCACATTAAAAAAACATAATACATTACAATCATTTAAACATGCTTTTGACATTATACTTTTATAGCATGAGCACAATGAACATTTCCTTTCACTTTTTGATGGATTCAGAAAATTTAATAAATGTACATGTAACTACAGACACTCAGAACACAAAATATTCCTGTTTTCGATAAAAACATATTTCTCTACATATCCTAAATAACTAAAGATTACAATTTACAATGTTCAATGATCATGGAAAAAAACATTCATAGTTGTATATCAAATTTCAAATCAAATAGTGATAGATGCTTTTTTATCTTTCAGTTGACACCAGTAACTATGAATCTGTCTATTTGAGGAGAAAATCTTAATTTATTATCAAAATCCACTAAAATATAGAGAAGACGCTTTTTTTGAAATCTGGGACATTTTGTGTTCCGAGTGTAGCTGCATTTTGAAATACAGATCACCCTTTTATTAGCTGAATTTGGCCTAACTTAATCTTGAGCTCTGTTATAGCCTTACTGACATAACTTATGCCTGAAAAGCACCCCTGAACAGGTGTCTGTGGCCTCAACTGGTTCTACCAGGTACAGATTCACATTGAAGTTAGGAAGTGTCTCCTCGACCCAGAGTCTCCTCGACCGGCTGCTGTTGATAATAAATTGTGTTTAAACATGAACATCGGACGCATCAATCGGGAAAATTAATTAAAAGTTTGGTAAAAATGTTTGTTTTTTCTTTTATGTAGGTGCTTTCACATGCAAAATAATAATGGAAGTAATAGTAGCAGCAATTGCTTGCCCTCTGATGTTTCGGCAATTAAAACTTGTTAAAACTATCAATACTAATTGACATGATTGATCTACTCAGTTTGCAGTTAAATATGTCGCAGCAGCTTTGTTAAATGCCGCCGTTCACAGGGTTGGTAATTAGACTATTGTTTGTTGTTACTCAATAAAATACAACAGATATGTCTCTATCATTTGGATCTTATTAAAATTAAAGAACAATTTCATATTGGCACAATTATTCTGGGTTGATTCTAGATTGGAATTGTATTTTTAAGTGGAATAATAAACACGGATGTCGGAATATATTATCTGTGCTAAAGTTTTTCCCCAGAATTTTCATTCACCAGTTTCAAAATGTCTATCAAATTTCAAATTGGAGAAACTTTTCCGGATTATGATAGTTTGAAAGTAAAAAATGTTAAATACCAAAAACAAGACAATATGCAGTGGTACAAAAGAGATTCAAGATCAGTTGCTGAAGCCAAAGCGCGGGCACCAAAGAAAATCTTTAACGAGGAAATTAAGTTTAGCAATTTGACTTTCAGTTGTATTCACGGGGGAAGGAATTTAAATCATACGGCGATGAAAAAAATAACAAATGAGGTATGTATCTTATAAAATTTGTCATATGCATCGCGGGGACCACGCACGACTATTGAAATGCTCCATTGCAAGCCGAAATTTTATCAAAGTTTTGCACTATATAATACAAACAAAACACGTTAATTAACTTATTACTCACATGAGGATTTACTTACATTAGGAAAAAAATTATCCCCATAAAAATGATCTTCGTTTACAATTCGTTACCGACTGAGTGCCGGGAAATCAGTCGTTTTAGGTATCAAAACTGTTTATTCAAGTGTCACATTTTTAGTTTCTTAAATGAAGTTCAAGTGTTATACTCACATTTGTATGTCACGTGTTCATCCTTTTCTTGAAATAAAAGATTTTCATTCAAGTTTGACGCGTTATTAAACATGTTTATAAGAACATTCAAGAGACAACTCAAAAGTGGTCTTTGAAGACAGGTTGTCTTTGTTCACAGGTAAATTTGTGCTTAAAACCAGTCAGTGGGATAAATACAGTTCAACCTACGCTGACAACCAACTGAAATTTAAGACAACATGTGGATAAAGACCCTTTGTATTTGTGCCATCGACTGATTTAAAGAACATATTCGCCTGTGAATGAAGACCACGTGCCTTCAATTACCATTTTTTATTTCAACTTTTGGAGTAATGCGCTAATAATCAAGATGTATGTTGAGGCATTTTGTGACAGACGGTTGTTAAATGATTTTAAGCTTACATCTAATGCAAGCAAACAGACGCTAAAATATATCAGATTGAAATGACTGAAGATTTCTCGCTAACAATCATTTTGATAGTGTCACTTACAGTGAAGGCTGTAGTTAGTTGGAAGATATTTGAATATAAGTTTGACATGATTAAACAATGTGTCAGCCTAAAGTCCTTTCCTGCCGGGATGTGTGAAATCAGCCCGAGTAATCGTGAATATACATGTTTCTGTCAAAAAGTATGTGTATTGAGAAAAAAATTGTTTTACAACAGTAAAAGTTAAAATAAGCGAAAACTTTTTATTTTTTATTTCCTTTAAAAATAACTTGTAAGTTATCATAAAAATTATCTAATGGTAGTACTTATATGTGATTTTTTTAATTCTTTATCAACCTTTAAATGAAAGCTAACGCCGCAATCCCAATGTTTAACTGAGAAAACTGATAAAGTAACATAAAACAAAATTATTGATGTAGTTTTGTAACACATAAAGTAACTGAATATTGAAAAGTTTGTTTATTAAAAAAAAAAACATTTTAAAACGCGATAAAATTATCGATTGTACGGAAGTACCCACTTCCGTTGTTGAGACCGGAGCCCGGTTGAGGAGACACTTCCTTGAAGTTATACTGTTATAGCAAACATACCTGTGTCCTGTTCACAGTCAAATTATAATCTGAATAATTTGAACACTAACTGAAATAACACGAATGACTTATGTGACAACAATTTTGGGGCATTCCCTCAGTATCCACTGTATGGTCAACAAACGTGTCTGATCTTGCGGAATGACAAATTAGTTTAAGAATAGTTGGGATCACATGGTGTCTCTCAATGATCAGTTCAATATTTTACTTGCCTCAAGGTTTTGTCAATCTGCTTGGTAAATTAAAATCAAATAGGTCCGATTTGTAGAAATTAGACCTTAACAGCTTAACCAAACAAATATATTAGACAGAGTCAATGGTCAGCCATATTGTTTGTTGTTTCCAAGTTCAATAAATAAAACTAACAATGAACGAAATTTTATTATTATACATTATTTTCGATTTTTCTTGTTGTCCTTCTTTTTAAATTTAAAATGTAACCGAATTAATATCTTTTTTCTAGATTTTTGAAATCTTTATTAAATTGTCTAAATGATTTATTATATTTTTTATATTACAAATAAATAATTTCGTTTACGATAGTCTTACCAAACACCCCTGCCATTTACTTCCTGGTTGGTTTGAAACTTGCAAAATAGATTTACCTCAACTTAATCAAGCTTTCTTTTTTCTTGTATCTAAGTCTTATAGACAAATCTTTACTAATGCATACTGTTACAAATACATGTTTTTTCCACTGGCAGTAGAATTGTGGAAATCCCTTTAGGCTGTAGTTGTCATGCAGCCTAATCTTGCAAATGTAAAGAACGCTTTGCATGCAAAAAACATACTATACTCAGGGGCCTCCAAGGCTGAATGGTTAAGTTCAATGGTGAACAACCAGACACCCCTCACCGCTGTGGGTTCAAATGCTCCCAGAGTCCCAGCTAGTTTACAGAAGGTTTGTGGTTCTGCAAAATGCATAGAGGGACACCTGGGTCTCTTCTTCTTCTTCTTCTTCTTCTTCCCGGTAAGAGCTGGGATCTTGTAGACCGTACTTAGCTCTGCGAGACAGAGTATGCGTAATGGCGTCAGTCTCAAAAGATTAAAAATGTCTATTAAAATTATATACAAAACTGTCAATTTGGCTGTATGTTGTCAGGTCACTCCAGCAGGAGGGACCTGAAGGCTTCTTGGGTTGGCGCTGCAACAACAGATGAAGGGAGGTTGTTCCATTCTTTAGCCGTCCTAGGAAAGAAGGAATTGGCATATCTGTTGTCACTGATGCGTTCTTGAAAGAACCTATGGTTGCCTCTTGTGCGTGCGTCACTGCGCTGCAGGTACTTGTTCAAGGGAATGTCAACAAGATTTTTCTCGATCCTGAACATCATTGTCAGCCTTGACTGTCTACGGCGACTTTCCAGTGACTCCCAGCCTAGGTCCGATAGCATATTCGTGACACATCCTGGGGTCCTTGAGTGGTAGTCATTGCAGACATAACGGGCTGCTCTCTTCTGAACGTTTTCAAGGGTTTGTATACTGGATTGGGTGTAGGGGTCCCAGACGGTTGCCGCATATTCAAGTATCGGTCGAACCATAGTCTTGTATGAGGCATCCCTAACCGGTTTTGTACATTCCCTTAAGTTTCTTCTGAGGAACCCAACAGTACGGTTCGCCTTGCTTGCTGTGTTGTTTATGTGAGTCTCCCAAGTGAGTGTGTTGGAGATTGTCACTCCCAAGTACTTACTGGCCTCGACTACCTCAAGTTGGTGTCCATGGAGAAAGTATGTTGTGGGGATTGTTGTTTTACGGCGGTGTGGGGCGATACGTATGACAGTGCACTTCTCTGGATGAAAGCTCATCTGCCATGATTCTTCCCATTTTTCCAGGGCCGTAAGATCATCTTGGAGCTGTTGTCTGTCCCTGTCACTACTGATGGCCTTGAACAGCATGCTGTCGTCAGCAAACAGTTTGGTGGACGATGACTTAATTGATTCTGGTAAATCATTAATATATACCAGAAACAACAATGGGCCAAGGACTGTGCCTTGTGGAACACCAGAGAGGACATCTGCAGTTTCTGACTGGGTTCCATCCAGGACCACTTGCTGGGTGCGATGGCTCAGAAATGACTTTATCCACATTTTGATGCTACCTCTAACCCCGTAATAGTCAAGCTTCTGTAGTAAGCGGTGGTGAGGGACCTTATCAAATGCCTTGGCAAAATCAAGGAGGATGATGTCAACCTGTTTCCCTTTTGCAGTGGTGGAGGCTATCTCTTGTATAGTTGTGATGAGTTGACTCTCACAGGAGCGACGTTTCCTAAAGCCGTGCTGGTTGTCACATAAGACTTCGTGATTGTCAAGGTGAGTCATCACACTGCTGTGTACTATGTGCTCAAGTAGCTTACACATTATTGAGGTAAGAGAAACGGGCCTGTTGTTTGCTGCTTGGTGTCTGTCACCTTTCTTGAATAGTGGCACGACGGATGCTTCTCTCCAGTCGGTTGGTACTTCTCCGGTGTTAAGCGAGTGTTGGAATAATTTTTCAAGGGCGGGTGCTAATTCATTTGCTGCTGTTTTCAGGATGAATGATGGAATTTCATCTGGTCCGCATGCCTTGTGTGTGTTGAGGTTTATTAACAGCTTGTGCACTCCTTTCCAGTCAACTTTTATTTCCTCCATGGTTGGTCTCCACCAAAAAATAGCCATTATAAAATGGCCATTATATTCAGTAACTGAATGTTCGCCTTTAAAGTAGAAGAAGAATAAGAAGTGACTATAGGAAGTGGCCATATATACAGACGTCAAACCCCTGGTGGGGACCTTGACATTCCAGCTTTTTATTCTGGTGGAGGAAGACCCCAGTTGCCCCTCCCGGCATTGTTTCAGGCATGGGCAGGAACCTGGGTAGAACCACCTTCCTCCTGTAAGCTAGCTGGACAGCTCACATGAAAGACTTCGGGATCCCACAGCAGTGATGGGCATTGAGGGGCATTGTGGTTGTCAACCAATGACCTTTACCTATTGTCCACAGATGCCCCCCTCTGTAGATTTGCAGACTGACAGTTTATTTTAGACAATTGTGTCTTTAAACCTACGGGCAAGGGTTGATAAAAGATATCAAAAATTTAAATCTGAAATGCACCAAATTGGGATAAAAAGGAATTAAAACCTACTATTAAAATAAATTTTTAATGAAAAACAAATGCATTTTTTTAAAGAGATCATTATTATGTTCAGATGATTGTGTAGGTATTGCATCATTAATAACCATGTTGCATCAAAGATAGAAGTGTGAAAAAATTATCTCTTTTATAGGTTTCAACATCACTGATCAGTAAAACTGCTTAAAGATTTGTAAATTTGTATATATTTGGCAATATGGATATATCATGTTTTTTCATTTTCATTGCTTTTAAAATTACCACATTAATATAAAAAAATATTTCTAACCACTTGATTGAAGCACAAGTAATTCTACATGTACATAAAAATTTTGTTTTCAGACTTCTACTCTACTTTCAGATGAGACTTTAAAGCCATGGCGGGTATTCGGGTAATAAATATACCAAAAAATGCACATGAGAAACACCTGAAAGTTCATTTCTCAAAACCAAGTCATGGTGGCGGAAGTATCAAGAAGATTTATTATCCACTCACAAACAATGATGCTGTCATACTGTTTGAAGATCGGACAGGTATTAATCAATTGTTAACTCTGACCCATTGAGCAGTATTAACTTAATAACTATCACAATTTATTAGACTGTGCAGAATGTTATGACATGTGAGGTAGACAGAAAACACAGGTTTTGCCACGCATTGCTGCAAAAAATCTTGCCTTTATTTATTTTGTAGTCAACATGGCTGTTCCAACAGCCATTCAAAAAAGCTGTAGTATTACAAATTCTTCTCATAATTTCGGTAAAAATGAGCATATTTATGTGTGTAAATATTAGGACTCAATCAATATTTAATGGTTTTCATCTGGTTATGAAAAACAGTTTGGTTGTTTAACCTAAGGGTTTACACACTTTAAACACTTTAAAGAACCCAACTGTTTTCCATACCAAAATGAAAATTGTCAAATATTGTTTCAATTCTTTAATATTTGGCATGTTTGTTTTAGATTTGCATAAGTTTACATGTTTGTTTTATATTTAGATTCAGTTTATATTCAGCATGTTGATTAAATTTTCAGTTGTTGACAGAGTGTTACATAAGGATCATTTCTTAGCTGATCATCAGTTGGAAGTTCATGCCCTGCCAGAACATATGGTAAACTTATCATTTATGTAGATCGTAATTTTCATTCATGGCATTAAAAATGTTAAAGAGGTCATTAGGCATTACTCTGAGGAAGAATATGTTGATAATTGAAGAAAATGTTTCAATACTATTAGAACATGTACCATTATTTCGCTTCTTTTGTTTTGTTATGGGTATGAATTTTAAATTATTTATGCAATTTGTAATTGCTTATTTGATTTTGTTTCTGTCTTTATTACTGAGGTAATGCATGTTGCCTTTTGTATTTTGGTGTACTGGTATTTACATTTTGCAGGAAAATTTTGCCAAAAATTCAAGGTTGTGTGGAAACACTGCCTCCCTTATTGAATGAAACATATTTCCTAGCAGTTATTGCTATACCGACTGTGTTGCCATTTTTGCTCTACCATTCTAAATAGGGGAACTCATAATCCTACCCACGCCATGTTTGATGGGTGTTTGTAAGAGGTTTTATGCACTTGGTCCATAACGTTGAAACTACAAATGTACTTGAGTTACCAACTTTGAATTTGGATTATATATATATATACCATTATAATCTATATCACGACTAAACAACCCCATAACTCTACTACAATTATTTTACAAGTTATGCCACTTTTTCGCTTTTATTTTGCGGAAAAGTTTTTATGCAGTTGATTGATTAATTTGAAACTACTTAATATATCATCTTGCAGCTTGAAAAGTAAATTCACTGTCATAATCTACATCATAACTTTACCATTTTCAACAATTCACATTTGCCTTAGATGGTTGATCTAAAAATATAATTAACCCATTATTACAAATAGTGTCAAGGCTGTCTTAAATATGATATGCATGTTAACCCTATACTGAATGAGATATGGCTTTTATCCAATGTAGATCCAGATCACCAGCACATCCAAGACATCTGATCAGGATTTACACTGATTTCTTTTAGATTTCATTACATTGTTTCTGACCAAGAAGAAAACATTTCAGATCTACCGTAATCACTCTAAGTATTGGGACAGATAAAAATAATTTAAATTTTTCGTGTCCCAATATTAAAGGTGACAATGACACTATTTGCACTTGCATAATCAGTTAAGCGAGTTATTGACAATAAACAGATCAATAAACAAGAGTAAAATTCTTTGGATAGGGTATATAATTAATTAAAAATGAGACCGATAGCCGTTTTATTTTACAGAGAAGCGTTAGTTAAATAAAAAATAAGTATATCGGTACTTAATATATTCTAATTTTCTTCTTGAATCCCTAATGGTGCTGAACGTTTAAAGTTTTGTTTAAAATACACGGCAAAGTAAGGTAAACTATGCAATAACATTGGAAAAGTTTGAAGAACACGGGCCGACCTGCATAATTACAAGCCCAAAATTTAGGAACGCAAATATACCGTTTCTGAAAGTGTCACAAAACTTAGTGACATGGAAAAATACTGATCATTAAAGTGTCCCAAAATTTAGGGACACAAATAATAATTATTTTCATTAAAAATAAGGGTGTCCCAATATTTAGGGTGTCCCAATACTTAGGGTGATTACGGTAAATCAGATATCAGATGTGGCAGTGGATCTAGATTTACACTGGTAGCCCATGTGATAAAAGGCATATCCATTGAGTAAAAGGTTATTTTATTTCTGAAAATTATTTCATATTTCTGAAGAGTCAGCTTCTGTTGGAATTGTTTCAGTTGTATAATAATTTATTTTTTCTTGCCATGGGTTTATGCATGGGTTAATTACTTCCAGTGTGTGCATAAGTTTGCAGTGTTCACACATACTCTGCAGATAAACATGAGTTAACCCTTTCCTCCATAGATACACCTTTATTGCATGGGCGAACAGTGTAGATCCAGATCAGCCGGCACATCTGTGCCATCTGATCAAGATCTAAACTGTTCGCTTTTTGATTCATTAGGTTATTTCTGACCAAAATGTGACAGTGCAGGTCCTGATCAGACAGCACGGATGTGCCGGCTGATCTGGATCTACACTGGTCACACATGCGTAAAAATATATCAAAGATAGGGTTAATCCTTTATAATGATCTTTTATCTCATGTGAATCCAAGATTGATCCACATTTGATCAGGATCTACAAAATTTTTCTTTAAGATTCATTAAGTTATTTCTGATCAAGAGCAAACTGTGTAGATCCTGATCATGGATGTGCAGGTTGATCAGGATCAATCCTGGTAGCCCATGATATATAAGATATATCCAGTGAAGTAAAGGGTTAATATACATCTGTATTGCATGTGTGAACAGTGTAGATCCTAATCCGCTCGCACTTCAGGATCTACACTGTTCACTGTTAGATTCATTACGTTATATCTGACCAATATGCGACCAGTGCACATCCTGAGTGGACAGCTAGGATATGGATCTACACTGGGATATAAGCTATATCTAGTGAAGTAAATGGTTAACTTTCTTAGTTATATGATTTTGCAGGTTTTCTCCACAGTAGAAGCTAAACTGGACTCTGAGGCCTCCATTATTGTTCAAGTGACTGAATCCCTCTGGGATGAAATGAAGTATAACATGGAAATCAAAATAACAGAGGAACCGGATCAGACATACCGACTGAAGGGAAACTGGTTTCAACTAGAATGGGCCTGGCATTATATAGACTGCTTCATGCAACAACAGGTATCGTTTTAATACAATTTAATTTATTATCCCCTGCCATGTACCTGTAGGGTGATTATAGAAATGGTCTTTGACATCCGTCTCTCAGTCCATCTTTCCTACTGTTTGTCCATCATTGTGTGGGTGCATGCAGATGTTATTAAACCCATAACTTCCTTGGAACTAACATTTGTAATCAGTGTCGACCCAGATTAGCTTGCACATTCTGTGCCCAAGGTTATAAAAATGAGCATGGAAACCAGCCTCAAATCTCAAGCATCTGATTGGCTAAAATGGCAACCAGTTGCCATTTCAGCTAATCAGATGCTTGAGATTTTAGACTGGTTTCCAATCTCAGCTTTATAACCTTCAGCCCTGAGCAGTCTGATCAGGGTCTTCCCCATCTGAAATAATACATTCAGTGACACTGTTCAAAACATCAGTGGCTTAAAAGTTTAGCTTTTTTGAAGACAAGTCATGTGCTCTCAGTTTTGGCATTTATATATTTGGAGGTTAATGTCAGAATAAATTATTTGAATGAAAAATGTGACACAGTTCAAAACTCTGAATACATAGAAATCATTTATTTTAAAGAAGTCTTCATAGTTCAAGTCCTGATGTTAATCATAATGTTGGATTTCAAAGGAAGTTGGATAATAAATACAGATTAACTGTTAAATACTTGGTGATAACAGTAGATTTGTTTCCCTAAAGTGGGGTTTAGAGGAGGGACATTTGAAAGGTAAAAGGAATTTTACAGTATCTATTGTTTTGTTTGTTTGTTGAAAGAATTCTGATCATTGAAATGTTAACAATTTTTCTGCAGGAAGTGATCCAGCACCAGATATCACAGCAGCCCCAGAGATATGCTGGTCAGCCAATGGAAGTCGACCAGAGTGAAATGTCACCAAGAAATTCACTGTCAGAAGTCAACACAGTCAACACAGAGCTTAGAAAAAATATTTCTGAAAGGTCAAGAGCTGAGAGGGAAATTCGTCCCCAAAGCAGAACTGAAGATGAGGACTTGTATGCTGATGATATGATTGCGTCTTTAAGTTACCATGATGATCGTGATATTCATCCAGAAAGGGACTCAAGGTCACCATTTGACATTGACATAGAAAAATCAAAAGAAAGGTCCGATCCCCCTTACAGCATGCAGGTCTTAAAAGATAATATAAGTGATGTTTATAGTGACACAAGGGCTGGTACAAAAGACTACTCATCCATGAATTACCAAGATGAAGATGACTTGGGACTGCAAGGTGTTGGTTACAAGCTTCCACTGGACAGCATGAAAAGTATCACTGACCCAACTCATAAGCATAAGAGATATCAGGATGAAAATGCAACATTTAAAGATTTTTCTGGTCAAACTTCCATTAAACCAGACCCTCATCAGAGTCTCAACAAAAGCTTGAAAAATGAAAGCAGCAGACAAGCAAGTGTACAGCATGAGAAGAACTCATCGTTACAATCACAGTCACCTGGTGCTTCTCCGTCAAAGAGTTCCTACAATAGTCCTTGTTCTGATACAGAAGGATCTGGAAGGTCTGCAAAACCCTCACTAGATGCTGTTGACCAGTCTATGAGTCGTGGGAAGAGTAAGTTTGGAGCTCGGTTAACAAATATACCAAGACATTACACAGAAGATCAGCTTCTTCATACCTTTGACATTCGTGGTCTCAAAATCACTGTTTACTACGGAGACCTTGTTGCCGAGGAGACAGCAGCCATTGTCAATGCAGCTAATGAACATCTAAGTCACTATGGAGGAATTGCTTATATTATTAGAAATGCACGAGGCCCTGAAATGGACGAAGAATGTGCAGAATACATTAGAAACAATGGTAACCTGAGAACAACGGAAGTCACTCACACTTCAGGAGGAGGAAAATTAAACTGTATGCACGTTATACATGCTGCTGGGCCAATGTGGCTCAGCGAACAATATCGAGAAAAGTTCACATTTGAACTAACTCAAACCTTTCTGAATTGTTTGGAGTATGCAGAGAGAAAGTTGCAGATCACATCACTGGCTTTACCAGCAATAAGCACAGGTTGGTGTTGGCATTTGTTGCTTGAGTTTTCAATGAATAAGCAAGTAGCCCCATTATGAACATTGCTTTTAAAAATGTTTTAATGTAGACTCACCTCTTAGAAGGGGTGCATAGTGAACTCCATGAGTGTGCTTAATCCACAAGATAAAAATGTGTCAAAGTCTGTGGCTGTTGATGTTTTTATGACAGGAAACCAGTACCTGTCTGGGGGTATTTTATCTTACTGGATTACTGTAAACTTTATATATTATTTTTAAATTTATCAATGGATATATCAGTTTTCACCTTGGGTTAGAGGTCAAGGTCACATATAGAAATTAGAAAAAAAAATCAAAATTCTTTGAATACCATAGAACGTGATTAATGTAACACTTTTTTAAATCAGGTGTGTCTTTTAGGAATCACTTAACTTGAATTTATGGGAAAAAATAGGATCTCATTTCTGTGTGCTTTTCAAAAACAGTTCTTGTTATATTGATAATATGTTAACACATTGACATACCAGGGTTGCTTTTCAGCTCTGATTTTCAAAAAGCATGGAGGATTTCACTTTGTGATCTGCAGTCCAACTTCTCTCAACAGTAATTTCCCCTTACAGTTTGATTAACTGGTAAGGGGAAGTAAGCACTGCATGATGTTAACTATTTATTATTTAACTCCTAGCTACTAGAGAATGTTAGCAGTCTCCAGCTTGACTATTCTAAGAACAAGGGAGCTATCCTTTTGGTCCCAGCATCTGCAGATGTTCATGTGTTATGCACTTGGTTCATAACTTAAAAACTACTTGAAACATCAAATTCAACTTAAAAACTATTTATTAACCACCATAATCTACATTATTACAAATACAAGACTCATAACTCTGCTATAAATATTTTTTGAGCAATGCCCCTTTTTACACTTTGATTGTGCATTAGAAGTTTACAAGTATGCGCTTGGTCCATAATTCCACGAACAATTTGGGGGAGGGTATTGTTGCCTTTTGTTATTTCCTTCACTTAAATAAAAAATATTAGGTTACTTTTTATCTACTTAATGTAATATGCCATCTTTAAAATTATAGGTGTGTATGGAGCACCATTGGACACATGTGTACGCTGCTTTCTGGATGCCATTTTGATTTTCACACAACAGCACGGTTCAAGCAGAAGACTTGCCGATGTTCGCCTTGTTAACAACGATGCCGAGAGTACAGTAACCTCTATTGTACTGATGCAAACATTAATTGACAATGGAGTAGATGGTTTAACAGAGAATGCAGTGGACTGTTTTAGGAGATTTTCATCAAAAGACAGAGAGATGAACCTTCCAAAGGGACGACCAGAGTATTCAGATTTCTCCAAGACGTATGCAACAAAAACGAGCCCAGTCTATGGAGCATCAAGTTATGGTTTACCTGATGACTTTTCCGAACCATCCGTATCAAGGAGAAGATCCTCATCTTTGAGTCGGATGCCAGAGAAGAAGTCTACATCGCAGGATAAAAGATATGATGAATCAGGATTACAGAAATACACCTCCTATAGAGGTGACTTTGTCCAAGACACTACTGCATCTTTGAGGTCATCAGGTAGTGATATTGATAAGCACAGAGAAAGATCTGGCTCCTTTGGCAGAAAATCAAAGAAAGATCAGACATCAGAGTTTAGTAAAACTGTAAGTGGGACATGGAGTTATCAAAAGGAGGACTTATCATATGGCAATTCACCAAAAAGGTCTGCCACTTCTGATACCAAATCCATGCCAAAAATGAAAGCCTCTCTTCACAAGGTTGACACTGACAAATTAAGGAGTACGAAGACTGCAAGAATAAAAGACCGTCTTGGTTTGGTATCTAGTGCTGAATACGGGTCTTTTACTCATCGAGGTACGAAGCATTCAGCCATCTCAAGGACACCTACAGACACAAGTGAAGACGAGGAGCATGATTTTGGCATGCGCAGTCTTCCAGCTTACTATCTTGCTAGTTCTTCTAAAGGTGCGTACCCAAGCCGTGATAAATTACTACGTAGGTAAATGAGAAATGCAAGAAAGTTTTAAGCTGTAGGGGGCAATCTAGAACACAGAACTTCATCTGTAATATAGCTTCTGGTATGATGTATGTTACTTATATATTAATAGTTAGAAAAGAATGACCGAGGATTTTTGCCAGACGAGTGACTTTTCAATAAGATTTTTAACACATTACTGTTTTAAATTGATTTGAACAATGCATACATTCCTTTTTTATGAGATGATATTATCTTTGGAATTCATCACTCAGATAGCATGATTTCTAATTTCTTATCATAAAAACCTTGCACATGCAAGAGGAGGACATCCCCTCATGCACCCTCCCCGAGCACTATTTTGTTATGGGAAATACCTACATATTGTTATTATAAAGATTTTTGGGCCTAACATTACAAAAATTATCTTAGTTTTTGAACAGTCATTTGTACTTAGCCCTAAGTTGGCTTTTAATGTTTTAATACATGTATAGGGAATCACAGATCTTCTTCGTTTCTTCATCATTTATATTGGCAAATATTGGCAAAGAATTACAGAATCATATCTGGTATCTAAAGTGATTAAGAGTATTACTGCTGTGTTGTTGTTTTAAGGGTTATTGTTATTGTTTTCAAGTATATGTATATAGTATAATTATAAAATATTCAAGATTGTTAAAGTATGTGTTGAATTATTGAAATTTTATGCTAAACATTGAAAAATAGCTGTAGATAACAAAGGAATAACTCCTTGATATTTTGTTTTTAAACAAGTTTTGTATATTTATAAACCACCATGCAAGCTTTTTGTCTTAGCTTTTACTATTAAGTCATTAACACATGTTGGATGGTTTGTATTTTTAGCTTACTATTAAGTCAAAAACGCATGTTGTATGGCTTTGTTTTTGTGCCAGCTTTTACTTTTGATGGCTTGTGATTATCCATGATGTTATTCTCTATGTGATTCTCCTTGTACACTCACCCAAAGTTCTAATTAGTCACTTATTGTACGTATTTTTTTATAAGAAAGACATTGAATTCACTCTTTATTTATGATCATATGCTAACAACAGTCTTCAACTTCAGCTTTAATCTTGTAATAATTGACTTTAGAACAGTTTGGCAAAAGTTATTCTTAATTTTGCTAAAAATGCATTTCTTGCATAAAAAGGTCAAGCAGACAGAAATTTGCCCTTAGTTCCTTGTTTTGTTTTCATAGGGCTCCTAATTAGTAGGAAAAACAGAAAACATGATTAATCAATAGCACATTTGTTTAAATAAACCCCTTTCAAAGTATCCAATTTTAAAATTACCTCCCTTTCAATTAAAGACTGATCTAAAATTGACCTAGCGGTGTAAGTAAATGGTATTGGATTCATTTGAGAAAACAATCAATAAAGATTAAAAAGACATTAGATAATTCATTTCAAGACAAAACAGTTTTTTCCACAACCTCTCTTGACGTAGGGAAGAAACGAAACTAGCATACATTGTAAACATATACAATTAATGACCAATTAGATTTTCGGTTGAGTGTAGACTTTTGGCAAAGTTCTTGCAAAATGTATTGATGGGTTTCACTCATTTGTTTAATTGATACTACAGTAATGTTCCTGTAATTAATCAAAATAACTGACTTTAATGTCTGCTGGAAACCTAAATCAGTTTGGATGCAGCCCAATGCAACATAAGAAAATGTTGATGTTTTTAAAACAAAGATGTCTGTCAGAGCTGGATTTTGACCTAGTTTAACCAGTGGAATGTTGGAAATAGAACACAGAACATAAATTTCACAACAAATATATCAATGAAATCAGATGTATATTTTTACCAGAGAGGTACCCAGTAGGATGTTAAAACAATTTGAAATATCAAGCAGATCATTGCTGTTTTCAACTGGTACAACAGTCTTTATGATCATTTAGAGGTCATTATTGATTTCATTCTTGACAGCTTCACTGCTATCATCAATAATGTTTTTATGCCCCCACAAAGTGGGAGTCATATAGAGTTGCACTCGTCCATTCGTATGTATGTAAGTCCCCAAATCTTGAGGCATTAACTCCTTCTAAACTATAAGGCAGATTTCTTTCAAACTTGCAAAGATGATCAAGAAGGATGTAAAGATGATCTTAAAGAAAGGATTTTTCCAGCGACCATTTTTACCAGATTTATGCCCTTTGTTATTACAAATGTTGTTGCAACAATGGGGGCATCAGTGTCCAAGGACACATTCTAGTTGAATCAGTGGTTTATGCCTTTGTGCTATACAGTATCATTTTGTATACCAGTTTTTGATATACTTGAGCAAAAAGATCTGTGATAAAATTTCTTAATTTTTACTGTCTGTTGTGATTTGTATCACTTCCCTCACTATGATATCATAATATGCTGGAAGTGTCTTGTGTCCAAACACTGGTTGTAAAGCAAAATGCAAATGTAAAAGCCACTCTTAAATCACTGTTAGAATTTTAAATAAATATCTATGGTGGGCTCATTAATAAAGGTTTGAACTAAAACTGTTTTTCTCCCATTCCTTCATTATTTGTGTTAATCTCAATAAATATGAAGGAGGATCTGCAAAATGTTTTTTTGAAAGTATTGCATGCTACTTTTTTATTGTTTTGGTGGCATTTCATGAACACAACTGTCTATGAAGACCTGATTCGCCTTTGTCTCCACTTTAATTTTAATTAGGAATTTTTATTATCTTTTATTCACTTGTTAGTATTATGAAACAGTATTTCAACATATTGCTTAGAAGCATTGGAGAGCTGTGTTGTTTAGTGTGCCTTAAGAATTTGATTTCATTATCACCAGCCTCATAGCGGTAGAGAGATAAAGGAATGGTCTTTGTGCATGCCTCCGTCCTTCCTTTGGTCTGGGTGTGTGTGCGTGTGTTATGTACTATTTTAGGACTTACGTGCATGGGTATTATACGCGTCACACAGCTTTTTCATGGTAAACATTTGTGCCAAGTTATTTTGAAATTACTTCGTTTATAACGAAGTTATAGCCCGGACAAAAAATTCTTGATATGGTGAACATTAGTTATTTTATATCCAATAAGAAATAACAAAGTTACAGAGTGGACACGATTTTTCAATTACAATTCTATTTTAGTAACAATGACCTTGAACCTACCTGCATGGATATTGTACGCAACACACCGCCTTGTCATGGTGAACATTTGTGCCAAGTTATTTTGAAATCATTCATAACGAAAATACAGCCTGGACGAAAAATATATTTTAAGTAACAGTGACCTTGACCTTGGACCTTGGACCTACAGGCATAGGTATTGTACGTGACACACCGTCTTGATATGGTGAACATTTATACCAAGTTATTTTAAAATCCAATAAATAACAAAGTTACAGAGTGGACACAGTTTTTGCAATTAAAATAATATTTTTAGCATCAGTGACCTTGGCATTGGACCTACAGGCATGGTTATTGTAGGCGACACACCGTTTTGATATGGTGAACATTTATACCAAGTTATTTTAAAATACAATAAGAAATAACAAAGTTACAGAGCGGACACGATTTTCGAACATACACACACATGCGCGCGCGCACACGTACACACACACGCACGCGCGCACGCACACACACACACTGACACACCCACGGACAGGATGAACACTATGCCCTTCAATCATTTTCAATCGATAGATTTTACAGATCAAGAAAGATTGCTTGCTTTTCTGAATTGTTAGCTTTATAATACTTGAGTTCGTCCGGATATATTTTGTTGATCCAAGGTGGACAAGGCAGTCGGAACGACAGCAATATCACCCGCCGCATGCAGGAATGTTGGAAAGGTTATGGATGCTTAATTGCAAATTAACAAATATATCTCCAGCAGTTTGGAAGTTATGGAGCAAATATGAAAGACACGGTTAGATATGAACCTTCAAAGACAACTAGTGACCTTGACCTTCAGCCGGCCAGGTTGGAACATGGGTTCTGCACATCATCTTGGTGGAATGAACATTTGACTAACGTTCGATAAAATTCATTGCAGGGGTTCAGAAGATATGAACCGGACACAAAATACATAGTTCAAATCTTCAATGACCTTGACCTTGAGCCAGCCAAGTTGGAACATGGATTCTGCACATCATCTTGATGAGCTGAACATTTGATAAAAGTTTCATGATATTCATTCTAGGGGTTCAAAAGATATGAACCAGACACAAAATACATAGATCAAATCTTCAAACATGACTGGTGACCTTGACCTTGAGCTGGCCAGGTGGGAACATGGGTTTTGCACATCCTCTTCATAGGCTAAGCATTTGATTAATGTTTCATGAAATTCCTTCTAGAAGTTCAGAAGATATGAACCGGACACGAATTACACGGTTCATATCTTCAAACACCACTGGTGACCTTGACCTTGAGCCGGCCAGGTTGGAACGTACGTTCTGCAAGTCTTCTTCATGGAGTGAACATTTGACTAAAGTTTCATGAAATTCCTTCTAGGGGTTCAGAAGATATGAACCGGACACGAAATACATGGTTCAAATCTTCAAACACCACTGGTGACCTTGACCTTGAGCAGGCCAGGTTGGAACATGGGTTCTGCACGTCGTCTTGATGGGGAGAACAATTGACTAAAGTTCCATGAAATTCCTTTTAGGGGTTGAAAAGTTATGGACCGGACACGAAATGTGCGCGCACGTAAGGACGGACGGACGGACAGACGGACGAGCGAAGACCATTCCTATATCACCTAGCTGCTATGCGGCGGGGGATAAAAATGGTTATTCCTATAGTATACAGATCGTCAAAATACATATAGGTGTTGTTTTAAAGGCTGTTAAATGTAATGTTGGAAAATGTTCAGCGGCGGATTCAAAGAGAGTTCTGTTGGGTTGCTCGAACTCGCCTTTTTTAAGCAGCAATATTTAATTTTCGTGGGGATTTTTGACATAAGGTTGGAAATTATAATGTTACTACCCTAAGACTGCCCAAAACGAATCTCCTTTCTAGAATACTTCCACTGAATGTTTAGAGCGGCTACATGCCAAACCAAACCGTCTTTAATCACGTTGTCGGAGCAAATCATGGTCCTAATCCATCGTGATTGTTCATTCCATCAGCAATGTGGTTTTAGTTATTTTGGGGATGCGAGATCTTATTACTTTAATATATTATATGGAGAATATTTCATTGATCCGAGACGGAAAGGATTCACTAGGGATAAAGTCATTGTCATCGTCGAAGACGTGATATTCTCCGATTTTGACCCGTGACCTGTGTGACACTTGTGTTCTAAACAAGAACTGCCTCTAGAGTTACCTTTTAGCACTACATAGTGTTCTAAATAAGTAATGTGCTTCACTTTTTGTGTCGCCCGTTCGAAGAAATGGCGATACATAAGGATCGCTTTGTCCGTCCGTCCGTCCCTTCGTCCTTCACGAAAACTTAACTTTGGCTATAACTTTGCCACTTCTTAATATTTCTTCATCAAACATCCAAATTGTATTGCTTATGACAACACGCTCGTAATGATGCCAAATTCTAAAGGTCAAGGTCACATTCGATGGCCCCTTTTTAAACTTGGATTTTGACACGAAAACTTAACGTTGGTTATAACTGCCATTTCTGAACATTTCTTAATGAAACTTTCAAATTGAATTGCTTATGACAACATATGCGTGATGATGCCGAATTCTTTAGGACAAGGTCACATTTAATGGAGTAATGCCCCTGTTTTGTTTTTGGATTTTGACACGAAAACTTAATATTGGATATAACTTTGCACTTTATCAATATTTCGTCACCAAACTAATTCTGTCTAGAATTAGATTCTTCTCTTCTTTCTTCTTGGCTGTTCTATGATGATGTCTGTAGTTCTGAAGTTGTGTAGTCTGATGTTTTGCGATGATGTCTGAAGTTTGAAGTCTAGTGGTGAAATCTGCGAAGTTGTTTTCTATTTGATGATGTAGTCGTAATCTATTGGTTGGCTGTCTGTTACTATATTTAGTAACCTTCCTTTGTCTGTTGACCTAGCTGTCTTGACCTTGATTTCTGGCTTCTGTGCGTAGTCTGTATCTATCCGTACCGGGTCTTCTCCTTGGTCGATGGGAGGGTCCCTCTCCCCGTCTCCGCAAACGTCCAAACCCCGAACACACAACATCGACGAACCTTCCTCCCGCCTGTGGCCATACTAGCCGAAGAAGTTTAAAATCTGTGGGTTAAAAAGCAGTCCACTTCGTCGATGAAGGAGATCTGTGAGCGACGATCAAACGGCGGCGGGTAGGGGGAGAGGAATCCCCCATCGATGTCTGTCCAAAACCCGGAAACGGCTCTTTTGAGGGCCACTGGTCACACTTGTCCGGCTCTAGCTCCCAATCAGGACTGCCTTGTCCCCCGTGTTGTCTTGCGACTCTGCAGCGAACAACTGATTGGTAACCATCTCCCTGTGACCTGGATTCCGAAGAGCGCGCCCAAACACGTCTGCTCTTGCCGATGTTCTGGCTCGGAATCCATGCCAGAGCACTCAGGTCTGAAGGTTATAAAGCTAAGATTGGAAACCAGTCTCAAATCTCAAGCATCTGATTGGCTGAAATGGCGATCGATCTAGATCTGGATCTTCACTGTTAAATTTAGGATTCATTTAAAGTTATTTCTGGGTAAGAAGCAGATGCGTAAGCTGGTCTGGATCTAGAATGGTTGCTCATGTAATAAAAGGTGTATCCATGGAGTAAACGGATTATGATGCATGTAAGTACATTCACCACAAGTTCTAATTGGTCATCAATTGTATATTTTTACAATGTATGCTAGTTTCGTTTCTTCGTTATGTCAAGAGAGGTTGTGAAAAGAACTGTTTTGTCTTGGAGTCAATTATTCAATGCCGTTTCAATCCTTATTGATTGTTTTCTTGAATGAATCCAATACCATTTACTTACGCCGCAGGGTTAAAATTAGAATGTATCATTTATTGAACATGTCAACTCCATCATTTGTATGTTTCTATTGATCTCTGTGTATCAGTTAAAGCGATTTTTAAAAGATGATTTATGTATATTTTTCGGATTTTAGAACAAATATTTGATGTAAAATCATGTATTTTAAGTGCTTCATATGATAAATTATGAAATATAAGGGCCTCTGTGCCTTTAAATACTGCGGCGACACGAAACAATTGAATCTACCTGACTTCAATGGTAACAGGTGTCCTAGAATCAGTGAGTTTAACACACATGCCGTTCTGAGAGCTATAATTTACAAAAAGCGATAATTAATGTCGTAATGAATGTTTTGGATTTGATAAACATAGTCTAAAGTTACAGTTTCGGAACTAAAGGTTCACGATTAAAATACATACGCAGCTGAACATGGAATGATATTAATCTGAAAATAAGACATTGAAAGTTCATGTTCACTGCCAGATGCATACCATCGTTTGGGATCTAAATAAATTTCATAATTTATCATATGAAGCACTTAAAATACATGATTTTACATCAAATATTTGTTCTAAAATCCGAAAAATATACATAAGTCATCTTTTAAAAATCGCTTTAACTGATACACAGAGATCAATAGATCAATAGAGCGGACCAACCACAGACCCCTTGTCGTAAGCCTTACAAAAGTCTTCCAAGCTATCTTTGCCCGAAGTTATAAAGCTGAGCATGGAAAACAGTCTCAAATCTCAAGCATCTGATTGGCTGAAATGGCGACTGGTCAACCAGAATTATATGTATCTTTATTTCTTCGTAGTACCATTAGTAAGCCTTGCATTGTAATCACTTTTTGATGCTGTTTAACTAAGAAAGTACCAGCAAGATGGTATACTTCTTGTCTTTCTTTACAACTACTCACAGGATTCTTCCAAACTTCGCAATAGTATTCACCTCGTTAAGATATAGTGTTGTGTCTAATAATCTTGATCAGCTTGGGTTCAAAAGTAAACAAAAATGACCTATTGTTGAACATAGTAATTATGATCTATGATATCCTTCAATTGCGATTCGTCGATTCTGAGAGAGCAGTGCCTTAGTTCAAATTAGGACCCCTCTTTAGTAAGAAAACATAAAACCTTACTAATAAGCAGCATTTTTGTTCAAATAAATGCCTTCACAGAACCAGATTTTGCAATTACATCTCTTTCAGTTAAAGAATATAAATATTTTTTGACCCTGTGGTGTAAGTAAATGGTATTGGATTCATTTAAGAAAGCAATCAATAAAGATTAAAATGAAATTGAGTTATTGATTCTAAGACAAACAGTTCTTTTAACAACCTCTCTCTACATAGGGAGGAAACGACACTAGTATATACTGTAAGCATACGAAGTTGATGACCAGTTAGAACTCTGGGTGAGTGTACATCACCATACGTGACAAAAACACTTTAGCATATTAAAGGGAGATGTGCAGGATTGATGAATGGAACGTATTTGCGAAAAGGGTTATTAATCAGTTGAATATCATTATTTGAAGCTCAAGTATGGAAGATCATGGATCATGATCAAGTCTTCTGATCTTCTTATTTGAATGCTGTTTTAGTATTTTAATTGTATGGCTTGTAATCAGTTATTAGTTTATATCATTATAAAGCGCCCTTTGATCGCGTTATCTATGTTTTTAGAATGTGTCTTTGAAAATTGTTTTATAATTTTATTTCCATGCCTATTCTTAAGCTTTGCTATAACGTTTAACATTGCCTTTAATTTATGTTTGTTTATTATTTTAATCAAGTATTGCATATTTATTTCACCTTTCTGAATAATTTGTACTTTTTAACCATTATATATTGTAAAGCGCTTTTGAGCATATTTTTTTTGAAAAGAGCGCTATATAAATGCGGTATATTATTAAATATTGATCTACTTCCGGAAATATTTCAAACCAATATTTTATAAAAAAAAAAGATATATAAATGGTGTTTCCTATCCTATGCGACGCGCATAGGTTAGCTATTTTGGTATTTCCCGCGTAAAGCCGTGGTGGTTTTTGGGATTGTCACGTGATCACTTCAACGAAAATACGCATTCGGTGTACCTTGCCGACTATCGACGTCGCCATTTGTTTCAAAATGCCTGGGCCACCACGACTAGTAAGCGTGACATTCCCATGGTCGCTAAATAAAGAATGTATTTTTGTAAAGGGATTTCTTCAGCGGATTGTTTTCAGGTCCGGTAAAATGGTAAAATTAACCGAAAACTTCCTCCTGTAGGGTTTGAAATGTAGAGTTTAGTGAAAAGTACACGTAAGTGTTACATAGATCGATCTTTTTACGATTTTACCGAGTTCACCTGCTCGACCATGTACATCTCCCTTTAAGTGCAATGTTACATTTGTTACCATGACACAGTAATCACAAACTATCACACTGATTATAAAATTTTTTATTGCAATTAAGCATTATAGTCAAGCGCATAAAATATTCAAAGTTCAGGTAAAGCCTTTTTTTTTTAAATATTCATATTCAAATGTTTGTTGAATTACACATATAACTGACATAAAAAAGAAGAGTAATATGAAAACACAATTCATTATTCCGTATAATACTTAACTGAACATTAATCAAGTCATTTAGTTTTAATTTCACTGTGATTAAAAGTGATGGTGTATAATTATCATATGGTAAATAAATTAATAACCTCTTACACGAGTTTATAACATTCCCACATATATACACTTTTTGTTATCGTGGTAATTAAACAGTAATAGAAACATATTTAAGAATAACCGCATACAGAAAAACAGACCTCTTCACTTAGACCAGTGGAGGGGCAAATAATAATGATAATCAAAATAATACCAACTGTTCTAAAACGACTGAATTTTAAGATGGTAAAAAGTCCGTGTCAAAATTAGGTTGACGACTGTAGAAAATATAAAGTTTTGGTTTGAATACTAGTAATTTAAATAGAGATTATCAATATAGATCTACATATATATTCTTAATCAATTAATGGTAGTAATTTTGTTATTGAATGTTTTAAAATGTTTTGTATTTTGTTTGACCTGGTGACCTTATGTTGGTAAAAATAAAGGAACGAACTAAATCTATTGCTTCTATGTGCTTTAAGTAAAAACGTTTGTTAAATGATATTTAACTTTAGGTAAAGACACTTCTAAGTTTTATAAAAATTGCGATCGGCATTTACGTGGATAAAAGCATGTCAGTAACAAGGAAAGGAAATAAAATAAACAAGCTGTACATGATATACATTATATTGCGCATTATAAAGCAAACTAAGTCTAATTGTTTTCTATGTTTTCATTTTGTTGTTTCTGTCTTGTTCTCCCCTTTGAAATCCATTCTTTCAGCTTTTTCTTCAAGGGTACAGGAAGACTCCAGAAAACGATGTGAGGCGATAATCTTCCAAAGTAGATTTCTGTAGATTTCTACTTTCACTTTGAACCAGGAAGTAAGAATTCCTTGAATTTCTTGAAAACCCTAACATTATTTTAACGAATTGGCACTAAACATTGTAGACCAGCATATACTTATTTCAGGTATGAGTTGCTTTGGTATATTGTTCATGAATTTCAGAGTTCTCATGCAAATGGTTTTTCTTTTGTTTTAGTATGTGCTTGGTAATTTGAACATGAATTAGACTAAACTGAGCCTGCAAACATTTACTACATCCATAGCTAAATACATGTACATTTATTTACTAAAATCTAGGTGGCAATAAGTATTTTCCTCAAAATTCATTTCTTGAAATTTTAGCCTCTTTTCGCCATTTGCAATGTTTGCGATACCTTAATGAAGGCGAAAAGAAGAACCATTACGAGACTAGATGAGGAGCAACATTTCGAAACTATGAGAAAACAATCTTAAAACCTCCATTTAAGGTTACACAAAGTGACACAAATGAGTGCATAAGATGAAAAATCGATTACCGGTATAACAGCGATAATTCTTGTTTTCGCTTCTATACTCAAATATTATCAAAAAAAAGATACATGAGCCCTTATGCTTTTTGCATCAGTCAAACGCACTTAAAGCATAAAGAAGATACAAAACACTTTTAATTGAAATACGAAATCAAATATAATTTAAACATTCATAAATACCTTATCGAAAATGAGAGGTTTTCCTTGTATATTGCTCAGTGATTTTCCAAGATAAACCAGGAACGAAACGTCTCCACATCCTGAAATATTACAATTTGAATTAGGAAGATGGCAATATAATATTACATTTCTGCATTGTGATATAACACTTAACGCTGAACCAAGCAGGGACAAGCTACAGCCGGCGATCATATCTATTGAAAACCATATCACTTTAGCCAATTGGTCTTCTCAACGATAACTTTATTAAAGATTTCCTCAAGTCGAGATGAAGGCGTATATTTATAGCGAAATGCTTAACCTACAAGTATTTTATATTTGGAAAATGGTAGATTAACAGTTTAATTAAACAGAATATTCTACAATGCTTAAAATGCTTGATCCTTTAACAGTTGGTCGCTTTCTTAACCTGTTTGCTTTCACGATGAGTGCAGATATAATGAACTTTGAAACCCAATACTTATTTCGCCCTGTCGTCATGTTCTAGGGTATTTAGTCCCTAAGATCCGGTCTCTTCTCCATGTTTTGAAATGTCACAACATTATACATTTGTTAGCCTTATTACACATGTTCGTAAACAACCTATTTTTTATCATTTATGGTTTGAGAAAGGGAAAAAAGCAATCATCATACGCAGGTGATGGCAACAAAAAGGATCAGATGTCAAACTGAAATAACTGTACTAAAAACATAGAGCTTACAAACCTCAAAAACACAACACACACGTTCCTCAACACATAGGTGTGTATGATGATTGGTTTTCACAAAAAATGTTTGTAAAACGAACTTTACTTTAGATTGCGGCCCAAACCTTCGAATATAACTTTAGGCAGGAATTTAGGATGATAAATGGGTCTAGATTCCTGATGTAGATAATAAGCAAATTGAGCAGATACCCAGAGGTATACTCGGATGGATTGCGGACCCCGTAGAGGAATTGCAAAGACCCTCAGAGGAAATAAGGTAAGTCTTGGAGGAAGACGCCTCTTATATAAGGATTGCGTTAACACTCAGTGGAACAGACCATAAGATCACTTGAAAAAAAAAACAGATTTATATAAAAAAGAAATTACAATTAAGTTGTTATGCAAATTTTATATTATACTTGCATTTGTTTCTTCTAAGCTTTTATAATTGTTAGAACAGTTATCTCCTCTCACACTGCACTCAACAACAGATCATTCTATCCCTTTCGACCGACAACCGGTAGGTCTTCGTTTAATAAATTTCTATTTGGGAATCGAAATAGCGAGATATGAAGCCTGTCTTTTTGATGTACCATATATGCCGTGATTTCAGAAGCGTATTACTTAAAAGTTGAGATCGATTTAAACTTAAGTTGTTGTTTTCTATTACAGCAATACGTTGAATTTTATGTTTTGTATAAACCAGGTACCTTATTGCATGACTGCATAATAATGCTCATCTAATTGAGCGGCAAATAAACATTTAATTGCTATCCAGGTGCGTAGGAGCGATTTGAACATTTGGGCCGCGGAAGTGATGATGCAAAATTAGCAAAGTGGCATATCAATAAAATAAAGCGTGTATATACTGCCATTAGTGAATATGTAACGTTTAAATGATCAGAAACTAGCGTTAAAAGTTACGTACTTTATTAAAAAATCATTTTTAAGACGTGTAAATGATCTACAATATCTGAAGATAAACACAAAAAATGTATCAGTACTTACCAAAAAAATTCGTTATAATGTCAATTGGCCCCATAATTTTTGACATACGCTTTATAGACAGTACATTTCGTTAATAATTGGAGAAATGAAAAGAAGGGCAGATCTTGGCAAACCATATGTAGTTTATTCCGCTGATTTGTTTTAAAATGCCCTCTAAAATTATATTCTACGGTTTAGGGTCGCACTGCTATCTGAAAAGCAACCATAAGCCACATCTGCGTGTTGACACGTTTTTGAGATTTTTGAGTTTTTATAATAAGCTATTAAAGAGTTGTTGGACATTGACAACCAATCCACACCTGCATTTGAATGATGGCCTCTGTGTGTCCTTTCTTCCAAGTCACACACATTTTACCCTACGGTATATCAGTCGAGGTCAAGGTCGTGTTCCTGTTTAAGGACAAGGAACTCGACCTCAAGAAGGGCATTTGACGCCATAACCATCTACTCGCGCTTCAACAAAATTCAGAAAAACCTTATTTTTCTTTTTGACGAGAGGACCTTTTAGTTCTAAAGTGTTATATATCTTGGTCGGTGATGCTTAAGAATAATTAAGTGTCTTACCGCAGCTGCTTTCACCTCCAGTCTGTTGTTTACTGTCCCTGAAAATTATTATACATGTATAATTAATTTTCGCTACATTGTTAAATCGTTATCATAAAACTTGTTGTGGCTGAAGATCAATGTAATCTGAACAAACACTCATTTTAATATTCAGCTTCTTTTTTGTGCGACATCGTTTGGAATAACCGAAACTACAGGAGAAAATGACAAACCATTAATTACGCACTGATGGAATTTTCATTAATGATTTAATCGATTTTTCGTGCATCAGGTATGGTTAAATCAAGTGTGTAAAGACCGGACGGCTTCACGCTTTCTTGAAACATTCCATATGATTTTCATATACCGATGAACTACATTGTGTTACAAACCTACTTACTCAAAAACACGTTTTTCCAACTCAGCAATTTCCTTATAGAGGTCAGTTGTGAGGACCAATGACAAACTTGCTGCAAGAAGTAGAACTAGGATCTTCATCATCTTTAAACTGTACTCTTAAACTGCACTTGATTAATGGTGAAATGGTGAAACTGTACGATTACCTGGTCCTGAAATTAAGGTGGTATCATTTGTCACAATATACTGTTAAAGTTAGGGGGAGTGTGGTTTCCTATTTTTATAAAATTCATGTTATTTAATAATTATAGATCTTCTTATTACTTCAGATATCAATTATAGGGCATATAAATGTTACAGGTCAATCAGGAATTATACAAAAATTAGAAATATGAAACAATTTCTCTCACTGAGTGTAGCCTTATTTTTATATAGTAAAATTTAAGAATTTATTTTTAAATTTTTATTTCTTGAATTCGGGAAACTATATCAAAAAGCATCTATATTATGTTAATTGATTAAGTCATTTAAAAGATCTATTGCTGATAGCAGAAATAATTTCAATTCACATACTGACACTTTGACATAATCATTTTCAACTATTGTAATTTATTTCTTTATTTTCATAAATGTGTTAATGATTTCCTTTATGATAATCAATTAATATTTTATCTGATGCCTCAACGGGTATATAAAATGCATTTGATTTCATTGAGATCATACAACATTCACATACAACATACAACTCAGTGACACTTCAAACTTAGTGACTTAATTTAATTCTCTTGTAAGCTAGGATTAATTCTTACTGTGATAACTTCGTGACTTAGTGTTTCTTACTTTGTGAATATTTAATAATTTGGATTTACATTTTCTTTGTGAACTTTGTGTTTTCATATATGTGTTACTTCACATTAAATATAATTGCGAGACTTAAACGGACTGGATATTATTTACTTAGCTCTACCCCTAAATACATTATATTCACCCGACGACAAAACTCGCTTTATATTAATTGGTGGAGAATCCGGGTAGATGACTTTTTAGTTCACCTAACTTTCCTGGTACCTCAGCAACACAGCCAAGCATCATCACCTTAGATAGAGAAGTTCGGAAAAGATCGTACCAGTCAACCACAGCCAAGCTAAACATCAGAAGCCATGGAATATACACAGAACTTCCAGAGACAGAAGAGAGGAGCTCTGCTGTGTAACAAATGTGGTGAAACAAATAACATGTTTCATCAGTGTAAAGCATATTACAGAAAATGTTACAGATGCGGAAGCTACGGGCACTATGCCAGATTCTGTTTAAGAAGACTGAGCTAACCACTCATCCAGACCATAGCTTCAGCACCAAAAATAAATGTACCCTCTGACAAGGACCATCATCAAAGCACACAGAAACAGGTCAACTTTGGTGAAAGAAAAACTATCTGTATGGAAATGCCATTTGCAGGCCTGAGTGACCTAGAATTCCTACAGTGTAACCCATCTTTAACTTTATACAGAGAGATAAATTTCCTAAGAACATCATTCAAAGAATATGAAGAAAAACGGCTCATGGGTGATGAAATCGTATGGCAACATGTACAGAAAATAAAAGAACAGAGAGATAAGCTCTTTTCATACATAACCCAGTTACACAGTTCCCACGCAGACAGGGAAAATTACATAAAGGAACTAACTCAAAAGCATAAATACATTTCAAGGCATCTGTATAAAGCAAAAAAAGAGGACAACTCAACAGCAGCAACAGTAACAACAGACACCCCGTGTAAAAACTGCGGCAGCAAAAACCGACATCCGGGATCAAAGTGCATAGCTAAGCACCATCATTGCGGAATCTGCCACAAGAAAGGGCATCTTGGAATCCTTTGTTCCGCGCTACACTATGAACTTTCTGTTGAGACTGCAATAGTTAATTTACTATTAGAATTAGAAAAAGACCTTGGAAAGTCACCAGTAATCAAGATCCCATCTACAACATAAATCTAAATCAAGCAATAGGGACATTGCTTTTTTTCCGGCAGGGGGAAACTTTTATATAGTAAAATTTAAGAATTTATTTTTAAATTTTTATTTCTTGAATTCGGGAAACTATATCAAAAAGCATCTATATTATGTTAATTGATTAAGTCATTTAAAAGATCTATTGCTGATAGCAGAAATAATTTCAATTCACATACTGACACTTTGACATAATCATTGTCAACTATTGTAATTTATTTCTTTATTTTCATAAATGTGTTAATGATTTCCTTTATGATAATCAATTAATATTTTATCTGATGCCTCAACGGGTATATAAAATGCATTTGATTTCATTGAGATCATACAACATTCACATACAACATACAACTCAGTGACACTTCAAACTTAGTGACTTAATTTAATTCTCTTGTAAGCTAGGATTAATTCTTACTGTGATAACTTCGTGACTTAGTGTTTCTTACTTTGTGAATATTTAATAATTTGGATTTACATTTTCTTTGTGAACTTTGTGTTTTCATATATGTGTTACTTCACATTAAATATAATTGCGAGACTTAAACGGACTGGATATTATTTACTTAGCTCTACCCCTAAATACATTATATTCACCCGACGACAAAACTCGCTTTATATTATTATTGCCGGGAGTCCAAACTTCCAAATTATCCACTATAGTATTAAACTACAGTCACAGGAAGGTTGTCTATATCAAGGTTAACAATGTCTTAGAATTTAGTTCAATAAACTTTACTTGAACAATAGCAAAACATGTTTCTCCCAGTGACAACAAAAGGAAAATTTGACATTCATGTTTGCATTGTTTATAACTATTGTTCTAGTAAAGTTTATTGAACTAAATTCTAAGACATTGTTAACCTTGATATAGACAACATTCCTGTGACTGTAGTTTAATACTATGGTGTATAATTTGGAAGTTTGGACTCCCGGCAATAAGGCTACACTCAGTGAGAGAAATTGTTTCATATTTCTAATTTTTTTTTATAATTCCTGATTGACCTGTAACATTTATATGCCCTGTAATTGATATCTGAAGTAATAAGAAGATTTAGAATTATTACATAACATGAATTTTATGAAAATAGGAAACCACACTCCCCCCAACTTTAACAGTATATTGTGACAAATGATACCACCTTAAATGAAAACAGTTTTTATAAGAAAGTAATATATACATATCAGAAATCGCCACACTCACAAAACAAAGCCTCCCCACGCAGCGAAAAATAAGAGAGAGAGAGAGAGAGAGAGAGAGAGAGAGAGAGAGAGAGAGAGAGAGAGAGAGAGAGAGAGAGAGAGAGAGAGAGAGGGAGAGAGAGAGAGAGACAGAGAGAGAGAGCATGTTTTTATGTACGTCAATTCAAATAGGATGCCACAAACAATTAACGAAGAAGAGAACCTTTGGGGATACCGCCTTGGAACGGTCAGTGGCAAAACAAATTGCCACTGGGGGTTTAAACCAGATTCTAGGGTGCACCAACCTCACACTTGCCCCAACAGGTTCTCGTATCACAAAACAAGTACAATAACTCCAACCCACCCATCGGCTCAACAAAGTTGCATGCAAAAGCAGACAAACATATAAAAAAATAAGAAGCTAATAGCATTGTAAAGCCAAAGGGTATTTTCTCAATAATCTTACCGAGACCAGAGCACCTGGAGCAAAATCAGCAAGAACACGATGACAGGGATAAAAGAAACGAGACTTTATAAGAAATAAGACTATATGAAGAGATAAACTGCAATATTATTTTTTGATACTAACGGGAGATTTCTTGAAAACACAAAATGCAAATGTCGAAGCAAATGCCGTCCAGAACCGGGCAATGCGTTTTTATCTCGGCGTTGGTATATATAAGCATATGCCGCAGTTTTAGGAGAGATTGTTAAGCAATGGGGATCTGTAATTAGACAGCATTTCAGAAATATTCATATAAATGACACCAGAGTTAACAAGAAAACGTTTGACTGGGCAAAATCTTGTAATGTTAAAAAGAGTTTTAAATGAATAAAAGCATGTCTCCAAAGATATTGATATGTCACATGTGATTGATATATATGTCAGCAACTAAAGAAGTATTGTTAAAGAAATAGAATGTAAAATATTTGATAAACAAATTGCTATTTGGAAAAAAAGATAAATAGAGAGACTGGAAACAGAGGTCAAGGTGGAAATAAACTAAGAACCTACTAAGAACCTATAAGCTTTTAAAACAAGATTTTAAACCAGAGTATTATGTTGGAAGAAACATTCCTTTTAGGTACAGAAGTGTCTTTGCAAAGTTCAGGTGCGGAGTAACACCCATACGTCTGGTACATATGAAAATATTGATGTTTGTAATAGAACATGTTGTATTGTACAAATACTGTCAAAAATGAGATGCATGTAAATCTGCATTGTCCAGTCTATGCCAATATTAGATGTCAATTATTGGATATTCTATCTACAAATTATGAATGTCAAAACATGTCAGATTTAGAGACATTTATTTACATTTATATAATTTCATTTTATAAACGGTATTGTATATATGTAATGTTAATGAGACTTTAATAAAATAATTGAATCGAATTAAATTGTATTTGCTGATTGTTCAAATCAAGCCGATTAAAACACAATCTAAAACTTCAGCATACAAAAAATACTACATTACTTATAAAATCTAATAATAGTAAAGAAATCTAAAGCTTTTAGAAAATATTAAGAGCGATAAGAATAAAAAAAATCTTATATTTATTATCTATAAAATACTGACATTCCTTGTGAATTAATGACCCGGTCTCCTCATTTTATCTTTATTAAATATTAAGTGTTTTTTTTTATAGAAACTGAGTTATAAAAAGTATTGTACAGGAAATGTCAAAATTATTTACTGATTGTTCGAATCAAGCCGATTAAACACAATCTAAAACTTCAGCATACAAAACTACTACATGACATATACTAAATATTAAAAACGTTTTTTATATATAAACATAGTTAAGTGTTGTACAGGATATGTCAAAATAATTTACTGATTGTTGATCGAATCAAGCCATTAAAACACAGTCTAAAACTTCAGCATACAATAAGAATACTATAATCACTAATACATGAATTTAAGGAGGAGAGAAAACGTTTTCATAGTGCTTAATACAATATACAAACTTAGAAAGAAAATATAAGATCAAAATTATTCTTAAGCTAAGAAGCAAATAATAACAAAATAACCTTCACGAAACCTTCACAAGAAGGAAAACGCTATCAATTAAAATCTATTAATTAAAGATGAAATAAACTAGATATTTTTGGAAATATTAAGAGTAATGTGAATAGATGAAAAGGGAACTTTGCAAGCCACCGAACACGACAAATATGAAAATATTGCAGGCTCGGTTTGATTGAAACTGTCCACAGACAGTAATGGAAATGCATATAACTGCCCACGCTGCCTAGCCCCACGTTGAGCGCAACTCAATATTTAACCAATAAACAGTACAATTTGGAACCTTCAATATTTTGAGATTTATACTATTCCATGTTCAGCGGCGTATGGTCCCCAGATAAAAGAATGGGTTTGCCCTAAACGAGAAAACATTAGGCAGAACTAAACAGAATGGAATTTCGACAGGGGATCTGAGAATATATATCAATCCTGCATATCACAGACAACGCCAAAGGCAAAATTTAAAAAGCAGATAATATATCATTGGGGGTTATTGAAATATATCCAAAACTATATTGGCTGGGATATTGAAACCACCCATTGTTAAACTGGCAAAAATATTTTATTTTAAAGTAGAAATTGTAGGATTACTATAAATATAGTACAAACGTATCGTGCTCAATACAATCATAGGACTTAACCGATAACCACACTGATTGAATGTACGGGAAGACTTTTTACAGCGACACACAGCACAAACAACGCTACTGTGAAAAAAAACTGATGCCTCTTTAAACAATCTGTTGCATTACCTCAGAACGATATAAAATGTTACTAACGAATCGGAAATTATATTAATACACTTAGATGAGCCCGCGAACCAAAAAGTATATGTTTCGATCTCAGAGGGTGAAAAACAAAAATCAATAAAATAAAAAGTAATTAAACAATATCAAAGCGCGTGGTGTTGACCAAAATTTGGAATCTTGTTTGTCGAAATAGGATCTTGGAATAACATATCATAAGAAAACGGAACATGCACACTTTTTAATACTGGTATAGGACCTATGGGTGTCAAATTTTAAAGTCAAAGAGACGAACATGTATCAGAGTATATTAACAGGCCTTATAACCCGAGTATGTTTAAAATTATTCACTTATTAAGTTCCACAAATAAGAAATTATTAACAAAATTAGCTATAAATTGCAAAAAGCTTTTAAAATAAGACTAGACATATCATAATGTTTTACAACGAAACCGTAAATACAATATAAAATCATTTTAACTTGATTAATATAGGAATAACTTTATTGTTGTTGTTTGTCTTTTGTTGTTGTTTTCTCCGTCATATCACTCTTGCAAGTGTTATGTATGTATTGCATATTTTTTATATATTTAGATATAAATATTATTTATATAAAGATGACGTGTATTTGTTAAAGTTATTTGAAATAAAAGTTCTGTTTTGTTATGTTCCTTATATTTTTATTTGATCAATTGTTAAATATGAATAGATATAGCAACCACAAGTTTTAGCTTTCCAAAAAGCTAGTCGGTCATTATAAAATTAATAGAATAAATATGTATTCTTGCTTGCATTTATTTTTGGACCAACGGAAGTCAAGGATTTGTCCAGTTTTCAGTCGACCAATGTCACGTAGATTGTATCTGACAAACCATTTGTGAATTTAGTTGAAGTTTCAAGTTTTTTTTCCATTTACATTTCTCTGTGTGTACAATACATAAACAAGAGAACTGATAGTGCTTGTGTTGTCTACCTTACTGTACTTGTCAAAATAATGTTATTGTTTTGTATCGACAAAAGACCGAATCCAGATCCGTTATATTGCATGTGTATGGGGAAGCAGACATTGGGGTCAGGGGTATCCCCGGAAATCTTTTACAAGTTAAATTCAATTTGGATTGCAACTTCGACTAGTCCAGCCGTTCACTATACACCCAAGAACAGAACGCATGGTTAGATGTGGTTTTGAGAGGGAATCGGGAAATCAAAATAAATCAATTCGTATTTCTTTAAAAATGCATATATTCAGGGGCAAGTTTTGGATATTGGGGCGACGGGAAATTTGTAACATAAATTAAATAGTTAAAGTTTAAATGATAAAATACAGATGCACGTACAGAATGATGACCAAGTTTGAATTTAAAAACAATCGTTTAATTTTTTTCTTAAAATAGATGAAAAGGCCACTTTGAAAACCACTAAACACGACAAATATTAAAATATTGCAGGCTCGGTTTGGTTGAGTCTGTTATAGTTTTTAAAGCGTTCCAAAAACATAAAATACCTCATCGTAATTTATGCTCCAACTTGGATATCAAAATAACCAAGAAATAGATAGATCTCAAAAACAGGCCGTTTTTGCGCAACAAGTTCAAAACTAAACACTTTTATGCAAATCTTTGAGAAAGAGCATTGTATATAAATGTCCCTCTGAATGAGTAATTGCGAATAAAGGTCAAATGTAATGTTCATAACTAATAACTAATGAAGAGATGGGTAGTCATTAAATCAACTAGGTTTAAACGCTCGCGGCTCGGGTTTTAACATTCCAAAAGTGCGCTCGGGAAAAGCAAAATTATGAGATTGATTAGCTGATAACAACTAATTATGGATTGAAATGACTTTTTAACATACTTGACTAACGAAGTACTTGCCAATATTGGACACCAAAACTGACGTAACATGTCACCATTTATCCTATAAATTGATATTAGACAAATACAAAAAATAAAATCATTATTGAGGCTACCCTGGCACTCTGAACGTGTAACCATAAAGTGCAATTAACCTCCTGTGGCCACCCTAGTCGTTAATCTCTGTCGTTTGCACCTAATTGAGCGTATTGATGATTGTCTTTTAGCGTTCCGCCGCCCCATTGACTACGCTTATGATATAAGATAAACATATTGCCCATGCTGATCTCCTATGTTCACTTTATAAAATAGTCATGTCATATTCAATAAACATCCGGTAACTTTTGAGAACATTCACCAAAATTGCACTGGAAATCGCAAACAAATTGCAAAATCGTTGACCTCCTGTGTTGACTTTTAACAATTGTCATCTCACATTCGCTAAACTTTTTTTAACATTGGGAACATTCACATCATTTGCACAGGAAATCGCAAAAAAACCCAAAACAAACTCTTTCTTTAAAAGACAATATTTTGACAATTAGGCACAGTTCTGAGCGTTCGTTTCGTCCTAAATGATTGTTTAAAACATCTTCTCTTATGCCATAAGCTTCCACTTTTTCACGACCGTATGTTTGGTGATTTATACCACAAGAAAGAAAAATTTAATGGTAATGCACGGATAGAAGTTTTCATCAATTTTCAAAATGAACGCATGGACATGAGTTTTTCGAAACCCGCATTATTTCATCTAACATGGAATACACTGAAATTGACATCATTAAATAAACAAACAAAAACAAGAAAATGTGCAAGAACCAGCAATATATTGCATGTTGAAGTTCTAACAAAATTGTTGAAGATCAGAATAGTATATATAATATTTTTGAGTCCCTGTCATGTTTCTCACCCCACCCCCCCCCCCCACCCCGCCATAGGACAGTGACAACATTTTGTTGTACATAAACTCTAGATTTTGGAAAACAATTACAACTTGATTGTCCTTGCTTTCTCTTTACTTTCTGACAAAAATTGTGTTAGACGAAGTAGTAGAGTTTGACAAACCTAACAATTATGGTACGGTCAAGTAAATTATTAATAATGTTTGCAAAATAATAAGATTTATCACCAGCTTAAATGCATTCCTTCAAAAAAACAGGATATAAAAATAAACTAATGCTTGTATGACATCCAATTAAAATGAAGCGCTTTCATTTCAAAGTGGCTTAAAGTTTTAACTTCAGTGCCATTTGTTGTTTTTTTTTTTGGTTAAAAAGTTATGCTAATGACCGACTAGCTTTTCGTAAACTTTTGTTTACAGACAGCCTTTCCCGCCAAAGTCGATTATTCGTTAGTCTCTAAGAAAACATAAGCGATGTCTTGTTTTGACGAACAAAATCAAGATAACGGAATGAATCTATTTCAGATATAGCATCATCCTGAACAGTTGTATGATTCAAATAAATGTATTTATCCGCGGTTTATGGTAATTCAATTTGCTCGAAATTCCCGTGCAGTGGTGTTATATAAACTAGTTTAGCGCTATTTTGAGTCATTCGAGTCGTTCGCATTGCTATACTTTACACATAAGATAGATTTTGAATGGATAAAGGGTGCGGCGAGCCACGTGGTTCTTCAAGTGCTGGTGAAAATGCAGATACATTTTCATTAATGAGGACCTATTTCGACCAGCAATTCAGGTCAAGAAAAGAGATTTATGTGAAGAAGTACAGCTGTCATCGGAAATTTCGCTAAAACGCTTCAAATCTACTCAAATTTCTCACGAATTCAAGTATCAGGGAAACAAGAGGCAATTTTTTTTAACACGGACATTGTCGAAGATTTGGACTCAATAAGTGAGCTTATACGGAGAGGAGAACAGCAGAAATCGTTGGATTTGTTAGAGCAAACCAAGAAAAAATTCGATAAGAGAAATAAACTGATTAAATTAGCGGATAAGTCGCCTGCCGGTTGGGATACGGTGAGAGAGTATATGTCGGATGACCTCGCCAGTGATTCCGAAGATGATAAGAAAATTCGTCGGGCAGAGAATCGGGCGTTGTCTAAACGCAAAATGCGCAAGAAGCCGTCGGCTACGCAAGGTTCTTCCGGAAGTGCGCCTGCTATTGGTGCTGGTGACGATTCTCACCCCGGTGATTGGAAACAGTCTTTTCGCCCCTTTCGCAGAAGTTCTCTCCAGTGTTTCGCCTGTGGAGGCTGGGGACACGTCCAGAGTGCCCAAGACTTGGTCAGACACCAGGCAACCAGGGTTTTGGTTCCTTTTCCGTCGGTTTCGAAGCCCGAGACGTTAAGCAGCGTCAACTTCAGCAACAGCAGCATATGTCCGGAAGCGGGGACAAGTAACGATTCTATAAAAGATGAGTATTTGTTCGAAAGACAGATTTTATCTGACAATTTGAGTATTTTATTGGCTCATGAAAAGTTTTTTGAGTTTCAAAATGAAACAGTTACTTGTATAAATTCTGATGGAAATGTCAAAGGTAGATTGAAAAATAATGTAGATTTTTGGCAAAATACATTGAATGCACCTTCATTTGTCATTGATATCATAAAAAATGGATACATAATACCCTTTATGAAACTCCTTATAGCTATGTTTTGAAGAATAATAAGTCATCGTTTGAAAATTCAGATTTTGTTACAGAAGCTATTGAGAAACTTTTAGCTTCCGGTTCAGCCATAGAAGTACCCTTTAGACCATACATTGTCAGTCCACTTTCCGTGGCAGTTAATCATAGTTCAGGAAAAAAGAGACTCATTTTAGATTTGAGTGTTTTGAACAAATATGTTTGGAAAGAACATTTTAAGTTTGAGGATTGGAAAATTGCAAAAGAATACTTGTTAAAAGATGGTTTTATGTTCAAATTCGATATTACTTCAGCATATCATCATATTGATATTTCAGTTTCACAACAGTCTTTTTTAGGATTTTCATGGACCCTAAATGGTTTAAAGAAATATTTTGTTTTCACAGTTTTGCCTTTCGGACTTTGTGTATCGCCGTTCATATTTACTAAATGTTTACGGCCGATTGTTAAATACATCAGAGAAAACGGCTGCCGGCTGGTCATGTTTTTAGATGACGGCTGGGGCATAAATTGTGATTTTCAGTCAACCTTAACCGACTCAAATTATGTTAGATCTGTTCTGACCGACGCTGGGTTTGTTCTTAACATTGAAAAATCAATATTTTATCCCACCCAAATTTTAGAATGGCTTGGATTAGTTTGGGATTTATTACATAATACTTTAGTGATTCCGGACAGAAGAATTACAAACACAATAAATGTCATTCACGATTGTGTTAATCGTCTCCCATCGTTAAATGTGAGACTACTAGCCAGCTTGGTAGGGAAAATCATTTAAATGATGCCAGTTTTAGGCAACATTTGTAAATTAATGACAAAAAATTTGCACCGAGCTATTGAAACGCGTTTTAGCTGGGATTCTTATGTAATTATCTCTTTGACTGATGGGGCCATTCAAGAGCTCTTTTTCTGGGCTGAAAAATTTTCAGTTCGTCCAGTTAAGAAGCTTTTTGTCACAGATAATTTCCAGTCTTTGAATGTTTGTTCAGATGCCAGTTCCGTAGCTTGCGGTGCCTTTATTGAAGGGAAAGATAAATTAGTTTGTCACAGAAACTGGGCACCATTTGAAAAGGAATCAAGTTCTACCTGGCGGGAGTTATCTGCCATTCACTTTGCTTTAGAAAGTTTTTTACCCCACTTAATTGGTAAACACGTTCGTTGGTGTTCGGACAGTTTAAACTGTGTTCGAATTATTGAGTCGGGTAGCACGAAAAAGGAGTTGCACGATTTGGCCATGAATATTTTTGAGTTTTGCATTAAAAATCACATTTCTTTACATATGATTTGGATCCCGAGGGAGCTCAATGACAAGGCCGACGCTATTAGTAAATTTTTCGATAACGATGATTGGGGTGTTTCATCAGAGTTTTTTTGCTTTCCTTGATGGAATTTGGGGTCCTCACACGGTGGATCGTTTTGCCAACCATTATAATAAGGTTTTGGATCGTTTCAACTCCCTTTTTTGGGTTCCTGGTACAGAACATGTTGACGCATTTTCAGTGACATGGGTTGGGGAAAATAATTGGTTAGTTCCCCCAGTTTATCTTGCCCCTAGGGCCATTAACCATTTGGTTGCCAGTAAAGCAAAGGGGACTCTTATTGTTCCTTACTGGCCTTCTGCCCCTTTCTGGCCCTTAATTTTCGGACATTCTAGCATTCCTAACAGATTCATTTCTGAAATACTAGAGTTCTCGAAGGAACAGCGCATTTTTGTTCAGCACTTTAATAAGAGAACTATTTTTGGTTCTGATAGGTTTTTAAGCAAAGTTTTGGCTATCAAATTGAATTGTTCTGATGACTTATGATAGACTTAATCCATTTCACAAATTGGATTACGCTTCCTTATACACACGTGAATCTTATTCTATCAGTGTTTATTTGTATATTTAACATCCAATGTTTTTTGTACACTTTACAGAATTGATATCGTGCAGTTTACGATGTGATTACCAGAATCCTGTGCTTGCGTCCTTAGCTGCTGACCTTCCGAATATTATTGTGCAGTCGAAGTCGCAAAATACTGGAAAGACGTACAAGAATGCGTTCAATGCATGGTGCAGATGGGCGTCAAGTCATAATCTTTCCACATTACCTGCCAAAGAGTCGGAAATAAGTTTGTATTTAATTTCAATTATTCAAAGAGTTAAATCTCCTTCCAGTGTAGACGAAGCATTTTATGGTGTAAAATGGGCACACGACTTGGCGTGCGTAAATGAAAACCCATGTAATTCATTTTTGGTTAAGTCAGTTAGGGAGGCTGCACACAGAATTCTGGGAAATTCCGTTAATAAAAAGGAACCAATCACGCCGGAGATGTTAAAATCACTAGTTTTGATTTATGGACATGCTAACACAAGCTTGTTGGATTTGAGAAATTTGACTATGTGTCTGCTAGGCTTTGCTGGATTCTTAAGATTTGATGAACTCAGCCATTTGAAAAGATCGGATGTTGTATTTTATGATGAATATTTGACTTTGTTCTTACCTAAAAGTAAGACTGATATTTACCGGGAAGGTAATACTTGTGTTATAGCAAAGACTTTATGTGACACTTGTCCATATGCTATGTTAAAACGTTATTTTTCTTGTGCAAACATTAGCGAACATTCTGATGAATATATATTTCGTCCAGTTACCTTTTGTAAAAGTTTAAATTTGCATAAGTTGAGAGGAGCTACGCCTATTTCGTATACAAGTGCAAGAGAAGCAGTTTTGATGATGTTTAGCAAGATAGGACTAGATAAAACCAAGTTTGGATTGCATAGTTTGCGTTCAGGCGGCGCTACTGCAGCGGCTAATGCAGGTGTTGCTGACCGACTGTTCAAACGTCATGGACGTTGGCGTACTGAAAAATCTAAGGACGGTTATATCAAAGATAACGTAGAAAAATTGCTTTCTGTATCTAAAAACTTGGGAATATAGTCAGTTATTTTGGTATTGATATTAAATGATAAAAATGCCCCGTTCTTTGTATTTTCGATATGATATAGCAATGCAATACGACCATTCCTACATAAATTGTGTTGTTACTTTGTTTCATCATGAATTACCTTGAATATGGGATAAATAATTTATTTTCGGTTGAACGTAGTGAATAAGAAAATAAAGTATCAGTTCAACTTATATGCAACTAATATTTTGCTATACAGGTTTGCATCACGTGACTTTCTAAAAATGACGCATAACATTATTTCTATACCCTGTAGAAAATACAACACACTTATGATTACAAAATTTAACATGTCGTTATTGATCAGCTCAATTTCTGATTTGATGTAACTACAATGTTCAAATATTGTTTCATCAACATTTAGAAGACTTTTCTTGCAAACAGGGGGAACGGAATAGCATTCTCAAGCTTTAGACGGGCGGATTTTTCTAAAGTGTCCAAGTCCGGTGCCGCTGTTAACCGGTGCTACCCTTCAAAGTTCAAGTTTGGTCCATTATAATATGTCGGCCATCAGGATGACCGACAATTACTTCTACACGTTCTGAATAAAATTTTTAATTAAGTATACAAGAAACATTATTATCTAAATTAATGTCTTTTCCGGTAAAAGTCTTCTCTATATATCAAGCAATCAAACATCAGCCTGTACACTATTCTTTTGCATGCGGAACAGGTGGCATAGTCTAAATTATCCGTTCTGGACCGTGAGTCAGTGTTAACCGGTGTTCAGGCTAAAGATCTCAAGTTTGGTCGATTATAATATGTCGGTCATCAGGATGACCGACAATGATTATGGCAAACGTTTCAATATTATATCGTTGATAAATATTATCCATTTTTATATATGTATTCGATGTCGTGATATATTATTTGTGTTCAGTGCGACCAAAATTCATTCTATAATTACGTATATTCATTCAATCCCAAAAATATTTTTTGACAAATAGTCGTATATTTCTTCATCAACATAGATAAAAAGGGAAAGCCATCGAACACGACACATAAGAAAATAATGCAAGCTCGGTTTGACTGAGCCTGTTAATAAAAAAATTTAATTCATTGTTGTATACAATCATTTGAAATTTTCACGCTATCCTTTTAAAATAATTGTTTAATATAACTGGAAAAATCCGTTTGTGTTATAAAGGTTTTCAAAGATTTACAAAGATTTTTGTTGTTAGCGAAACAATTTTGCGGCGCCCGGATAAGGCATTATCGAATTGCAGAAACCTGGTTTTAGCAAAACAATACCTATTGATCGTTATGTTAAAAGGTTTGATTTACTTGTGACTAAATTATAGGTGTGCAAAGCAGCCATTTTTTCACCGGATATAAGGCGACTGTTTTGATGGGAACCGCGTACAGTACCGCACCGCACCGAACCTATGAAAGCAAAGCCGGACAAGCTCGACTAATATCATCATAGCATCCAAAAAAGAGGTACATGTCCGGAAATGCTCTCCTTATGTTTTGATCAGAATGGTACGAGTATACGACACTCCAAATACCAGTCAACTTACCGGATATCATTTGCATTAATGGCTGCTAATAACACTTTAATACTATAGTATTAGATAAAAAAGTTCGACATTACGATCTTCATGTGTTTTTTTTTTGGTTGTGCTGCTAAAACAAGGTTCTATGGGTCATGCCTTATGGCTCGGCGAAGCCATATTGTTTCGTAACAAAAACGCAACTTTTCCATGATGCAAATTATTAAACAATTACAGGCTAATGCATGATTATTATATAACTTTAAAGAATCATTGAAGCTATTGCATTATATAACTTTAAAGAAATATTTTGTTGTTTTTTTGTTAAGTAAAAAAATGTTTTAAAATTATTTCTACTTTTGTTATACATAATTATTTATGGGTATTGAATGAATAAATTAAAACATTTTGAATGATTATTTTTGTCGTCTTAAATTAATATTTTTGTTTTATAAAAAATATTTTTTGTTGTTACGCAAATATTTTGACGTACAAAAATATTTTTGGGATTGAACGAATATTTTAAATTTTTAAATGAATAACTTTTTTGTTTCACAATAAATATTTTACGAAATCGAATATTTTTTTATAAAATATATAATATTTATCAATGATATATAATATTGCAGCGATTTTCACGACATACTTGATTACATAGATTTAATTTTATAGAAAATATTATACGCAAATTTAAATAAAAGTGTGCGTTATGTCAATCATTTGTACATTTATCATAATTTGTTTGATTGGTATACAGAACGGTGTCCCCATATTGTCCCCATATTGTTTTTATGAGTTGTATTTCTTTGTATGTTTTAAGTTGCTTTCATCCTTGTTTAAATATATTTTATATTAACACAACATTATGTTGTCATTTGAACTAAGAGTATATAATATAGTTGAAAGATGAAATATACAACATCAAAATTGCTTATTTTGGAACCAAAAGGTAATGATTTTATCATTCTTATCCTCAGTTTAACATACAAAAAGTCTTCTAATCGTCTTAATACGAATCAGATATGGTTAACTTTAATTTCAAACGAATTTATTATGAATCAAAACATATTTATTGAACCAACTAGTTCATTAAAGTTTATTAATTATTAATATTAACCAAATAAACTTAATTTTCAGCTAATTAATCATAAAAAACATATCAAGTTGTACGTACCTCAAACTCAGAGATGTAGTCTGTACGACTTCACTTTCGAAATGAGCAATACTTACTGTACGGCCTATTTATAGACTGGGTAAAACAACACAATTGGGCCACATAATATTCAACCAATAAAAATCTTCTACGTGGCTTTAAATTAAATGCTGACTATACAAAATATTGGAGCCTTAAAGGTCATCAGTCATCGAACACGTGAAAAACGAAAAGATTGTATGCTCGGTTTGTTTGAGCCTATATACCAGAGAACCCCTTTGTAATTTGTCCCGACTAGTTATATCGGTTGCGTTGTCGGAATTGCAAGGCTATGAGCTGTCTCTGTACGGGTTCGCTCCAAGATAGAGACAATATCATTTAAAATTTTGAGATTTTACATAAAACAAGTGCTCTCTAGAACCTGGTTTAAACCCGCAGTGGCAAATAATTTTACTTGCCACTGACCGTTCAAAGGCGGAAACCCCAAGGGTTCTCATTTTCGTTAATTGTTTGTGGCGTCTTATTTGAATTTTATATACTAATAAAAACATGCTCTCTTTTCCTCTCCCTTCTTTTTCGCTTCGTGTGGAGTCTGAGTTTTGTGAGTGTGGCGATTCCTGATATGCATATTTCACTTGTTTATACTTTAAGATCTTAAAAACAATAAAACTAGATTGATATGCATTCAGGTACAATTTTCTAACAGCAAACCAATTTTGTTATTTTTTGTGAACAGGTTGGACAGTTGGACTAATACGTTGTTAAACTATCTGAAGTGTTTTTTATTGTGATTATTGAATGGCGCTCAAAGTCCTGCGAAGAAAAGGACACATGATAGTCAGAAATGAGATGAAATTCAGGCCAAACAATCTTCCTTTGAAACAGTGCTTCGTGAACAGCTGTGTCTGGAAAATGAACGCCTGAGTGAGGAAATCATAGATCTACAGGTTAGAACAATGCGGGAGAACCTGTATTTTTCTCTTTTGACGAAGAAACATCCCCCGATGAAAGAAAATCTGTAGACTGTAAATCCAAAATTGCGAACTTCTGTAATGACGACTTGAACATTGGAAATGTTAAAATCGATAGAGCACATCGGGTCGAAAAATTCAAGCAAGGTAAACCGATACAAGAAAGGAGAAAGCTGTTCTTTCCTTTGTTAAAAGCCAGGCATATTAAAAATAGACAGTTTTAGACAGAGATCGCCTTTTTATCGATAATCAGATGTATACTGTTAAGTCCTTGTCGATTAGAGATCTGGAGCATGTTGTCCTGCCATCTCTGTGAATACTAGAATACGCCCTGTGAGTAACATGGGGTCATCAGGGTAGGAATCTTTCCTGCTGTGGAATGTCAGGGATTCGATCGAAACTTAGTGGCGATGAATTTATAAACTTTGTCTCTGATTTTGTTATTCTTCTATTCTCAGAAACCTGGCGCTGTAAAACAACAAATCTGATTATAGATGGATATGAATATTTTCAGTTTCATCGCCATAATTGTAACAGTGCGGTGAAACGAAATAGCGGTGGTGTAATCATTTATTACAAACAAGTTTTGTTAAATTACATTGAATTAGTCAATTGAATAGTGTAGTTTAAAATTTAAAAAAAGAAATGATTGGAGTAAAAATGATTTGTATCGATGCACATCCTATGTACATATATAAATTATTTAACGTTTGTAGTAATAAAACGTATTGTCTCCAATCAATTACAAACAAAAATATCAAGCTCCCAAAATTAAGAACTTATTACATGAGAACATCTTTTATTCATATCTGTGCTAAGAACTGGAATATTTTGCCGATATCAATTCGATCAAGCGCATCTCTAAATGTACAAAGCCTTGAAAATACATTTTGTTGAAAACTTATAATCTTCAAATTGCTTATAAAGGACGTGTATGAAGGTATTTTGTCATGTGAAGTTAATAATTTATCTATATTTTACCGTGATGAATGTGAGTACGGAGCCCCTATGGTGACATTTAGTATACTTTTTTTCATTGTCTGTATTTTTTTAAGGATATTATTTCGTTTAAACGAAATATTATAACGTTTAAACGATATAATATTTCGTTGAAACGAAATAATATTTCGTCTAAGTGAAACACTATTTCGTTTAAACGAAATATTAATTCGTTTAAACGAAATAGTATTTCGTTTAAACGTAATAATATTTAATCGATTAAACGAAATATTAATTCGTTTAATCGAAATACTTTTTCCATACTTTTTTAAGAATGTTATTTCGTTTAAACAAATTATTATTTCGTTTAAACAAATTATTATTTCGTTTAAACGAAATATAAATTCGTATAAACGAAATACTATTTCGTTTGAGCGAATTAACATTATTTTGTTTAAACGAAATATTAGTTCGTTTATACAAAATAATAATTAATTGTTTAAACAAAATAATATCCTTAAAAAAAGTATGGAAAATGAAAAAAAAAAGTATGCTAAATGTCACCTTAGGGGCTCAGTAAATGTGTGATTGTCACGATCTATATATTTTAAAACTGTGCATTTTTATAGTCGCAAATATCTATGTGAGTCTCTAATTATAAGAATAATATATGTAATGGCATTAGTACAAAAGTTACCTGGTTCAATATCCCAGCCAATTTAGCTTTGGATAATGTTCAATCACAAAAGGTTATACTTCCTGCTTTTTAATTTTTGCCTTTTGCCATTGGTGTTTTCTGTGATATGCAGGATTTATATTTCCAGATTACTGCCTACATTGCCTTGCACCAGTTTGAGAGCAAGTCAATATTTACTCAATTAAACAGTACAATTTCGATCCATGTAAATGACGAACTTAAGTAAGTCAGTACTAGATGACATAAAATATGCCAGTTCAACCTAAGATGTTATGAAAAGAAGATGAAATAAGAAAAGAAAGTCAATGCATTCACTGTCGTTTAACAGCTGCCCTGTCCTGTAGTATTTAAGATGGCGACCAGAGAAGCAACGAAAAGAAATGTGTTTTATTGTTTCCATTTAGAATACATGGCACGACAAATATGAAAATATTACCGGCTCGGTTTGATTTAGCCTGTTCCTGGGCAGTAATGAAAATATTACACAATAATACAGTACAGTTTTGATCTGTCCAAACGACGGATTTATATTCTCAAATGCCTTTTCTAATTGATATTTTGTTTAAATCCGCTCATTGTGTTCTCGTTAAGCGCAAAACCTAAAGGTAATAAATTAAAGGCCAATATTAATTTCCCCCCGTTATTCGTAAAGACCATCTGTAAATTCAAAATGAAAGGTTACCAACATTATATAAATATCACATCCCATTGGGGGAAACAGTACGAAATGTTAATCCGAGAGAAGTAATGTCAACCGAGGCGTTAGCCGAGGTTGACATTACCTTCTCAAGGGTTAACATTTCGTACTGTTTCCCCCAATGGGATGTGATATTTATTTTATTACACCGAACGTTTGTTTTTTTTAGAGATCTTGACTATGACCAAATTTCGTTTGGGAACAAAATCAAGCGCCGGAAGTCCAAAATCAATAATGCTCAATAAGCGGCTACAAATAATGATCAAAATGCGTTTATCTCCCTTGGTCAATTACGCATGCATAGAAGTTAATTTGTAATCGGATTTCCAAGATATTTATTTTTAGATCCACGCGAGGGTGACTTGATGCTGTCGCATATGTGACAGTAGCGATTATCTCCCTGTGACGTCACATTACGCTATATAGTAAACTAATCACGTGAGGTGTAATAAAATATTCTACAGCGCTCTGCACGCGTGATTAACCCATCTAAAGTTGATCAATATGCTTACCGCTTGGGTTGCACAGGGGTTCGAGAGTTTATGAAGGTTTATGGGGAAATCTTTTCTTTAAAGAACCCAGAAGCTCGATTTTGTTTCTTTTATCCCTGTCATCGTGTTCTTGCTAATTTGACTCCAAGGTCTCTGGTCTAGGTAAGATCATCGAGTAATCACCTATTTGGCTTTGAAATGCTATTAGTTTCTTATGTTTTATATGTTTGTGTGCTTTTGCATGCAACATTGTTAAGGTATCGCAAACATTGCAAATGGCGAAAACAGGCTAAAATTTCAAAAAAATGAATTTTGGGGGAAATACTTATTGCCACCTAGATTTTAGTAAATAAATGTATTTAGCTATGGATGTAGTAAATGTTTGCAAGCTCAGTTTAGTCTAATTCATGTTCTAATTACCAAGCACATACTAAAAAACAAACAAAAGAAAAACCATTTGCATGAGAACTCTGAAATTCATGAACAACATACCAAAGCAACTCAAACCTGAAATAAGAATATGCTGGTCTACAATGTTTAGTGCCGAATCATCAAAATAATGTTAGGGTTTTCAAGAAATTCAAGGAAATCTTACTTCCTGGTTGAAAGTTCTACTTTCACTTTGAACCAGGAAGTAAGATTTCCTTGAATGTCTTGAAAACCCTAACATTATTTTGACGAATTGGCACTAAACATTGTAGACCAGCATATATTTGTTTCAGGTATGAGTTACTTTGGTATGTTGTTCATGAATTTCAGAGTTCTCATGAAAACGGTTTTTCTTTTGTTTTAGTATGTGCTTGGTAATTAGAACATGAATTAGATTAAATTGAGCTTGCAAATATTAACTACATCCATAGCTAAATACATTTCTTTACTAAAATCTAGCTGGCAATAAGTATTTCCCCCAAAAATCATTTTTGAAATTTTAGCTAGTTTTCGCCATTTGCAATGTTTGCGACCTCTTAATCTGATGGGTGAGTTGGAGTTATTTCACCAACACAACTTGTACTTGTTTGTTGATATGACAACCTGTTTGGGCAAGTGTAAGGTTGGTGAACCCAATTTGTTTTGCCACTGACCGCTCCAAGGCGGTAACCCCAAGGGTTCTCGTTTTCGTTACTTGTTTGTAGCGTCTTATTTGAATTGACATATTTATAACAACATGCTCTCTTTTCCTCTCTTCTTTTTGCTGCGTGGGGATGTTGTGTTTTGTGAGTGTTGCGATTTCTGATATGCATATCTCACTTTTTTATTTATCTGGGGACTATACGCTGCTATGAATGGAATGGTATTACGTGTTAACCACCATATGTATACCGTCGTTTGGATGGATCCAAATTATACCGTTTTATTGAGTAAATATTGACTTGAGCTCTCAATACTTGGCTAGGCGGCGAGGGCAGTAATATGCATTTTCGTTTTCATAAAAAGGCTCAGTCACACAAACCCTTCAATATTTTATGTTTTTTCGGTGGCTTTCAAAGTTTCCTTTTCATATATTTAAAAAGTGAATTATGCACATCAGAAATTGCCACACTTTATTTAAATGTAATAACTTTTGGGAAAAAAAAAGCGGCAAATTGTTACCGTCGATTTTTGGATTGCTACATTCGATAATTTAGTAGATAAAGGGGTCAGATGAATATCGCAAACAAATTACCCTTCAAAGACCACCTAGTAGTCATTTTTACGTTCTAACTAAATCACTTTGTATGGTCTGGGCACGTTTTGAATGTGATTAATCGATGTCATTATGATAAATTTAAAGATCATACGAGTAAGCATGTTTTAAGCACTAAAACACTCAGCGATACTTTTTCATCGATAAAAATGTAATTGGATGTAAATAGAGTATTAGGTAATTTTTAGATAAAGCTATTTTTCTTTACTGTAACCCATGTAAAATAAATCCCCTGAAATGATGAAAAAAGTGAAATATACATATCAGGAATGGCCATATCCAGCGGAAACAGCCTCCCCACACAGCCAAAAGGTAGAGAGAAGAGAGTATAGTTTTTCAATAATCAGTTTCAAAATAGACACCACAAACAAATTATAGAAAGTGAGAATCCAAGCCTCGTAACGATCAGTGGCAAAACAATTTTCCACCGGGGGTTTAAACGAGGTTCTAGGTTGCACCAACATCATACTTGCCCCAACAGGTTCCAACCCACCCATCAGCACAACAGTGATGCATGCAAAAGCACACACATATATAAAACTTACTAAAAGCACTGCAAAGAGGAAGGAGCAGACTGAGCTTTTATATCAATTTAAGAAACTAAATAGCAAAAGAGATTTAGTAAATAAAATGTATCTCAATACATGTTCTTGTCGAATATGTCATAGTCAGAAAGCTTGCTAATTCATGAGGTAATAAAAACATTACCATCAGTACCTGATACTTCTAATTACTATAATTACCAGCTAAACATTAAAGTGATTCAGATTTGTATCTGCAAATGGTGTCTAAACGTACTAGTCCAGTAAAATGTTGAATAAGAGTACAATCACTGGTGATATCTGTATAAAGTAGTTAAATACAAGATGTTATAATCAGTAAGTGAAATAAGAAAAAATATTTAATGCGTTTCATATCCTTTGTAAAAATACTTACACTTATGGAATGGAAGTTAACAACACATTAAGGATTTCCCACTTTAATACTCATAATGTTAAAATGCACAAATAATGTTGTTTTTTATAAATCTGTATCTTATGAATAAGTTGCAGTTAAAGTTTGCAAACGTTTTACGACGGTTTTAGAAATTTTTGGCATTCGAAGATTGTATACCCATGACCGTATACTCGAATAACTCAAGTGCCAAGGTTTCTAATATCAATGTTTTTATTGCTTTACTGATAGCAAGTCTGTGCCAGAACATGCTATAATTTGATAGCTTGTAAAATCTATGCTTAATACAATTATTGTGAATGTCCAAAACAATGATACTTTCTGGCAAAGTTCTCATTGATATTCATTTAAACGCGCAAGGACAGGGCTAGAAAAATATGTAACTACCACAGTATGGCTGAACAAGTATTTTATCTACTTGTATATTTTTGTCCAAAGAGGACTAAACTTTTTACGATGTCCTGGTTTGATTTTACTATGTCAGTAAAATAATGTCTTCGAAAAATCACAAATTGCTTATTGCTATTCTGTTTGTATGTTTAAAAATATATAATTTCACTGTCTGATCATTTACATTTGTAACACAGAACAATGCAATAACTGTAAAAATAGGTATATATGTGTATTGAGAGCAACACAATTTTATCCATTTGTTAAAATTGGGTTTCCTTTTTTGATGCCTATTGTTTCCAGCCGTAAATATACAATCTTGTACATTAATGGTAAGCATAAAAGTAAATCTGTAAGGCAAAGTATGCTTTATCTATAGTAAAAAACTCTGAATCTTTGTAAGAATCTTAATGTAAGGTACTGGGAGGAGATATTTACTTTTACTTTTTCTTTATGGCTTGTTATTTTAATTTATGAACTTGAAAAAAGGCAATGTTGATTTCTCCAGGATATTCGTAAAAACCATTATAGAAACAAAAAGAAAGTTATTAACATGATAATCTACAGCGCTGTCATGCCTGGTGATTAACTCATTATCCAGGTACTCTAGTCTCGGTAAGATCATTGAGTACACGCCCTTTTGTATTACGATGCTATTAGATTCTTTTGTTTTACAATGCTATCAGCATCTTATCTTATGTAGTATACTTTTGTGTGTTTTTGCATGCAAAACTGTAGAGCTGATGGGTGGGTTAAAATTATTTCACAAAGACAACTTGAACTTGTTTGTTCATAAGAGAACCTGTTGGGGCAAGTGTGGGGTTGGTGCACCATAGAAGCTGGTCAAAATCAGTGGCAAAATGCTTCGTCACTAACCATTCCAAGACGGTTACCAATCGGGTTCTCACTTTCGTTAATTTTCTGTGTCGCCCCTTTTAGAACCTGATTATTGTATAACCATGCTCTCTTACCCTCTTTACTTTTTGGCTGTGTGTAGAGACTGTGTCTGCTACTTTTTTGTATTATTCATGAAATTATATAAAAGGGAAACATGCATCATGACAAGAAACACTCAGAAAACACAACCTCTACACTCAGCTTACAAGGAAGAAGATGGCTTGGGTTAACAAAATAATCAATAGGACACCACAAACAAATAACAACGAAGAGAATTAAATTTTTGCATAATTGAACTAATTTGTTTCTTTTCAGCAGATTTTTCATAGCAAGTACTCAGAATTGTTGGCCTGCTGTCCTGTAGATCATATAATCTTTAATTTATCAGTATCTATATCAGTCTGTAGAAATACGTAAGGGCCACTGCTGACATATGTTCTACGGGGAGTGGAGTATGGGATTAAGTCCCGTTGAAGGGCTGTCTTGAAGCCCTCTACTGTCAGCGCGTGCACTATTTCTTCTTCCAGATGGTGAGCAAACGGAATTTTGAATGATCTAGAGTTTTTTGAAGATCTATTTTCCACAACATTTAATGCGATATGATCTGTGTAGTTTTTGGGTTTCACAGTTCTCCCTTCAGGTTTTTTTGCCAAATATATGTTAGGGTCCACTGCCGGCACCAGCCCCCCCCCCCCCCCCCCCCTGCGATCTTGTGGAGCATATCCAGTCGGTTGTATTTGCGAAGTTCTTGAAGCGTTGTTAGTTTTAAGGACTTAAGCATGTTCGTTACACAGCCTTCTTCTTTGCTTTTATAATCATTGAGGATAAGGATCCCGAAAAATGGACGCCTATTCCAATTTAGAACGAACAAGAGCAATGTATGCAGTTTTACGACATTCGATTGGAGAGTGTTTCAAATTTCTTCTCAGGAATCCGAGTGTTGAGCTAGCACCTTTGCAGATGTTTGCTATGTTGTTGGACCATGTAAGATCGTGTGATATAAGTACTCTAAGATATGGATTTGAGTCAACGTGCTTTAGTATAGTTTTGTCCAATTCATAAAAATATGTAGATTTACTTTTAACACTTAATTTATAACATTTCTTTGCATTAAATTTAATGCCCCATGTTTCAGCCCAGATTTCCATTTCACATTCAACGTCACACATTTGAAACAGCATTATTTTTTGTCTGGTTCTTTTTTTTAATATTTCATCGACTTCATTTCTCCCTAACAAATATTTGCCATGCTAATCTTTTTTCTCTCTGTTGCTTCTGTTGCTTCATGGTTTCTCTGGTTCTCTAAAAAGTCTATGTTTAAGTCTTCTTACCATTTGTGATAAGGTGTTCCACTGAGATGGCAAAATATTTTAGTGTTTTTCTTTGCATAGCATAACCTGCTGCAGATTGCATTAAATCTAAGTACTTCCATAGCAAAATGTGTAGTATGTGATTGTGTTGGTTATTATCGTATTAACAGAATATAATACACAACAGCCTCCAGTATTACACATTGCAAGTGTTGGTATTTTAAGAAATGTGAAAAGAATGGTTGTAATTTTTGTTAAATATTTTACTTAATATAATCAAATGTGGCTGACTCTCTGTAATTAGATAAAATTTTGTCACTGCTTGCCTGTCCAAGTTTGGTTTCTGTTTGTTTAGTTCCCTGACTTGCTATAAAAGTAATTGCATGAAGTTATCAAGAGGCAGGTAACCCAGACTACACAAGTGTTTCGCCTTGGTTTTTACGTCTCGAATGGAATTTGGCACGCTTGTGAGTAACGTTTGTTTTAGGATTAAAAAGCCTGTCGAATTCTTTGTCGAATTTCCTTTGATCGTAGGCTGAGAGGCTAAAGGACTTCAGTAAATTGTTCGCACTTTTACCCATCACATAAATTAATGTGGCAACACGAATGTCCCCATCATCTTTGTGCAGTTTAAATGCAGTTCTATAGAACCAAAATCTCGGCTTCCATTCATTCCGCTTGTAAGGCTGTGTGAAATCGAAATTTTCTACTGGCGATATTTTAGCCTTTTTTTAAGCTCTTGATGTATTAATGTAAGTCCATTTTGTCACCTCTGACACCATATTATGTTATCAATAGATGTTAAATTGTGATATGCTTTATGCTTTATTGTACATCATACAAGCGCATTTACATAACTCATACTCATTCTTGCCCTTAACTGATGTTGCGCTGATGGGGGCCGGTTGGAGTTATTTCTCTAAGACAACTTGTTCTTTGTTGATATGATAACCTGTGTGAGGTTGGTGCACCCTGAACCGGGTTTAACCCCCCCCCCCCCCAAGTGGCAAATTCGTTTGCCACTTACCGTAACAAGGCGGTAACCCCTTGGGCTCTCATGTTTGTTAATTGTTTGTGGTGTCTGTTTTGAAACAGATCCTTTAATTAACCATGCGCCCTCTTTCTCTTCTACCTGGCTGTGAAGGAAGGATGTGTCTTCCGAATGCGACAATTCCTGATATGCATATTTTACTTTTTTTAAAACAAAACATTCATAATATGATTATAGTACTAGAACAATCACTCCTCTAAAGATCTTATACAGCTATATATAGTGTTGCCTCCCTTGATACATGTAATAGGAAGAGATACACAACAAAACCGGAATATTAAAATAGATGAAAAGGGAAATTTAAAACCCATCTCTCGGTTTGATTGAGCTTGTTCAGGGGCAGTAATGCATTACTGCCTCAGGCGAAGCGCAACTGACTATGTTCACCAGGAATCATCACAATTTTGATCCTTCCTAAACGATGGTATGCATACGGCGTCGAACAAAGAACCTTCATTGCGCTATTTTCAGATAAACACCATTCTGTGATCAGGTGCATATGGTATCCAGATAAAAAAAGAATACACAAGATGGACTTATTGTTGCACATATCCTGAATTTCATGTACTGACCAAAATTTGAACCATTATTCCATGGTTAATGAAGTGAGATATAAAAATTAAGTTACAATTTATATAAGTAATGTCATCGATTTTGATTAGATATAGTGAACGGCAGTCATGTGAAAACGCTTTTCGACGTCGCTGTTGCCTGCTTTATGCTTACAGTCTATGAACAATTAGTGTTAAAAACAAAAAAGATGTTTTTCTTAGAAAATTGAGTTTTTTAAAAAAAACCCACAAAAACAGACCATATCATTGCAAACATATTCTGACTAATATGTTGCATATATTATAAATTGCACACAACTCGAAAGATAAACACATGTGAATGTTATAGGTAAAGCATTTGCATCCATTCGAATACTTAAGATCATATAAGCAAAAACAACGTTTGCAAAAGCTTATCAATATATCTTACTACAATAAATAGTTAAGATAATACTGAAAGGAAAAGCCAAATTAAGAAATTCGAGAATGACCCCATCATGTCTACTTTCGGTTTCAAGGGCAAATAATTTTTATCTTTTTTTCAAAACTCGCGATTAATCCCCACTGGCAGACCAATGAAAGTAAACAAATATAGTGTCATGTGGCTGAATTTAGTTTTGGATGCTCAAGTTGTCGAAAAAAATGCTTTGTTTACATAGAACAGACACACACCAAAAGGAAAAACCGTTTGCACAAGAAATCTGGATTGGCAGTTTAAAAGGTCTAGAAAATAATACTGATATCGCGTAAATACTTATTTTCAATATTTTGCGGTCATTTTTAAAATTATGAGCAGCCTAGATATGTAAATACCGGATTTTGATACACTGTATGCATAAAACAGGCAACGGCGACGTTGAAAAGCGCTTTCACTTGTCTGCCGTTCACTATATCCAATTTACCGACCAAACTGCATTCATCTGTACCAATATTTCAGTGTTAACGGCCCTTGTCATTTCCAAAATCACCAAGACGTACAAAGTTTTTTAGTAAATATCTTTGTATATAAAGCGAATTGGAAGCTGTGGTGTCAAATAATTACAGGGAAATAAATTAACTTTCCAGTCGCCATATCAACCAATCAGATCCTTGAGATTTGAGACTGGTTTCTATTCCCAGTTTTATATTTTATTGCGGTCTGGAGTGATTTGATAAAAATGAGAGAAACACATTCAGAGCTTGTCAGTGGGCATAATTATGATGTGCTATTAAACAAATTTACACCAACCATGAGCTTCATTTATTTCTATTTTATGAATTTATATCTGTTTAGATACATGAACACTATTTATTTCTATTTCATGATTTTATCCCACCTTGTTGACAGTGGTAATCATGTACATGTAGATAACTGCAGTTGCTACTAGTTTTTGACTGGCGGCAGTTGCTACTAGTTTTAGTCTTAAACCGGAAATCGAATGGTCTCATTCATAAAAATAGTTCCGCGACACGCGGTTTTTAACTTTAAAAAACACTGTAGCAGATACAACACATATATTTAAAAGGTACTGAGGAAAATCATAGAATTTGAAAGCTATAAAACTACAGTTTTAGTTAAGAACATACGAAATATCATACAGGTATGTCAGCTCTTGACCTAAGTTAACGAATACAACACAGTCTCGTCGCTATTAAGTTATTCGTGTGCGGTAACTGTAGGGCGCATTTCCCTCAAAACTAACTACTCCGGCTATTTTACCGTGCCCGATCGTTACCTGGCGAAAACGGAAAAAATCGTGTCGGATCCCGGGATATCCGGTAAGTATTTTGTTGATATTTGTGAGAAAATCGAGAAAACAACCTAGTGCGGGATGATCTCCTAGGCATCGGCTATAATGTTCACTTGTCGATTTTCATCACATTTCTATCGTTTTCTCAATGATTCGGTGAAACCTTCGAAATTTGCTCAAAAAGTCGACTATGGGTACGGGAGAATCATGTTTAAAACATAGTTTCGCATATATATATATATATATATATATATATATATATATATATATATATATATATATACAGAAATATCGTCAGATATGGGGTCTCTGTAATAAACCTTAATCAGGGGTTGTATATATATACTAAGAAATGTGGTAAGTTACGGGTCTTACTTCGATATTATACCTATATGTGTGGTTCTATAAAAGTTACGGGGTATGTATGGTACCCCGCTAATTAAATGTCATTTCTATGCACTATCTGACCTTGTAAGTACTATAAGCTGTAATATAAAAATTTGGTTTATGATAAAAAAAAATTTCGGGTTTTTTTTTTATAGACCGAAAATAAATTTCGATAATAAACCGTGTTACGGGAATAAAGTTTATCGTACTTAAGAAGTCCGAATATGCATAGAAATGGCATTGAAAATTACGGGGTACCATATATACCCCATTACTTTATAGCACCTCACATAAAGGTGTAATATCGAAATTAGACCCGTAACTTACCACATTTCTTAGTATATATATATATATATATATATATATATAGAGAGAGAGAGAGAGAGAGAGAGAGAGAGAGAGAGAGAGAGAGAGAGAGAGAGAGAGAGAGAGAGAGAGAGAGAGAGGAGCACGTGACTTGTTTTGCTACATGGAGGAGCAAGTGACATGTAAAAAGTATATCATTGACTTATTGGTTTATTCCAAGTTGTTTTAATTTAATGATTTATGTAAAAAAGTTAGCACGTTCTTTCTTTGAAAGAAAAGAATTTTTTTTAAAAATAGTATTGAAAAAATATTTTTTAAAAATTGTTTGCATAACCTTTTCTAACAATTTTTCAATGTCAATTGGAAGTTTACATTAACTCTGACTGTTCATCCGATCGAAAGGAAAACAAAAGTGAACAGAGAAGTACATATATTCTTACTCAGTCGTTGTCGGTAGTAAAACGATTGTTGTAAACCAAAACATAGAGGCATATGAGAGGTTGTTGAGTGAAGCCTTACTTTATTTCAAAATTTTCTCTCCAGCTTCTTATCAACTAGGTCTATTGCTTTAAGGGAGAAGTGCAGGGCCGAGCAGGTGTACTCGGTAAAATCGTAAACAGATCGATCTATGTAACACTTGCGTGTACTTTTCACTAAATACGTTTCAATCCCTCCAGGAGAAAGTTTTCGGTTAATTTTACATTTTACCGGACATGAAAACAATCCGCTGAAGAAATCCCAATACAAAAATACATTCTATATTTAGCGATCATGGGAATTCTATTCGTGGTGGCCCAGGCATTTTGAAACAAATGGCGACGTCGATAGTCGTAAAGGTACACCGAATGCGTATTTTGGTTGAAGTGATCACGTGACAATCCCAAAAACCACCGCGGCTTTACGCGGGAAATACAAAAATAGCTAACCTATGCGCGTCGCATAGGATAGGAAACACCATTTATATATCTTTTTATTTAAATATTGGTTAAAAATATTTAGGGTGTAAATCAATATTTGAGCTTCAAATAATGATATTCAATGATATGAATAACCCTTTCGCAAATCAGTTCCATTCATCAATCCTGCACATCTCCCTTTAATACAATATTCATATTAAAACATGACATGGATAAAGAGTGGATTTGCACAATATTTGTTAAACAAAAGAAGAGATACAACTTATAATTTTTATAATCAAAGGAACTAAAATGTGTGAACAGCGTACTAAACGAAAGGATATGGCAAATATTGTGCATTATTTATGCAACTCGAAGGTTGCAAATTTCAGTATAGTAGGCATCTCAAACATATGTATGGCAATAAATCAGTGACCAGGTTAAGTGGCATCAATTTGTTATCAATTTTCACACGAATGCATCTTGGAATGCAAAAGAAACGGAATTCAAGGCTATATATATATTTTAAATGTTCTCTTCACCGAGTCTGCAATATTTACATATTTGTCGTATTCATTGGCTTTCAGGGGCTAGGCTGCGTGAACAGTAGTATGCATTTCCATCACTGCCTATTAACAGGCTCAATCAAACCAAGCCTGCAATCTTCTCATATTTGTCGTATTCGGTGGCTATCAAAGTTCCCTTTTCATCTATTTCAATGTATCGTTGTCCGATACACCTTTCGTGTATTTAGGTTAGCCTGTGTGCCCCTACAAACGTTTTCCCCATAGCTTTACTACCCCATGCATTGCAATACTTCTGTGACATCAAAACTTCCTTATTTTACCAAATCCATCATTTCTGTCCGTTCAATTCATTTATATTTAAACATTGATATCTGTTCCCGCAGGAAACATTTTCACTTGTTTAACGTATCGCAAGGTAACGATTGGGCACGGTGTTTTTGCTGATAGATTGCTGAACGAGTTTTTTTCTAACGATCATCTAATGAGAATATTATCTTTAACTACATATTTATAATACTACGTACATTTCGGTCTGGTATTGCAGGAGATTTCTCAGATGTGGTTAGAAATTAAGCTGATCATAACTTGCTTAAAAAAACTTTACCAACTCCGTAGAATGGATAAAATAGCACTGTCTATATTTGGCTTACTTGCGATGACTTTGCTGTTTGTTTTATAACTACTGACAGCATACTTGCATGGTTCAAAATGGCGTCCACGATCTACAGTGGCGCTGGAATTTAATTAAGAAAGAAACAAAGAGAAAATCCATGGTATTTCCTTATAAGTTCCATAATATTTAGCTTAAATAAAATTTAAAATGTCAATTACTTAGGGGTTACCATAAATAAAAGAAAATAATGATATATACTTATTGATTTCTTTAACATTTTTGGGTTGTCCCAGTAAGCTCATTTTGGCATTGCATGACTGCGCTGTCTTAATTGGCATTCCATGGCTATGCGCTGCCGCCGAAGGTTCGCTCCCCGGTAGGCGCAATATCATTAAAAAATTCACGGTAGCATTTTTTGCGCAGTGTTGCGGCTGTAAAAAGTCTTTCCGTACATAAAATCAATACTGGTATCTTCAAATAACCGGTTTCCGGTGTCAGGTGGTGATGATTACGTATATCAGGGTTATCAGATAAGGGGAAATGTCAGCGACACCCTTAATTAAATTGATAAGAAGTAGCGTTAAACATGTAAAAAAATCTCCATTAAAACCAGCGCTGGACATAGACAAGAATATTAGACATAAATGAAGCAAATCCTTAAAATATTTGAAATATTTTAATTATTTTTGGAAAATCTCAACCGCGCCATTTCTGGCGTGGGTAGTTATATTAATTTCCATTACTGCCCATGAACAGACACGTTAAGAGTTTATGAAGATTTATGGGGGAAATCTTACAAGAGAACTTAGAAGCTCGATTTGTTTTTTATCTCTGTCATCGCGCTCTTGCTGATTTGAGTCCAGTTGCTCTGATCTCGGTAAGATCATTGAGTAGCTGCCCTTTTGCTTTGAAATGCTATTAGCTTCTTATGTGTTATATGTTTGTGTGCTTTTGCATTCGACATTGTTAAGCTGATAGTTGTGTTGTAGTTATTTCACAAACCAGACAACTTGTATTTGTTTGTTGAGGGCAAGTGTGGGATTGGTGACCCCAGGAACCTGGTTTCAACACCTAGTGGCAATTTGTTTTGCCACTGACCATTCAAAGGCGGTCACCCCTCGGATTCTCATTTTTGGTAATTGTTTGTAGTGTCTCCGTTTTGAAACTGATCATTATCGTGCTCCTTCTTCCTCGGTGCTCCCAAGGGACACTGTGTCTTCTGAATGTGGCGACTCCTAATATGCATGTGTTTTAATGTTATCTCTTCCTAAGGAGGATCATTATGACACTATTACAGCCTTTAAGAACACCTATAAGTACCTTGTTGCTTTGAGATCGTAATTGAGATCTTCAAAGTTAAAGCGGCTTTTTATCCAACATGACATTATTCAAGACTTTTACAACTCGACATATCTTGGCGATTTGTTTAATATAGATAATAACCATTTTCCATCTTGGGTTTACAAAATATGATGAACTTGATTCATCAGGATATATTTTGTTTACCCAAGATCAATACAGAAAATGCTTATTAAATAATAAATGCAGTTTGCCTGTAGAAAAAGGTGAAATATGCATATCAGGAATTGCCACATTCAGAAAAAAAGCCTCCCCACGCAATCAAGAAGAAGAGAGAGAGAGAGAGAGAGAGAGAGAGAGAGAGAGAGAGAGAGAGAGAGAGAGAGAGAGAGAGAGAGAGGGAGAGAGCATGGTTAATAAGATTATCAGTTTAAAAAAGGACACAACAAACAATTCACAATTTTATCTGAGAACCCAATGGGTTACCGCCTTGGAACGGTCAGTGGCAAATCAAATTGCCACTGGGGGTTTAAACCAGGTTCTCGAGTGAACCTACCTCACACTTGTCCCAACAGGTTCTTGGTGAAAAAAACTCCAACCCACCCATCGGCTCAACAATGTTGCATGCAAAAGCACACAAACATATAAAATATGAGAAGCTAATAGCATTGCAAAGCCAAAGGGCGGGTACTCAATGATCTTACCGAGAGCAGAGCTCCTGGAGTAAAATCAGCAAGAACACGACGACAGGGATAAAAGAAACAAATCGAGCTTCTAGATTCTTTTAAAAACATCCCCATAAACCCTCATAAACTCTTAAATCCCTGCCACCATCGTGCAAGCAAAGAGGTAAGCATAATGATCAACTGTAGATGGGTTAAATCATCAAGGCCTGCAGAGCGCTGTTAAATATCATGTTGGTAACCTTAGAGAGATTTTAATAAGTTTCTTTTTATCGTTGACAGAGCAGTGACAACTTTAGATACCCCTTCTGATGAAATGATTCATTATCAATGTTGTAGACATATGGAAGACAAGAATCAAGTGCATCAGCTCCAACAGGCGCGTAAAGTTATCGGACACGGTTCCAGTACATTCGAGGATAAAAAATGCGTGGAACGTTTCGTGTTTAGCGCGGCTGGTAGGTATTTACTTTGCTTGAATAAACACTTACACATGCTGGCCCAATCCTGTCCAGCGAACAGCATAGTTATAAACTTTTGTTCCTACTTCAATAGGTACAGTTCATAATGCATTCTTTTTTGTTTTAGTCATGTGTAAAGGATTAGGTCGAAATGACCGAGGTAATCTAACGTCAAGACATTACAAGACAAATGATTTATTTAAAACTTTACTAAGTAGATCTTCTACAACGGATAAACTGCAAGTATACAACCGTTTTCTTCTAAATAAATTGTATTTGATAAGTATTTGATGTCTAATGCTTATAAAAACAACGGCTTATTTCAATTTGTATTCCCGAGATTAAAATGATGGCTCACATCACAGGACAAAGTGGTATCGACCCCATGCACAACATTTACAAAAGTTTTCAACTGGGGCATGCCCACTGTCGGGTAACAGCTGCCCTGTATCAAATGTTAAGTGCCCTGTGGCAGTTCTCAAGTTGGTGACTTTTCGGAGATATCTTGACAATTTAGTTTGTTATTTTATCTGGACAGAACCTACACATATCTTAAACTAGTTATTAACATTTTTCATAAGTAAAAGCTTATTTTATCACATATTTAATCTATATAACGGTATTCGCCACCCCAAAATGCATAAAAACATTGTCTTCTACACAACTTTATGGCGTCATTTGAAAGAATGTGGTCAGCTTTGTGTAGATTAATTTACACATATTAATACTGAGTAAGCTGCAAACTTATTTTTAGAATTATACGTTTCATTGTTTTTATTTATCCAATTATTATCTTCAAACGTACCATTATTATCATTATATAGATGAATTAAAATAAACAAGATACTTTGGCTTGCAGTCCATACTTAAGTTATGGCTTTCTGTATTTTACCCATACTGATTTATAAATAATTGATTACCGTATACCTTTCACGTTATTGGTCAACACCGCGTGGTTTCTGTTTTCAGAACAGAACTGAATAAATACTTTCATAAGACGTATACGCAGTATGCACTATTAAAGTGGTATACATGTATTTCCTTAGGGAGATAGCTAGGTAGCTAGCGCGATAAAATTGTAGACTAATCATCAAGGAATTGTGTTTGCTTAATATAAGTCAAACCTGTATTAAACAGCCAACCAAGAGGAGTACCAAAAAGTGGCTGCTCAATACGAGTGGCTGTTTAAGACAGGTAAAAATAAGTACAAAATGTCAGCTTAGGACTTATTCAAACTGGCTGTTGAAAACAGGTGGTTGCTAATTGCAGGTGGCTGCTAGGCAGGTTTAACTCTATTTTTCTTGAAAAAGAACAATTCACAAGAATGATCGAAACTGCCATAAGATGCTTAGCAGCTATTACAATAATTATGCTAAGCTTTCTGACAAGGCTGGTTTTTCTGAAACCGTTTAATTTAGCAATATTTATTTTCTGGAAAAAATCTATTAATAGAAAAATGTGATGAGCTTGAACAAACGCTCAAGTTTTCAACTGTTTCAACAGTTTAATATGCTGCATTATTCAGCAGTATTCTATAGTATCGTGTCATATTTGTAACCATGTCTCCAGATTGTAAAACTGAGATTTCAGCCAATCCAGTAGCCATTTCAGCCAATCAGATCCTTGAAATTTGAGACTGGTTTCCATTCGCAGTTTAATTATCAATCCATGATGCATTGTTCAGTATCTATAGTATCTTGTTATATTTGAAACCATGATACAGAAATCACAAAACTAGCTCACTGTTTTTATTAATGTTTTTTACAATAAGCATACAAGTAAAGCGCATAAAACATTCAAAGTAGATGTGTTCCCTTTGTTATCTAAGCTTTCTAGATTCCTGGTCAGAAATATTCGTGTTCAAAAGTTTGTTACATTACATGTAAAAATGTTCATGAAAAAAGAAGAGGCACCTGAAAAAAAATGCATCCGATTTATTATTCCGTATAACATTTGATTGAAAATTCATAATGTAATTTATTTTTGTTCAAAGTCAAAGAAGAACACTCGAAATTTTACAAAATTCAACATTTTATAACATTAACATTTTGTAACATTCGAAGTAACACTCACAAGATTATAACATTTCAAAATCTACAAACTTATTTTTTATCATGGTACAGAAACAGTAAGACAATAACTAAATATTTGTTACTTCTTTAGATTAAGTGCCTACTAATATTTAGATTTTAGATTCGATTTAAGTTTAGGTAAAAGACAAGAAACTTTCAAGTTTAATAAAAATTACCAATGGCATTTTAAACGGAAGAAGCATTGCACATATTGCAGCAACAAAAAAGAAAATTAAGTAAAAAGCAATACATGGTATGATTACAAATATGCGTAGCATGAATAAAATTGTTTCTTTTTAGATTTTCATTTTTATCAAGGAAACGTGTTTGTTTCTGACTTTTTCTGAAAAATGGAAGAATAAGTCAAAAATAATTACGTATATTAAAAGGCATTTCGTTCATCATTTTGGTCAAGCGTACAGATATACTCCAGAAAACGATGTTAAACGGTATTCCTCCCACCCCATTACATGTTTTCCAAACATAACTTCTATTGCCACAGTGTCCCCTTTATTAAGGCGAAGAGGAACAGTGTTTCCGCCCTGCATATCTTGATCTTCGCGAGACGTTTCTGCGACGCCGCCAAGAATGTTTTCTCCATTTTTCACCAGCTTTACCGACACTTCTCCGCCTGTTCCTCTCCCACTTACCATGAAGGAAAGTAGGTACATTCCAGATTTGGGACAAGTGAAAATGCCTGTGCTAGGATTGTAACCATTTCCGTCGTTTGTTATCACCTACAATATCTAAACCTTTTAAAGCATGTGTCTGTTATAAATCATTGTACACTTTTTATGTTGATAGTAGAGCCACGTTAAACAGTTTAAAGTTTAACTTACTCAAACTGAACCGAACAAAATTCAAGTTGCCTGTTCCTTAAAGATAAGTCAATGTTAAAAGCTCAAATCTGACAGCAAATAAATATGTAATATTAAACCATATGTGGGTACTCTACAATACTTATTCTACAAGAGAAAACTCGTATCACATTGTTAATAATGCTTTGTAATGGGGAACACCATGAATCAAAATTATCGACATTTTCGGAGCCAAGAAGAATTGACAATTATCAGGCCATAGTGATAGGCAATATTTCGAAATTAAATTATATAGAAAACATCTTAAAACATTTTAAGTCTAAACACAGTGACCAAATATGTGAAAACATCTTAAAACATTTTAAGTCTACACAAAAAACCAAATATGTGCATAATATGAAACAAAGCGATTATATAAGCAAAATTCTTTTTTTTTCTTCAATTTTCAAATATTATCAAACAATATGTGGTTTAAACAAGTTTTATGTACTCATGTGTTTGTATCGCCAAAAACCACTTTTACTTTTAGCATAAAGAAAACAAAAAGCACTTTATAAAATGAAATTTTACGTCAATGACATAAACTGTGTTGTTAACTACCATCTAACATGTTGTATCTCACCCTCATTTCTCATGTTTCACCTCCTTTTATCAAATATCATATATCTCATATTTATATTTCATATTTATATTTCATCTGCACATGTATATATGTTAATTGTTTATTGTAATAATCACAGAAATGTGGAAATAAAGAGAATATATGCATAAATACCTTATTGAATGGGATTTTTTTCCCAAGCCAATCGTTCAGTTCGTGGTCAAGATAAGCCATGAAAGTAACGTCTCCACACCCTAAAACATTACAATCTGAATATGAAGATTGTCATATATTGCTACGTTGTCATATGAAACACCTGTTACGCTGAAACAAGCTTTAACTTGCTGGTTTTCTATTACAACATTACATAAATAAATACATTGTTGGATTTTACCGGGTTCTCCATTGTATGAATGCTTTATAATACACAATCTTGTTATCAACGCATACTGTATAAACCGTAAGCTTCGTTGATATGTGGACAAATAATAAGATCACTGACATGTAGTTTATTCCACTGATTAGTTTGAAAAATTATATTCGAAGTTAAAGAGTCGCACAAATGCGTGTTGACATGTTTTTTTGGGGGAGATTTTTTAGGGTTTCTATCAAACTCTGTTGTTGATTTCCAGGAATTTTAATTTGACAATCGATCATTTTATCGCTCGTACCTTGCATGTCATTTTAGGTTTCATTCATCTAACTCTACGGTATATCGGTCGAGATCAAGGTCCAGACCCTCAACATTAAGAAGGGCGATTGGATGCCATGACCAACTACTCGTGCTTCAAAAACAAAATTAGAACAACCAACATTCAGAACAACCGGAACTTTTGTCGATGGAACCCCAATTAAACGTGAGTTTTAGTGTGTTATATAACATAGCCGATTATGATTGAGGATAACGTATTAGTGTCTTACCGCAGCTGCTTTCTTCTCCACTCTGTCGTCTATTCTCCCTGAAAAGTATTATATTTATTTAATCTTAATGTTTTCAGCTACGTTGTAAAAGATTTTATCGTTAAAAAACAACTTTGTATGATCTTATATGAATGTAATCTGAACAGCCATAAAAATAATAAGCCTCTTTTTTGTGTGACATCGTTTTGAAAAAATGATGTAGGAGAAAATGACGAACCATTAAGATTAATTCGATATTTTATCGTCTTAATCAAAGTATGGTTAACATTTGGATTGTTTAAAATGTGTGAAGCCCGAAGGTCTTCGTCCGTTCTAAAAAAAAACCCATATGTTTTTCATATACTGATGAACGCGATAAAATATCGAGTCAATATTTATTTACACTGTTAATTACTCAGCGGTTATTTTGGAGCCATCATCAGTCGTAATTGCACTTTTATCGATAAAAAAGAAAAATTCTCAAAAGCTCTCCAATTGCATTAAGCAGTTCAATATAACTTTGCATAAATAAATTTTATTGATATATCTTTTTTGCATAGGTTAAGGAAAGATGGAACAGTAAAGAAAAATAGCTAGATCTTAAAATTTCCTTAAATCTTATTTACATCCAAACACAAAACTAACATCACAAAACATCAATTTATATGCTCACCTGAGTAATACGATACAAAACAAAAAAGGGACGGCCTCACATATTGTTGTACCCTAACCCTAACCCTAACCCCTAACCCGGAAATTCAAGGTCAAACACAATTTTACAAACATCTCATCTTGAATACAACTGTTAGACAAAAACAAAAAAGGGACGGCCTCACATATTGTTGACACAATAATATGCGAGGTCCTTTTCTTTATGTTTTTGTCTAACAGTTGTGTTCAAGATGAGATGTTTGTAAAATTGTGTTTGACCTTGAATTTCCTGGTCGCGGAAATAGATGACAAAAGAATAATGTTGATAATGTTTAGCTATAGTTCCACTGGCTATGAGTTTAGCCATACTAAGTTTTACCTTAATATACGTAACGTTAGTTCAGTGCATATTTACAATTGATGCTTACGCTTGGTGTGACGTATTGTATGCAAAAATTACTTACTCATAAACACGTCTTTCCAACTCCTTCGCAATTTCCTTATAGAGGTCAGTTGTGTGGACCAATGACAAACTTGCTACAAGAAGTAAAGCTAATACCCGCATCATCTTTAAAGTTTACTCAAACTGCTTGATCCTGAAATTTATTGAAAGAGGTTTTTAAAAGACTATTATATGAAGATATAATGTGCAATATAGATCTGTATTTTAATTTAGACTTGCGGTGAGATTTCTTGACAGAACGCAAATAGATCTTCACTTTTTAAAGGTAGCCAACGAGTCTATTCATGAAAGTTCATTCTAGAATAAGGTTCAGACAAATTGCAAATTGTGTTGCCGCTGTTTTAATGCGACTGACCTCAGCTTCTCTTTTTCGATAATTGTTAATGGTGTCTTTTTTATTAAATCGGTCGTTTTATGAACCCATGCTCTCTTTTTCTTTCTACTTCCTTTTGGCTTTGTGGGAAGGGTGTGTTTATGTGTGTATGCATATTTCACCCTTTACATACTACACATCTCTATCGTCCACTTTACCGCATTAGTGGAAATTTTATATTCGAGCCAAATCGTTATAATATGTTGTACGATCTCTTAGGAGCACTGTACGATCACTGATTTTGATGCAAACAGGTGTTGAAATTGAAAGCCAGTCTGCATTTTGACCGACCTGTTGTTCACTTTCAGCGTGTTTGAATGAACAGCAGGGTAACACCTTCTTGATTTTGTTTATTGGCTAATCCGCAAGAGTCATCCCTTTTCCCATTTATCATACATTATATGACAAAGAAACATTTACGCATTCAACAAATAATGACATACACCATTCATCTACGCAACATTCTTAAATACATACTTTTTTAGAAACCAGTCAACAAAGCAACGGTATCAGAACGAGAGAGTTAGCATCCCTCATAAATTTGCAAATTTTTAGAACTGTACACTTGTTTTTTTGATGACATTAGATGTTTACTCGTAAATATGTCTAATGAGGGCCAGGTAGTGTCACCAAAATACTTTCTTGAATCAGAATGTTGTACAGCAAAACCAAAAACTGATATTCATTTTCTGTAGTATTTTGATTGCACATTTCGCAAATACGATTTTCTCTATTTTTATTGTTATAACGACCAACTTCAATTTCAAGAGAATGACAACTTAAACGCATGCAGCTTAGTTGCTTTCTAAATGAACTAAAAACAATTTATAAAAAAGAAATAATTTTCAAAAAAACTTGTCTTAAACTGTTTATAGTATACTAGTTCTTGCATGTAGTTTATAGTTTCAGACCATCATTTTATAAGAATATATGCGGGTTTTTTGGCGAATTTTCGTTTTTCATTATTTTCAGTAAAGAATTTACTGCCCTTTCTTTACATAATACCGAGATCGGGCTTCTTCCAAGTTCAACATAAATAGCATTGTTTGTTGTTTAACACACAAAACATATTTCCAAAAAGGTATATGTAGCTTATCTTTTTTTGGAAAATGATAAATACCAGACACCTCAAACCAAGCTAATAAAAATGGCAATACCATGCTGCCAAAAAGAAAGAGTTTAGTTTTAATTTCAAAATCAATTCTATCAAAAAGTAATAAAAGATTATGGTATACCTTGAAACTTGATTTTGTTAGTGAGACGAATTTGGTAAGCGTTAATGAGAGTCATAAACTGCAGTTGACGCCTTAATTTTGTCACATTTTCTTCTTCCACGAGTATGCATAAGCTGATTGAATTATTAAGCACAACAAATAAATTTGTATTAGTCAATTTATGTAAATATATACATTTTGCTACAAAACACCGAAATGAACTTCTTAATGCCATGTAAACAACTGAATTAACGAAGTCAGCAAGCATGCACTTAAAATTGTTAAGTCTATTTATTTCTTCAATTAAAAATAAAACGGGTATTCTATACAAAATTCCGATTAGGATTAACTGTATCACAGCATATACAAAAATACTGCATTTTTTTTGTAAATTTTGTTTGGAAATGAAATGCTGTTAATGTTCGTTCTCCATTTTGATTTTGATAACAAATAATATTATTTGACTAATTATTAAGCTGTTACAATTGTATTCATGTACCACGACAATGTGTATTTGTATGAATTATGTTGATATGGAATGACTATGTACTTAAATGTATACGTCAATAAATGATTTATCTAAAAAAAATATAAATATAATTATGTTTTAGGTAAAATTTCTCAATAATGCAAACATGAATTCTGCCAATACACGTCTCTCTTTATCATTGAAAAAGAAATGCTTTTCTTGCTGTGAAATTGAAGATATGGTAAAGACTTTCAAATTTGAATCACAAAATTTAAGATAATAAATATTTTTGATACACCATTTTTAGCCAAAAATCAACAACGTGTTTTTGGAAACAGAGTTGAATAGTACTGTAAAGGATATGTCAAAATTATTTGCTGACTGTTCGAATCACACATTTGGATTTGTAAATCCAAACAAAACGCAATCTAAAACTACAACAATAACAATGTGTCATGGTTATAAAGCGAGTGAAAGTGGGCAAGAAAACGATTTCATAGTTCTATATTCATGTTCTTATACTTCGAAAGCAACAACAACAACAACAAAACAACTGATGAGAACAAAATTAATCTAAAACTAAGAATACAAAAAAAAAAGGCTAACAAAGTTTATCAATAAATATTTATGATTTAACTATTATTTCTCTACCTCCATAAATTAATATTTAGAGGTTTGAGCAAACTAATCTTAATAAAAATTAAAGTTGTACTTACCTCAAACTTAGAGATGAAATCTGTACGACAGCACTCTCGACATGAACCATACTTACTGTTCAGCCTTAAATATTTATAGATTGGGTAAAACACCGCAACTAGTGCATATTAATATTCAACCAATTAAACTATAGCAAAGTTAATCGAAATGAAATGCTGAACCATGCAAAATTAAAAAAGGAACCTTGAAAGTCATCGAACACGCGAAAGACGAAAACAAATTGCATGTTCGGTTTGATTCAGCCTATATACCACTGAACTATTACATTTTAACATTTGGCAATAAACAAGTTTAAATAAAGTTCTTTTAAAAAAATAATATTTTTATACATCTCATAATATACAGATATCTGTATAACATCAGGTTTGCAAATTATTTACATTAAGATATGGATCTTGATAATACTGAACTTTTCACTAAATATAGGTAACAACCAAATTCGAGAAGTTGTTTAATTGAATGACATTGTCTACAGATTGCGTTCAACTGCAGTAATTCAAACACTGCATGAGGATATAATTCACTCTTGATCTTGTAATGTTTTTGTGAAGTCGTTAAAATGAGGTCATTTTGAGGTGATTTTATCAATCTGTTTATAACTGCGCTTGGACCAGCTTTATTTTTTTAAATAAAAATTTATGGCTTAGTTAACTGCACTCAAAATTCAGACCATTTTTCTGTTAAAACACTATTTTCGAAAACATTGGTTTTCGTAGAATCGTTGACGTTTGCACTTACGTATTTAAAATATTTCTCCTCCTAACATTTTCTTGTTTAAAAATAATAAAAAAGCAAAGGAACAACACTGTTCAAATTCTTATTTTAATTTAATCATATGCAAGCATATCTAAACGTATCTTCTGGGGAGCGATCCAGTACCGTCACGGCGACAGCGCCTAGCCATGCAATTCCGACAGCTAGCCCGGACAACCACAGAAAGGTTGATCGGATGATCCTGATTAACGTTATCATCACTTCATGACATCGGTAACGGATTGTTTTACTTATAACAGTACTTACTACGAGCAAATACATGTACATAATCATGATCAGTTGCCTAAAGGCTTTCAGTTTTCTGGGTTAGAATAAGATTTCCCAACAAACTATTTATTAATTAATAGACACAAATTTTAATATCTATGTTAGACGGTAAATATTATAAACATATGAAATGTTATATTTGTTCGCAAAAACCAGATAATTTGTTGTTGTCAATTTAAGACTGTCTAGACTTTTGGATCGTTTACACTCTATAATTTACTGAGAACATTTCAGATGAAGATCGCATCTACATTTTCCTACAAATAAGCACTAAGAGTAGTGAATTTAATACTTTACAAAAGCAATTTTTGTTGTCTGTGCACGTTTTGAATGCATGATTAAATCATGCAACTCTGATGGTTTGAAAGGTAATAACATTCACGGACCTTGCGTCGTCAATTTTTAGTACTGGAAGATCTTGAACCAGTCAAGGTTGTCTTACATCGTAAACAGCCACTTATTGCACGAACTTAATCAACTCATATCACAAAAATGATTAAAGGAATCTTAAAAGATGACAGCGACCTAACAACCTTAACTCTTCAACAGTAATGCCCATATGTCGGCAGTTTGGTCTTTAAGTCGTCATTTATTTTGATTTTTAATCGAAGAACACGACAACTTGACAAAAATTGAAAATAATATGAATTTAAAATCTTGTAACTATTTGATTTAAATTCATTACATTATTTGCTTCTAAACTGTCAGTAATTTGATAATAAATGTTTACAGCCGCTTTAGGTTATAATATTAAATTTGTTTTCCTTTAATTTTGCATTCTGTATCGTTCGCTAATTGAGTTTTTTTTTCTTTTTCCTTTCCATTTTCAGTTTTAATGTTCTAAGAGGGTTGTTCAAAAATAAATAGGACTGCGGCTCAACTGTTCACATCTTATAACTAACTGACACGATTTTGCAAGCAACAAATACCTGAACATGTCTTCTACAAACAGTGAAAAAATCCATACAAAATGATAACAAATTAAATCTGTTACAATTACAAATAACAAGGGGTACGCAACCCGGCGCACGCTAACATTACAGCAAATAATGTTCATGACGTCGAAAATTAAATACAAAATGTCATCAGCGTCATTCTTTCTTAAGGCACTCTCCCATAAAAAAAATTCTCGTCTATTGTGATCACGCGGGAAAGGGAAAGAAAGTGGCCATATTTAATTTTGAACAACCCTCGTATTTTCAGCTTTTATTAGATATCTTATGTCCTCCTTTTTCGCATTTCTTCTTTCTGTTTTGCTACTACAATAACCCTTTCATTTTTTCTGTTTCTTCTAGTTCTTTCCCATTTCAGCTTCTTTTGTTTCTTTTTCTCAATAAATTCATCGTGAACCTTTTGTAGAGTAAGAAAAAGGACCTTTCTTTCTCTTCAAGAATATTTTTGATTTGCATTATAGGATGGTGTGATGAGAATTTCAGCCAGAATTTTCTGATATTAAGTCCTTCTTTGATCAGTGGATGATCCGGTGCGCTAACCAATGTATCAGTGATTTAGTAATTTAACCAGTAGATGTTCCAGTGTGCTTTCCACGTGTATCAGTCATTGAGTCCTTATTTGACTAGTGGATGAACCCGTGCGCGAACCACTGCATCAGTGATTGGCCATTTGACCAGTGGATGTACCGATGAGCTAACCACTGCATCAGTGATTGAGCAAATCGATCAGTGGATGTACCGGTGCGCTTAATACTGCATCAGTGATTAAGCAATTCGATCAGTGGATGTACCGGTGCGCTTACTACTGCATCAGTGATTGAGCAAATCGATCAGTGGATGTACCGGTGCGCTTTCCACTGTATCAGTGATTGAGCCATTTGACCAGTTGATGTACCGGTGCGCTTACCACTGTATCAGTCATTGAGTCCTGCTTTGACTAGTTGATGAACCCGTGCGCGAACATCTGCATCAGTGATTTGGCCATTTGACCAGTGGATGTACCGGTGCGCTAACTACTGCATCAGTGATATAGCAATTCGATCAGTGGATGCACCGGTGCGCTTACCACTGCACCATGATTGAGCAAACCGATCAGTGGATGTACCGGTGCGCTAAATACTTTATCAGTAATTGAGTCGTTTGACTAGTCGATGTACCAGTACGCTAACCAATATATCAATCATTATGCCAGACGACGAGTGGATGTAAGGTGCGCTTACCATTGTATCAGTGGTTGAGCCATTTGACTAGCGGATGAACAGGTGCGCTGACCACTGTATCAGTGATTAAGCCCTGATTTGACCAATAGTTGTACCGGTGCGCTTACCACTGTATCAGTGATTGAGCCATTTGAACAGTGGATGTACCGGTGCACTAACCACTGTATCTTTTATTAAGCCATTTTACCATTGGATGTACCGGTGCGCTTACCACTGTATCAGTGATTAAGCCATTAGAACAGTGGATGTACCGGTGCACTAACCACTGTATCTTTGATTAAGCCATTTTACCATTGGATGTACCGGTGCGCTTACCACTGTATCAGTGATTGAGTCATTTGAACAGTGGATGTGCCGGTGCACTTACCACTGTATCTTTGATTAAGCCATTTTACCATTGGATGTACCGGTGCGCTAACCACTGTATCAGTGATTGAGCCATTGGACCAGAGGATGTAGCGGTGCGCTAACTACTGAATCAATGATTGAGCTGTGACCAGCCGATATACCGGTGCGCTTACCACTGCATCAGTGATTGAGTATTTGACTAGTGGATGTACCAGTGAGCTAACCACTGCATCAGTGATTGAGCCATTTGACTAGTTGATGTACCAGTGAGCTAACCTATATATACTCAACAAAAGATGTTTTGCAACTTTCTCTGTGTTTTGCATGGAAGGAAAACAAAAAAAGACAAATGGTACAAAAACATATGTTTTTATTAAATCCATAACAGAAACACATTGTAAAAATAAAATTATGTAGTCAGACAGATATTGTAATGTGTTTTTTACAAATTAGAATGTTCGTACGACGTCCTTGGAATTTCACATAATTTCTACTTGATTTCTCTCATCCTAAGAAAGCTGATTTGTGAAAAAAAATACAGCCTATATCCAATCATTTTCGTCATTCTTTTTCAATCATTATTGATAAATGCTTCAATTTGCTTAAAGGATATTATGCTGGGACAATAGTTCTTTCATATTAGGATGGTTTTGTATCACTTGTGAACTTTCGTTGTTTTTAACTGTTAAAAACTGCAAAAGTTTGTTGTTGAGTATATTATGTCATTAGACCAGTGGATGTACCGTTCGCTAACCACTGCATCAGTGATTGAGCCATTTGACTAGTGGATGTTCCGGTGCGCTAACCGCTGTATCAGTGATTGAGCCATTTGACTAGTGGATGTTCCGGTGCGCTAACCACTAAATCAATGATTGAACCCTACTGTATAAGTCATTGAGTCCTGCTTTAACCAGTGGATGTACCAGTACACTAACCAATGTATCAGTGATTGAGCCATTTGACCAATGGATGTACCTGTGCGCTAACTACTGCATCGGTGATTAAGCCATCAGTATCAGTCATTGAGTCCTGCTTTGACCAGTGGATGTACAGGTGTGCCTCCCTCTGTATCAGTCATTGAGCCCTGCTTTTACCAATGGATGTTCCGGTGCTCTAACCAATGTGTCAGCTGTAGGAGTGTCATGAGCTGTACATTCCAACTTGATATTTGCCGCCATTGCAGTGTTGTTATTGCTTTTCATTGTCGGCAAATCTTCTCAGCAATTTTCATGTTTGGTAAAATTGTATCCTCTGGCAGATTTATATTAACGTTTATGCATTCGTGATATATTTTTTTCTTCTTTCTAAGTGTAAGGTGTACTCCACCGCTGCAAGGCAAACTCTGGTGGACAAACGACGCCTTTGGTGGACTCTGGCGTATGCAATATGAACGATTAAAGTTATTTCATCCATGTTAAGCCACTTGACCCATGGTTGAGTTAAGATGATAAAGCAGGTCAATGCATTGCCCGTCGTTACCTTCGAACAGAGTTGCCATTTATTAAGGAAATGATGATGTCTTTTTAGAGGTCGTACAAATATTGTCTCCTGCTGACAGGTTCGCACTGAGGTTTTGTGGAGTGATTTTCTTCAGGTCTATATCCTCCTCATTATCGACGTCAGATGAGCAGAGAAGAACATGATTATCTACAGCATTTGAGCCTAATAGATAGATGTCGTATTTCCTATACCCTTTAGTAATACAGCGCAAAGTGAAACTCTTTCACATATGATTTTGAACATGGAAATTATGCTTTTTATACCTGGAGGTCAGATTCGATCTGTTTTTCTTGGCTCACGATACCTTTCGCTTCAATTTTCATTTTCTGTAGACATCCACATCCAAAGCTAATGCATCCAAAGCTAATGTGATGTCGGTAGTCTTTGGCGGTAAGGTCAGCAGGATGACGTCATTGACCATGAACAGAATCGTCGTTATGTATTAGAAGGAGAGGGCGTTCAGACGGTACAGGTTAAAAGAGGTTGTTTTTTTCAAACCACTGGCAGTATAGGTCAATGACCATTAAACTTGTGTCCGAGGTAGCCCAATTCGCATTTACGGTACTATTCTTAAGGTATGATCCCCGGGAAGCTTTTGGTAAAAATATCCATCGGCAGTATTGCGCCAGCTGCCGTACTTAAACAGCCATGTACAGTTATTTGAAATATTTTGTTAACAAAGATAACATGCGTTCTAAGAAACAAATCTAGCGCGTTGAAGCAGATGCAGTAAGGTTACTTGCCATATGTTATAAAACTGAGAATGGAAACCAATCTCAAATCTAAAGCATTTGATTGGCTAAAATAGCGGCCAGTCGCCATTTCAGCCAATCAGATGCTTGAGATTTGAGACTGGTTTCGAATCTCAGTTTTATAACCTTCAGCAAGTATGTCCTTGTCGTATCCCGAGAAGGGTTTTACTTGGCTGTTGCGAGAGGGAAATTTTCCAAATCTTTCCAAAAAATGCAAACAAACTACTCAGCCTTGCTGCAAATGGTGAATATGAATGTAAACCCTGATGTTATCAGTATACCGTTTTTATTAAATTTAAGTTGTTATGAAAATAAGGTGAACTTAGAAAAGAATCAGTGCGTTTTATGGCCTTGTCTAAAATATTTACAATTTTGGAAAGCTTGTAAACTACTTTTAAGATTTTCTGATTAAGTACTCGTAAGTCAGAATTAGAGGTCATTGTAATATAATAAGCAACTACAGCGATATCAGTTCGTACTCGGTGAACCTGTAAGAAGGTCAGTGTGTCAGTGCAAGTTTGCACTGGACACACAGCCTGCGGATAGGGTCAGCCGGTGTATCGCTGTGGTTGCAGACTATTTATTATTACAATAGTTATATAACCATAGCGACATTATCGTTAACTTGTTATTAACGGTAGCTAGGTAAACAGATAGGGTTCTATATAAATACTGGGCGAGCAAAGCTCTCCAGTGTGGCAGTCCTAGTAGCTCGTCCGAGCGACCACGACGAGGGCTCCTGGCCGTAACAGACTTACACCTTGTTAGTGTCTTCTATGCGGTAGCATAACGCTACAAACGTCTTTGTGGTGCCGTTGGGACCAGAGATTCGACTGGGAGAACACAACGCCAAGCCGGAGAATGAAGGTCAATTGTGCTATTTTTTGTTCCAAGGGCTTAGCCTGAACTTGTTATAATGGATTTGGCACAGGCAATTAATTCGCTTAACGAAAAATTAGGTCGCGTCGGTCTGTCTGATATTATTAAAACTTTTAATGGTGATCAGACACAATTTAATTCTTGGATAAAAAGTATAAACAAATGCGCTGTCATTAACATTATTCCGGATGAAAAGAAAATTCAATTAGCATTTCAATTTAGTAGTGATAAAGTTTCGGATTTTATTCAAAGGCACTTAGAACATAATCAACAAATTACTTGGGCAGAACTTAAGGCGGAGCTAGAGTCACGTTTTGGTAAAGTTAGAAATAAAGAATTAAAATTTGCTGAGCTTACTAGAATCAAACAACATCAAGGGGAAAATGTCCAAAATTTCGCGGACAGAATTATGGCACTGGCTGAAGAGGCCTATGAGGGAATCGGCGATGGGTTACAGGTCGCCGAGCAGCAATTAATTATGTTTTTTACAGAAGGGTTAATACAGCCTTCTGTAAGAGCGAAGGTAATCCGCGAAAATCCGCGCACCTTCCAAAATGCCGTCACTCTCGCGACCGGGGAACAAAATATCTGTGCGCGAATTAAAAGGCGGTCTCAGTTTGAGGGCGCGGTCGCTCAAGAGAACACTCGCGACGACAGACAGTTAGAACCGATGGAGGTTAATCATGCTCGCCGACAACATAAAAGCTGTTCCTATTGCCGTCGATCAGGTCATGTCATAAGTGAATGCCGCGTGCGACAAAAGTCGCAAATAAACGAAGTTCGTGAGGCCGTTAAAAGTACAAATAATGGTTCTAAAAAGGGTAGATGCTGGTTTTGTGGTCGACAAGGACATTTTCAGTCTGAGTGCCGCGATTGGAAAAATCTCCAGGGCACAAATCAAAACAAAAAATATAGGGGTCAGGAAAACTAGGTCGTTTCCACCATGAAGAGGTCGATGGTAGGAAACGTAAAGGAGACTTGCAAGCAATTCACAACTTAAACCATTTTAAAGATATTCCAAGTTCATGTTTAGTTAATATTGGCAAAATTAAAAGTGCGCGCTCTCGTTGATACAGGTGCATCATTTTCTGTGCTACACAAACGAATATATGATTCTTTGCATGTAAAACCGCGATTACAAAAGACCAATCTAGGACTGCAATCAGTAACAGGCACATCGCTTAACGTTGTTGGATATGCCGAAATAAAGCTAAAAATAAACAATCTACACCTGATACACAATTTTGTAATCGTCGATAACTTATCGCGTAATGCAATCATTGGACGAGATTTTCTTGCCGCGAACAGTTGTCGAATCTATTATGATCTTAATAGCATTAAGATTAAAGATATTTACGTACCTTTACAAGATGACCGTTGCATTGCGTCAATAATCCGTCTCAATAAAACAACAATTATAAAACCTCAAAGCATAAATCAACTGCAAGGAAGACTCAAACATAATCCGAGTTTAGAAATAAACACTGACTATCAAGTATGCGAAATCTCATCTGGGTTCTTACATCAAGAAGTGTGTTTACTTGTAACACCTACACTGGTACATGTTAACAAAAACAGGACTGTTCCTGTCATTTTGACAAATGGATCCAACAAAACTATAAAGTTAAAACGAGGTTGTGTCCTAGGGCAACTCAAGAGTACAAATAATTTTTCTGTTGAGTCCATCATAAATAATAATGATGATGATGATTTGTGTTTAACGAATTCGTGCCCAAAACCTTCGCAGCCGTTTAACGCCAGTGAAATTAGAACTTCAAAGAAACATCTCCAGTTAGTGATGAATCTTGTTAACAAGAATCAGGATATATTTTCTAAATCTGAGTTCGATATAGGTAAAGTTCCCGGTGTCTCGGTAAAAATCCCAACAGATAATTGTCAACCAATTAAGCAAAGACCTTACAGATTACCATTTACGCAACACGCAGAAATGAAGAAAAAGTTGGATCAAATGATAGAGTCTGAAATTATTCAGCCGAGTAATTCCGCGTGGGCAGCTCCCGCACTTCTAGTAGACAAAAAGGATGGCTCGAAAAGATTGGTAATTGATTACAGAAAGTTAAATGAGCATATTCTTCCATCAAGCTTCCCATTACCGCAAATTGATGATATACTAGCTTTACTGAAAGGTGCTAAGTACTTCACTTCGGTTGATCTCTCAAACGGTTTCTTTCACCTCGAGTTAGATAAAAATGACAGAGCAAAAACCGCTTTCGCAACATTTCATGGATTGTTTGAATATTTAAGATTACCGATGGGATTGTGTACCTCTCCTAATGTATTCTTTTCTGTAGTTAAAAACGCATTTTCCGGCCTAGAAACATTCACATTCGTTTTTTTAGACGATATACTCATTTTTTCAGCAACGCTAGAAGATCATCTCAAACATATACAACAAGTTTTTGACCGTCTTCGAAAAAATAACATGAAACTTAAATTAAAGAAATGTCAATTTCTGCAAGAGAGCACCACATTTTTAGGCCATGTCATTTCCAGTGAAGGAATACGACCAGATAGCAAAAAGGTTGAAGCTTTAAAATCACTAAAATTCCCTTCCAATATCAGAGAAGTAAGAGCATTTTTAGGCATGTCAGGTTTTTACAGAAAGTTTATACGAAATTATGCAGACATTGCACTTCCCTTAACAAAGTTAACGCAGAAAAATACACCGTTTTCCTGGACAGATGACTGTCAACAAAGCTTTGATAACATAATAGACCAATTGGCTATATTACCTACACTAAGTCACCCAGACATAAACAAACCGTATGTCATTTATACAGATGCGTCAGATTACGCCATAGGTGCTGTGCTAGTACAATCGCCCACGGGGAAAACTGAAGATGAACGACCTATTTACTTCATTAGTCACAAATTGTCTAGATCGCAGCGAAAATACAGTACAATTCTAAAAGAGGCTTTCGCTATAAACTTTGCGCTTCAAAAACTAGACTGTTACCTAGGTATCTGGTCAACTCGTACCTAAGTTAACTCGTACCTTAGTCAACTCGTACCCTTTCTTGGTCAACTCGTACCTGATCTTTGGTCAACTCGTACCTACCCAAGTCAACTCGTACCCTTTTTGACATAAATCGACGTTATCACAGAACGTATACGTATCGACCTTTATATATCGTAATACGAAATCAATAAAATGATTTATTTCTGTGCCAAAACTTGTCGAGCATTTTTTAATGAAGTGGTTATTGACATTCCGTTTATCTCTTTGCATTTTTTTTTTGATGACACACACTTTCCAACTTGAAACAGGTGACCTAATCGGGACGTTTTCACACATTTATCGGTCATAGGAAATACTGTTTTGATAAGAATTAATTTCAATACTTAGGACTGACACTTGCATCAGGCTATTATCTGCGCCTGCATAAACAATTAAGCGTGTTATTAACAATAAACAGATCGTAAAACAAGAGTAAATTTCTTTGAATACAGGTATATAATTAATTAAAATGAAAACGATACCCGTTATTATTACAGAGGAGCCAGGCGCGTAGGAGCAATTTTTAACATTGGAGCCGCGGAAGTGATGATGCTTGCTGCAAAAATGCAAAGTGGTATATCGACAAAATACCGTCACAAACTGTTTGAACGTTGCTTTTAAAGTTCCCTTTTCATCTATTTTAATATATGCGAAATAAAGATGCATTAATAGCATGTATTTGTGCAAAGTTCTATTGAACTGCATTTGCTGTTCAAGAGATTATGGTAATTTTCTTGTTACTGATGAACGTGCAATGATTGTAGACGGCCATTACGCAGCGTGTTTTCACACTTGAAGTCTTCAGCTACGTTTACGCTATTTATCGCTTATCAAAGCTGCTCAATATAGCTCGTGATTTTAATTTACATTTTAATTAGTTTCAATTCATTTAAAACTTACTTATAATTCATTTAGATTGTCGTGTTGGGAATATATTTGAAATGTCGATTTTGAAATATTTCATCCTATTACTAAATATAGAAAAATATAGAAAATTCAAGCTTACGGCAGGATTAGCACATTCAAATAGTTTACCGAAATGATAAACATAAATTAAATGTTGTTTTTTTGTGAAGTTTAGAGACGTGACTTAATTTGTATGTATTTTGTATTTCTGCACGTGAAGCTTTAATTTTGTACATGTATATGAGGACAGCAAATAAGAATCAGTTTGTGTATTTTTGTCTTTTTCACATGTATGCACAGTTCATTGTATGTTTGCAATAAATTCCGACCAATCTGCGCAAACGTGTACCGACAAATCAACGTACGTAAAAAAGAAAGTGTCTGTGGTCAATTTTCGCCTCTCGATGATAAATGACGAAAATTTAACTGGCGAAAATAATACTTAAACAGTTTGTGCCAAAATTGCGAAAATATCACGAAATGTCCCAATTGAATTTATTTTATACAAACCAGCTGTACGCTGAGTTTTCAGTTATAACACATTCAGAATCAGATGATCAGATGAACATACTTCAAACTCCCCACCCTTGTACCTCTGCCACAGCTCGACATTGGATATTTTGTATATGTGTATATAAATGTGTGTGTGTGTGTGCGTGCGTGCGTGCGTGCGTGCGTGCGTGCGTGCGTGTGGGTGTGTGTGTGTGTGTGCGTGCGTGTGTGCAAAAGTCTTACTTGTTACCCTTGTTATATTATGCTTTCTATACTTATATGTTCACTTTACATTCTCAGTTGCATTAAATTTTTAATCTGATTACCTTTGTATTTTATTACCGACTCAATCGAATATATTTTTAAAAAGTGGGTACGAGTTGACTAAGGTATGAGTTTACTAAGGTACGAGTTGACCAAAAAAGGTTACGAGTTGACTAAGGTACGAGTTGACTCAGGTACGAGTTGACCAGAAACCCTTACCTACACGGTGCTAGGTTTACAATCAAGACTGACCACAAGCCGCTAACGCACTTGTTAACCTCAAACTTCGATAACAAGCAATTACAACGATATGCGCTCAATATCTCTTGTTATAACTGCACTATTGAATACATACCAGGTAAACAAAATCAAGTTGCGGACTTGTTATCCAGAGCCGTAGGGGGCAATTTATCTGATAAAGATAGCGATGACCAGTACGTTATTGCGGCAATCAATAACAGTGCAATCGACCCGAAGCAATTGGTCAACGGTCCGAACAAATTATCTCACCTAGATTATGAAATTCCCGACAAATTGGTTCAATTAAATATGGCGGAGGAACAGCAAAAGGATCCAATCATTGCTCAATTTATGTTAAAGCTTCAAAATAACCAGGTGTCTGCAAGCGAATCCAGAAAGTTCTTAATCAAGAATAGCATTCTTCATTTCATTTCAAATGCCGATGATGAACCTGTTTTAAGAGCCTACGTTCCATCTCATTTAAGGGAACTGGTAATGCAGGGTTATCATGATTTTGGTCATCCAGGGGTTAACCGCTCTTATGCAACAATAAAAAACATTATTACTGGCCTAAGTTATTTAACGAATTAAATAGCTATGTGGAAACATGTGTGCCCTGCCAGATGGTCAATATGAAAGCGATCATGGCACCGCTCAAAGAGCCCGAGTTATCAAAATATCCATTCGCGGAATTAAGCGTTGATATCCAAGGCCCTATGCATCCTCAAACAGTTAGCTCTAACAAATACCTTATTTGCTTTGTCTGTCAGCTAACAGGATGGCCGGAAGTTTTTGCTAGTCCTGATATGACAACGGAAACTATATTGAATCTATTCTTTGAACACATTTTGTGCCGGTATGGCGCAGTGCTCCGTATAACAACAGATAATGGAAGTCAGTTTGGACCGAAATTCACTGATACGATGAACCAATTAAATATACAACATATTAAGAGTACCCCGTATCACCCAAGCGGAAATGGCAAAAATGAGAGATCGCATGCAACACTTAACAGCATTCTTACAAAACTGGTCATAGATAATGTCAATGACTGGGATATTGTTCTCAATATCGCATTGGCGGGAATGAGATTCAATGTTACCGAGAGCGCGAAGTATAGTCCTTTCTATATGGTATTCGGACGCGACGCTGCACTTCCTGTGGACAATCTATTGGGTACGCGCTTGCCGTATTATGGTGACGAATTTCATAATTACATGCTTTCCAGAAACCATGAGATATATCGCAGTGTGTTTCAAAATCTAAGAGATTCGCGAAAACGCAGAAATAAACATGCAAACAAACATGCCAAACTTGTAGATTTTCAAGTGAATGATGCTGTATATTACACAAACTTCCATACAAATTCTAAACTCCAGCCTAAATGGATCCCATACTTTACATGTAGAGTTATGGAGAAACTTAGTGACCGTAATTTATTGATTAAAAATCAATTAGATAACCAAGTGGTAAAATGCCACGTAGATCAAGTCCGTAAAGCAAATATCGCCGATTGGGGTTTACCAAAATCTATTCCCCCAGGTACTAGGCCACTGCAGATACGTTGTACCGCCAGAGAAAACTGAAGATTCTAGCTCGTGCGATGAATCGGACAGCGCGGATCAAGCTGTGAACGGTAGAAAATTAACCAGACCAAAACGTCGCTTGGTAAAAATGCACCAGCATGTTAGGACAGACTCTTCCGATGAAGAAAATATACCGTTGCGCGAATTGCAAATGCGATTAAGACAGGCATCTAATGATAATAACGTGTCAGAACAAGATAACGCCTTGTCATTAAATTCTGACATAACAACTGAAAACAGTTATGATACAAGTGTTGACAAGAGACAACCATATCATTACACTAGTTATGACAGTGAACAAACGAGTACGACTTTTACTTCAAGTCGAGACAGCACCTCGGGCGAATATGAAATGAGCGTGAAAGAAAGTCCCGCCTCTGCGAATTTTAGCAGTTATTCGTCAGGTAGCATAAACTCCGACAATCAAATGTCCGTGGACGCAATAGATCCAACGATAAATAATCCGTTTAAAACAGGATTAAATTCAGTACTTAATCTTTTTGGTAAACGGCAACGCAGTGCAAGCATTCAACATGTCTGAATGGCTTAAACACGTAGAGCTACCTATACTTTGATATGGTTCGTATCTTCGAAGCATGCCTTATCAAGTCATTTTGCTCAAGTATGATTGTTTAATCATAAACAATTGTGTGTTGACAGAGATAAGTAAGACGCGTATATTCAATTTATGTCTTACTAAGTTCAAATGAAACTTACGAAGTCGTTATCTTTCATAGGTGAAAAACCATGAATTAGCAAGCAAGTCTCCATTAGACCTCAAACAGTTAGTGTACACTGTAAATAAAATAATCATTGAATGTAAATAGGCTCAAACTGCTAAGATTTTTTTATTTATGACTTATGTAAATAATATGATACAAGTCATGTTTTTAATTCACATCAAATGTTACGAGGCATTGATGATTATTGAAACAGTATATTTAAATTATTTAATTGCATATTGTTCCTTTTTTGTTGTTATATAAACATTTTACCATCATGTCTTTAGTAAATCTTTTAATTGTGATTTACATGTACTTGCGGTTGCGAAATAGAATTTATTATTTTTCCTTCATACATTTCCGTATGATATATTGTTAATATATAGCATAAAATCAGCACCAACTATGTTTCCTCATAAATACCGATTTATCTCAATACGTGATAATGACTGCATACGACGCGTATAAATGTCTAGACGAATTACTGCCGTTCTGTGAAGTTGAAAACGGAATTGAGTCTACTTACAATTCGAAATCATGTTTAATCGCTTCTTATTTAAATCGAAAGAGTGATGTTGAAAAATATTGCCGAACTGTAGTCCATACCGCGATTTCCTTGCCTAGGGCTATTTCAGTCAGTATCAACAAATGGTTGATCTTAACAAACGTAGACAGTCAGTTCTCAGTAAAATGTCAAAATGGATCCAGCTCCGTTGTCGTCGCTAGGCCACCTATGTATGAGTTAACGTTACAACCAGAATGTAAGGCTATTAGTGAGAGGTTGACTTTACCTCAGTATTTCTTGAAATTTCTCACTAGCGACGTTGATCATTATAACATAAATCATCTCGACTTAAGTACGTTAAATTTGTCTCTGATTTGGCAACCATTTCATTCTTCATTTCTCAACACTTCTTTCGTTACTATTCCAAAAAAGCTAAATGACATTGCGGAAGTGCCAATTGATGACTTCATAGACAAAATTCATTTACTAAATCAGGAAATTACTCCGGAGTCAGATGACGGCGCATTCGTTTTTAGTTCGCGTTTTATTTAAATAATCACGGGTGTACTAGGCGTATGTTTAATTGCTCTAATCGTATTCCTATTAATAAAACGTAAACTTAAACTAAAGCTCTGTGCCAAAGACATTAAACTTGATCGGGGGACGTCTGCGGGGCATGGTGGTACGGCTGGACCACATTGTTCTCCAGCAGTATGGGCGGCCAACACCGCCAAAAATGAATAATTTGCTTTAATTCAATCATACCACAAACACATCGGGGAACAAATCCGTTCTATTCAAACAAAAATGTTGCAAAGAAAGACTTTAATTGTCAAAACAAAGCAGTTTCTGCTTCAATTCGGTGTATTTACAAACCACGCAGCGATATTGCTCCTAAAACAAGACATAAAGTAATCCAATTCAGTGGAATACCATTAGAAACCGTGCTTATTCTGCATTAATTTAATGCATCAACACACTCAATTCGGTGCAACCACATTCAATTCGGAACAACCTCGTTTAATTCGGTGAAACCTCGTTCAATTCGGTGCAACGTCGTTCAAATCGGTTCAACCTCGTTTAATTCAGTTCAACCTTGTTCAACTCGGTGCAATCTCGTGCGATTCGGTGCAATATCGTTCAATTCGGTGCATCATCTTTTCATTCAGTGCAACCTCGTTCCATTCGGTTCAACCTCTGTATAAATCGTCTTATCTGGAGCTTGCGCCTTGGGAATAATTAACCGCCGTAAATCATTAGTGATCATTTCAAAGAGAAGTTTTCATATTAACTAGTTCCGGGATAGGTTACCATAAAAAAGGGTGCATATTTACAATACTGTTTAATATCGGTACCATCAATATCAAAGCAGATGTATGACTTAAAAAGGCATATTGTACATTTGACCTCAAATTAAGATTTATAAATGTTTTTAAATAGTTTTCGTAGCTCGAAAAATAACCCCTAAACTGCAGACAAGTGCTGAGACAGCTCAATTTACAGTTATTCTTGGGAAGCGAAGATTCTTGTTCAGACTTTGAATAATAATAATAATAATAATAATAATAATAATAATAATAATAATAATAATAATAATAATAATGTGAAGTGTTCATTACACGATTTTCAAAAGAAATATATTACATAATTTAAGTATAAAATAGCAGATTATAAAATTATATGGAAATACTCTAATACTGTTTATTTATTTGGACTATTAGATCTAGCCTATTGTTATTATTTTTCAATTAAATAGTAGTTGTAACTGTAAAGGTAGAATAATCAGCTGCAGCTGCAGTAAAGTCTTAGGTGGAGGAGCAGCAGCAGTAAAAGGGGCAGTAGCAACAGTAGTTAAAAGTTAAAGTCGAACTGAATGCAATAAAAGTACTTGTTATTCTTTGAGAAGCTTTTAAGCAACAGCACAACTACTAGCATGTGGTTATCGAACTGTTTCATTGTATGAGACTGCTGCACTCTAGAACCTGGTTTAAAACCCCAGCGGCAAAATATTTTGCCACCGACAAAACGGTAACACTTCGGGTTCTCATTTTTGTTGTTATTGTCTTTTAAATCTTTTTGACTGAATGTGGCTATTCCTAATATGCACATTTCATTTTTAAACGCTTGTTTAAAATGTCTAAACATCAACTGCCTAGTTGTCCGTTTGTTTATTGTGCATAATGTTATAAAAGATATATAAAGTATTAACATTTGTAGTAGTAATAAAGCAGATTATTCGTAATAAGCATGGATAGTAGATGTATTATAAATGTAACTTCGTAGAGGAACAGTCGTAAATGCGAAGAGTAAAAAGAATTGTGGCAACTCTCGATTATAATAAGTTTCAAAGATTTTGCTACGATTTTGAAAGAATACTTCAAAATCTTAATCTTGATATTAACTTGCTAATAGTCTAATTAAAATTCCCCAAGGAAACTCTGTTGGAGAACTTTGAACCCGTGTTAAACATTATCCCTGAATTCCATGGTGTAATTCGATATTATTCTTATCAATGAAACCCGCAGTTAATTAATCAACAGGTCACAATTTCTTGGGACAAGTTACCTCTTGACCCAGAATAAAATGATATATAAAGATTGAAACATGCATCTCAATACCGTAGTAAAAATATGTTTTGTAATTTTATAGGAAAAACATAGTTACAAATTGATATTATATTTTTTGTTATATCAAAAGTCTCGTACAGTGATCCTTTGCTTGCTGAATTTATACAATGACGTGGATTTATGTGAAATTGTACCCACTAGCAATAGGCAACAGTACATGGAAATTAACAGATTTTGGTCAACATTTGTCCGATGATAAGTATGACACAAGCTGTGTTTGGTTAAATTAAATGTTATAAGCCTATATAGCACTGAATATGCACGTACAATTTGCCAGTGGGTGTTAAAAGCGGTGAAGTTTTCTTTCATATGTCTCAAAAGAAACCCCTTCTTATTCACCCAGTGTTTGTGTAACACAACATTGGTATATGTAAAGCTTGCTTTTTAAATGAGTTATTTTAAATAAATCTTAAGAAACCGTCTGTTTTAATCATTATCTACACGTACAGGTTATATAGTTTTAGCTTAAAAAACTGAAGATGTTTGTGTTATTCAAAGTTATTTCGAAAAAATTATGTAACATTTGAAACACATTTTTCATAACAATATATTAAATCAATCAAACGTATTATTGCCTATTATATAAATGGGAAAAAAATTGTAAATAAACAGTTTGTGTTAGGAATTGATACTTTGTGTTGACTGGGAAAGGGACAAAGGGAAGAAACTGCTCTAAGGAATGCTACAGCGCCCCCTCACCGAATTCACTGGCTAACCTTCGAATTGAATGGAGTTCCATCGGCTTAAGCGATAATGAATCATATTGGATGGTGAAGCATTGCTTTGAATTAAATGATATCGGATGAGAAGGGAGTTGCTATAATTAAATGTTTTGCTTCATAGTTTTAAAAGATATTATACTGAATTAAAACACAAAGATGCTTGTTTTGAATTATTATACTCTGTTTTGAATGAACTCCCTTCAAATTAAATGACATTGTGCACTTGTCTGAATGGAACTCATTCGGATTGATTGGCAGTTTGTCGTACTGAGCAAAGTTTTGCACCGAGTTAAATGAAAATGCATCGAATTAAGTTAAATGGTCCTATGAGTTGAATGAGTTTGGTCTGAATTACGCCAAAATTCTTTAAATTAAATTAACTTATTCATTTTTGGCGGTGTTGGCCGCCCATACAGCAGTAAAGTACATCCCAGTCAACGAGTCCATCACGTCGTGCCCAATCGTACAAGCAGGGAATGACACAACTGCACCCCTGCTAGCATCGGCACCAACGAATGAGTCCATCATACGGTCATTATATCCGGTGGTCCTTCGCAAGAAATTTCAATAATAAATTCCATAAATTGATTGTGTGGACTATCAGTAATTAATTGTGGTCACCCTAGTGGCATGGTTGTGGTCTAAAATCGCAATCATTGCCCACTAGATGAGAAGAGGCCACCTTGGATTCCAGTCAAAATCAAATTTCGTGGACACAATTATCATCGTTGGATTCCAAAATCAAATCGTAAATATCAAATAATTTCGTTGGACACAATTTTCGTCGTTGGATTTCACACAATTGTATATATTTATATAAAATTGGCTTCAAATCGTCAATTCCTCGTGGGAGACAATATATATTGTGTGTGTTTTCTCATAATGTGTATGATTATTGCTTAAAGTATTCCATCGTCGTGGACCCAATTTCAAAACGTCGTTTTCCTTCAATTCGTCGTTGGAATCAAATATATATATATTGTGTGTATGATTATTGTGTAAAGTATTCCATTCGTCGTTGGAAACTATATATCTATATACTGAGTGTGTTCCTCATCATAAACTTTTATTTCGTCGACCGCAAATCTACATTTTTTTCCATATTAAATTTTGCATATTGTGTATATTACTATTGTTTCATTTGCTTTTCTTATGTAAAATGTTTTATCTCTTGCGTACTATTATTATGCTTAATATATAAATAAATAAATAACGCCAAGGAGCCTAACGTCGTGGGTAACAAACTTTTTTTTTCATTTTTTTTTATATAAACAATGGAGATATTGTAATATAATAAGCAACTACAGCGATATCAGTTCGTACTCGGTGAACCTGTAAGAAGGTCAGTGTGTCAGTGCAAGTTTGCACTGGACACACAGCCTGCGGATAGGGTCAGCCGGTGTATCGCTGTGGTTGCAGACTATTTATTATTACAATAGTTATATAACCCTAGCGACATTATCGTTAACTTGTTATTAACGGTAGCTAGGTAAACAGATAGGGTTCTATATAAATACTGGGCGAGCAAAGCTCTCCAGTGTGGCAGTCCTAGTAGCTCGTCCGAGCGACCACGACGAGGGCTCCTGGCCGTAACAGACTTACACCTTGTTAGTGTCTTCTATGCGGTAGCATAACGCTACAGTCATTATATAAGCTATTTCTGATTAAGATGTTTTGAAAAGTTGGTGTAAGAAAAGAAAGTCAATGCATTTTATGGTCGTGTCAAAATACAGTTATGGAAGGAGCGAATAATCTTGCTAGTAAACAATAAATTAAGGTTATCCTATGTAGGTCGCATATTAAGTTTAAATATCGAGAAACATCTTTTTTTCTCATGTCTCAATCTGGCTAAATAATTTTAATACAAATGTAGAAATATAAACGTTTTAGAAAAGTTTTTTACGTTAGACTTCTAGTATTCCTTGTTTCTCTTGTTTTTAAAGGTGCTAAAACTTACCAAGATTTATTATAGATAGATATATAAGAAGAGAACCCGTGGGGATTGCCGTATTGGAACGATTATGTAATTGTGCGTTGCAATGTGGCCTTGCGTTCTGTTCCGTTCTGTGCTGTTATGTTATGAATTAAAATGTATCAATAAACATATATTTAGCAATTTCTTTTGAGCGCATTGAAAATCAAGTTTAAGAAATAAATCTTCAATATTTATTATTTACATTATTAGACAAAATGGAGGCATGAAAAAACTAGAAATGTGTCCATATGACACGTATGCCCCCGCTATGAATCATTTTCAGACACTAAAGTGCAATAATGGGAATAATATAGCATTTCAAAGACAGTGATATGCGAGTAATTATAAGAATATGCATAAATTTAAAGATCAAGTAAATTATTTGTATTTGTTGCACTTCTGTCTGCTCATAACGGAAATGTCTGTGAAGAAGTTGGTGGTAATGCAATGAAAATATTAAAACAAAACATATATAGATGTTTGTATTTTGTAAAGCTTTTGTTTCCCCTTCAAAACAATTACATTTTAAGCATTAAGTTATCATTTTCTATTTAAGGCAAGTGTTTAAAAAACAAGGGGTAAGGTAAGCTATTAATAATCATTCTATACCATTGTATCACATTGCAATCAACACAAGTAGAATCCCTAATAATAAGACCATCCCACTCTTAAGACAACTTTTTTAAATAAGAGACACAGGTGTTTTTAGCAGGGTTCCACAGCATACCCATATTATTGTTCCCTAACATAACATTTATGTACTTTTTAAGGAACTTCATGCACTGGTATTGTACGTGACAAACCGCCTTGTCAGAGTAAACATTTTTGCAAAGTTATTTTGAAATCCCTTTATTCATTAAGAAGTTATAGCCCGAACAAGAAAATTCAATTTTAAGTAACTGTGACCTTGACCTTGGACTTTTTACAGGCATGGGTATTGTTCGCAACACACCGCCTTGCCATGGTTAACATTTGTGTCAAGTTATTTTGAAAACCCTCCATTCATAACGAAGTGTAAGCCAGGACAAGAGAATTCTATTTTTAACAAAAGTGACCTTGACCTACAGGCATGGGCATGCTGTATACATGACACACCGCCTTGTCATGGTGAACTTTGTGTCAAGTTATTTTGAAATCACTCTATTCCTAACAAAGTTACAGCCGGGACAAGAAAATTCTATTTTTAGTAACAGTGACCTTGAACTTGGACCTACAGACTTCGGTATTATATGCGACACACCGTCATGATATGTTGAACAATTATACCTAGTTATTTTAAAATCCAATAACAAATAACAAAGTAACAGAGCGGACACGATTTTCGCAAGAAAATTCTATTTTTAGTAACAGTGACCTTGACCTTGGACCTACAGGCTTGGAACATCGAACATTTTAGCAGAAAGAGAAATTCGTCAACTGTGTCACGCAAGCAGAGGAAACATAATCTTTTAATTAATGGTTTGTTACCGTCCGATTTTGATTAGCAGCTAGGGGTTTCAAGTATAGGTTAGGAAGTTTAGGAACACGTATTTAATTCAACATTATTTGGGGATAAGGTTGTAATAACAATGTAGTAACCAGTAATTATATAAATACTATGTACAACTATGCAAATCTTGTTGCCTTAACATTTTCAATAAGCCATTTCGGATTTAAATAGTCCTACTGTAACTTAATGCCAATCAAACCAGGGTGCATGACACAGGTTATGATTGGGCACAATGGGGGCCTACCGATATCCAGAGTTACCTCCCATTGAGAGTAGTTTCCCTTGATGATTGGGTAGTTCCGGTTTAGAAGCGGTAATAAAGCGTAGCGTGAAAAGTGTAGATAAAAAGTTTCAAAGTGCTTTTAAAGTTAAAATGCATTGTCAAATTAACAAAAAAGTGAAACAGGCATAAAAGGAATAACCATCATCTTTGTAAAGTGATTTTAAGTTAATAACTAAATGCATCTTTACCTATTTACGTAACTGCACGTATCCTTTATGAAAAATTATTTATTGGCTGGCATCGAAATTTTAGCTTTTTAAAACGTTCACTTAAGTATTCAGCCAATCACCGTTAAGTCATGCAAACAATGCTTATTAAGAAAAGGGCCTGGTGTTTAATGATCATGTTACGTAATTAATTAGCAAGACTGGGTTTTACCAGCTGGAGGTGTGATAAAGGCCTTTTGAAGTTTAGTTGTAGATTTGTAAGAGGTCGAAAACGTTGCTTGTTGGGGGTAAAAGTGTTGTTTTAGGAAAGTGACTTGAGATTAAATATTCTAATTAATTGTCACACTGTAGTTTGAGACCCGAGACATTCATTATTTGATATTTGCAACTTAAAGCGCTCCGATCTGAATTTAATAAAATAGCATTCGGGAAAGTTTTACCCAAACATATATAAACTTTATTAAATTAACTAAAATTGATTGTAAAACTAAATGAAATAAAAAAAATTGAAATAAAAAGAAAAACGTGAAAACATTACGAAACCATGTTTGAATATATTCTAAATTGTATAAGCAGTATATTGAAATATACGTTAATACGAACATGGCACAAATCTATGAACCGAATGGTGTGAATTTAATTTGAAGGAAAAGGTTCAGTTGTTAAAATAAATTAAGACTATTAAATTCCTGGCCAAAAATGTTGCATGGACATGAAAGAACATGTATAAAAGTGAACGGGCGTTTCATTGGCGGAAGTCAAACTTTATTTTATATCATGTGTTATAAATTGTACTAGTCTACCTGTTTTTCGTTAACGGTTTCTTACTTTTCTTTCCCTCAAATCTGCCACGCTACAAGTTGGCGGGGCTATCAAATAATTGTGAGCATGCGCAGTAGAATAACCAAATACATAACATTCCGTTTGTTTTAAGAAAAACAAAAATTAATTTATGCTACTAAGAAACATAATAAATTTCTGCATGCTATAATAATAACGAGTTTAAAATTAATCTATAAATATCACATTAAAATTAGTAGACAAATAAACTTCTTGTTTTTCGTTATAAAATTGATCGGTTCTTTACTTTGAAATACTGTAATAAATCACTGTTTAATCAATCAAAGATGTGCAATCATTAGTCTCAAATTTCATTACGGACAGTACCATTTCACTAATAGCGCAATGATAGCGCAATAAAGTTTTGCCAACAGCGTCACATTTCGGAGATATATTTCCGTGTTATCATGTTAAACTCTCTTTCACAAGTTGTAATCATTTTAATGATCATTTCACCCATTCGTTATTCAAATACACTGCAGGTGGCCTGACTTCCCGACCTTTGCTTGTGACATATTGCTGTCTGGAATTTGTCTGAGAATTTTGAGGGGGGAATGATTGAACAGGCAGCGGGGGTGCACAGGGGAAATTTTTGGCAGTCGCTGCACTGGGCTGATCAGTTCTTGACTTGTTTAGGAATTTTCTGTTTCGGCGGTATTGAACGCCGTCTGGTGTTTCAATCGTGTATGACCTACTATTGTACGGGGAAACGATTTTCGCGGGTTCCCAGATATTCCCATTTTGATAAGTGATGCGATCACCAGGTTTTAATGGCGGTAACGGCTTTGCGTTTCTGTCGTGGTAGGCCTTTGATTTAGCACGCATGGCTTGCATGCTTTTGCGCGCAGATTTGATATCGACTAAATGAGGTTTTAATTGTTTGTTTGTTGTTGGCAAAATTGACCTGAGGCGTCGTGACATAAGAAGCTGCGCCGGTGAATATCCGCAAGGCAGTGGGGTGTTTCTAAGTTCTAGAAGTGCCATGTACGGATCAGTATTAGCGTCTTTTGCTTTTCGCAAGATACGTTTTGAAATTTTGACAGCAGATTCTGCTTTGCCGTTAGAATTTGCCATCATGGGACTTGACGTGACATGTCTAAAGTTCCAATCTTTCGCGAATCTATCGAATTCGTCTGATCTAAATTGCTTAGCGTTGTCCGATTTAAGTTCTTCGGGACAGCCGAACCGGCTAAAATGTACCTTAAGCTTTCTTACAACTGTTTTGCTTGAGATGTTTGGCAAGTGGTCTATTTCCAAATGATGGCTGAATCCATCGACTAGTACCATGTACTGCTTATTTTCAAATGTGAATAAGTCACAAGAGACATTTTGCCATGGTCTTTCGGGTATATCGTGAGGAAGTAGCGGTTCCTTGATATTTGCAGGGGGATATTTTTCGCATAATGGGCATGCCAAAACGAATTCCGTTATTTGCTTGGTCATACCTGGCCAAAACATTATGTCGCGTGCGCGATTTGTTGCTTTCTGGCAACCAAGATGATTCATGTGAACGGCTTCGGTCATTTCTAACTGTAATGCTTTCGGTATTACAATTTTAGAACCTCTCAAAATGATTCCATCTTCATAACTCAATTCGTCCCTATGGTTCCAGAAGTCAATTGCTAGTTTGTTGCAGAGTTTTTGCTCTTCAGGCCATCCTTCGAGTATGGCTTGCTTGGCAGCTTGCAACTGCTTATCATTTTGCGTTTCAGTGCGAATTTTCTCTGTTTTTTTGGTCGCTTATCGGTAGTGATTTTACCGTGTGCACGTGCGTATCCATATTCGCAAACATTTCCGGGTAAGTCTCTTTCGCGTAATTTCTAGATAACGCGTCTCCGATTGGGATGTTAGTATGGTATACCATTTGGGTCAAAAGTTAGTGTTCAGGTGCACCTATATTTCAAATATAGGTGTACCTACAATTTTTATAGGTGCACCTTTACTTTTTATAGGTGCGCCTATATTTATAGGTGCACCTATACATTGAAATGGAGGTGCACCTATATTTATAGGTGCACCTATACCTTGAAATGGAGGTGCACCTATATTTATAGATGCACCTATACCTTGAAATGGAGGTGCGCCTATAAATATAGGTGCACCTGTAAATTTATAGGTGCACCTACAACAAATGAAGAGACTTTCCATCAACCAATAAGAATGTCCGTTAGTTTAAAGTTTTCGTAAGGCATTAAGGCTAAGCTTCTTCGTTAGGAATCAACAATATTTATACATCTCTGCAATAAGATATAAGATTTTTTTGTGAGTTTATAAAAAATATTCTCTGTTTGCTTGCATGTGAGCATCCAATATGTTGAAATCCGTATTCCTTATACATGTAATAAGGTTTCCATAATTTCAAATAGAATTGTATAAATTTATTAGACTTTCTAAAAGTTCATAAAGCCAAAATGTCGGAAAAAATTGGTATTTGAATAATGCAACATTTGCAAGAAAAAAAAACACCTTTAACCCTTTAATGCATATATACACTTTAATTGCATGGGTGAACAGTGTAGATCCAGATCAGACGACAAATCCTTGCCGTCGGATTAGGATATACACTGCTTTGCAGACTAATTACATTACTTCTGATACAGATAAAAAAATGCTGATCCAGATCAGACAGTATGGATGTGCCAGATGATCTGGATCTACACATAATTTCAAATTGTATTGTATGAATTTATTAGACAAAACAATGTTAAATGTCTTATTATTACTATTTACTGTTTAATTATTTGACGCAAACATACCTTAAGGACCACATATTTATTGCATATATAATTAATTTTATTTTTACCTTTTTCCTATAATTTTTATTTTATGCTTTAATATAACAAACAAAATTAATTAAGTATTACAAGAATATTCAGAAATTTACACAGAAATGCCATGTACATGTATAAAGTATCATCAACACCAACTCTACTGCATGGTTACTGATAAGCCTTGTAAAATAAACATTCGCCTCCTTCGAATTTATGCAATTAAAGAAGGTTAATAGGGTCATGCGGTCAAATTAAGGGCATTTCTGGACAGTTGTGTAGAAATTGAAAAGTGGAAATTTGCTGCTTGATTACGGGAAAACGATTACCAGTAGTCCAGTATACGATACGTAATTAGAACTATTAAGCGGCTTAAACTGTTTGCAGAGCCAGATTAAATAAACTGATATTTATCATTCTGAAGTATCTCAATTTGTCTATAAACAAACATTGTATATACCCATGAATTATTATGTTTATACTAGTGCTGATGGCAGAGATCGGATGTACTTGAAAAAATAAAACCATACCAATCTGTTACAGGAGAGTTTCATAATACTTTAAGAGATTGTACTTTACATAGCAAACACAAGTGATCCCAGATGTAGATGGGACGTTACAAGCTAGCAGTCCGTAGTCACATATTTGCAGGTGTCTTAAGATTCCACTTGATAATATGGACATGTTTACTATTTACTAGTATTTAGTATTTACATTTCAAATAAGTCTATAACCCTTTAGTGCATTCAAGAGATATTCATTAATAGGTTTGTAACAGTTGGATGGAAACAGGCATTTACGTAAGGAAGAATTAGGACAAGTCATTACTAATGAATTTTCACATGCTTGTTACCATACATTGTTGTTTTAGGTTATTATCTCTTGATAAAAGATTTCCAAAGAAATTATAAAATAAGGCCTAGGATCGAACATTAAAATTTGTCACAAGTGTAACATAAGAAGGAACAACATATTATTAACCCAATCATAAAAGAACTGATCTTATGTCTTTAATTGTTTTGGAGACAAGCATGGTGTAAGTCTTCTTATTCTGAACCCAGACTTCTTACAAATGAATCCATTTAACGACACCTTTTACTGGTATCCACTGAACTTGTTCTACTCTAGCGTGTAGCTAAACTGTTACTTAATAATGTCCCCTAGCTGAGATCATCATTAATTCTCAGCAGGTCATTCATGCATCCTCCCAGCAATATTTCCAGATGTTTGGGGAAAAAACAAGGTATACAAATGAAATACAAGCATGATAATTGTATTTTCTTTTAATGAAAAATGAACTTCCAGTTTCACAAATTTTCAATTTGATCTAAGGATTAAGCTATAAACATTAACATTATAAATAGTCTACAAGTATTCTCAAAAATTATACTTAATATTTGTTTTAAATGACACTTTGTATTTAAGTCATACGTAACCTCTCACTGAACATCAAAAAAGAAATACAATATGAATATTTACCTTTTACAGTTTTCTTTTATTGAAATAATGACTGATGAAGCAGTTTGCATTAAAAAGACTTTGAACATTTTTAATTTGTCACAAAAGTGACCAGCAAAGTACATTTACAACTGGTCGTTGAAGAATTTGCTTTGGATAATATTGAGAACAGTCTGTAGACTAGCCACTTATTAAATGTTGTTAATTCCTTCCTGTTTTCCAAGCCAGGTTTAGCTTTTGTCTACTCCTAACCTTAAAGTGTTTTAAAAGTATGAATTGCATTTATCTGTACAAACTATTTTGTTCAAATAAATTTAGTATGAGACGTTATATACCTTGGCAAATTACATCTCCGATGTCATAACTACCTTAATTAAGATGTAGTCTACTGAGGCACCGTGCCTAGTTTATTTCCCCCCTTTATTTTACTTTTAATAGTAAAAAGTAATCTTTAAAGAGTTTAAGCCTTAATACTATATTTGTTAACTACATGTAATGTGTTATCATTTAATTTGGCTGGTAGAAAATTCCATAAATTACATTTTAGCATGGGCATAAATTTGCACAGTAATATAAGGTTTTGAGGTTATGCTATAATTTCGTTGGGATTTCAATTCACGCACTTTCCCTAGCCCAAAGTATGCGAAAATTAAAACCACGCAAAACAGAACGATACCACAGTATATCCTGAAAATATATTAAAACTGAAATGCACTCGTATGTAAGAAGGCATTCAGTTTTACAGCGTTGAAGCGTTGATGTATATTTTAAGATTATACATTAACATTTGAAATAAATTACTAGTAATATTGCATCAAACATAGAACCATAATAGAAAGAAACAACATTGAAACTGCATTCTTAAATCGGCGTCGTCATATATCATAGTTGGATCAGTTTTCTGGATGAGAACTTCTCTGAAGTCTGAAGTCATCCTTGCCGTCTGATTTGAATCTGCACTGTTCGCATTTTGGTCAGTAATAACGTAATAAATCCTAAATTGAACAGTGAAGATCGTGATCAGATGGCACTGATGTGACGGCTAACCTGGATCTACACATATAAGAGGATCTATTGAGGAAAGGGTCAACTTAATTTTAATTCAGCAGGCTTGCCAAAACCTTTTCATTAAAATCCAGTGATTTTGTCTGAATGTGTTGATGATGACGACGATGATGTTTTTGTTGTTTGTTGTTGTTGTTTTAATGTCATGCTGTTGCTGTAAACTTTAACTGTGACTTAACAAAACTGATGATGTTGGTGGTGTTGTTCTAATGTCTATAAGGTACCCTCTTATAATCCGAGGGGCGGTACAGGGTACCAACAACAATTTGTTTGAATCGCAGTTTCTTAAAAACAAAATAACTGTTCAGTTTAATAGTTATATCACAAGATAGGCAATTAGAGGAGCTTCAAAGGGATATCACATATTACGAGAACAACAAAGTTGTCATAGAATTAAAAGCCGAAATCAGTCGTCGCTCTCGCTTCAATTTTGAAATAGCCAATAAGGTCATTTATTTTTATCAATTACAGGGTCAAACAGACACATCGGCAATAAAACAAGCAATCATTTTATCAATCAACAATCCTTTTCATTATATGATCCTTGTATACAAGACAATACCTTACAATATGTATACAAATTGGAAACAAAATAGCACATACCTTTTCGTCGCTACCTACTTTTTGGTACAGGGCAGCTGTTACATGACAGTGATAATTGAATTTAAGTATAAATTTTGATAAACATGGAGTTTATGTCGATAAGCGAGGCCTCCAACTTCACGCTGCTAGGCCGCTAGGCCCTCAAGCCATGCATGTACCCTGCAGTGAACATGAAATGCATTTATAAATTGATTCAGAGGCTTTATTTCATTTTATTTTATTATTATAAACGTTTATTCATAAAACCTTTAGGCCGCCAACTTCACAAAATTATAAAATCAGAAAATGAGTTCTACTTCATTTTATTTGGTTATGTACGCTGCAGTGTACGTGAAATGCCTTTTGAGTTTGATATAAAGCCTTTATTTTATTTAATTATAAACTTTTATTCATCAGACATTTAGGCCGCAAGGCCGCCAAATTCACGTCGCTAGGACTCTACGCCGCTAGACCGCCAACTTTAGGCCGTTAGGCCGCCAAGTTCACATATCTTCTTAATTCTTAGCAGTTTTCGATTATTCAAATAATAATATCTTACACCTATCTTTATTTCATAAATGTTATTTGTTAAGAAGATTTGCTTATTGTTGAAATGTTTCAGGCTAATGACTTTTGAATTATAAATCTTTTCTTTTTATATTTTTAATAAAGGTAACCATTGTGTTGATAACATGATAATTCTGTCAAAACATGAAATTTGTGAAATTAGGTTTATTAACCAATAGGGTCTCCTTAGTGACCGGCACATGCATATAATGAACACATAAAGATTCTAAGATATACATGAACATTTACAAACTATGTGCATGCGGAATCTCGTGTGTGACAAATTCTAGTGACGAACTATTTTGTTAATTTTATAATAACTTGGACACTGTTACTTTCTAGACAAAAAGAAAATACAGTTTATACAAGAAGAGACGTTTTATTGTTTATTTTCATACTTAACCTGTGACTAACATGCGACTGTGATGTGACGAAGAATTTAGCTTCGACACAGTACGTGTATATGCGATCTTGTTTCTCAAATACTTAAATTGATTATGTCGTTTTACCAATATATGTTTAAATTAACATCTATTTGTGTAAAGTGTTAGAATTCGAAATTAACAATCAAATGTCTGTATCCACAAAACCATGGTACAAGTACTAGTGTTGTACCATTCGCGGTAGCGGAAAGTGCTCTTATAGAATAAAGTAAATTTGTTATGCATGTATAACAATATAAACTCAGGCCACATAATACTTCAAGAAATTAAGTTGTTTGAAACTGATTTACTGATATTTAAAAAATCAGTTTGAAAACTTACATAAACCATATGCTGTGGCCGCAGGAGCCGCAGCCGCGGCCCTAATATTTCGACAAGACGGTTGCCGCTTACGCAATGCAATAAATAATAAAATCGTGTCAAGATCGTCGTTTTATTCACATGAAAATCTTTATCGGCTTAACTTATTCATAGTCATATGTCCACGTCCAGGAAACAGTGATGTTTCATCGCATCACACTAAACCTAACATTTGTGGGGCGTTAAATACAACCTGGCAACATGTACTTGATAGTAAGATTAAAGATCTAAAATTTGTAAGGCGAGGCTATAACGTAGGCGCTCAAGTATTGGTACATGTATGTCAATCACGCTCAAGTATTGGGAAATAGCATTTTCGTTTTGTTAGCCGTTCTGTTATTGGCTAGAAAATTTACATGCAATGGGTCAAAAATAATATAGGTGCACCTACAATTTTTATAGGTGCACCTTTAATTTTTATTGGTGCACCTATATTTATAGGTGCACCTATACCTTGAAATGGAGGTGTACCTATATTTATAGGTGCACCTATACCTTAAAATGGAGGTGCACCTATATTTATAGGTGCACTTATACTTTGAAATGGAGGTGCACCTATAAATTATGGGTGCACCTATAAAAAGTATAGGTGCACCTATAAAAATTGTAGGTGCACCTATATTTGAAATCTTTTGACCCAAATGGTATACCATATGTTAGAGCCTTTCTTGTGCACGACTTCAATGTCAAATGGCTGTAATTGCATAAGTATTTTTTGCAACCTCTGCGGAGCGGCACATAGCGGTTTTTTCATGATCGATATGACTGGTTTACAGTCACTCTCTACTATGGAACGCCATAGCTGTCTTACGCTGCTCTTTTCTATTTTGTCTTGTGGTTTTTTCTTGAGGTATAGTGAATATTTAATCGTATTATGTCACGTCTCCTTTTTGTTTTGTCGAACATTATAATTTTATGTTATTCCGTCTAAGTGTTCTGTGCAATCTTCATTTTGTTATGTCATTTTGTACTTATATTGTATGCATACTTCAGGTTGTTATGTCACTTCAGCATTATGTTATGAGCATAAATTTTTTGTAATGTCATTTCACGTTGTTATGTGCATACTTTAATTTATTATGTCATTTCAGCTTTATGTTCTGTGCATACTCTACTTCGTTATATCATTTCAGCTTAATGTTCTGTGCATACTCTATTTCGTCATATCATTTCAGCTTTATGTTCTGTGCATACTTTATTTCGTTATGTCATTTCAGCTTAATGTTCTCTGCATACTTCATTTCGTTATGTCATTTCAACTTTATGTTCTGTGCATATTTTATTTTGTTATGTTATTTCAACTTTATGTTCTGTACATATTTTATTTCGTTATGTCATTTCAGCTTTATGTTCTGTGCATACTTCATTTCGTTATGTCATTTCAACTTTATGTTCTGTGCATACTTTATTTCGTTATGTCATTTTTGCTTTATTTTCTGTGCATATTTTATTTCGTTATGTCATTTCAGCTTTATGTTCTGTGCATATTTTATTTTGTTATGTCAGTACAGCTTTATGTTCTGTGCATACTTTATTTCGTTATGTTGTTTCAACTTCATATTCTGTGCATACTTCATTTCGTTATGTCGCTTCATCTTTATGTTCTATGCATACTTTATTTCGTTATATCATTTCATCTTTATATTCTGTGCATACTTTATTTCGTTATGTCATTTTAGCTTTATGTTCTGTATATACTTCATTTCGTTATGTGAGTACAGCTTTATGTTCTGTGCATACATCATTTCATTATGCCATTTTAGCTTTATGTTCTGTACATGTTTCTCGTGATTATGTCAGTTTATGTTTATATTTAATTCTCAGTTTTTGTCCAGTACAAAATTTAACATATCATGCCAGTGCATATTATGTTCGGTGCATTCTTCATTACATCCTTTTGCCTTCACATTTCGTTATTTGCATTCTTCATTTTGTTAAGCAGATGCTTTTCCCAAGGGATTTTTACCCCTGGGACATTCATGAAGCAGTCCGTTAACTCTATTTTTTATAGGTGACCACTATTCTAATTTCAAGAGGTCTGAATGGCAAAACATTTACAGTGTAGACATTTTTAGATCACACACATTTGTTGAGTAAGAAATAACAAAATAATTAATTTTTGCAACATGGTCTTGGTGTCTATTTTCTAAAAAAAATGCTAGCACTAGCTATAAATCAGTTGACAGCTTCACAAAGATTTAGGGCATTTAATTTAACATTTATCTGTAATGTTGTCGCATTATATAGTAAACACTGTGGCTGCAATTATCAGCAGTCTCATCCTGTGTCCCAGGGGATTACCAATGGGCATTTATTCTGGAGAACATTTTCTGATTTCAGTCAAAACCAAATTGAAGAATAGTTTTGTCATGATATTATAAAAACACTGAAATATGATATTGTATTGACTTATGTCATATAGTTGACAATAAGATAATGTAAAATAAATAAAACTGTATAAATTAAGAAAGCTGTAAAAATCGTGAATTATTGTTTTAAATAATAGTAAAAACCGAAGTAAGTATATGCATTGAGATTTTAACATTTATTAGAATCCAGTAATTAGAAGCTAGAAATAACACAATACTTGAATGACGAATTATATCTCATAATTATTTGTTGAGGAAATCAAAGACCTATATATTTATATGTATAGGTCTTTAAGGAAACCAAATTACCAAATGTCCCAACACATTGACTTAAACTTGTCACACATAAATTTCTAAAAGTTATGAGTTTCTTCTTATGCTTTTTTTCTCCTAAATTTCACCCGTTGAGGTATGCTTGCTGAAGATTGCTCAATCCGATATTTTTTATATGTAGATCAGTGTACACTAAATAAAAGCTGCTTCCCGGTTGGTTAAAAATAAAATTAGGGGAAACCCGTAAGACTCTATAGAAACATTAGCTGATTGTCCAATATAGCTAAAGAAAAAATAAAACTCCATTCTAAAAACAGAAATTGTGTGTATTTCTGCAGTTGTTGGAACCAAAAATCATTATCTAAAACATTTTGGATAAGAAAAAAATTACTTTTAAAATAATGCCTATAAGCAGGTTAGCCACAAGTAAGTTTAGTCAATAGGCAAGGGTGGTAGTCTTCAAAGTGAAATTTAAGGTAGAAACCTACGGTCATGGTGGTATGGAATCTATGTTTTTATGTAGATTTATATTCAAACTTCTTCAGAAGACCATGCCTGATATTGTCTAAGAATAAATAAATCAAGGATACTCCCATATAGAACATATAGGGAAACGCAATAGTGAACGCTGACCTACAGTATAGGATATTTCGTTGTTTGTCATTTTCGCGCGCAAAATAGACACGTGACCGTATCACCAGTGTTAATGTAGAAATTGCATAGGTTCAGAAATAGGTCACAACCACATAATGAACTTTCCACAGAGCATAATGATGGAATGCCTTGAGGTGATGACCTTTGCACATGCTATAAAGACAGGAAAGAGATAACGAAATTAATGTTTCACAAATGCACAGAACATGATGCTGGAATGACTTAACAAAATGAAGTATTCACTTAACAAAATGTTTAATTACCTGACAAATTGAAATATGCACATAATATAAAAATAAAATGACATACCCGAATAAAGTATAAACAAAGCGAGAAGATGAAATGATGTAATATAACACTATATACACAGAGCATAAAGAACACATGCCATTACAAAGTGAAGAATGTACCAGGTATAAAATATTACCATATAACGCTCTATGCTTTGTACAGAACAGATTCTTTAATTGATATAACAAAAGAAATATGCACAAAAAGAAATTGTGAACTGGAATAACAACACTAAGTTTGCACAAAACGAAAAGATAAAATGACACAACAACATGAAGTATGCACAGAACAAGATGAATTATGCACATAACCTAAAGATGGGAAGACACAACAAAATGAAGTATGTACCTAACTTGAAGATGACATGACATAATAAAATGAAGTTTGCACAGAACGAAAATATGAAATGATATAGCAGCATGATAATCGCACATAACATAAAGAAGAAATGACATAACAAAATGAGTTATGGACAGAACATAGAGATGAAAATACATAAAATAATAAAGTATGCACATAACGTAAAGATAGAGCGACATAACATAAAGATGAAAAGACATAACAAGATGGTTTATGCACATAACGGTTTGACAAACTGATATAACCTAATAATGTTTGCTCAGGACGAAAAGTAGACCCGACATAACTGCATTATAAATGTACATGGCATAAATATGTAACTACATTGCTTATTAGAGATTGACGACGTAAGACAGCTTTAGCGTTCCATAACAGAGCAAGCAAAGTAGTCCAAGTTTCCTGTCACGTGTTAAAGTTGGCTCTTGCCACGTTAGTATCGCTAAAAGAATACTTGACTGCTTCACTGCGCTGTCCCTAATTCAGAACACAATAGTAAACCAATTTTATCTGGGGGTTGTAGCCGCCAGGGATTCTTTAGAGAGCCACAGATATGTTACCTTTAGGTAGAGATATAAAATATATTCCCGATGTTAGGATATTACAATAGCCAAATATTAATTCTGAAATATTTAATATATCTTTTCTGCTAATTCGAAGCTCAAAATAAACAGTGAAAACATTTTCTTTATTTTGTCATTTTAAAGCCATTTCAATATTGGACGTTTGTTCCGCGGCTAAGCTGTTTGTTTCACGAAATATTTTTTTTTGTTAAAAAAAGGAATTGCAGGGCTAGGCGCTGTCGCCGTGACGTAGCGGTTCCGCTCCCAGCTAGAGGCACTATCATTTTTTATTTTTATCATTAACAATAACGATAATGATAAATTTCCATCCTAGCATATTTTTCTTCAATTGTCCACATTATGAAATCAATGCGCAAATCCTTTCACTTGAAATTTTCAAGACATATTGCGAACATTTGTTTATTATTTGATGATAGGCGTTTATGGGCGTTGTAAATCACTGAACATGAAGCAATCATCATTGCTGAATAATTTTTATATATTGGATTTCCACATATAAGCGTGAACAGTAAACAGTAAACTATTGAGATGTGTAAAATTTTACATATTAAAACTAGTATACCGGATATTACTCGTACAGAAATATGGACATGTAAGATTTACAGATCTATGTATTCGAAACATGAGCACTACGAGCAAGCGCGGTACGTGTCCGGCAATCACGTACGTGGCAGGAGACACGTCGACAATAAGGCCATCAGTGGTCCAAGGAACGGACTATGACGTGTTTCAGGAATAATGCATAATTTACATTTTTTTCCAAAGGTGAAGATGTTTACTAGGTTTACGTTTTCGATTAAGCTAGAGATGACTACTATTTTTGTTCTGAGTACATGAAATCATAGGCGCAGTAACACATTTAATATGCAAATGTCAGTGATGTCAAAATTTCCCGCGTTTTGAAGAAAGCCAAATAACAGTTAAAGTACAGTGAATATAGAGGACAAACCATGATGAAGCCTAAAATTAAAAACGACAAATCTGTCTGCTGAAACTGATGTTATATGAATGGATTGTAAGCTAATGGACATTTATCCCAGCTCCTTCACAACCAAAACTCAATGATTTGTTTACCAATGTCTTAAATCTTGCACCTTTTTCTAATAATATGCTACATGAAAAAACCATCGAGTCCGTTATTATATACAACTTAATACGGTGGAAATTTATGATATAAGCTATAGTAATTCATTTTCCTCTGAAATTGTCTTCAATTTAAGCATTACATTCCAATGCTTTCGGCAATGTTATGACTCTCGGTTGTTTTATCTTAATATTTAGGATTCTCAATTCTATGATTTCCTTTACATGTTATTCATAATGAAGAAAACAATTATATATTCCTTATTTCAAATAAATGCATAATCTTTCCCATCGATGGGATCTCACTTTTTCGTGTTCATTCTGTCTTTGGGATGTCAGTACACAGATTTCACTATAATTATAATTTCTTGCTTAAAACCCTTTACTCAATATATACGCCTTTCCAGTTCAGGTCCCGATCAGCTGGCACAATAGTGCCATCTGATCTGGATCTAAAATTTGTGATTACTGGTCAGAAAAAAAATTAATGATTCTAAAAGCGAACAGTTTAAATCCTAATCAGATCGCACAGATGTGCCAGCTGATATGGATCTCAATTGTTCGCCCAAGCTATAAAGGTATATCTATGGAGTAAAGGGTTAACAGAAGCCTTCATCCAGATAATACATGGAAACCCTTATTTCCACTATTATATAGACAAGATGAAGGTCTTTGCGAGTGAACCAAGTTCTTTTGCTCTTTCGTAAATGGATACATGTATGAGAATCATGGCACTGGTTATTCTCAATAAGTAAAATCGCTTCGCTGGTTTTCTGTACTTTCAGTACTTTGATTTATATGTAGATCAGTGTACACTAAATAAAAGCTGCTTCCCGGTTGGTTAAAAATAAAATTAGGGGAAACCCGTAAGACTCTATAGAAACATTAGCTGATTGTATAATATAGCTAAAGAAAAATAAAACTCCATTCTAAAAACAGAAATTGTGTGTATTTCTGCAGTTGTTGGAACCAAAAATCATTAATCTAAAACATTTTGGATAAGAAAAAAATTACTTTTAAAATAATGCCTATAAGCAGGTTAGCCACAAGTAAATTTAGTCAATAGGCAAGGGTGGTAGTCTTCAAAGTGAAATTTGAGGTAGAAACCTACGGTCATGGTGGTATGGAATCTATGTTTTTATGTAGATTTATATTCAAACTTCTTCAGAAGACCATGCCTGATATTGTCTAAGAATAAATAAATCAAGGATACTCCCAAGGCTCTATATAGAACATATAGGGAAACGCAATAGTGAACGCTGACCTACAGTTTAGGATATTTCGTTGTTTGTCATTTTTCGCGCGCAAAAAAGACACGTGACCGTATCACCGGTGTTAATGTAGAAATTGCATAGGTTCAGAAATAGGTCACAACCACATAATGAACTTTCCACAGAACATAATGATGGAATGCCTTGAGGTGATGACCTTTGCACATGCTATAAAGACAGGAAAGAGATAACGAAATTAATGTTTCACAAATGCACAGAACATGCTGCTGGAATGACTTAACAAAATGAAGTATTCACTTAAAAAAATGTTTAATTACCTGACAAATTGAAATATGCACATAATATAAAAATAAAATGACATACCCGAATAAAGTATAAACAAAGCGAGAAGATGAAATGATGTAATATAACACTATATACACAGAGCATAAAGAACACATGCCATTACAAAGTGAAGAATGTACCAGGTATGCACAAAAAGAAATTGTGAACTGGAATAACAACACTAAGTTTGCACAAAACGAAAAGATAAAATGACACAACAACATGAAGTATACACAGAACAAGATGAATTATGCACATACCCTAAAGATGGGAAGACACAACAAAATGAAGTATGTACCTAAATTGAAGATGACATGACATAATAAAATGAAGTTTTCACAGAACGAAAATATGAAATGATATAGCAGCATGATAATCGCACATAACATAAAGAAGAAATGACATAACAAAATGAGTTATGGACGGAACATAGAGATGAAAATACATAAAATAATAAAGTATGCACATAACGTAAAGATAGAGCGACATAACATAAAGATGAAAAGACATAACAAGATGGTTTATGCACATAACGGTTTGACAAACTGATATAACCTAATAATGTTTGCTCAGAACGAAAAGTAGACCCGACATAACTGCATTATAAATGTACATGGCATAAAGATGAAACTACATTGCTTATTAGAGATTGACGACGTAAGACAGCTTTGGCGTTCCATACTCTACAACAGTTTTTCTTCCGTATATGTACTGTTTGAATTTTAGGCAACCAAATAATATCGCGGCTGTTTCTTTCTCTATTTGCGCCCAAGCTACTTGATTTTGAGTCAGCGTTTTTGACGCGTATGCGATAGGTTTCCCTTCTTGCAGACAAACAGCACCTATGCCATTGGACGAAGCGTCTTAGCACTGGTGCTTGTGTTATTATCTGCTTGACCCGGTCAAATGAGCTTGCTTGCTCGGGTCCCCAGATAAACTCAACATCTTTCTTCAATAAAGCACGCATTGGGCTTGTGATTTCTGCGAGATTTGGCGCGAACTTTGTTAAGTACGTTACCATTCCTAGAAACGTTTCCAATTCGTGGCGCGATTCTGGGGTTTTCATTTCTGTGATAGCGGAAACCTTGTCCTTGTCTACGGACAGTCCTTTGTCCGTGATTAAGTGACCAAAATAGCTCACTTCTCTCTGCGCGATAACCAATTTGTCTGGATTGAATTTGAGTCCCTTTTCCCGGGCGCGCGTGAGAAGGCGTCTTAAGTTTTCATCATGCTCGGACTTCGTGCATCCCCAGCATAACACATCATCTACTAATGCGGCTACGCATCCATTTTTCTGTTAAAAATGTCTTGAGATGAACATAGACCCATCGGGAACCGATTGTATTTGTACCGACCGAACGGTGTCGCGAATGTTGTAAGCAGTGATGACTCACTTGATAACTTACAGGAATAGTACCCCTTTGTGGCGTCGAGCACGCTGAAGTACTTCGCGCCATTTAGTTGTGAGGTAATGTCTGTAATGTCCCGCATAGGGTAATAGGGTCTCTTGATACAATCATTTAATGCTTTAGGGTCTATGCAAATTCTCAGTTGACCGGATTTTGGTTTTTCAACACAGACTAACGCGTTTACCCAATCTGTCGGCTCGGTGACCTTCGATATAATGCCCTGGTCCTCCATTGACTGGAGTTTTGCCTTCAGTTTACTTTGTAACGCAATGGGCACTTTACGCACGGGGCATACTACTGGTGTGGCATTTTCCTGTAATTGTATTGAACAGGTGCCTTCAAAGGTTCCTATTCCCTTAAATACATCACTAAATTCTGATATTATTAAATTTTCCTCGCTCGGGACATGCCTATCGACCGCGTAAGTCAAGCGTATCAGGCCTAGTTCCGTTCAGGTTTATCAGCGCTGTGCGTTAATTTGATCGACGATATAAAATTTGGGATTTGTTTGTTTGTTTTTAAATGCACACTGCATTGGAATTTTGCCTTGAACTTGTCAATTTTGCATCTGGGGCTAACAGGGGTTTGTGCAGACCAATTTGCCTGAAAAGGTGTGCGGGCAATATGTTCACCTGGCTGCCTGTATCAATCTTGGCATTTAATTTAACATTTCTAGGGCCAAATGAAAGTTGAACAACAGCATTGTCAGGTCGAGAAGAAAGCTACTTACAGTGTAGACATAAAAGTCGGATTCACTGGAATAGTTTTCGTCTTCGTCTTCCACAAGATGCACATTTTTAGTGTCAGTCCGGCACATTTTCGCGAAGTGGTTTGGTTTTGAGCACTTATTACACGTTTGTCCCATGCCTGGACAGTCTGCATTAGTTTTGTGTCTGGATTTTCCGCACCTATTGCACTGTTTATTTGGCTGATTAACAGTTCTGTGATTTGATTTGCGGTCCTGTTTGCGTCCGCTCTTGCCGTTGCCTCTGTAGCGTTCCTTTTGAGTTTCATTTCCAGCGTGGCGTCTGGGTCTGGGTTTCGCACCTCGACTCCGGATCATGTCAACGTCCTTTTCTTGAGATTTCATTGCTTCCATGTGTTTCTTGTTGTACTCGTAAGATTGTGCGATTTGAATTGCAGTCTCTAGGGTAAGGTCTCTACCCTTTTCTATGAGTTTTTCGCGCACTCTTTCTTCGGAGCAGCCGAACACTATTCTGTCGCGGATCATTTCGTCCACTCGTTCCTGTCCAAAGTCACAATACTTTGCACTTATTGTTAGTCGCGCAACGTACTCATCAATTGAGTCTCCGTTTTGGGTTTCATGTAACGCGCGAAAATTGGATTTGCCTTTGGCTGAACAAAGTCTTTGAATTTTTGGAAGATTGTTCTTGGCACTTTGTTCTCTTCTTCCGTTAAGTTCCATGAAGAATGGATAGTTCTTCCTCGGTCTCCTATCCATAGGAGAATGTATGCGCATTGTTCTTTGCCGCCTTTCCCTTTTAGGGGTCCATCAAACATCAGTTTACAATGGCGCTCGAACTTTTCCCAGGCGTCGGGCAGGTTTGTCGAATTCCATTCCATTTTCGGATATGGTAAGCCGCTTAACTCCATGTTTGATTTTTGTTTTCACTGATAGTCACAAATTTGTATACTATCCAAGAGGCGTTGTAATTGGTTCAAACGATCCCACTTAATGTCACCATGTTTCGTTTTGGCTGTATTTAACATAGAACACAGACGTGTGTTTCGTACGCTTTATTCCATACAACTGCCAGGACGCTAAAGTTGGCGGGGCTATCAAATAATTGTGAGCATGCGCAGTAGAATAACCAAATACATAACACTCGCAAACGTATAAAATGGGTAAAAGAGAAAATTTAAATGTTATGCGCTGCACTATAAAATAGTTTTTCCATTCAATGATAATAATCAAACATTTTTATGCATTATGCTGATCTCCGACCAACCAGACCCTATTAAAACGTATTTGATAGGACCACGGATGACTACTGCATGTCTGTTTTAAGGTCAATCTCAGACCGGAACTACCCAGTGACAGGTGCGCGTTACAAAGGGAGGTAACTTAGGACAGAATATTGAGATAACTCTGTATATCGGTAGGACCCCATTACTATGCGTATTACCGGTCTAGTGGTCAACGGATACCCTTTAGTACTGTTCTATACTGAAAAAAGTGAAATAATTATGCATGTCAGTAGTCGCCACACTCACAAAACACAGCCTCCTCACGCAGCGAAAAGGAAGAGAAAAAAAGAGAGCATGTTTGATATAAGTATGTCAAATTCAAATAAGACGAATCAATTAACGAAAAAGAGAACCCATGTGGTTACCGTCTTGGAACGGTCGGTGGCAAAATAATTTGCCACAGGGGGGTTTAAACCAGGTTCTAGGGTGCAACAACCTAACACTTTCCCCAACAGGTTCTCATATCAACACACAAGTACAAGTTGTCTTGGTAAACAAAACTCCTACCACCCATCAGCTCAACAATGTTGCATGCAAAAAACACACAAACAAATAAAACATTAGAAGCTAATAGCATTGCAAAGCCAAAGCGGCGGTGCAGTGACCAAAGCTACTGGAGTCAAATCAGAAAGAAACACTAATCGAGCTTCTAGATTCTTAAAAAAAGATTTCCCTTGTGATTTTAAACTGCATCTGTATGTTTTAATTAAATCCGGGTATCGGCGATAGACTTTCAAAAGGTTTTCCTTAATATGTAATTCCGATAACCCTGGTTTTTTTTTTGGTTTTTTTTGTCATGCATAGATTGCGTTCATTGAAATTATTAACATTATTGCAAGCTTATAAGAAATATTAGACTATATCATAACAAACAATTTTCTAAATTATGTGTTCCATTTATTGTAAATAGCACACAGCTTTAAAGGTAAACACAAACAAATTTTGCAGGTAAAGGCATGTTCATCTACCCAAAAGATTATAATTAGCACAAGTAAAATGTGCAAAAGCTGATCTATACATCCAATTCCAAGATGTTGTTGAGAGTAAAACTGAAACGAAAAGCTAATTTTGAGAAGTTCGGGAAAGCCTCCCGTACGTCATGTCTACTTTCAATTTCAAGATGAAATCATTGTCTTTATTTATTACCAGCACAATAATAAAAAAGAAGTATGGTGTCCTGAGATGTATTTAGGGTTAGATGCTTATTAAGTAATATCAAAGAATGATTTATTTGCGTTTTACCAATGCCCACAATACAAATAACGTTTGCATCAGAACTCTGGGATTTTTTTAAAAATCGCGAAAAACGATTTATTTATAGATATCGCGTACACATTTTACGGTCATCTGCAAAAAAATCGTGTTCTTAAATAATACAGTAAAATGTTAATACGCATAAATTTATAGGTGCATCAGCACTTGTTACCTTTTGAGCGTTTTCGTACGCCATACAGTAGGCATCTTTACCGCGCATGTTCGCGTTTATTATCGATTTGGCTGTGTGGGAGTCTATACGGTATAAAATAATGTCGTCTGAGAAGATCTTGCAAATGGTTGTGCTATTTACTTCCTGGTTGGAAATTCCTAGTTTCCCTTTCAAATTTCGTGGTTTATCTAATGCAGAAGCAATATGCAACCTTTGCAAAAGGTAACAAAGGAAGTTTAAAGGTGTCCTTCAAGTATCTTTCAAATCTAGTCTAATTAATTCAGACTACATCAGGGATTTCAATAGCTTTTGAAAAACCAGGGGTCGTTTGAACCCTGTTGAGATTTTTAATTAAAGGGGTCTTAAGATCTTACCACACTCCTCCCAATCCTGTTTATCAATAAAAATTCCCTCAACTTCTATTTACATAATTTCACAAAAACTAAACAACACCAAACATCATTTTAAATGCCCACATTAGTAATTAAATGCTCACATGAGTAATATGATACTGACAACAATTTATAATAAATTGTGTGGTTTCTGGTCAGCTCGTACCTTAGTCAACTCGTACCTGAGTCAACTCGTACCGTAGTCAACTTGTACCTTAGTTAACTCGTACCCCTTTTTAGAATTAAAGTTTACAGCGGCGATAATAAAGAGCAATGGTATTTTGTTAGTAATGTTAATGTTGACAGTTTTAAATAAAAAAAAGGCCGTAAAATAAAATACAGTCATACACTGAACTTCTTTATTTCTTAAAATACTCTACCCCTTTTTCCCTAATTTCGCAAAATATCATTGAATTTCTTTGGAATCTTAAGGGAAGATATCATGATTTTTTATGGAATCATAAAGGGGGACTTTTAAATATGACCGTTTTTGGATCAAAATTCAGTCAGAAACTGAAAACCCCCCGGTTTTCTTTATTAAGATATCTGCAAAATTATTTTTCCATGTTATAGGTCACCCTAAAATGCAATTTCAACCTTAACATAATCTTTTTATTTTACAAATGAGCCTTTAAAGATTTATAATTAAGCATGCGACAAACTTGATCAAAGTAACAATAACAATACAAATCCAGTGTTGAACCGAACAGTACTTTATTCTTCACACAGGTTCATGACATATGTAATATGGGGTTTAAACATAATAAGTAAAATAAATACATAATTAGTTTGATTCCGGTAAACTACAAATTCATCTTTTCATGAAATCTGTGGATAGAAAAGAAAATATTTTAGTATATTATAACAAATCATATAAAATAAACAAACTATGAAGTTTAAGGCTTTGAGGTGGGGGAACTAGAAGAATTCAATGTTTATAACTTATTTCATAAAACTGTTAGTAAATTACAATCTTTTACTGGAGGTAGAAGAAAAAACAACAACAACAAAACGAGGGTATAAACAACAATTAAGAACTGTGAATATTGTATAATAAAGTAGATTAACGATAAACCAACTTTTATATAGGTGTTTGTAAATCAAATGAACATATTGACTATGACAGCACATTTGATTAAATTAGGACATTTTCAAAAAGCGTTACCGATAATTGATCGAATTATCACACATAAGCAACGGTGTTAATGGGGATACTCGTTGATTATTTGTATCAATATTAAGAGATACATTCATTGAACATTAAAATGAATAGATAATCTTTATCAGTTTATCATGTCCAGAGGTGTTATAATCCAGTTATACCAGTGATGTGATTAGTCATAATTGAAGGTTTTAATAGCTTCCGAACAGATTTTTTTGTGTTCGTTGTTATATGTTTCTAAATAATATTTCAGCCGCTGTATGTTTAAAGGGATTTAATATAAATATGAGAGTATAGTACAAGATAAACAACTGATTTTGACTATGTCAGAAAATATATAGGAATTAATTAGTAGGACTGTTGTTTTTTTTTTCTATTTCTGGCTAACTTTTACCTTAAACGTACAAACATTTCTTTGTTATCTTAAACGGACCATCTTAATTTTCTATGACATTTTTAAAATATCGGAAAAAATAAAAAACTGAAAGGATATGGCTGTGTTTTATATTTCAGGCGTAATTTTGATCCCTCAACGGTCATATCTGAGAAGGAATTTATTAAACTTGTTATTAAATATTTTCTATTTAAAATTATATAAATATAGCTGGTTGGGTATCTTTTAACAAGGAGAATTAATTTTGCTGACATCTTAAGAAATAAAGAAAGTATGGGGTAAGGCAAAAATAATTTTGATATAAAATTATTCCAATACAGCTAGTCACTTTACGATCGTCCGATGTGCATGCTGAAGCCGACGGACTGGATTTTTGTACTCAATACACAATTTAGTGATTATGTCCCAAATAAAACACACCAACACAACGCTTACGAATTATAAACACTATTTGTTAGTATAATAACTAGAAAAGTTAAAGAGTAACAAACTGTCTAATACAAAAAAATTATATATTTCCAAAATTTATTTGACTTAAATTTACGTAAAGTCCCGGTATATCAAACAAGAATACTTTTGCAAAATGCTTACAAATTGCAATACATGTGTGACCGTTGGTCGGTGGCCACTAGACGAATGATGTCTGAGCTTGTAAGTCTATTTCTATAGTTTATCCAGTTTTATATTTAGTGAGTTTTATTCACTTTCTGTTAGTGAACCCGATTCGATACCACGAGATTCTCGCACCACAAAGCTGTGACCGTTGGTCGGTGGTCACTAGACGAATGATGTCTGAGCTTGTAAGTCTATTTGGGGGAAACTTGGCTCAAGCGGCACAGCCACCATTTGGGTCTCTTGGTCACGAGCTCAACCCTGTCCCAACTATTTACTGGGAACAGGTGAATAAACTATAACTCCATTTGAAAGTTCTAAATTCCTTTTAATTCTTGTGGACTTTTCAATATTCAAAGTTATTATAAAATTTCCAATGTCACACAATGATGAACACATCTAAAGACAAGCACCAAATTTCTAACTTTAAGTTGTTAACACAATGATGACGTTTGTATGACTTTACTTGTCGAAAACTTTCTTAAGACTGAAGATACATTCTAAAATTGATATTAAGGTTTTCTAAGACAAAACCCTAAAACATAAATTAACCAATGAAAATTTAAAAAGAAAGTAACATATTATCCAATGAAAAGTTATGTTACAAATAGGTGAAACCCTTAGCTCAATTTGGAGAGTTTACTTAACAATTTCTTAAGGCTTCACAATTAATCAACAAAATATGCTGAATTGCTTATACAGCAAATACCAAGTGCAAGCTGCTAAAATCCTAAGCAGCTTGACTTAATTAAAACTTCTTTGATAAGGTGATAACTTGAAAATATTTTAATCTTTACATAAATTTAAGATGTTAAGTAACATATTTCAAAATAACTAAAATCAATAAATAAGAATTTCTATATTTTAAAATTTAAAATAATTAAATTTCAAAATTATGCAATAAAGAGTTAATTGCCTGAAATACTTGGTTACACATATATAGTACATACTCAATTATCATTAGTTATGTTCATAATTTTAATTTGTAACAAATAATTAACGTGATTATTACAGAGTTGACAAAATAGGGTACGAGTTGACTTGGGTAGGTACGAGTTGACCAAAGATCAGGTACGAGTTGACCAAAATAGGGTACGAGTTGACTAAGGTACAAGATAACTCAGGTACGAGTTGACCAGATACCTATTGTGTCCTCGTGACTTACATATGTAAACTTAACGAGTTATTATTAAAAGTGTGTTTGACCTTCAATTTTCTTGTAGCTTCCTGGTCGCATAAACGGATGACAATCACTGATTTCTCTTTTAGTAGTTAAAAGTTTTTTACAAAGTACCCGGTACACAACATTTTCCTGTCAGTAACATTGCACTCGAGTGGGAATTTAAAATTATGTTTTGTATCGCTTAGCTTTTGTGAATTTATGTAAATAGAATTTTAAGGTCTAGCTTGTTTTCTTTACTTTTCTAACGTGTCTTACTGTATGCAAAATCAAGATACATTAGTAACATTCATTTGTACAAAGTTTTATTGAACGGCATTTTGCCATTATTGAGATTTTTATAATTTTCTTTAAAAATTTATCGATGAATAGAATTAGGAGGAGTGTGGCAAGCCCTTAATCAAATAGTTGTAAGTCATATCTTGTGTTCATTGAACATTACTGCTTATATATGTGCTTTAACTTCATTTTAATACAGACAATCAGTTTCGGCATTCAATCAGTTCCGTAACATGTTCATAATCTTGAATTAAAAACCAAACATTGGTCAAGAAATCATTGTGGGTTCTAGCAACATCACTATAAATAAGAGAAATGCTGCAAAAACACAATGATTTCTTAACACATTTTTGATTTATTACTTAAATATGCCAGAACTGATTGAATGCCTGAACTGAATAATTGACTAACAGTTCAGGGGTCAAATAAGTATTAACTTCATAATTAAAATGCAATAGACACACTATTTATCTTTATTCTTGCAAAATTTGACCATGTTTCCTTAATTCTGGTGCATCAAAATGACCCCAAGTTCAGAATCAGGTGGGGTCCAATGTGGAATCAAAATGCAAGAAACTGCATCTATTGAAATCCCTGTACATTTTTTTGTAACAAGAATTATGAAAAATCCTCGCCTGAACCAACAGACTATCAGTGACTAGTCCTTCCGTACATGAACATCACTGTGTACAGTCCTTCTTCCCAAGAACAATAGAAGACTGGAACAGGCTGCTAAACTATACCACATCTCGAACATTGAGCCCTTCAGTCTGCTCTTCATGCCTCAGTACCACCCCTTTGCATAGACATCTCGCCTGTATATTATATATTTAATTGTACATAGACCAACATTTTAATTAAACAGCTATCTGGAAATATAAATGTTGTGTGTTCTTTGGACACTTTACAATCCAGCCTTGGATTCCTGTCCTGTATGAGGAAGAAGAAGAAGAAACAAGGACAGATTGTTCTACCATGTAGCCATAATAGCTAGCTCTATGGTGGGATAAAGGGAGTTAACTCCACCATAGCTGGGTTACATAAACCCCCTTTATCATCCTTGAATTTCCATTGAGTATGGAGATTCACTTTTGAAGTCATTTCAAGGTATTTTAACATCCCTGGTAGGCTCCACATTGGGGGCCATTTGTAATAAGGGTTCTAAAAAAGTTCATGCCAACCAAGGATTGAACCTTAGTCCACTAGCATGCTAGGACATTGTTTTACCATGTTGCTTTAACACAAAACATGCTTTGATGATAATAATAAAAATAAGGATAATAATAATAACTTTATTTAGTGAGGAAACACAGTTGGGAAAGCCCAATCTTCCCTTTGGTCCTCTATTACATTTACAATTATATATACAAAATAAAGCATTTTGCTACCCTACAGAATTAACTTAAAGGAAAAAGAACAAATACAGATATACAACAGGTTATGTCAAAAGTAGATATAAAAAGTTATATTTGAAATAAAAATATTTGGCTTTAATTTCAACAACAGTTAATGCATTCTGAATCTCACTAGGGTGTTTCAAATTTTGGGAACTTTAATACCAAGAAGAATTTCAGAATCAGTTACAAATTATTATTATCTGAGGCTTTATCATCATTAGAAAGAATTAGATGTACATGTATCTTTTTTCAGATGACATAAAAGCATGGCAGGAGTCCGGGTAAGGAATATACCCAAAGAAACCGAAGAAAAGCTTCTCAAAATCCACTTCTCCAAACCCAAACATGGAGGTGGAAAAATAAAGAAGATATATTACCCACTCCTCAGTAATGATGCTGTTATTATTTTTGAAGAGAGAAAAGGTAAAGTTTGTACTTTGATATTTTTTTTTTAAGTCTTTATTTTGGATAGACTGAGATCTAGGTAGGTTGTGTTTATGATTACTTCTGCCATTTTACTTCTGCCATTCTAATTTGCTTGCCTTTGCCTATGCAGGCAAAAAAGATTCTGCATTTAAACATAGAGCAAACTGGTACATCATTATTTGTTATTTATAAGAAATCAGATAAATGTCACCTAGTATCTTAAATACTGAATTTAAATTATTGCTTTTTAGCTTGTCTGTTTCAGATTTTGCTGCATTGGAATTCTAGTTAAATAATTTGTTCATATCCAATCTCCTTATTCATCAATTCAGACTAAACCGTTTAAATTGTTCATGATTATTTGACAATTTAAAATACCACACTTGCAAGTTCTGTTACAGTAGAATCTGTTGACATTATATCTTTAGTTTCATAATTTGAAACATAATAAACTGATGACAATACCCACAGACGAAGCTCTTGTTTCAATTTCTCAGAAAATGCTGAAATATTTACAGCTTTATATATTCTAATACATGTACATGAATCTTCTTTTTGTTGTTTGTTTACAGTTGTTGATCAATTGATAAAATTTAAACATGAAATACGCTATAAAGTGGTGGAAGTTCAGCCTCTACCAGAGCATATGGTGAGTTTTAAAAAGAATAATAATATATAATAATAATGATGTTGATTTTGTTGGTCTTTGACTTACAGTGATGAGGGCTAAGCTTGTGGAAGGTTGACCATGTATACATATTTTATTGTAACAACATTTAAGTGAAGTTAAATAATATGGAACAGTAACACTTGATTATTCTTGAAATTCTTGAAATTTTGTAAAAAAATAACAATGTCTGAAGTCTTGAACAAAGACTTTCCAGTCTTCATTCATTCAGCATATTCAGCATATGACAACTAAAAATAACTATGCATAATTATAACATGATTGTTATCAATTAAAAATGATTAAAAGTTTTTGGCAACTAGTAAATTTCAACCTATCACTTATTTCAAAGCATTTCAAGTAACCATGCAACTTTTATATCAGGTTTATTCAACGGTTGATGCTAAACTTGATGAAGAGGCCTCTGTGATTGTCCAGACAGCACATGGCCTGAAAGATGACATGGAATATTGGATGGAGATCAAAATTACACTAGAGCCAGACCACCAATATCGTTTTCAAGGGAACTGGTTTCAGCTGGAATGGGTTTGGCAATATATTGACCAATTTATTCAGCAGCAGGTACTTCATTTAAAAACCTAGATGTTAAATATTACATGTATACAACTTAGCTATGAATGTTTCAATTAAAAAAGTGGACATTCTATGCTTAAAAAGTTTGCAAAATTTTCATAAAACTATTTTATTTTCCACTTGAAGGTATATTTGGTCCAAATTCTATCGTTTAAAGTATCCTAAAATATTATTAATCACATCTAGATTATAATCAAAATCACAAAGATTAATTATAAATAATTGTTAATAGTTATTTTCTTTCAAAATTGTGCCGCAAAGTTCTGTGCATCCATGTGCCTGTGCCAATTATTTATGTTCTTGCTGTAACTCTGATCTTGAAATAACTTGCAATATATCACAATAGCATGTCATGTTCAAGACCTCTGTCCCAACCTCCTAGGTCTAGTTCACTATGCAATAGCAGTGATCGGCGATAACGTCATCAACACGTGGTTTGCGCACCACGTGGTACACAAAAAGCCAAAGGTAGAACAAGCAACTTTAAACAATAAAGGCAGATAGTATACAAGTATACGCTGTAAATGGTCAGAAGGCTAAATTTACAATAGAAGAACATTCACTGTATTTATGAAATAAATGTATATATAGTAAATGCTGTTATGGATATTCTTGATTAAATAAATAAAATGTTGAAATAGATCTTCTACTTGTCATAAATAAACTGATGCCCATGATAACATATCAAAAACACAATAGTAGACCCTGATCTGATGTTCTGGTTGATGTGGATCTAAACTAGTTACACAAGGGATGAAAGTCGTATCCACCGAGTGAAGCGTTAAATTGCGCAATAATTGCAAATAAAAGAGCTCCGAGACAGGCATTACGAACCACAGTTCATATGGATTTTAAGCTTGGTGTCTAAAAAGGTGAAATATGCATAACAGGAATTGCCACATTCAGAAAAAACAGCCTCCCCACACAGTCAAGAAGAAGAGAGAGGGAGAGAGCATGGTTAATAAAATGATCAGTATCAAAAATGACACCACTAACAATAAACAAAAATGAGAACCCGAGGGGTTACCGCCTTGGAAAAAGGTTTATAACAATTATATGCGTCTACAATAGTGATCATGTCAAGAACAATATCATGGGTTCAAATGACCATGTTGTGTACAATAAGCCTGGAATTTAGGCGATGAAGTATTTTATTTTCTTAAATTTCCAACAGTTCTCTTAATCTTTAGGAAGTCTACATCCCTCTATGAACTGATAATACAGCATCTCTCTCAATGCACTGAGATAGAAAATAGACTGGCTTTAATAAACATTTGGTAGTTATATATAAAAAAAGACAAGCAAACTTATTATCAGACTATAGTCCGATTTTATGCATTGAGCCGTGAATGTACTTTTGTATTTATAGATTTTTGGAATGTTCCGCAAAATAGGGATGTTAGGTTTTCCCATCATAGCTCATCATGTCGAAATTGTACTGCTCTATAACAAAAGGTTTCATGGCCGTGGCAGTAACGCTTCTGATTTCGTGTAAAATGATATAAGGGTGGTGTGTTCGAAATTTCATTTTTATTCTGTTTGTAATGTCTTTTTATCAATACATTCATGTAGACGCCGACAAAAATGACATTAAACCGTAGGCCTACAAATTTCGAGAAAGCTTTCATCAAGCGAGTTGATAAAATTTACGCGATTGATGCTTACTCAAAACACATTTTTGGGCAATGCAAAACATTGAACAAAGTGGTTTTGAATTATGTAAATAATTAAAGAAAAAGAAAGTAACAACAAATGTTTACAGAACGCCATAATTCACAATTGTCAACGCTCCTTTGGTACGAAGGTGTGTAAGGTCAGGGCAAGCTTCTCAACAAAAATATATTGTTAAAAATGGAATGAACATAAACAAAATTAAAAGTGGGTTGCAAAATATAAAGATACAGCTCAATACTGTTAAAAATAATATCATATGAACTAAATTAAAATTATAAAAAAAGAAATAAGACAAAAATGAAAAGTTACTTTTATTAGATTCGAACATGCAATGTTTTGCATCATAGCCCGAGATCATATTCACTGAGCTATTGCGTCGTGACAAAATATCTGCTACTTTGAACAGGTTTTAATGTAATATAAGTAAAGTTATTTAACGGTAACTCTGTTAAGTGACGCACTTTACCTATTTAGTATAATAACAGAGGACTTGTCCGAAAGGTCACAGCTCACGGGTCAGAATCGAACTATAGTAGCTAGTGTACAATAAACAGCAAGCAGGGGGATATGTTTATAAATTGATGAAAAGAAAACTTCGAAAGCCGCAAAACACGACATATATCAAAATATTGCAGTCTCGGGTTGATTGAGCCTGTTCATGGGCAGTAATGGGAATACATATTACTGTCCACGGTGTTAAGCCCTGGGTAATTAAAAAGCCTTTAAATAATATAACATCTGATTATGATGTATACCTAAAATGTAAAGCTCTGTCTTATAAATGATTAGATATTGTCATTTTCATAAATCCAATTTACTTCTTGCATATGCGGTCGATCAGCATATCCACTGTCATTATTATATTGTCCATAACAACAATGCCGAATTGTTATTTTTCTGAGACTTCTTTGTCGGCATGAAATCTTAAAATGCATCACAAGAATATCTAGTTTTCAGTTAAAGACATTCTATATTACAAATAAATTGCTAAATATTGCAATATAAATAATGAAACACATATACAAATTTAAGTATTACCTAATTTACGACAAAGGATTTTTTGGCAAATCTTTTCACTCTAAGAGATGTTTTTAAGTTTACTAGAATTTTTCATAATAGAATTTCACCAAATACTACCAATATTTTCACCAATGTGAAGCAAACATTAAATAAAAAAGAAAAATGTAGGTTACCATGTTAATTTCTTCTAAATGGCAATTTCAAAAGGGGTGGGGGGTAATTATGTATACACACAAATACTTAAAGGTTTATAGTGTACATCATTAATGGTTAAATGTTTGGCATTATTGTTAGTATTATGACGACAATTTATGACATAAATTTAATGAAAATAATAGATAAAAAAGCATAGTACTAATATTTAATGTCAATTTTTTTTTTATCTGACACTGAAATGAGAGAATCTGTTTACAGTTAGTACGAAATTCAGAATTCGGTCAAAATTCCTGTATATATAAGCATTTTATATTGAATATTAACTTGCACACCTAATATTTTGTTTGAACATAATAAAGTACTAAGCATTTTAAGTTCTATGCAACTTCTGCAGATCAAGGGTTTCATACAGTGTATGACAGGGCAAGTTCGTGTTAACAATTAGTACACATTTTTAATTGATTTGACAAGTGACCAAGTTCGATTCTCTGGTCTTTCAAAACATCTTCAGGGACATAATTAACATCAGACCCTACATCGGGGACAGCGCTATCTGTCACAATTTCTCCCACTTTCGGTTCATAACCCTGAAACTTGTATCTTTTTTGTCGGACGAAACATTCGACTGCCAGTTTTTCAAACGCGCAGAAGACAGAAGTCCTTTTAAACAAGCCTTTTTCTATATAAACATACCCTTTTTGGTCCGCATTATTCATTTATTATTGCAAAAAGAGCAAAATATCTTCAACAAATTTTTCACTTTATCCGTGCGTAAAAAGATTTTCGTTGTGAGAATTACGCATTTAGTATAAAACCCAGATTGGACCGTGAACTGTGTTTTAATCATTTCATTTAGGCGGTGGTACAGTAGTTTAATACTCATTTTAAAAAACTGTAGCCACCGCCTTTAATAGCATTCTATGGAAGCATTTTTGTGCCACAACTTAACCATATAAAATAACATGAAAAAATGGAGGATTTCGCAAAAAAAATTGTTTTTTTCCCCGAAAACAGATAAATTACACACGCAAGAAATTAACACAATTTATTCCTGATAATGCTCTAAATTGCCTCAACATAAAGATGTAGTATCCATGAAAATAATGAAGGATTTCACGAAAATAAATTTTTTTTCTCGAAAACAGATTTTTTTTCTCGAAAACAGATAACTTTTCATGAAATTTCACGAAAGATGCAATTTATCTAAAAATAGATCTATGTGAATTATTTTCATGCAAAAATATCTTTCGTGAAATGTTTAAGGTTTCGTGAAAACTTGTGTGTGTTTTTGTGAAATCCTCCATTATTTACATGAAAACTTTATCTTTATGTTGTGGCAGTTAAGAGCACTAACAGGAATAAATTCGTGTTAACCCAACTTTTTTTGTTGTGAAAATATGGATGTTTTTGCGAAAAAAAACTTCTCCATTATTTTCACGTTATTTTATGTGGTTAAGTTGTGGCACAAATATGCTTCCATAGCATTCCATGTTCAATGGCATAATATGGTCCCCAGATAAAAGAATTGGTTTGCCCTTAACAAGAAAACAATGGGCGAAACTAAACAGTATAGAATTTTGACAGGGCCTTAGGGTGATTGAATGGAATCCATATCTCTATTAGCTGGGATAGTGAAACCACTCATCTTAAAACTTAAAAAGTAATTTTTACTATTAAAACTCTACTTCACATATTTTTACAACTTAATGTATACAAAGAATTTTAATTAAAAATAATTTACCAACTGTATTTGTCACTAAACATGTTATAGTTATTTTTTTGTTGTCCAATGGATATATTACTGATTTTAGCACAGACTTGCCATGGTTGAAGCCAAGTAAATAATTCATGCAATCATCAATCATTATAAGCACAAGTCACCCAGTTTCATACAAAAATAAACAATTGTTGATTTGATTCATATATTCTTTAAATGTTTCAGGAAATTATCCATTATAAAAGTTCTAAGCAGCATCTGCAATATGCTGGTCAACCAAGAGAGGATGATAAGAGTAAGGATTCCCAAAGGGATTCTAGGTCAGAAGACCAAACAATTAACAAACCTTCAGACAGAGCTCAGGAAAAGAGCAGACATCAAAATGCTAGCAGTAATGACCCACTCTTGAAAGATGATAATGAAGTGCCTTCACTTAGTTACCGTGGGGATGATAACAATGCTTCTGGCGATATCTATAGAGACAGTGAAAGGGAGTCACTGTCACCAAATAACTTTGACATTAAAACAACTGAAGTAAGGTCTGAGCAGGGCTTCCGTGATAACACTGCTAGTGCTAACAATGAGGCCATGAGAACATTTTCTGATGACAACCATGGTGACAGTGTTCCACCAGATAGTATGCAGAACAATGCCCATCAAATTTTTAAGAACAGAAAGAGTCAGGATGAAAATTCTGCATTAAGAGAGTTTTCTGATCAAGAATCCACAAAAACTCCTCGTGACACTGCTAGCAGAGACCTGATTGAGGAAAACAGACAAGGACATGCACAGCATGTGAATAAAACATCCTTACAATTACAACCACCTATTCCTTCTCCATCAATGAGTTCCAATGAAAGTCCTCGGCCTGGAAAAGAAGGGTATGGAAAATCAACTAGATCGTCAGTAAATGCTGATGACCAGCCTCTGGGCAAGAGTAAACTTGGACCTCGGTTAACAAATATTCCAAGACATTACAAAGAAGATCAACTTCTTCATACCTTTGACATTCGCGGTCTCAAGGTGACTGTTATGTATGGAAATCTTGTGGCAGAAGAAACAGATGTTATTGTAAATGCAGCTAATGGTCAGCTGAGCCACAGTGGAGGTATTGCTTATGCCATAAAAAAGGCAAGGGGACCTGATATGGATGATGAATGTTTTAAGTATATAATAAAAAAAGGTTGTCTGAAAACAACTGAGGTTATGCATACCACAGGTGGTGGTGGAATAAAAGCACAGTATATCATGCATGCTGTAGGTCCAATGTGGTTAGGTGATCATAGGCGTGAAAAGTTTACCTTGGAACTAACTCAGACATTTATAAACTGTTTTCAGTATGCTGAAGACAAGTTATGCATAAAGTCATTGGCCTTACCAGCAATAAGCACAGGTTTGTATTTTTTTTTCACAAAATACATACCGGTATAATAATAGATTTAGTGCCATGTTCTACATGCTACTTCTAAAGCCTTACACATAGTAAATTGCATCTTGATCCCTCGAGTTGCTAATTTATTTCCTTGACTGAAATTACGTTAAAGAAATACAGATTTACAGATTTTGTATACTAAAGAGAGTTGATATATTGGCTGTTAATTAATCCTAAGATACATAAATTAGCAGCTTAAAACTTTTTTCAAGAATTGTTTTTTTTTTAAAATATTATTACCGGTATGTGTTATTTTTATGTCCCTGATCCAGGTGGGTCAGATACAAATTGCATTTGCCTTGTCTGTTTGTGGTATCCATCGGTCTGTAAGAACCTACATCAGAGGTCACTCATCAAACAAATTCTAGGTTATGAAATATTTTTTACCAAAAAATGATCAGAGTGGATCCAGATTAGACTGCACAGATATGCCAGCTGATCTGGATATACAATGTGTACATGCGATAAAACCCATGGAGTAAAGGTTTTGTTTTTCCTCAGTGACTCTGAAGGTTTTGATTTTATGTTCTGAATTCTTACCAAAATTCCTATTTTTAGAAAACACTTGTATTTTAGGTACCATAGAAAGTCAGTTTAGTTACATGTATGACATGTAGCTAAATAGACAAAATTTAACATTGAGTTTATTTTTTCCTAAACTAGGTGTGCAAGGTGCTCCATTGGACACATGTGTCCGCAGCTTCGTAGAAGCCATTTTGATTTTCACTCAACAGCATCGTGCGGACAGAAGACTTGCTGATGTTCGCCTTGTTAACAACAGTGCAGAGAGTACATGTACCTCTATTTTACTGATGCAGACATTATTGTCAAAAGATCCAAAGATGAGTATTTCAGAGGAGCACCCAGAGCAAACAGATTTTTCACGGACATACTCTTCAAAAATGCATTCAGAATTAGGTGCTTCAGGTCATCATAATTCTGCAGCTGATACAAAAAAAGGTTCATCGCATTCTAGGACAAGGTCAAACTCTTTGTCCAGAGCAACAGAGGCAAGATCTTCATCAAAATATAAAAGCAAATATAGTTTAGATGAAAGAAAATATGCAGAAAGAAGTCATTTAGTCAAAGATGTAACACTGTCTGGGCATTCATCAGGTAGGGATAATGATCGTTATCATAGATCAAGATCTGGATCCTTTGACTACAAGACAAAGAAGGATTCTGTTTCAGATTTTCGAAGTACCATAAGTGGGGTGCCAAGTTACCAGACGGAGGGATCACCAGATGGGAAATCACCAAAGCGACTTCCTACTGCTGACAGCATTGCAAAATCAGTGCCAAAAGTGAAAACATCTCTTTTCAGTTTTGATACTGACAGATTTAAAGTAAAGGGTTCAAGCTTTGCAACAAAGAAAACTGATCGCCATATGTCAGCTTCTAGCAATAACAATGGAGCTTTAACAGGTACATATAAAGTATATTCCTCCACCTCTAGGACCCCTACAGACACAAGTGAAGATGAGGAGCGTGATTATGATAAGCTGAGTCTTCCAACTTACCTTCATACTGGTTCTCAGAAAGTTACACACTCCAGCTTTGAAAAAAATCCAAGTGCACTTAGTGGAAAACAGGAAACTTGTGCCATATGTCTTGATGAAGTAAAAGATCCAAAACAGCTACCTCAGTGCAAACACATATTTTGTAGACCATGTATTCAAAGACATTTTGCAAGCTCTAAACCATCCTGTCCAACCTGTGGAGCCCTGTATGGAAGGGTGGTGGGGGATCAGCCAGAAGATGGAAGGATGTCATATTCAACTGACCGTAATAACTGCTTGCCTGGGTATGAGACAGAAGATGGAATGATTATCATTAGATACACCTTTCCAGATGGTGTGCAGAAAGTAAGTGATTGAATGACTGATGCACATCCTTTATCTGTCGATTACACTAAACATTTGCACTTTTCTGCCTCTGTCTATAACACTAACCACTTACACTTTCCTGTGGCTCACCACTTGCACTATCCTGTCTCCGTATTTGTTCCATTTTCTTCCTTACCCCCACACTGCATGTCTTCATTTTTATGCCCTCACAAAGTGGGAGGCATATAGAGTTGCACTGGTCCGTACGTACATCCGTCTGTACGTCCATCCGTAGGTAGCAGCGTGTTGCAGAAGTGGGGGCATCAATGTCCTAGGACACATTCTAGTTTTCTGTTTAATTTGTAATAAACTAAAAAAATGAATACTCAATGGTAAAAGAATCCCAACTATTTTTACTTGTTTAATTTCTTTCTAGACTTTTGAAAACTTATCACAGTTGAATGGTTGTGCATTCTGCAGTTTTTATCATTCTAGTATAATCATCCACATCCTGGAAAGCACTACAAGGGGCTCGAGCGTAAGGCGTACCTCCCTAATTCTGTAGAAGGCCGTGAAGTTCTACGACTCCTCAAGAAGGCTTTTGATGCCCGTTTGGTGTTTACGATTGGAGATTCAAAAACCAGCGGACGTCAGGATGTGTTGACCTGGAATGACATTCATCATAAAACAAGCATAGCTGGGGGTTCCACTAAGTAAGATCTTAATTATTGTTCAATCTGGTGTCTCTTTTGGTGTCACACGTCACGTTTACTTTTACATTAAACTTCATTATATCTTTAAACATTCAGTACTTGTTCATCATTATATCACATGTCCAGATGGTGTGATAAGTGCAAAAACTAAAACTTTCATTTGGATCAGACTGATGGCAAAGTTGTTTCATAAGTAGCATAAAGCTTTTTGTCATTCAAGTTAACCATTTTCCTAATTCAGTTAACAAGATTGATGTCTGAATTGTGTAGTTTGATGGGTTTTAGCTAGTTGATGAGAACTGGGTTCAATGTTATCATTTTTTAAGTTTATCTTAAAATATAACATGTATTACTTTTTCCATTGAATGTGAGCTCATGGCAATTTGTAGTAAACATGTCATATTCTACATTTGGAAATAAAAAAAACTTAACATAGAATAGGACATTTAATTTTATTCACATATAAGGTGAGATTAATATTGGGCTGTTTTGAATCCTTTACTTAATTGATACATATAAAACATTAAGCCATAATATTCTTAATTCTTTATTTTGAAGACTGTGCTATATATTTTCAGGTATGGTTACCCAGATCCCAGTTATCTCAGCAGAGTGAAAGATGAGCTAGCTGCTAAAGGAATTGTCAGTGACAAATAAAAACAGACCACTAATGTTTGTGATAAATGCATATAAAAATTCATTGTGGTATAGGTAGATTTTTACCTATGAGCTGTGACCTTTTGGATAAGTCCTCTGTTTTATTCCTATAAAGGTAAAGTGCTAAGTTGTAAGTAAGCGATTTAACTTAACCATAAAGGGGCTATAATTATAATAAATCAATTACCAATTATATTGATTAGTCCAATTATCTATAACTTCATAATTACATCTCAATGTGTAAACTCAGACTTTTCAGTGAAGCTTATTGAAGGCATATGAAAAGGATGCAATGATCATGTTGTTTAGTGTTGAAGTTGATGTCTAACAGTCTACTTGTTACGTCACATTATTATCACAGGGTCATTCTCAGTGTTATTCAACTTGGGAGACCAGTCTAAAATCTCAGCAACCCGATTGGTTGTAATTGAGCACAGTCTCAGAACTTACCAGTAAAATTAAACTCGGGGTCAGTTTAATAAAATTTGGGTAAGATTTTTTTTTATCTCTTTTTTTTGTAAATGCTTGTATCACATATGTAAAAAGTGTGTTTTTTTCTTTGTTATTGTTTTCTTCATTTTCTTCTATAATAATCAGAGAATGTAATCTTATATCTTTTATGACATTTAACAATTTAACATTCCAGTGTCAATAAAAAAGAGCTCTTTATTTTCCTGTTTTAAAATGTTGTTGTTTTAACTAACTGTTTTAACTCTTTTCATAAATGCTACTAAGTTTTGCTGTTTCTACTGACCACTGTGACATTTATAAATATTATTGCTTATATGTAACTAACTAAAATTTGATAAGGGCCATTTTTGTAGTCTATAAGTTTTCCTGCTTAGATAATTCAACACACGTTTCAGTTTAATAATTCAACACCGACGACTAATTCATTGGTTATATGAAATAACAATAAGAACAAAACTTAATTAATCAAAAACTGTTCAAAATGTTAATATAAACAATTACAGCCTACAAAAGTGGCCCTTTTATTAAATTTGGAGAGTATATACATTGTTGTTTTTTCTCCACTTGTGCTGAGAGAGTAGATCAAGATCATCTGGAACATCTGCAATTTTTCAAAATCTGAATTATTCATAACTAACGTTTGCATAGTCATTCTCAGCCTGATGTTAGTTAAAACATAACTTGTTTGTGTCATTCATAGGGGACATAATTTTCCTTTACATCAGAATTAAAACTTCCTTAAATCATTTTTGTTATAATGTGTTTGTTGTAAAAGAAACAACAACTGGTTTTTTACTGATACAAGTGTTTTGTGCCTATTGGGACTTCTTTTAATGACTGTAGACAAGTTTGAACTATCCCTTTACTCCATATATGCACGTTTTCACGGGTATGTGACCAGTGTAGATCCAGGTGTCGGAACATCCATGCTGAGCAAGATATGAAGTGATTGCATCTCGGTCAGAAATTATGTAATAAATCAAATAGTGAACAGTGCAGATCGTAATAAGACAGCACAGATGTGCTGGCTGATCTAGATCTACACTGTTCGCCCATGCCATAAAGGCATATATATAAATATATGGAAGAAAGGGCTAAGCAACCATTAGGTCTGGCTTTTTGTCAAGACTGACAGTTTGTTACCAGTGAGTCCTTGTGTTACTGGTAGATTGTTCTTGCAAAAACAATGCCATACTTGCCTAGTATTATTAACTGTATCTTTCACATGCTATTTTAATTAATGTTTAATGTTTCTTAAAAGTGTGTTTTTAAATTTTTACTGTCATCATTATTGTTTAGGAAAATAAATAAAACTGGACAATAGCTTCATTTGCCAATTGTAATGATTTTAAAAAATACTGTTATGCTAATCTTTTCATTTGAAAGGTCCACAACTTTCACCTATGAAATTGGTACACGCAGTGTCACACAATGTTTTATAGTTGGCCAGTAGTGTTGACTTATTGATATCTAACTGTTTATGGTTTCATATGTGAATATTATATAAAAATAACTGTATGTTAGAAATACTACTAACATATATAAGAAACATTATTTGTACTCAATACTAGTACTTCAAGATGACAACTTTAATCTTTTGATACTATTATCTTGCATATTTTAAATTACTGTATATAGAATAATTAATCCAGATCATGTTCATTAACTAATTAGTCCATGTTTTGTGTATCAGTTTCTAAATTTTGACAATGGTTTTTCAGAAATTGTGGAAGGCAAACACAATCGGTTTGTATTGTTTTGAAATATCTATTTGTAGTTGTCTCTAATACATTTACTGACTATGTGTCCTGTATGTACCTTTTTATGTCTTTTTAAGCACTGATATCAACTGTCCGTCCAATAGTTAATAAACATTGTATCCATAGAGATATTGTTTATAGAAATGTCTCTGATATGTATAGCATTTGAATTTGTTGTACCATAATCAGATATTGGACAGGGAGAGGTTTTTCCAGTTTTAGGGTGATGTAAACCAGGATTTTTGCAGTCTTTATGAAACATAAAGGAAACAACTTTCTCTTGTCTGAGCATCGGGAAAGGGAAAAGTTCTGGACATTTGGGAGACTATTTCCCTCTAAGCCATTGCCTGCATACTGTTTCAAGATAGATCTCCTGGCATTGATAAATTCTTACAGAGGTATCTTTAAGTAATAAAGTATAATTAGGTCAAACATTAACCTGGGATTCCTTTTTGAAATGAAAATGAACATTTCAAATGGGGCTGTTTGACTTCAGTTACATATGATACATTTGTCAAGTTTGAACAATATATGTAGTACAATATAGCTAACCCTTCACACCATATTATACACATTTGATAATTTGACATTTGTGCAAACAGTATAGATCTAGATCATCTGGCACATCCATGCCATCTGATCAAGATCTGCACTGTTTGCTTTATTGGTCAGAAATAACCTAATAAATAAGAAGTCCAATATTGTAGATCTTAATCAGAAGGCACACATGTGCTGGCTGATCTGGATCTACACTGTTCTTACATTCAATAAAATATATAGATGCAAGAAAGGGTTAAACAACAACTTTTTAGAGTGAATGATCAATTATGAAAGTAATTTGTTCTTTTGTTTGCCCATGAACATGACTTAAAGTAAGATATCAGTGCTTTTTTAATTGCCACGGTAAAAGGCCTATATCCTGTTATTTAGTGGAAAATAGATTGATAATGACTAAAGTGGAATAGAAAAAGCTAATGTGAAGTAAACTTTTGGGGAAAATATCATGATTTCAAAGAGATTTTAAGAGGGGAGTGTGCCTTGAAGCAGCTCCCGCTAAAAAGGAAAAAATAACCCTTGGTACGAAATTGTTACAAGGTTTATTTGCCCCTTTTTTGCCAAAACATAATTAAGAATACAATGCAACTTAAGCAAAAAAAAATCTTATTCTTCTTTCAAAGTATTACCGACATTGAAAACAACAACATAAAGCAGCTACAAATACTTAAACGTCACAGTGTATGTTGTCTGATAAATTTATGGAAAAAACAGTCTTTCAAATTATCCCGTCTCGTATTTAAGAATAGATTTCTGAATAGATTTTTTTTTTGATGAGCATCAGGCATTTGTCAGTACACTTCACTTGTGACTACATGTAGCAGATTAGTTTGTATTTCATTCATTTACTCCTTCATAGTAACTGAGCTAAGTCTTAGAACTAGACACATCATTAGTTTCTAGCAATTTTACTTTACACATGTCATGTATGATGACAAAATGACATTGCCATAACTGTAAACCAAGTACCTTTCCTCCATATATACCCCTTTTATTGAATGAGCAAACAGTGTAAATCCAGATCAGCTGGCACATCCATGCCATCTGCTCAGGATCTACACTGTTTGCTTTTTTGGTCAGAAATAACCTAATAAAGCGAAAGTGAACCCTGCAGATCCTGATCAAAATCAAGGATGTGCCGACTGATCTGGATCTACTGTTCGCCTATGCCATATAGGTGTATATATGGAGGAAAGGGTTAAATTATGAACTTGAAACATAAGTCATATTCTAAGTTGAAGTCAACTGCAGCAAAATGCTATCAGATTTGTTGACTGGTGAGATACCTATAAATTCTTATATGAAATTTATGGAATACAAAAGTTTACAACTATTGATCAGCTTTTTCACCTATTACTTTTGCTAATATGATCTCCAGTTTTGCAATGGCTGTGAATGCCTTACCTGTAAAATTCACTTGTGTTTATTGTTTTAGCTATGAGCAATTTTCAGTATAAAATGATGCAAAGATAGCTTGAAAATGTTACATTATGCCAAAAGTTTAGCAATTGTTATGGTTTGTTAAGAGATGTTGATTTGGAAATAGATTTTATAAAAATGTCAGATGCTTGTTTTCTTTATAGTTGCTTAATTTGGTTAAATGATGGATTGAAAATGAATTAAGATTTAATAATTATATTCCTCAAATCTTGCAAGCTGATGATAACAGTACCAATCAATGATAAGAATATTAAAGCACAAGATTGAAATCAGAGGAACAGCCACTTAAGAAATTGCCAAGTGACATTGATGGAAAGCTATGTGCATAAAAGTGGAGTCTTGAATTTGATAGATTACACTTCTAGGCCCGAGATCATCAAACTAAATCAGGAGACCAGTCTCAAATCTCAAGCATATGTTTGGCTGAAATGGCAACTTGTCTTAATATTTGAGACTGGTCTCCAGTCTTAGTTTTATGATCTTGGGCCCTGATATTAAAGTCTGACATGGAGTTACTTTTCTTTGTCGTGATTTTTGTTTACAGTATTGTTGTATTAATAATACAATTTTCTTGAACATATCCAAGAACCATAATATAATCAGAGAGATACTTATGTTGTCTGATGTTGACTGTGAACAGCTAGACCACAGGCACACATATGTTGACTGTCAACAGCTAGACCACAGGCACACATATGTTGACTGTCAACAGCCAGTTCACAGGCACACATATGTTGACTGTCAACAGCTAGACCACAGGCACACATATGTTGACTATGAACAGCTAGACCACAGGCACACATATGTTGACTGTGAACAGCTAGACCACCGGCACACATATGTTGACTGTGAACAACATATGTTGACTGTGAACAGCTAGACCACAGGCACACATATGTTGACTGTGAACAGCTAGACCACAGGCACACATATGTTGACTGTGAACAGCTAGACCACAGGCACACAAATGTTGACTGTGAACAGCTAGACCACAGGCACACATATGTTGACTGTGAACAGCTAGACCACAGGCACACATATGTTGACTGTGAACAGCTAGACAGCAGACACACATATGTTGACTCACTCTCTTACACTATTGGCTCATTACATTCACCTTTGTTATTGGCTGGGACTACTTTCAACTACTTTTAATTTAACTCAAAGAAATAGTTCACCAATTACATTTAAAACTGCTTGGGTTTCTTTGGTTTGAATGAAATATAGTGAAGATATCTGTCATTTGTTTAACCACGAGCTTTCATATTCAATTTTATGACTATAAGATAAGGCTGTCTAGTTATGTCAAAATCTTGACATTGAGCCTTTCGCAGAGATGTAAAGTGAGAGTAAGGAACGACAACTCTGCTCAGGAGATTGATGTTGACTGCCAACAGCTTGACCTCAGGCACACTTTGTTGACTGTCAACAGCTTGACCAGGGGCACACTTTGTTGACTGCCAACAACTAGACCACGGGCACACTTTGTTGACTGTCAACAGCTAGACCACAGGTACACTTTGTTGACTTTCAACAACTAGACCACGGGCACACTTTGTTGACTTTCAACAACAAGACCATGGGCACACTTTGTTGTCTGTCAACAACTAGACCACAGGCACACTTTGTTGACTGTCAACAGCTAGACCATGGGCACACTTTGTTGACTGTCAACAACTAGACCACAGGCGCACTTTGTTGTCTGTCAACAACTAGACCACAGGCACACTTTGTTGTCTGTCAACAGCTAGACCATGGGCACACTTTGTTGACTGTCAACAACTAGACCACAGGCGCACTTTGTTGTCTGTCAACAGCTAGACCATGGACACACTTTGTTGACTGTCAACAGCTAGACCACGTGCACACTTTGTTGACTGTCAACAACTAGACCATGGACACACTTTGTTGACTGTCAACAGCTAGACCACGTGCACACTTTGTTGACTGTCAACAACTAGACCACAGGCACACTTTGTTGACTGTCAACAGCTAGACCATGGGTACACTTTGTTGACTGTCAACAGCTAGACCACGTGCACACTTTGTTGACTGTCAACAACTAGACCACAGGCACACTTTGTTGACTGTCAACAGCTAGACCATGGGTACACTTTGTTGACTGTCAACAGCTAGACCACGTGCACACTTTGTTGACTGTCAACAACTAGACCACAGGCACACTTTGTTGACTGTCAACAGCTAGACCACGTGCACACTTTGTTGTCTGTCAACAGCTAGACCATGGGTACACTTTGTTGACTGTCAACAGCTAGACCACAGGCACACTTTGTTGACTGTCAACAGCTAGACCACGTGCACACTTTGTTGACTGTCAACAGCTAGACCACAGGCACACTTTGTTGACTGTCAACAACTAGACCATGGGTACACTTTGTTGACTGTCAACAGCTAGACCACAGGTAGACTTTGTTGACTGTCAACAACTATGTAGTCAACAACTAGATCACGGGCACACTTTGTTTGCTGTCAACAACTAGACCACGGGCACACTTTGTTGACTTGTCAACAACTAGACCACAGGTACACTTTGTTGACTGTCAACAACTAGACCACAGGCACACTTTGTTTACTGTCAACAGCTAGACCACAGGCACACTTTGTTGTCTGTCAACAGCTAGACCATGGACACACTTTGTTGACTGTCAACAACTAGACCACAGGCACACTTTGTTGACTGTCAACAACTAGACCATGGGTACACTTTGTTGACTGTCAACAGCTAGACCACAGGTAGACTTTGTTGACTGTCAACAACTATGTAGTCAACAACTAGATCACGGGCACACTTTGTTTGCTGTCAACAACTAGACCACGGGCACACTTTGTTGACTTGTCAACAACTAGACCACAGGTACACTTTGTTGACTGTCAACAACTAGACCACAGGCACACTTTGTTTACTGTCAACAGCTAGACCACGTGCACACTTTGTTGACTGTCACTAACTAGACCACGGGCACACTTTGTTGACTGTCAACAGCTAGACCACGTGCACACTTTGTTGACTGTCACTAACTAGACCACGGGCACACTTTGTTGACTGTCAACAACTAGACCACGGGCACACTTTGTTGACTGTCAACAACTAGACCATGGGCACACTTTGTTGACTGTCAACAACTAGACCATGGACACACTTTGTTGACTGTCAACAGCTAGACCATGGGTACACTTTGTTGACTGTCAACAACTAGACCACAGGCACACTTTGTTGACTGTCAACAACTAGACCATGGACACACTTTGTTGACTGTCAACAACTAGACCACAGGCACACTTTGTTGACTGTCAACAACTAGACCACGGGCACACTTTGTTGACTGTCAACAACTAGACCATGGACACACTTTGTTGACTGTCAACAACTAGACCATGGACACACTTTGTTGACTGTCAACAACTAGACCACGTGCACACTTTGTTGACTGTCAACAACTAGACCATGGACACACTTTGTTGACTGTCAACAACTAGACCATGGGCACACTTTGTTGACTGTCAACAACTAGACCATGGACACACTTTGTTGACTGTCAACAACTAGACCACGTGCACACTTTGTTGACTGTCAACAACTAGACCACGGGCACACTTTGTTGACTGTCAACAACTAGACCATGGACACACTTTGTTGACTGTCAACAGCTAGACCATGGGTACACTTTGTTGACTGTCAACAACTAGACCACAGGCACACTTTGTTGACTGTCAACAACTAGACCACAGGTACACTTTGTTGACTGTCAACAGCTAGACCACGTGCACACTTTGTTGACTGTCAACAACTAGACCACAGGCACACTTTGTTGACTGTCAACAGCTAGACCATGGGTACACTTTGTTGACTGTCAACAGCTAGACCACAGGCACACTTTGTTGACTGTCAACAACTAGACCATGGGTACACTTTGTTGACTGTCAACAGCTAGACCACAGGTAGACTTTGTTGACTGTCAACAACTATGTAGTCAACAACTAGATCACGGGCACACTTTGTTTGCTGTCAACAACTAGACCACGGGCACACTTTGTTGACTTGTCAACAACTAGACCACAGGTACACTTTGTTGACTGTCAACAACTAGACCACAGGCACACTTTGTTTACTGTCAACAGCTAGACCACAGGTTCACTTTGTTGACTGTCACAGCTAAACCACATGTACACTTTGTTGACTGTCAACAGCTAGACCACAGGTACACTTTGTTGACTGTCAACAACTAGACCACATGTACACTTTGTTTACTGTCAACAGCTAGACCACAGGTTCACTTTGTTGACTGTCAACAACTAGACCACTGGCACACTTTGTTGACGGCAACAACTAGACCACAGGTACACTTTGTTGACGGCAACAACTAGACCATGGGTACACTTTGTTGTCTGTCAAAACTAGACCACAGGCACACTTTGTTGACTGTCAACAGCTTGTCCACAAGCAAACTATGTTGACTGTCAACAGCTTGTCCACAGGCACACTGTGTTGACTGTCAACAGCTAGACCACAGGTACACTTTGCTGACTGTCACAGCTAAACCACATGTACACTTTGTTGACTGTCAACAGCTAGACCACAGGTACACTTTGTTGACTGTCAACAGCTAGACCACAGGTACACTTTGTTGACTGTCAACAACTAGACCACAGGTACACTTTGTTGACTGTCAACAGCTAGACCACTGGCACACTTTGTTGACTGTCAACAGCTAGACCACATGTACACTTTGTTGACTGTCAACAGCTAGACCACAGGCACACTTTGTTGACTGTCAACAGCTAGACCACAGGTACACTTTGTTGACTGACAACGGCTAGACCACGGGTACACTTTGTTGACTGTCAACAGCTAGTCCACGAGCACACTTTGTTGACTGTCAACAGCTAGACCACGAGCACACTTTGTTAACTGTCAGCAGCTAGACCACAGGTACACTTTGTTGACTGTTAACAGCTAGACCACAGGTACACTTTGTTGACCGTCAACAGCTAGACCACAGGTATACTATGTTGACTGTCAACAGCCAGACCATGGGTACATTTTGTTGACTGCCAACAGCTTGACCACATGTACACTTTGTTGACTGGCAACAGCTAGACCACACGTACACTTTGTTGACTGCCTACAGCTAGACCACAGTTACACTTGGTTGACTGCCTACAGCTAGACCGCAGGCACACTCTGTTGACTGTCAACAGCTTGACCACAGGCACAATCATTATGACTGTCAACAGCTGGACTACAGGCACACTCTGTTGACTGCCAACAGCTTAACCACATGTACAATCATGTTGACTGTCGACAGTTAGACCACAGGCACACTTTGATCACTGCCAACAGCTAGACCACAGGTAAACTTTGTTGACTGTCAACAGCTTGACCACATGCGCAATCATGTTTACTGTCAACAGCTAGACCACGGGCACATGTTGACTGTCAACAGCTTGACCACAGGCACAATCATTATGACTGTCAACAGCTAGACCACAGGCACACTTTGTTGACTGCCAACAGCTTGACCATAGGTACAATCATGTTGAATGTCAGACCAGTTAGACCACGGGCACATGTTGACTGTCAACAGCTTGACCACAGGCACAATCATTATGACTGCCAACAGCTTGACCACAGGTACAATCATGTTGAATGTCAGACCAGTTAGACCACGGGCACACTTTGATGACTGCCAACAGCTAGACCACAGGTAAACTTCGTTTACTGTCAACAGCTTGACCACATGCTCAATCATGTTTACTGTCAACAGCTAGACCACGGGCACACTTTGTTGACTGCCAACAGCTAGGCAACAGGTACACTTTGTTGACTGTCAACAGCTTGACCACAGGCACACTTTGTCGACTGTCAACAGCTTGAACACATACACAATCATGTTGACTGTCAACAGCTTAACCACAGGCACACTTTGTTGACTGTCAACAGCTAGACCACGGGCACACTTTGTTGACTGCCAACAGCTAGACCACAGGCACACTCTGTTGACTGTCAACAGCTTGACCACAGGCACACTGTTGACTGTCAACAGCTTGACCACAGGCACACTCTGTTGACTGCCAACAGCTAGACCACAGGCACAATCATGTTGACTGTTAACAGCTTAACCACAGGCACACTTTGTTGACTGTCAACTGCTAGACCACGGGCACAATCATGTTGACTGTCAACAGCTTGACCACAGGCACAATCATGTTGACTGTTAACAGCTTAACCACAGGCACACTTTGTTGACTGTCAACTGCTAGACCACGGGCACAATCATGTTGACTGTCAACAGCTTGACCACAGGCACACTTTGTTGACTGTAAACAGCTAGACCACGGGCACATGTTGACTGTCAACAGCTTGACCACAGGCACACTTTGTTGACTGTCAACAGCTTGGCAACATAAACAATCATGTTGACTGTCAACAGCTTGACCACAGGCACACTCTGTTGACTGTCAACAGCTAGACCACGGGCACAATCATGTTGACTGTCAACAGCTTAACTTCAGGCACAATCATGTTGGCTGTCAACAGCTTGACCACAGGCACATTTTGTTGACTGTCAACAGCTAGACCATGGGCACATGTTGACTGTTAACAGCTTGACCACAGGCACAATCATGTTACCTGCCAACAGCTTGACCTCAGGCACACTTTGTTGACTGTCAACAGCTCGACCACAGGCTCACTGTGTTGACTGTCAACAGCTTGTCCACAGGTACACTTTGTTGACTGTCAACAGCTAGACCACAGGCACACTTTGTTAAATGTCGACAGCTAGACCACAGGCACTCTTTGTTCGTGTCAACAGCTTGACCACAGGCACACTTTTTTCACTGTCAACAGCTTGACCACAGACACACTTTGTTGACTGTCAACAGCTTGACCACATTCACAATCATGTTGACTGTCAACAGCTTGACCACAGGCAAAATCATGTTGACTGTCAACAGCTTGACCACAGGCACACTTTGTTGACTGTCAACAGCTAGACCACAGGCTCACTTTGTTGACTTCCAGCAACTTGTCCACAGGCACACTTTGTTGACTGTCGACAGCTAGACCACAGGCACACTTTGTTGACTGTCGACAGCTAGACCACAGGCAATCTTTGTTGACTGTCAACAGCTTGACCACATACACAATCATGTTGACTGCCAACAGCTAGACCACGGGCACAATCATGTTTACTGTCAACAGCTTAACCACAGGCACAATCATGTTGACTGTCAACAGCTTGACCACAGGCACACTTTGTTGACTGTCAACAGCTAGACCACGGGCACAATCATGTTGTTTGTCAAAAGCTTGACCACAGGCACAATCATGTTGACTGTCAACCGCTTGTCCACAGGCACACTTTGTTGACTGTCGACAGCTAGACCACAGGCACACTTTGTTGACCGTCAACAGCTCGACCACAGGCTCACTTTGTTGACTGTCAACAGCTTGTCCACAGGCACACTTTGTTGACTGTCGACAGCTAGACCACAGGCTCACTTTGTTGACTGTCAACAGCTTGTCCACAGGCACACTTTGTTGACTGTCGACAGCTAGACCACAGGCACACTTTGTTGACTGTCGACATCTAGACCACAGGCACTCTTTGTTGACTGTCAACAGCTTGACCACAGGCACACTTTGTTGACTGTCAATAGCTTGACCACAGATAAAGTTTGTTGACTGTCAACAGCTTGACCACAGACACACTTTGTTGACTGTCAACAGCTTGATCACAGGCACAATCATGTTTACTGCTAGACCAGAGGAACTCTAATGTTGACAGTCAACAGATCGACTAGATAAGATAAATCAGCATATGACGGTAATATGGTCAAAATTTCTTCAACACAAGTTCTCATTCTATTCAACCTTTTCTCTACTGTGTATGACTAATGTGTAGATCTAGAAAAGCCTGCACAATGCAGTCAGATTAGGACTTACACTGAAATAAGCTGCTGAATGTGACTTCTATAAGCTGCTGAATGTGACTTCTAAGTGTAGATCTGGATCAGCCTGCACATCCATGTAGTCTGATCAGGATATACATTGGTTGTACATGAAATAAAATCCATAGCCATAAAAAAGAGTTAATCCTTACCTCCATATATACGCATTTTTACTCATGTGCAACCGGTGTAGGTCCAGATCAGCTGGCACATCTGTTCCGTCTGATCAGGATCTGCATTGGTCCCATTTTGGTCAGAAATAACCTAACAAATCAAAAACCGAACAGTGCAGATCAGAACACTGTTCACCCATGCAATAAAGGTGTATCTATGGAGGAAAGGGTTAAGGATGAGACCATTAGAAAGTTAAACCAGCAGACAAGGCTATGAATAACTGGCCCTAAATGGGACAACATATATTCTATACAAGACTCCACTACAGCAGTAGGTGTTCAGAACAACAATATGATACGGAGCAACAAGAATAAAACACATGAAAAATAACACTTTTAATAATGTTTAATTAAATTTGTAATATACAATCACATGCAATTTTAAGGCAAGTAAAAATATAGCACAATGTAACACAGCACTGGCATAATTGAAATTTGTTGAACACAAGTGGTAGAAATACAACACTTCCAATTTTAGTAACTTTAACATTGACTTAATGCTGAAGAGTGGTCTAGTGTAAAATAATAATTATTTGTTTTCCTATGATATTCTAAAATGAAAGGCAATGCCATTTTACACACTAATATGGAAACTGCAAAAAATGAATCAGATCTAATTAATGCCGCAATCCTTTATTGAAAGAAATCTTCAAATAATTCAACAACTAGCAAAACTACATCAAGTTTTACAATTTAAAGTATTTGATCTTATAAAATGTTATCAGGTAGCTTGTTGGATTTATCTTTTTACCCTATACCCCATGGATACAGCTTATTCTCTATCTCATGTCAAACCAGTTTTGATCCAGATCAGCCCACATATCTATGCCGTCTGATCAGGATCTACACTTTACTTTTAGATTCATTAGATTGTACAATACATAGATGCAAACAGTCTAGATCCAGATCAGACTGCATCCATTAGTAGGATGATCATGATCTACACTAGTCACACATACAATAACTTTATCTGGAGTAAAGGGTTTACACATTCATCCTATTGAGAGCCAAAAAGGTAAAAATAAACAGAGTACTTTTGATTTGACCCATTCCTGTATTTTGCAAATGCTTATCTGTGCATATTATCTGTTAAAACTACATGCTTCCATTACTTAATAATAATTATTTAGTGTCTGCTAAGTACTGAATATTCATAATATTATGACGTCATGTCTGACAGTTATAATGTAAAATTGTGGTGATCATAAAGTTATTTAATGTATATAAAGTGAAGTTTTAACAATTATGAAACAATTAACACTCTGTTTCCTTAAAACTTCACTTAATATAAACTAACTATAACACAGTTTCATACAAAGTAATAATACTGTGATGTTATACTATTAACTGCATATGCATCTTACAAAGTTTTCCATGCTGTACAAAAATCTGAATAAACAAAATTTTGGTGTGAACATATATTGGATGTTTAGGGTAGTTTATTACATGAACTAGAAATAGACGCAACGCGATTGGTCACACCCCCAAAATAACCGAGTCAATAAATCTAGATATTGACCCGCTTTCGCTGATATTGACCTGTCTATAAATAGAATCCGAAAGTTTCCATCTTTTATATTATTTATAGTTCATATATATATATATATATATATATATATATATATATATATAATATATATAACTAGAATTATCACTGAAAGTGATTAAATACCCCCACATGTATGCTTGATAATTGAACTGGGAATGCTTCGAATCAATGGCATAATGTGCCCCACTTTCAATCCAAAGTGTTGTCTTCACAGTAGCCACATATTCAGCAAGTTTCATCACAATATCTCATTCCTTCTAAATTTATTGAGCAGAAAATTTAATGGTTTAAATATGTTAGTCACAGTGGCCTTTATCTAACTTTTATCTAAGAACTGTGTGCCAAACATTGTTTATGAGAAATCATCCAGAAACCATTTTTTCTATTTTTAGTAACAGTGACCTTGACCCCATCAGGCCCAATTTCAATACCAAGTTTCGTCTTCACAGACACTACCTATATAGCAATTTTCATCACAATATCTCATTCTGAACCAAAGTTATTGAGCATACAGTTTATTTTCTATTTTTAGTAACAATGACCTTGACCCCACAGGCCTTGAATCCCAAAAGTCATCTTCACAAAAACCATCAATACACCAAATTTCATTTAAGAATCTCATTCCAAGCCATAGCTACTAAGTGGAAACGAAGTTTTGAAGTTTAAATAACAGTGACCTTGACCTTGAACCCACAGGCCCAAAAGTCAAACCTAATCTTTATCTTGTTATGTTACATCTGTGTCCCAAAAAATAATTAAATCTATGAAGTATTTCATGAGTTATAGTCCAGAAACAATTTTTCTTTTTTAAGTTACAGTGACCTTGACACTGACCCCTCAGGCCCCAAAGTCGAACTCGACCTGTATCTTCTGATATTACATATATGTACCAAAAAAGGATTTAATCTGTGAAGTTTTTCATGAGTTATTATCTGGAAACCCTTTTTCTATTTTTAGTAATACTGACCTTGACATTGACCCCACCAGCCCCAAAGTCGAACTTGACCTGTATCTTGTGATGTTACATCTATTTACCAAACAAGGATTAAATCTGTGAAGTGTTTCATGAGTTATCATCCGGAAACCATTTTTCTATTTTTAGTAACAGTGACCTTGACACTGATCCCACCAGCCCCAAAATCGAACTTGACCTGTATCTTATGACGATATACCTGTGTACCAAAAATTATTTAATTCTGTCAAGCCTTTCATGAGTTATCATCTGGAAACGAAGAATCCGACCGACCGACCGACCGACCGACAGACCGACAGACCGACCGACCGACCGACCGACAAGCTCACTCCTATATACCCCCTCAAACTTCGTTTGTGGGGGTATAACTATTTATAGTTCATGTAATAAAACAGTTATTTACTTATTAGCTGGGAAATATGCTGTTGATATTGACCGCAAAAATCGTTATTGACCTCGGCTATCGCCTCGGTCAATAACGATTTTTTAGGTCAATATCACAGCATATTTCCCAGCTAATAAGTAAATAATTGTATAATATTAACCCTTTCCTCTTCTATTATAGCCACATTTTATCGCATGTGCAAACAGTTTAGATCAAGATCAGCTGGCACAAATGTGACATCTGATCAGGATCTGCACTGTCTGCTTTTTTACCAAAAAGCAAACAGTGTAGATCCTGATCAGACAGCAAGGTTGTGCTGGCTGATCTAGATCTACACTGCTCGCCCACACCAGGAATATTTATAAAGGAAAGACTACCAGCAGCATCCTTGGTGAGAACGAAAGCTAGATGACAACATCCGTAACCACAGGTTTTAGTAGAATTACTCTGTTTATAGCTAACTAGGTTGACAGATAGTTGCTATTTAAAACGATTTGCTATTTAAAACAATTTTCTCTTAAAATTAACGCCATATTTGCAATAAATAAAGAAATGTAAAAATTTTCCTTTTTATGTAGCTGAATGATGACATGATATGCAATAATTACATCAGTAAACAGTGGCCATGAAACCATGGCATCTTTTATAAGGAACTTGTTACCAGCAGCAGATCTAGGCCACAAGTTGATCAAAACTTTGAACAAGCTATCATGCAGTTCACTTTTGAATTATGTTGGTACAATATGCATAGAAATTATTTGACATGTTGTGAAATAGAAACAACACATGTTAAGTCCTTTCATGTCTAAGTTTACTGCCTAAGCTGTAAAAATACATGTACTTAAGCACTCTAAAATAATTCTATCAAGATTAAATGTAACAAAACAAAATAATACAAATAAACAATTCATAGCTTATTAGCAACTTAATGACAAAGTACTTCTCAAGGACATTCTGGCAATTTATGTTTTTGCTGATTTTTGAAAGTCTTCAGATTTTTTTATATTTTAATTTAAACTTGGTAATGAATTAAGAGTTTTTTATGATTTAAAAAATGAATACATAATGTTAAATCTCTACACCATGTCTGTGAGATACTTTCTAATTAATGCTGCTCAATTCAACAAACATTATTATAATCAATAACATTCTAGTTAAACAATTACAATAGTTATAATCTTACTAGAACAAGTCATTAAAACAAAAACAATTTACTTAGAATGTTTATCATCAAACAGACCAGAAAAATTATTACAAAAATGATTTATGAAAATACAAGAAAATCACATCATAATTTTTACATTTTTAACAATATAATTCTATGTACTTTTTTCTATTAGTAATATAAAAGTTACCTTTACATAAATTATCGCCTCAGCAAATTTTACATTAGTTAATAGATCTGGTGTAAATAAAAATGTACCTTTTAATGACTGAACTGTATTTTTATTGATAAATCTAGTTAATTAGTTAATGTTTTTGTTTTTGTTGTTTTTTTAAGCTTTTTGCAAAAATCTACAGGTAAAGCTTTTCAAAGCATGTGCTACTAGTTTATTTTGCGCTAGCCTACTTTATTGATGATTTTGCTGCTCAAAGTAAAATTTCAACTTCTCTAAAATTACTGTTATATTAATAGATCTTCTTATGGTCTAAATATCTTTTTTTAAATCTGATGGAAATATCTTATTTCAAAGTTGACTGCAAACATGTGTGAGCTAAAAACAAACCAGGATTCCCTATGAACAGAAGGTGCACCATTTATATCAAACAGGAAAATTAAAGGAAATACATTACTATTTTTCCGGTTGACAAATCTGTTACTTGTTACCCTTTATTAACTTCCTAGCTTATATAATAGATTTGATTTCTTAGAATTATGTCTATTTCATTAATGGTCTGAAATTGTTTTTGGTTTGTTTGTTGTTTTTTTTTCACAAATATTCATTCAATACATACACGGGAACAACAACAATGCAAAAAATGAGTAAAACAGTCTCAATGTGCGGCACTAAAAGTTACATAAATCTTACTGGAATTATGGATGCCCCCCAAAACCCCTCTTCATGACTTTGAAATAACAAGATGGATTGTCCAGCATGTTTCACTGTGAGCGTATATTCTAGTCAAACAAAGTTCTTGTAATTTATGAGTAACACAATTATCAACTATTTCATGTCAAATCAATTGTGCTTAAAAAAACTGAAAATGAATACTAATTAATACCGTATAATTTTATATGCATAATACATGTATCTACATTACAGAGAAAGACACTTAAAACCTTCCCTTACCATTATATGCCCATCCTGCCAGATCATCCGAGAATGTCTGAAAGAAGTTCGGCTAACACTTTATGAGCTTGAGGTTTTTACTCAAAATTTGTTGTTTTATCATTATCCCTCAAATTACTAAGCACAACAACTGTCACATGTGCAACAACCTGATCAGAAGTCTGAAAGAGTCTTCATTGTTCCTATTCAGTTAAAGAATTCAAATTAACCCTTTACTCCATAGATACACCTTTGTGGTGTGGGCAAACAGTATAGATCCAGATCAGCCAGTACATCTGAGCTGTCTAATCAGGATCTACATGCTTTTGGGTTAACAGTTTTTTTCTGATTAAAGGGTAGACCGTGATCAGATTGCATGGATATGCGAGCAGATCTGGATCTTCACTGGTCACACACACTTAAACACCTATATATAAGGAGCAAAGGGTTAATAAAGTGGTGTAATACCCATTTAATAATGATTGGACCAGAATAGTAAATCAATTACATCTAGTCAACAAAAAAATACTGGTCTCCACAAAATGTCATCAATAACACATTTTCAATTACCTTCTGTGGTTACCATCATTTTATTTTCAAAGGGTTTAAATTTCATATTTTTGCATTAGGGTCGATTCAAATCCTAAAAAAAATTAGTGTGACCAGCTAAAAATACAATTGCACAAATTTATCAACGCACAAACATATAATTTGTGGCTATTGCATGAAAACTTTCCTGCAAAAAAGAAACTGATATTATATCGGTAAATAAACCAGAAGGGAGTTCAGTTAAACACTTGTCACCCTCTGGTGCATAAGGCAAGAATAAAAAATCCCAGTAGTAAACAAACAGCAAAATTCTATAAAATGTGACCTTGTTCTTAATAATTTGACATCATCACTACCATGTTATCATAAGCAATATAATTTTAAAGTTTGATGAAGAAATATTAAGAAATGGTAATGTTATAGCCAACATTAAGTTTTCATGACAAAATCCAAGAGTAAAAGGGCATCACTCCATCAAATGTTACCTTGACCTAAAGAATTTAATGGCATCTTGATAACCATGCTTTCATAAGCAATAAAATTGGAACATTTGATAAAGAAATATTTAGAAATGATAGTTATAGCCAATGTTGATGGATGGATGGATGGACAGTTTGATCCCTATGTATTGCCCTTTCTTCAAAAGGGCCACAAAAAAATATAAGAAATCTCTCATTTTAAAAGGAAAACAAGACATCGGCTAACTCATCTTATGCTGTTAATTGCAAATCAGAGATAACAGACACAGACTGAGAGATTCCTTCAGGGTTCTGATGCTAAGACATATCTCAAAGAAACTATAATGTGTCCTCATACACTCAGATGCCCCCAAGGCTACAACATTTGTAACGAAGGGCCATAACTCTGGTAAAATACTTGCAGAAAAAAATCTTTTCTTTATGATCATCAACATATCCTGCTTGATCATAAGTTTGAAAGAAATCTGTCCATAAGTTAATGAGGAGTTGATGCCACAAGATTTGGGGGATGTACATATGGATGGACAAGTGCAACTCTATATGACTCCCACTTTGTTGGGGCATAAAAAATGTTGTAGCAACGAAAAAGACAAGTAAATGCCTATGGAAGTTGGATTTTTGCAGTGTGAGAAATGTTCACAGAAACGCTTAAAGTTTTAATGAATGTCAGCATAAATGGTCCTGACGATTCAAGCATTGAATGTGATGATGTATGTAAGACTTCAGTTAAACTATGGCTATCAGAAAAGAAAATGGAAAAAAAAGATTCTAGGGGATTTACTAACTACTTATACTTAGTACCAGTCACATGAATGGACTGGGAAAGAAAAATATTGTATAGATTAGTATCAAAATTTAAATAAAGTCTTTTGTTATTGATTTTATGAGCAAAAATAATGTTCATGTTTTTTGTTACTAAGTAATTAAGACATCTGCAAAAAAGAATACATGTTTAGTGGAGAACTTTATCAAATATAACCCCATGGAGATGCTCCAGGAAATACCATAATAAAGTTTACGGGAACCTAACCTCTCATGTTTGTAACTAGTAATCATGAACCTGATAACACTTTGCTCATACGCACTCAAGCTCACTGGACCAACTTGCCCAGAGATCAAAGCATGCAGGGGCTGGGCGGAGAAGTTTATGCAACAACATTAACTGGTGCTGAGGGCAAAAATGTTGATGTCAGGGGAGCAGTTGACCCTATGCAATGACTGGATATGTGTCCCACAATATTTTTCACACCTTTGACTTTATATAATAACTGGGTCATGTTCCGCATGTCATTAATTTGAAATGAATTTCGTAAACTGTGAACCCTCTTCTTTTACTGTTTATTTGCCATTAAAGGCATGACAACAATTATTTGCTCCTAGCTCAGTTATGACAGAAAAAACTGTAACATGGATTTGAAATATGCATTCACATTTGCCATGTAAAAAAGATGTATATGTACTATTAACTGTTGGGTCTTACGTATATGTTTGTTAAAATTTCCATGAAAAGTTACCACTTTTTATATTGTTTGTCGTTTGTGCTTATAAATATATAAACTTATGTTAATTAATTAAATAATTGATGTGTATTTAAATTAATTCCCCAATCAATATTATTTAAATCATCACATTGTGAAATTATTATGGCACTACCCAGATAATATTTATTTACATGTACATGTATGAAAGTACTTGAAATGTGATGACTTGAATGATACGATGACTCGATTAAATCGGGAGGACACCAAGCACTTCAAGTCATTGCGACTGAACTGCACATGTATTCCAAGTATTAGATTATATTCAAGTCTATTATTGTATTAAAGTCAATTGTTAAGGAAAAAATATTTATAAATTACTATTATTATAAAGGTACTCAAGAGAATCAATAAGGGCAAGACTTGTCTAATTATAGTGGATGGCCTCGACGAAAGGATTCATCCAAGATCTCGATGTCAATTTAAGCTTCATATAATTCATTTGAAAGGGGTATATCTTTTATATCTACTACTAGATATATTTACTACAAAAAAACATGTCTAGCTATCATCGATGGGCTAGACGAGTGGTTCCATCCCAAATCATGCACTACATATGGTAGAGATCACTAGTCACCCCACTCTAGATTTATAATTGCTTATATTTCATTTGCTTCTAGTGTAAATCCACATCTGACAGCATGGATGTGAAATTTATCTTAATCAGCCTTAGATTATTTCTAGCCAGAAAGCAGTGTACATTCAAAAGACGACAGCATGGACGTGCAGGGTGACCTATTTCTACACTGCCCGCATGGAAACTTATGTGTGGTCATCACTCAACAGACCAAACCAGAAATCTACTGAATATATAGCATCAGGACATGATAATTATTTAGTAACGTCTAGCAATTCTTGATGGGTTAGATAACCCTTATCTCAAATATATATGCATTTTTACACAATGTGCGACCAGTGATAATCCACATTCATGTCATCTGATCAGGATCTGCACTGCACAGTTGTGCCAGCTGATCTAGGTCTAAACTGTTCACCCATGCAATAAAGGTGTATTTATGGAGGAAAGTGATAAGTGAATTTATTATGAGTGGAGAGATCACCGTCGTCTTAACCCTTTATTCTGTGGATGTGGCTTATAATCCAAACCCATCCAGTGTAGATCCAGATCACCCTGCACTTTGTGCCATCAGATCCTAACCTATATTGTTTTGTTTTAGAGATCTAGTCAACAAGCATACACTGTAAATCCTGATCAGACTGATGTGAAGGCTGATTTAGATATACACTAGTAGTATACAGGATATAATCCATATTCATAAAGTAATTGGTTAGAAGTCCAAACTAAGATCAATATAAAGGAATATATAACAAAAATACATTAATTTCTTGCATAATTATGGATGGGTTAGATGAATAGATACATCCAAAGTCATGCACTAAAGGTGGATGAGATCTCCATTTCTCCATGGAAATAACTTATATGTCATGTGCATCCTAATAGATCCAGATCAGCAAGACCACTTGTGCAGTCTGATCTGGATCAAATTTTTTGGATTTTAGATTTCTTTGAGTATTTCTTGCCAAGAAGCGAACACTATTAATCCAGATTTAGACTACATTGATGTGCAAGCTGATTTGGATCTATATTTCTTTTGGTTAATGAAGTTAAGAGTTTGACCTTTCAACCAAGATCAGTAAAGAAATATTTCACAACAAGAGGTTTCTAGCAATCATGGATGGATTAGACGAGTGGATTCATCCAAAGTCATGCACTGCATGTTGAAGAGATTAACATTCTCCATGAAAATAGCTTATATTCTGTGTGCAATCTGTGTTGATCTAGATCAGCCTACACATCCTTGCAGTCTAATATATACTTTTTTCTTAGATTTCTTCGAATATTTCTAGCTAAAAATGCAGACTGCTTGGATGTGCAGGCTGATAAGGACCTAAACTGGTTGTATATGGGATATAAGCTGCATCCATTAAAGTAATTAATTAAATCAGTTTTAAGAGTTATTTACAAACAACGCTGGTCTAGTTATCCTTGATGTCTGGAGAAGTAGATTCATCCAAAGGCATGCACTATGTGTGATAGAAATTACCACTTAAAAGAAGACCCGACCATATTCAGTTTAGCTAATACTGAAGAACAAGACACATTTGATAGTACTCGACGGATTCGTCCAAAGTCATGCACTAAAAAAGACCAGATCATATTCAATTTAGCTAATACTGAACAACAAGACATAAGTTATGATATTGCTTGACGGATTGGACGAGTGGATTCATCCAAAGTCATGCACTATGTGTGATAGAGATCACCACTCAAAAGAAGACCCAATAAGAATCTGTTCTAGGAAATATTAAAACAACAAGACACATATTATACTGCTAGACGGACTGGACGAGTGGATTCAGCCAAAGTCATGCACAACATGTAGTAGAGATTACCACTTAACCCTTTCCTCCATACAGTCAAACCTTTCTTTAGCAGCCACCCAAGGGAGTGACAAAAAGTAGGTGGCTGTTAAAGAGAGTAATAAATTAGAACATAATGTCAGTTTAGGTCATATTTTAACTGGTTGTTTAAGACAGGTGGTTGCTATTTGCCAGTGGCTGCTATGGCAGGTTTCACTGTATATATATATGCCTTTTATCGCATAGCACATTCTGTGCCATCTGATCAGGATCTTCACTGTTCGCTTTTTTGGTAAAAAATAACCTAATTAATTAAAAAGTGAACATTGTAGATCCATGTGCTGGCTTATCCGGACCCTGTTTGCCCATGCCATGTTAGTGTATATATGGAGGAAAGGGTTAAATAACTGAAACATACTCTCGTTTTATGTAATATTTAACAACAAAATTCTATTAATATTGCTTGACGGAATGGACGAGTGGATTCATCCCAAGTCATGCACAACATGTAGTAGAGATCACCGTTTACAAAACTAAACCAAGAACAGTTTTATTTTATATTTTAACAACACGTTTCTTTTAGTTAACTTGATGGACTGGAGGAGTCTGTCCTATTGGGCAGTTACTGTTACTGAGTTTGTCATTTTTGATATTTCTGTGCATACAGTTTTGGAAAATTAATAAATAATTCTTATATTACAGTTTTGGAAAATTAAAAAATAATTCATATACTGTATAGCGCTTAATATTGGCGGTGTCAAATTTTGGCGTATTTTAAAGTGTTTTATATTGGCGGGGTCATATATTGGCGCTACCAAGCCAGACCGCCAAAATAAAACCCTTGATGAAAAATGGCGGACATTAGACAATGGAAGAGAAAGGTAAACGTCGCAGTTAGTCTATTATTAAATTTTAAGTGTGAAAACATTATCGCAGCTACCTAATACAGTACTTGATTGCTTTGTTTGATATTCCAATTATATTCCTTTTGTTGACGCATCATAAGTTTACCTAGTACTTGTTCGATTAATTATTATTTAATATAAGTACTAATATAGCGGGTTTCTATGAGATATTGAAAAAAATCAATTTAATTTACTACATGTACAAAAGCTATAATTCTATAATGCTTTATTTCAAGTTCAAAACAAGTGCCGCTGAAAGGAATGGACGACAAGCGCCAAATAACACTCCTTCTGGCTATATCTAAAGAAAAAAACACATTCATTTACTCTTGTTTCGTGTTGTTTAAGTTTTTATTCAGGTTTCAAAGAATATACATAATTTAGAAACATGCAACAATCTTTCTTCATCAAGGGAGGAAACTGCGAAGTAGATTTGAAATTGGCGGTGTTTTAAATTGACGGGGATTTTTATTGGCGGTGTTTTATATTGGCGCAACTGACCCTGACCGCCAATATCGCCAAAATTAAACCCCCGCCAATATTAGTACTTATACAGTATTACAGTTTTGGATAATTAATAAATAATTCATATATTACAGTTTTGGAAAATTAATAAATAATTCATATATTACAGTTTGCAAAATTAATAAATACCGATAATTCATATATTACTATCAATTATGTCAATACAAAAAAATTTGCAAGGCCAATACTTATCTAATGATAGTGGATGGCCCTCATGAAAGGATTCATCCAAGATCTCCTTGAAGTGTAATAATATTATTAATAAGGGCATAACTCAAAAAAGTTTCAAAGGGGCATAACTCTAAAAGTTTCAAAGGGCATAACTCAAAAAGTTTCAAAGGGCATAACTCAAAAAGTTTCAAAGGGGCATAACTAAAAAAAGGTTCCATGGGGGCATAACTCAAAAAGTTTCAAAGGGGTATAACTCAAAGTTTCAGAGGGATATAACCAAAAAGTTTCAAAGGGGCATAACTCAAAGTTTCAAAGGGGCATAACTCAAAGTTTCAAAGGGGCATAACTCAAAAAGTTTCAAAGGGGTATAACCAAGAAGTTTCAAAGGGGCATAACTCAAAATTTTTTAAAGGGGCATAACTTTAAAAGTATCAAAGGGGAATAACTCAAAGTTTCAAAGGGATATAACCAAGAAGTTTCAAAGGGGCATAACTCAAAAAGTTTCAAAGGGGCATAACTCAAAAAGTTTAAAAGGGGCATAACTCAAAAAGTTTAAAAGGGGCATAACTCAAAAAGTTTCAAAGGGGTATAACTCGAAAAGTTTAAAAGGGCATAATTCAAAGTTTCAAAGGGGTATAACCAAAAAGTTTCAAAGGGGCATAACTCAGTTTCAAAGGGGCATAACTCAAAAAGTTTCAAAGGGGCATAATTCAAAAAAGTTTCAATGGGGCATAACTCAAAAAGTTTCAAAAGGGTATAACCAAATATTTTCAAAGGGCATAACTTAAAAAGTTTCAAAGCGGCATAACTCAAAAAGTTTCAAAGTGGCATAACCAAACAAAATGTAAAATAGAAGTGATCATTATTGTTGTTATGGATGAAACTGTTCATGCAGATGACATATTGCAATAATTACTTAGGCAACATAAGTGTCATATTTAAGTTAGGGGACTATGGACGCAACTGCTTCCACACAATAGTGTCCCCATTTGTCTACAGGACTATTGCAGCCAACACAATAAAGGAAGCTGGTGTACTTTATTGGTAAATTTACAATATAATCAAAGAATAGTATTATTATGTTATTAAAAAAAATAGTATAAATCATTTCAGACAATATAAAATATGGGATCCTGTTTAACCAGGAGTAAAAACTTTTGGTGTGTGCAACTTTGATGATGGAACTACAGGAGTATATTAAATTGAACTTAAAGTTCAATAGAACGATGCAGATTGTCATTCAACATTCAAATCGCAAATAAGGTTATAACAATAAATAAAATAACATCATTCAGACATGGGTTCTGGTCTATCAAGAGTCAACGGCAGAACACAAATGTCATGAATTATCCTGTTTATATTACTGACAATGATAAAGAGTGTATGGAAGCAAAACAAGTTTATAGAGATATACAACAACACTGCATGTCTAGTAATTTTAGACGGACTAGATGAGTGGATTTATCCAAAGTCATGCATTATGTGTGACAGAGATCACCATTTATAAGACGACCTGCAACCATAATCAGTTTAAGGAAATATTAAAAAACAAGACACATATAATACTTTTCGACGGATTGAACGAGTGGATTCATCCAAAGTCATGCACTGTGTGAAAGAGCTCACCACTTAAAAGAAGACCCAAACAAAATAATTTTTAGTTAATATTGAAAAACAAGACACATATTATGATATTGCTTGACGAAATGGACGAGTGGACTCATCTAAAGGCATGCATTATGAGTAATAGTGATGGATGAAATGGACATGTAGATTCAAAGACATTCACTACATGTGAAATATTGGCACTGTCACTGTTCTTAAGTTTGCCTTTATTATTAAACTTGCTGGAACAGATTGTTGTTATTGAAACCACTTGCCATGATAGTTAAAAGTGAAGTTTACTATTGTTATAAAGTGTTAAAGACTGTTGAATACCACAGACTGTTGAATACCACATGGATAAAACAAGTGTTAAGTGGATCTGCAGGTAAACTGTGCGGATGTGAGTCACTTGTACGGAACTAAATTGCATGTATTGCCAAAAATGCACTCTGTCTGGTTTTGTATGGAAACTTCTGGTTAAGACAGTTTGTACGGATTGGAACGGCTTATATGGAGTTTTACTGCGAACTAGTGCTGGTTTGGTCAACTCGTACGGATCTGGACTACACACAAGTACTAAACTTTACAGATCCGGCCTGCACACAATTACCGACTGGACCATCAGTACCGATCTGGACGTCTTGTATGGATCCGTACAACAACTTGTACGGATTTATGACACTTGTACGGATCTGTACAACAGCTACAGATTTATAACACTTGTACGGATTTATAACACTTGTATGGATTTGTCCAATCCTAAAGACAGCAGTAGTTTGATGAGCTTCTATATTTTCACAACTGATTCTCTGTGTGGAAATAATGTACAGATCCGTACAACAGCTTGTGCAGATCCATACAGCTTGTACAGATTTGGACGGCTTAACAGGATATTTGACACCCAATGACAGTTGATGACGCATGAAAGTTTTAGTTTGGAAGAAGACTATGAGGTGCAGATTCTACCCGAGGTTTTTGTACGGATGTACGGCTGTTTATTTATTTTTCTTGTAGTTTAACCAAGAGTACCATTTCAGCGACTGGGAAGCTGCTGACTGAATGATTTTCACAGTATTTATAAACTTTTGCGCATTAATCTTGTATGGCAAAAGTCCCTTGTGCGGAATTTTCAAAATCATAATCTGCCAATCAGAATGCTGTACAGATTATGCTACCCAATGGAAACAAAGCGCATTCAAAGAACTCCAGTGTTCATGTGTCATGCATGAGTAAATAGATCCGCACACCATCCCTACAAACCCAATTTCAAAGTAAAGAAGCAATATTATTGAAAACTATTGGTTGTCTAATACTCTGCAGAAGAAGTGGTGCAAACTGGGTATTAATGTAATTAAAATGTATTGCGTCTGTTTCCTGTCGTCTGTATCAAGAGGAACTTCAGGCTGTCAAGTGATCTTTCTTCAAAAAGTAGGAGAAAAATAGGAACCATTTTGACAAAAAAAGTAGGAGAAAAGTAGGAAAAAGTAGGAACTTTTTCCTCAAAAGTAGGAATACATAATTACATAACAGTCTTTGCGGAGTCGAGACTTCACTCTTTATGTTACACATTATATCAATCAAGGTCATTCAGCTGAGGCCCCAACACATAAGTAAGACTGCCAATGGTAACTTAGAGTTAGAGAGATGTCTATGTGGAGTCAGTATGGGTCAATGGGGCCTGATCTTGGTGAATATAAACAGCACTTCAGCAATACCATGGGTTTAGTCTTCCTGCTATATGAGAGGTGTTCAAAAAGTAATGCAAATGCAATTTTATTGCAGAAAAATATCGATTTTTAAGAGTTTCAAGATATACCTAGATCAGACCTCTTAGCAGGCCTGGAAAAAAACTGAAAAAAGACTGTATCCTGGGGACAATGATGCCCCATATGCTACAACATCATTTGTAAAACAAAGGGCCATAACTGTGGTTAAACTGCTAGCAGGAAATAACATTTTCCTAACCATCATCTTCACATCCTGCTTGATCAATCTTTGCAAGTTTGAAAGAATTCTGCCCGAAGGTTAATGAGGAGTTGATACCACAAGATTGGGGGACAAGTGCAACTCGCTATGACACCCACCGAGGGGGCATTACGAGTGCAACTCTATATGTCTCAAACTTTGTGGGGGCATAAAAAGGGTTTTATAAGAGGCTCCAGTCTATGAAAAAAAGGCCTTGTACTGTAAAATATTTCATACATTTGTTGGAATTTTCATTGAAAAAAGCATAACATATATTATATCAGTATAAAAGTGTAGGGGAAGGGGCCCATGCCCAATAATTTTGGGGAAAAAAGTTAATTTACATACGGAAACCTACTCTAAAACCACATATATCTGAAAAAGGCATGTTTTATATCTCAACTTTGCTCAAAATGCTTCACCAGACCTTGCTCACTGTTGCCATAGTGTAAACATTGTATCACCAGACCTGATTTGTTTAATTATTTAACAACCTAGCATTTGTTACAACCACCACAAAAATTCTGACATTCATAAAGCAAGCAGTACTCAATTGCAATAAATCATTGGGCATTTTGACAAATGCAGAGTTACATTATCAATGCTGAATACATGGAACACCCATGGTCTGGAAAACTGCAAACATCTACATGTATGTGGTCTGAAAAAAAACTCAAAAAGAAGGAGTCTATAGATTTTAAGTGAAAACTACAGGCTTTTTTGCCTTTCTATTGGTTTTTCAGAAGCAGGTGTTTTTCAATGTCAAAAGATGGGGCCCATGCCCTATTTTTGGGGGGGAAAATAGCATTATTTCTTCTTTAAGGGGAATAAAATACCTTATGTAAAGTTACTTTTTGTGGAAAACTGCAAGATTTTAAAGAAATTTTCTGAAGGGATGGGGCCTCTTATAAAGAAGAAAAAAAAAGCCCTGTGAAGATTTAAAAGGTTATAGGTTTGCTCTGAAATTACAGGTCTTTAAAGGATTTAAAGGTTATGTTAGGAGGCTTGCTAGATGGATCAAACATTCCTCTAATAACTCTAAAAATTTTGGCCATTTTCGATTACATGAGAATGATGATCAGGCCTTTTCTAGGGTGTATAAAGATATGACTGTTTCTGAGGTGTATAAAGGTGATTTTCTGTTTGAAAAAAAAATACTTTATTGCAATTTAACGGTTGAATTATCAGTTTTAAAAACTTGTATTTAAGGTGTTTTCAACACTCACTTGGCATTAATGAAATTTACTGTATTTTACCCACTGTTATCTATTGTTACCCACAAGTGTTGTAATGAACCCCTTTATTTCTATTTTGACTTAGACAAATGGAATTGTCAGGCCTGTTAGACTAAAAGTTACCGGGTATGTTGACAGAAGGAATTCATAGAACTTTTTACACTTTAATATCAATATGGATACAGGAATGACAATTTAAATAACTTTCCGAGCACTAAAAAATATTTTAAAAAACTCCTTTTAAAAGATATAGATTTTTTCTTTTGCCCAACTGACAAAAAAGTAGGAATAGTAGGAGGTTTTTGTAAAATAGTAGGAAAAAGCAGGTACAAGACTAAAAAGTAGGAAAAACTAGGAAAAAGTATGACCGCTTGACAGAATGGAACTTGTTTCCGCACAACGACTTGCTGGAATATTTCCACTGCTTGAATCACAAATGAAATGTGATATTCCGGATAAACAGAGATCCTTTTGAAATTCAGTTCAAAGGTAAACCAGTGAGGATTATGAATAATCACTTCTTTGGGACAATTTAATTATCATAATATATCGGTATATGTTGCGGGTTCTGGCGATCCTTACAAGGAATTTTCAAACCTTGTAATCAAATGTTTGCAGCAAATAACGTCCCAAAATATTTATCTAGATCTTTTATCTAGCATGTTCCTTGATACTGGACTGACCTGGGTATGGCTAAGTGGTTAATTACATAACAGGCTCATCCTGTAACACTAAAAATAAAACAAGAAGATACATTTTATTGTTTTATATTTATAGGCATATGTACACATCGACAACAAGCGCGCAGTCAGCAAATACCACTATTATCCGAAAATTCGCGAACTTGCACTTCTTCACATTGCGATTCACCCACAATATGACAGTTGATAGTGAATATGATTAGAATAACTGTATTAAATAAATGTATTAATTACAAAACTAACACATTATTGTTAACACTTTGACACTTTGACAATGAAAGTATAATTTTATTTTATGAGATGACACTTAACAATTTACTATTGACTGTTTTTAAGTACCGAGATGAAACTGTGAACTAAAAGTAAAGATTGTCAAAAGAAAGCTATGCAGTTGTTTTATCACTTACTAACATTTATTTATAAACACTTTCAAAATGGAGGGTTGCTGGTTGTGTCCGAAGATGATTCCTAGCAGAACTGAGCTTCGAAAACTCTTAGTTTGTAAGGATCATTACAGGCTATCGGTGATATATCCTTGGTGCCCCACTGCTTTTATTTTGCAATCTACCCTGAGGATTATCCAAAGATTTATTAACCCAGTCCATATGGTGCCCCTGATGCCATTGAGGCAAGAGTGCTTGTCATCAAATGTCTGGCCACACAAACTGGGTCAGGAAGCAAGATTGACAACTGGAGGTCGGGTCGGAGGCAAGGTAATGAAGGACAAAAGAAAAATCAGCCGACTCAGGAAAAGCAGAAAGAGAATGACGTTAAGAAGGTTAAAGTGGAAACATCAGTAAAGAAGGACATCGGAAATGAGTTTGACAATTTATTTGGGACTGATAATGTGCCAATCAAAACTGAAAACGAGACACCATTAGATCTATCTTTAAAAGGGATTAAGATTGATAACGACCTAGAAGAGAAAAGTGTAAGCAGTAAAAGGAAGTATGTAGAAGACAGGGATAAGGAAGTCAAGCGCAGGAAGGAGGTGGCGGTTCAAAGTGTGAGTAAAGGTTGTTATGCGGAAACAAGTTCCTCTTGATAAAGACGACACGAAACAGACACAACCCATTTTAATTTCAGTAATACCCAATCTATTTTAATTACATCAAATTTCCAGTGTAGATCCAGATCAGTCGGAAAATCTGTACCCTATGATCAGAATCTGCACTGGTCGCTTTTTGGTCATAAATAACCTAATAAATCAAATAGTGAAGAGTGCAGATCCTGATAAGACGGCACAGATGTGCTGGCTGATCTGGATCTACACTGTTCACCCATGCAATTAAGGTGTGTATATGGAGGAAAGGGTTAACTATGCAAGAGATTCCACATGGACAAGCAAGCCTTGTCTAATTATAGTGGATGGTCTCGATGAACAGATTCTGCCAAGTTTATAAACAAAATTCACAAGGTTATTACTCAATGCCCCTGTGAAACAGATTTCTTACGCTTAAGAATGGTTAGAACATTGATATTAAAATTACACATCAATTCTATAACCTTTGTACTTATGTTAAGAGGAACAGGAGGTTGATAGAAGCAGTGTGCACATGTAAGGAAACTCTGAGTAAAGATTTAAGATTTTCAAATGCGAAAGAACAAGTTGTTGTTATCACAACATGGGGCAGGACTTGGCAGAATACACAATCGAATTTGGACTTTTTACAAGCACTCACAATTTTGTAAATTTCACATGCCTTGAGCCATCTCAGTCATTATTGCACTTTCATCAATATAAAAAAGAAAATTAGCGGCATTTTGTAATGCAGTTCAATAAAACCTTAACAAACTAGAACTGCTTTTGGGAAAAGCACATGTCTCCCACAAAGGCATCATCTTTGATGATGCACAGGATAAAACTGGTGAAGTGAATATAAAGATGGCAATTTATTAAAAGGGCATACGGAAGTTCTGTGCAATATTAGTCATAAACAATGTCACAAATTTTTGGAGGATCAGGAAAAACATAAGTTTCAATTTCTGATGGGCCATAATCCTGAAGTGCCAGGGTCAATGTGGCTGGTTGTCAAACTTGTTGTCATTAACATTTTGATATATCAGTGAAGATGCACTGAAAAAAGACCATGAGAGTGAGTGTACAAGGCTATCAAGGCCAATTGTAAATAAATAAATGGGCCATAAGTCTTATGTGCCGGGGTCAAAGCGGCTGTTTTTTTATTACACAGATAATTATAGCATTTGGTGAACATCATATAATAAAAATAGCAGAAAATGAGAGAAGAACCAAATCATGAGTATGGAACAGATATTGTAAAATGAAAACTTAAACAGTGTAAGAAATACCTTTATAGCTGCTTTAGCACAGTACTTTCTCATAATGCAATGTAGGTAATGTCATGATAGCTATAGTATAGATGAACCAGGTTAGTGACATGTTTAAAAGGCTAATTTCGGATAAATCAAAGGGCCATAAATCTGATATGCCTGGTGCAAAGTGGCTGGTTTTCGAACTTGGCCAAGATATTAAGGCCACACACATTATCATAATGTTTATTGAAAATCAGTTGATGAATATTTCAGTTACATAGCAGACAAGGCTTAAACAGCCAATTTTGGATAATTCAAGGGCCATAGATCTGACATGACTGGGCAATACGGCTGGTTATCGAACTTGGCCGAGATATTATGGCCACAAACATTTTCATAAAGTATGGTGAAGATCAGATGATAACTGTTCAAGTTACAGAGTGGACAAGCCTCAAACAACTTATTTTTGATAATTCAAGGGCCATAATTCTGAGATTCCTTGGGCAATATGGCTGGTTATCGAACTTGATCGAGATATTATGGCCACTAACATTTTGATGAAGTTTGGTGATGATCCAATGAAAACTGTTTGACTTAGAGAGCGGACAAAAAAAAAAAAAAAAAAAAAAGAATTTAACAGTATGCCATTCGGTCTCACTCAAGCACCTTTTAAGTTTCAAAATGACCAAAAGGGCCATAATTCTGAGATTCCTTGGGCAATATGGCTGGTTATCGAACTTGATCGAGATATTATGGCCACTAACATTTTGATGAAGTTTGGTGATGATCCGATGAAAACTGTTTGACTTAGAGAGCGGACAAGTGTGACAGACGGACGGACAGACAGACAGACAGACAGACAGGAGCAAATCAAAATGTCTCCCACACCACTACGTGGTGGGAGACATAATAAATGTTATTATTGAGTCTTTGTTTTGCATATGTTATGAAAACTTATTATTCAACAAAGATAATTTAGCACGGTTTACATTATCCTGATAAGATTGCATGAATGTGCCATCTTGATCCATACTGTTTGCCCATTAATAAAAGATGTATTTATGAAGTAATGGTATTATCATTCTCTATGACCGGGATTACAGAATTCATCGAGCATTGTACACTTAAGACTGCCCCTGCGAAAAAAGTTCTAGAACTAACAGTTAGTTCAAGAACGTTCTTGAACTGTTCTAGAACTTAAAGCAATGTTCTTGAGCATGGATTCAAGTTCTAGAACACGGTTCAAGAACTGATAGAAGTTCTAGAACATGTTTCAAGAACTGATAGTAGTTCTAGAACATGGTTCAAGAACGGATAGTGGTTCTAGAACATGGTTCAAGAACTGATAGAGGTTCTAGAACATGGTTCAAGAACTGATAGTGGTTCTTTTAGTTCTAGAACTGTTCATTGAATTTCTTTAAGTTTTAAGCAAGAGCTGTGGTACTTAAAATTTGTTCTCAAGTATTGTTAATTTTGGAATATTTGTTCTACAACTACAATATTGAAACACAAGTTAATGAACCTGTAGTTTAATTTAATATATTTATCTTAAGGTTCAAGAAAACAATTTGTATCGAATAACAGAAATTTCTGTGTAAATATAAAGGCATCATAAGAATATTTCTGCTGCACAAATGGTGCATATTTCCTGATCCAATCTTGAAAAGTATGACTCTTGTGAAGAACCTATAATTATCATACATAATAAGGCTTAATTGTGATACCATTATATTCCTCTAATGCAAAAAAAGTTGTTTTTGGCTTAACATTTGGGTAGAAAAATGCACATAAATACATGTGTAATAAGCACATGTTGCCGTTACCATCATGGTTGGGTATCAAGCATGCATTTATCCAGTGTTCTAATGAAAGCAACCAGTCAGGTAATATTAAAAGTTATACATGTAGCATGATGGTGTAACTAAACTGTACAAACTATTTGACATTTTGGATGAAGAACATGCAAATGATACCAAAATGCACATATTTAATTAAACTCTTTAATTTCAAAACGTTTCGGCAATTGGCCTTTTTCAGTTGAAATTTTTGTGATGTATTTTTCTAATCAATTGATGATGATATATATTTAGCAAAATCTATATTTAAAGGAATATATATATATAAATTACATAAATAAATAAATTACATTACATTATAATTATTCATTTTAATTATAAATTATAATGTAATTTATTTATAAATTTGGCACCAAAAAGCCTGTGTGGGACTGATGCAACATCAGACGTCAACTATGACGTCATTGACATCATACAAACATTTCTTTTAACTTCCTGTATGTATGTTGTGATAATAAGAAAATGTAAGCTTGTTGTGACAATTTCAATTGAAGAAGGCCGATGGCTGAAACGTTTTGAAATTAAAGAGTTTAATTAAATATGTGATTATTATTTCCTATCCCTTTATGGATAAACAAAAAGTAGATACCAAAATTGTTATTTAAAGATGGCATGTCCATGAGTGCTAGGCATCAGGGCAACGCATGCACTCAATTCAGGGCAGACGTTTATGTACACAAGTGTATCAATTAAGTAGTTAGCAGGAATCACAATTTCAATGCCTGTCGCTTTTATTGGTACAAGATGTTTCGCAGCAGGTAACTGAGAAAATTGTACTTCTTCACAAGAGTCATACTTTTCAAGAACTGCATAAACAATGTTTGAATCTGTAACAATAACAAAATACTTTACACATCCCACTTTACCATCAGAATATAAAACATAGCTACAGACTCGCTTCTTCATGCGTGTATATTTCAAGGAACAGAAATTACGCCCATTCACAATAACCCTTGAAATTTGTTTAACATTCTTATCAATACCCAGTTCTACAAGAAAATCTTCAATTCCAGCATTTCCAATTGCTGTCATTTTTCCAGCAACATCACAGTTTTCTGCTTTGTATGTTGTTTTCCAATATCTTTGTTTACCTTCATGAAGAGATTTTCTACGTAGTGTAGCTTCAACTTGTTTGTGCCCCATTATTTGTTTTGTAACTACACCTGTTCCATGTACAGCCTGCAATAGCATTGCGTTATTATCTTCAAAACCAAAACAACTCCAAGCCCAGAGTGGGCCCCACATTTTCACAAAATGGACTAAATGAACACATGTGTTGTGCACATTTAGTCCACACGATCCTGCACCATACAAATCCGCAAATGAGGAATAAAATTGGTCAAGCAGGCGTTGTGCTCTCTGCAAGCTTGCTGGCGTTATCTGATCACCTAGGAGAATGTACACTGCCTCTGAAAGACAAGTAAAGTGTGCCAGATAAACCTCCGGCAGAATTCCAACTAAACATGGTACTGCATAGAAAAGTAACCATGCTTGTAATTCAGTAGCCTTTAAATTTCTGTAATTTTTTTCCAAGTCTCGTGGTAATCTTTCAATGCTTGTTGGAGGCTGTATATTCTGGAGACGGAGAGAAATTTCATTCAGATGTTTTCCAACAAAGTAGTCTTTCCTGCTTTCCGTTGGTGAAAACCATTTACACATAAGCGTGTTTGTGACTCCAAGCAGAACAGCATGCATATAATCAGGGACTATACCATCAACAAGATCAAATGATTCAATAGAGATTAGTCCAGATACACCTTTGAAGCCTTTAATCTTGTTTTTGTGAGTTGCTGAATGCATACAATCCAGAACATCTTCATGCTTCCGTAATGTATGTTGACCATTTCTGTATGGATAAGACCTGGCTGATCCATTACCTTGTGGTACTGTTAGCCCAGGCTCTTCACATGTGATGCATGCATTAGTACCATTATAGTAATTCATATTTAGAATACCTGCTTTTGCAGGCAAGTCAAACACACCACACACTACTTTGACTTTCACATTTATTTTATTACCATTTAGTACCATGTTGATTCCTTCCCTGTAGAGGCTATTCATGTGAGGTGCTAAACATTCTATATATTGTTTAAATGGAGGTTTGCCTTTTCCTTGCCAGATTGCAACTAACAGAACATTGTTTCGTGAAAATCTAATTCTTGGATTGAGTTCATTTATTGCCATGAATATTGGCCACAGCTCAACCTTTGAAGACGAGTAGAGGTTGACTCCATCTGTATTTATCACAGCAGTTATATTATAGTCAGCATTATTCAGAAACCCATCACCATTCAGCATTTTCCTATAAGCTGTTCCATCAATAATATCCGTTATAGTATCCTGGTTCATTTGAGAACGGGCCGCAGTTTTCTGAGATCTAATATTAGCCATAACATCTGGAATACAAAAATATAAAGTATGAACAAGATTCTAATAAACAGAAGACTTTTGAAAAAAAGGCTTAACAGCAGAAATGGTTGTTATTTTCTTGGCAAAGGATTGTATAATAACTACCCAATGAAGGCATATATATGTATGAAATAGATTTTCTACAAGTAGCAACTTAGCTTGCCAAAAACTGTTCTCGTAAATTAACTTGTTTAGTACAGCATGTAAATGAAATTTATTTTTAAAAAGATCTGCAGCAATTTCTATAGAAACATAAATAGCGAAATCACCATATACACGAATCTGTGATAAAATATAGCTGTTCCATTTTATTCTACCGATAATAGCACACAAGATATTTTACTATGCTTCTGTTGACTCATTTTGTCCATATTTCAACCCTTTTCTCCATACACATTTTAACACATGACCAACCAATGTAGATCCAGATCAGCATGCACATTCATGCCATCTGATCAGGATCTGCACTGGTTGCATTTTGGTCATAAATAACGATACGAATAAAAAAGCAAACACTGTACATCCCGTTCAGATGGTAAGGATGTGCCAGCTGATCTGGATCTACACTGTTTGCCCACACAATAAAAGTATATATCTGAAGGAAGGGGTTAAATGTAAGTAATATAATAAATAGATGTTTCTGATACAATCAATGTTTCAATTGCATGTTTGTTGCTTTGGTGTGTATTTCACTGTCACTGTCACAAGTGACATGTACTATTTTAGAAACAGTATAAAACATTAAAATTATTGAATTTATTGTTAATTTTCTTTTTCTTACAATTTATTTTATGCCAGAGATCAGATCTTTTAAAATTACAGGTTCACAGATGGAAGCTACTTAAAAATTGAATTGAAAATACCAATATTAACATGTTTTGTTCAAATTTTCTAAATCTTAGTAAATGTAGCTACGCTAATAATTTGCTAACTTGAGCTATCAGCCAATAAGGACAAATTTTTGGCAACCGAAACATGTGTTTAACTGTAAAATTATTTTTGTCTAAAGACAATAAAAATGATATAACTATAATACTTGGTAGACAAGAGTTTAGACATTAATTGACCCCACAGAACTCTGTATTTGACCTTGATTTTATCAAGACAAATTAAGTGTCCTCTATAGTGTTAACAAGGTTGCAGTATGTTCTGACCAGTTTAGTAACGCTACGTTTTGGACATTGTGAATACTTAATGCCCTTCTTTCTAGCAAGAATAGTCAAGCTAAATATTACCAGGAGACTGAAGAAAATCTGTTAGCTGTTTTTCGACATCAGCAACAATGAAACACTGTCTAGGCTGTCTTTCCTTGCTGTTTTGTTTCGATCGTGGACCTTTGTAACGCAAACCCTCACAGTTTGTGGTGCTACATCTGAATATATTTAAGTCTTTTGGAAACACTTCATTGCATAATTCACAATAATGCACTTCATTTAATTGATTTGAATCAACAAAGGACAGTACGTAATCGTAATTTAACACATGTGCATTCTTTGAGTCTTTACAAACTGATTTCACAGTGTCAAGTATGTCCTTGCAAGCACTTGTGGTCAGGTTGTGGCGACGGAAAGTAGACACTATTGTTAGTGCCTCTAGTTCATTTGTCATTAAGTTATTTTGATCTCCAGAATCAGCATTTGCAGTGCCCGAGCATGATGAATATTCAGTGTCCGAGCAGGATGAATATTCAGTATCCGAGCATGATGAATATTCAGACTCCGTATCAGAAGATACATCTGTGTCAGAGTTTGAATCTGAAACAGTGTTTATGTCTGAACTTTCTTCTTCTGTATGACTATGAAAGGTATCTGACATATATCCGGAATATGAAGATCCAACATCTGACAACTCTGATGTGCACCCACTGCTATTATTGAAAACACTATCATTGTTTATATCTCTATCAGATGTTGCTTGAGATGAAATTTCTACATAAGATGTTGCTTGAGATGAAATTTCTACATCAATTGTTGCTTGAGATGAAATTTCTACATCACACTCCAGTGATTCTGCACCTGAAATTATAGATATTTCAATGTTGCCAAGATAAAGATTTTTTTAAAAATTATAGATTATGTGAAATATACTTGGACACATTTTAGGCCGGATAGTTACAGTATATAACGAAAATATACATTAATGTATGTGGACATATCATAAAGATAAATAATATTAATAATCAAGTTTTAATTTAAAACAAGTTTTGGTTGCAGAGATATAAGGAACTAAAAACATTATGTATAAAAACTTTTAATGAGCTTACCATGACTTGCAAATTTTGTACTTGTTTTACTTGGAAGCTGATCTTGTTCACAGCTAAGAGTGTTTGTCTGTTTTGTTTTGTTTTTCCATCTGTACAGTGTACGTGGAGGAACATCCAAGTCTTTATCAGTTAAATACAATTTCTTCTGCCGTTTTACAGGAGCTGTAAATATTAAGTGTATATAACAATATCTGAAATATCAATGTAAAATAAGAAGACAATAGTTAAATGTAACAATACTGGAATTTGTTATTTTCCTAAGAACTGAAAACGAGGTATGCATATATCACTTCAATAATTCAAATTATTGGGAGAGGAGGTACCTGGTACCCATGGAGAGGGGCATTTTCACCTTTTCCTCCCAGGATGTACTAATATAATAAACAAGAGATGTTTGTAAAACATATATGCCCCCCTCTCCCCCTCCAAAACTTCAACTGTTAAAATAGTACAGTAGACTCCGGCAAATCGAATACACAAATTGTCAGCTAAAAATATTCTATTGACCAGAGTACTCGATTGGCCGGTAATCGTATTCATCATGAAATCTGCATATTTTTGTTGACAAGGGAGGTCAGGTAGATCCTGTTCTGGATAAATATGCATTATTTTGTATGTTTATTTATTGATTAACAGACCCTTCTGTCATGTTCTGCTACAAAATCGAAGTTTCAAATTATATTATGCTACCGCGACATTTACAACGTGAATGTGAAATAAGTATTAAAACACTAACCAATGCGAACATATTCCATAATAAATTACATCCCAATTTTATCTTAAGTATCATATTTCAGTATGGTTGCATCATCAACCAATTTAATCCAGCTAAAAATGTGAAATGTCACATACATAGTTTTGTAGATCAAACAATTTCAAAGCAGAGCCGACAAAAACACAGTCTTGATATGAGCTGACAATTTCCTTTGAAGTTGCATTTCATTGATGGTTGTTATCAATGTTTACCTCCATACTGACTGTCAATCAAATTCAGTCTCTGTATGAAATTAACATGGAAGGAGGATCGAAGAAATGTACAAAAATCTATGAGTGTTATTTAAACATGATTGAGAAATTACTTTTTGTTTGTTTGTTTCTGAATTGTGCGGATTAATTTATGCGATAATTAAAAAGAGACAATGGAATTTAAACATGGATTATTGTAAGTACATGTACCAATAACGTCTCAATAACGGATAGTCCTATAGGCTGCTGTGTATTTGTAACAGATTTTTTAACGCCTGATTGAATAAGCTGTTTAAAAGCGGTGACAGGTTACAATTAGTTTGCCTGGAGGCTTCACTGTCCCTGTTCATCGCTGTCAAAATATTTAATTGGATTTATCAGCTGATAATTGGCAAATAATAAGGGCGTCATCAGCTTTAATACGGACGATAAACGGTACATCCGGTGTCATTTCCTGTAAACAGGCGATGAAAATATTCGATTTCAATCAGTTTTGGCAAAAAAAATTGCAAAATTTCTATTTGATTGGGCGATATATTCTCTAATCCAATACCCGTATGACCGATAAAATTTACATTGCTTATATAGGAAATGGTTTTGTGTTCAAAAATCATACCCCATTTGCCGATATATTCTTATAGCCGATACCTGATTTCGTGGAGTCTACTGTATGTCAAAATTAGTTTAAAAATAAAAAAAATAATTTGCAACAAAACATATTGGTATGGATGGATAGCTCTTAGTGCACACTATCACTGATAACAATGTAAGCAATTTTTGATAATTGGAGATAATTCTTTGAAGGAGAAAGATAGCTGAATTTGAAATTAAACAAACAAACAAAAATAAATGTCTTGGTGAATCATGTTTCTTGTTAATCTTGAGACTTGAAATAAATCTTCTATTTTTTAAAAGACTTAAGTTGTTTCGCTAAAAAGTGATGGTATTTCCTGATTAATCCCTTTATTGAACCATATAATAAATAGGCTAGGGCCGAAACTTTTACGAGGTGAAAAGACCAAAGTTGAACGTCAAGGAAGCGAAAAGTCCTGTCACCGATTTCCCAGCCGAATTATAATTAATAATACTGTAAAAAGAACTTTAATATCTTACATAGACTGTGTAACTTGTGTAAATGGATCAGTATGTTCTGTTTCGAACTTAATTGCCGTGAGCACAACGAACATTTATATTGAATCTTGTCGCCAGAAAAGACTTTTTCAAATCTGTCGTGTTTGGAAGCCATTTTCTAATTTCTGCCTATACTTTTTCGTAACGACTAATTACATTGGTCCGTTGGTTCCAAGAAATCCAATCAAGCGTTTACTTACTTACGTATTATCTGGTTCCTGACCTCTGCTAATATCGTGATATTGGAATCGGATTCAAAAACAAGTAAAAGACCGCTGGATTGGCTCTATCCTGATATAGTCTGCCAATTAAAATTGCCGATTCATACACGTAATTTTGGCGCAATCAGCGTTCAAGAACAAAAAAAAATGTCGAAAAAGTTAGCAGAAAATAAGTTTGCGGTTATGCGATGGTTAACCGATAATAACAGGCTATCTGTTCACGATTTGAATTATGTATCATCACCAAAGATGCCACTGGATGACTATAAGCCGGGAATGTGTGGACTAGCTGTTTTTGTTGGGTTTTCGGGGCTTTGGGAGTTTCGCATTCTCAATGTGGGAGGTAAGATAGTTTTAATGACTTGGATGTCAATTTTATTATATATGCATTTTACCACAAGGGCTTTGATAACGGCCCCCATCTATAAAAAAAATAAAAACGATGTTTTTTATCCAGTGTAGACCCTCAATTCTTTTTGGGGGGTGGGGGCGGCCGGTTTATCTTGGAGAAATTTTGGAGAAAACTGGTTCTGTTTTCGAAACCCCTGTGCACTAATTTTTACTTGTATGTTACATAGCCTTGCTTTCCAACCTTTTCTTGGACCAATGTTGAAAATTGATTTTGATTAAATGTGGTCATTCCGGTTGAAGCAGTGGCGTTCATTGAATGTAAAATGATAAATAGAATTTCAAAGAAGATTCTATGGCAAAAAAAGCCTCATTTTACCAAAATCAATATTGAGGCTTTCTCTAATAAATCACCTCCACCCTTTAATTGTATGACAATTCTACATAGATTAAATGATATTGAATAGAAAATAAAATCCACCCACCGGCCCCATTTTTTTCCCCAAAATTTGGAGAATCTATTAATTTTCTGTTGCCTTACGACATAATAGGCTTTCCAGCATTAAGAACAAATGTGCATTCTCTAATTATATTATTCTGAATTTAATCTACCTCAGTACCTCATCTGACATCCATTTGGTTCATGAGTAATATTCATATTTCAGGCAAAAAGGAAATGACATCATGGTTGAAAACTGAATTCCTGTCTTTAACTGCAGATCCAACTGACAAGTTTTTGGGTGAAAACAGTAAGTGTTTTAATAAGTTTATACTTACCAAAATTTCTGGTTAGGATGATGAATTTTATAAATAAGTTGAGATTATTTACAATTTTTCAATTTGATGTATTGGAATTGATCAGTGACAAAATATTGACGCCTAATCAGGTTTCCCGCAGGTCGAAAATGGTGCAAGGCATAGTTATAAAGTAAAACAAAAAAATTATTTCATGTAAAAATTAAATATATTAAAAAAGTATTCTTGTTTTCTTCAGTTTGCAAATGTAAGTCGATAATTGTCCACGTAACAGCATCGTCGGATCTTTAACAAACTTGGTCAGAAATTGTTTCTTGATAATATCTAGATAAAGTTAAAATATGGGGCCTGCTTGGTCAAAATCTTGGTTACAGAGTCGTATAAGTTCATATTAATGCAGTTTAATTCTTGTTACGTGTGCCTCCATGCTGCTTTGCTAACATCACTCTTGTTAAAATGAAATTATACGTGCCGTCAAGAAAACCCTATTTCAATGTTTTATTCAGCTATCATGCTAATGTTTCTTATAATGCTTTCCAGAGGTTGAAGACAAGAGAGAGAATAAAGACCTAAAAGAGAATGAAGAATTACTAGTACTGAGGCGCTCTCCACGAAAATTTGTGAAATCTGATGGTAAAATTTAAACTGATAATATAAAACCCCCATGTCTTTCTAACTTTCTTCATAATTCATAGAAAAATTGTAAATTTACTGCGATTTATTTCGAATTTGTACTTGGTCAACTTTTATTTTCCAATGAACTTTATTTGTTTACAGTGAAGAGAAGTCACATTTACCTTAAGTCAAATCATTATGATTCTTGCCCTTTGTAACTTACTAACATGTTACGTATAAAACATGAAATCACACAACTGAATGGAAAGACAATAACTCCCCTAGTTCTTGTCAAAAGGAAACTGGCAGGACTTAAGTTGTTCATTCTGTTTTATTCTAAATTTATTTATACTTTGCAGTGACACCAAAGAAAAGACAAGTACATGTAGAAGAGTTAGAGGGTTCAGCAGCAGTGACACCAAAGAAAAGACACGTACATGTAGAAGAGTCTGAGGGTTCGGCACTAGCATGGGCTCACTCTCCACAAAAATCTGGGAAATCTGATGGTAACTTTTATTACTAATATGAAATATTATCATGACCTTTCAGCTGAAGGTTCCAGTAAAGTTATTTTCTGGCTTGGCATGTACAATACGGCTCCCAAATGTAGACATTCAACATACAGTTTGTCTCCGACCAGGCAGTAGAGGTTATTGGGGAAAATTATTATTTATATTTAATATATTTTAATGACATTTATTCATCTTGAGTCCAAACTCTACAAGAGGTATTTTATTGAAACTGAATAAATGTAGATCAAGACTAAATGTATGACATTGCTTCTTTGGGGTTTCCATGATTTGGTCGCTTAATCCGGAGGCCATACTTAGAAGGCAGGGACTGTTTCTCAACAGCTATAACAATACAATAAAATTACTAAACTGTGTCTGCTTTGCTGCTCTATATTTCTTATGTATAAAAATCTTTTTCAACAATGCTTTAAAAAAAAGTTATTTCTTGTATAATTTGCAGTGACACCAAAGAAAAGACATGTAGAAAAGTCAGAGGGTTCATCAAAGTCAGCTCACGCTCCAAATAAACTGTTGCAGTTTGAAGGTAATCAGCTGATAAATTTCCATTTCTCCACTTAAAATATGTTAGTGAGATAGTATCAAATATGATTAACATAGGCATAAATCTTATTAACTTAAAAATGTTGTAAAAAGATACACACCTCACTTAAATTGTAGCTTGGAGTGAGACTGGATTAATTTACCTTGAACTGACTTATTTGTAGGTTACTAATCCCCATGTCTGTACCATACACTGTGATGTGGTTCATTAGCCTTGATATATTAAAGCAGCATGTTCCAGAATTTTTCAAGAATACTATCAATATAAATTTTTGTCCAGAGACAAATTTTAAAAATGGTTAATCAAGAAACAAAGATGCCAGAAATGGGATTAAAACCAACGACTCGACGCTAATAAAGATTGGTCACGGTCATCGAAGTACTATAGCACTATTTTGTATGCTTATCTATGTAGGGACTCCAGAAAGCAACCAGTATTTGAGCAACAGGGTTCATGGTTCCAGCAGAAAAGATGTGTCAGGGTAAGAATTCATTCTTGACAATTTATCTCTGTTTTGAATGCTGCTTGATGGTTCTAATGTTTCTTAAGTTTTTGCATTAGCCAAAATATGCACTGGGTCTATACATTTGAAATTACCAGAGATATCAACTTCAAACTATGATAATCTAAATCAAAACCACCAAGACACAAAACTCTTACAATTATTTAAAAGTTATGCCCATTTTTGTGTCGCCCTTTCGAAGAAATGGCGATACAGAGGGATCGCTTTGTCCGTCCGTCGGTCCGTCCGTCACGAAAACTTAACGTTGGCTATAACTTTGCCATTTCTTAATATTTCTTCATCAAACTTATAAATTATATTGCTAATGACAACACGCTCGAAATGATACCAAATTCTCAAGGTCAAGGTCACATTTGATGGAGTTATGCCCCTTTTTGTACTTAATTTTTGACACCAAAACTTAACGTTGGCAATAACTTTGCCATTTCTTAATATTTCTTCATGAAACCTTCAAATTATATTCCTTATCACAACACGCTCATGATGATACCACATTCTTTAGGTCAAGGTCACATTTGATGGAGTTATTTCCCTTTTTAGGAAAACTTAACATTGGCTATAACTTTGCCATTTCTTAATATTTCTTCATCAAACCTTCAAATTATATTCCTTTTCACAACACGATCATGATAATACCACATTCTTTAGGTCACGGTCACACTTGATTGAGTTATTCCCCTTTCCCTTTTGTACTTAAATTTTAGAAAACAAAACTTAACGTTGGCAATAACTGCCATTTCATAATATTTCTTCACGAAACCTTCAAATTATATTCCTTATGACAACACGCTCATGATGATACCACATTCTTTAGGTCAAGGTCACATTTGATGGAGTTATTTCCCTTTTACAAAAACTTAACATTAGCTATAACTTTGCCATTTCTTAATATTTCTTCATCAAACTTTTAAATTATATTCCTTTTCACAACATGATCATGATAATACCACATTCTTTAGGTCAAGGTCACATTTGATTGAGTTATTCCCCTTTATATGAAAACTTAACGTTAGCTTTTTTTTTGCCATTTATTAATATTTCTTCATTAAACTTTCAAATTATATACCCTATGACAATACGCTCGTGACAATACTATATTTCTAAGGTCAAGGTCACATTTGATGGAGTTATGCCCCTTTTTGTACTTTCATTTTTATTCCGACTGCACCAGAGGGCGACACAAGTGATCAACTGAACACCCATCTAGTTAAAATGAACCACACAGCTTTCTTGTAGTGAGACACACATTAGGTATACTAGTCGCTAACAGAGCAGCAGCTCTTGTTATACAATAATATATTTTATGCATAAATTTTCAGAGAGAAAATTAAACGCCTGGAGGAGGATGTAAGAAGCCTCAGAAAGAAATATAGGAAATTGGAGGAACGAATAGAAGAGTTGGAGAAAACAAGCAGGACGGGGAAATCAGTGAAAGAAAGTTCTGCTGACAGCAGTCTTGCGACACCTGAATCAGCCACTGTGGACCACACTGTTCAACAACCCATGGTTTTGGACAAGACTACCACACAAGATACGACCGGTGAAGGGGATATTGAAGATGTTGTTGCTAAGGGTGTAGGAGTGCATAACAAATTTAAAAACTTATGCTTACACTTCTTCACAACTGATGAACTTTGTTCGGGAACAAGAACAGGAAAAAGAACGATAAAATGCATGGAGGACGTTAAACCCCAGTTGAATCAGACCAAGTTTCAGCAGTTAGAAAATTGTGTTGTCAGCAAGTTTACCCTATTTGACAAAGAGACCTTTATTAAGAAATTTGAAAACCTGCAAAAGGTCATACGTAGAGAGCAGAAAAAAGACTAAATCAAGACTTGTGAAACCTTAACAAACGGAAACTAATCCACTTTATCAGCTTGTTGACTTTTCTATGTCTTTTAAATGTCCATGAAAAGTTCTTGAAAGTTATGTTAATTGTTGTTTCTCTATGAAACCTCACCATAGTCTTGTAATGTTCACCATGATGCATTACTCATTTGAGTTTAATTTGTGCAGTGTGGTCCATCAGTGTGTCCCTCTGTTTACAATTTTTTTGATGACTACTAGTAAGAAGCTAAGACTGAGAAGTTAATGAATTGTTCTTGGAACTTGTAACATGTTCAAGAACTGTTCTTGAACTTGTTCCAGAACAGTTCATGAACATTAAATGGCAGTTCAAGAACTAAACCATTCTTGAACATGTTCAAGAACTGTTCTTGAACTTGTTCAAGAACGGTTCTTGAACTTGTTCAAGAATGGTTCTTGAACTTGTTCAAGAACGGTTCTTGAACTTGTTCAAGAACGGTTCTTGAACTTGTTCAAGAACTGTTCTTGAAAGTTCTAGAACGGTTTAGTTCTTGAACTGCCATTTAATGTTCATGAACTGTTCTGGAACAAGTTCAAGAACTTGTTCAAGAACAGTTCTAGAATTTCTCGCAGGGGTGTGTATAGGGTAACAACACCCCTTACACTAAAAACAAGAGACTGTCGATGACGGGTGATGCTCCCCGAATGGGTACTTGTCACAAACACTGTTAGTTGTATAACTATTGAGGTGAATTTTGAAAACAGTGTAGTGCTATAAAATCAGACAATTTTAAAATCCAACTATAAATAACAAAGTTATGGACCAGACATGATTTAGCTTCAAGGTCATGCTGTGACCTTGACCTTGAAGGAAGCAACCCAAATGTTATGTGACATGTCGCCTCGAAATGGTGATCATTTCTGTGGTATAATTTTAAAATCCAACTATAAATAACATGTTATAGACAGGACACGATTTTGCTTCAAGCTTTGACCTTGACCTTGAAGGAAGTGACTCATATGTTGCACACATAATGTCGTCTCATAATGGTGATCATTTCTGTGAAATAATTTTAAAATCGAAATTCAAATGAAGAAGTTATGGGCCGGACACGATTTTGCTGCAAGGTCATGCTGTTACCTTGACCTTGAAGGTAGCGATCCAAATGTTGCACACGACATATCGTCTCAATATGGTGATCATTTCTGTGAAATAATTTTAAAATCCGACTTCAAATGAAGAAGTTATGGGCCTGACACAATTTTGCTGCAAGGTCATGCTATGACCTTGACCTTGAAGGTAGCGACCCAAATATTGCGCGGGACACATTTTCTGAATATGATGATCATTTCTGTGAAATAATTTTAAAATCGGACTTCAAATGAAGAAGTTATGGGCCGGACACAAACGTACGGACTGACGGACAAGCTGGCGCTTATATGCTCCCCCGAATTTCTTCGGGGAGCATAATAAAAAATACGTTTATCATGCTCAATGGCCTGGAATGCTGAATTCATCAAGACTAGTACATTAGATTGTGTAGAGTAACAACACACTAACCAACACAAGACTGGAGGACATGACTTGCCTAATCACACTTGATGGCCTGGATGAGTGGATTCATCAAGACTTCTACACTAGATGTTGTAAAGGTAACAACATACCTAAAATACACTTTAAGACATTATGTCTAATAATACTCGATGGCCTGGATGAGTGGATTCATCCAGACTTGTACTCTAACAACATAACTAACACTTCAAAAAAATTAAATATGACTGAAGGACTGTTTATGCTTAATCATGTTTGACAGCCTAGATGAATTGATTCGTCCAGACTTGTACACTAGACTGTGTAGAGGTAACAACACAATAATGTTACACTTCAAAAATATACTGGTATGTTTAATAATACTCAATGGCCTGGGTGAGTGGATCCATCCAGGCTTGTAAAGGAAACTTACATCAACCTTACACTATAAATAATTCATTTATGACTGGAGGGCTGTTTAAAGAATATGCTTAATCATACTGGATGGATTAGACGAGTGGACTCATCCAGACTTGTACATTAGACCGTGTAAAAGGTAACAACAAACCTTAAGGTTAAAAAAAAAAATTAATTATGACTGAAGGACAGTTTGAAGAATAGCTTAATCATATTCGATGGCCTGGATGAATGGATTCAACCAGACTAGATGTCCATTTGACTGTGTAGAGGTAACAACACATGTTACACTCAAAAATATATACCAGTATGTTAAATAATACTCGATGGCCTGGATGAGTGGATTCATACAGACTTATATACTAGGATGTGTAGAGCTAACAACATACATTTAATCAAAGCGGGACAGCGACGCTGACGATAGAGTGAGTACAATAGCTCGACATATTCTTCAAATAGTCAAGCTAATAATATAGCACATTACCAGAAATCTGGGTGAGGATACAAGACATGCTTAATTATCGTAGATGGCCTCGACGAATGGATGCACTCTGAACAATGCACTTGTAAGACTGTCAACTGTTGAACAAACATGACATACCTTATATTAGTGGATGGCCTAGATGAGTGGGTTCATCCAGATCAGCTTAATATAATGTACAGGTTACAACATACCCAACAGTTACATAATATAACAGTGTTGGAAGGAAAACTCTCAAGTAAGACATGCTTCATTCTTTTTGACGGGTTGGATGAATGGACTCACCAGGAGCAATACAATGGACAGAAAGATAAAACATATTGAGCAGGTCAGTATTTGAAGAAGGACCTAACAAATCCTTCCATCCTGAGTCAAATACTGAATACTAGATAAGTCATGCTTAATCATTTTAGAAGGCATGGATGAGTGGGTTCACCCAGATTAATACACTGGACAGTGAGCAGTAAATCAACAAACTGGTAACACTTTATCATAGAACTGGTTAGTATTATAGACCTAACAAATGCTTCCACCCTAAATACTGAATACTAGATAAGTCATGCTTAATCATTTTAGAAGGCATGGATGAGTGGATTCACCCAGATTAATACATTGGACAGTGAGAAAAAAGAAGATACTGAGCAGTAAAACAACCTATTTGTAACATTTACCACAGTACTGATAAATAATTGACACACATAACAAATGTCTAGTAAAATACTGGGTACTAGATAAGTCATGCTTAATAATTTTAGAAGGCCTGGATGAATGAATTCATTTGGGTTAGTACACTGGACAGTGAGATACAAAAGTCATGGTCTAATCAATGCTTGTTAGACTATGTTTACGTGATCTTGTAATCATACTCGACGGCCTGGATGAGTGGATTCATCCAGACTTGTACAGTAGACGATGTAAAGGTAACAATATACCTTATGCTTAAAAGATTTAAATAGTTGATTGAAAACATTGCCATTGAACAACAACAAGTCACCCATCTCAACAGCTCCAATGTTAGCTAAAAACAAGATAGGTTTAATTTTGATTGATGGCCTACAAACATTCATCCAGTCACAAGTAAAATCAGGATACTCTCCTTTGCAGATCAAACAAAGTGACGCCAAAAGAACGGTGATGACAAAGTGAAAGAAAATGGAGACGATTTGAGGAACACAAGAGGTAATAACACAAGAAAATTTACTCCATGAATAAAGATCTCATAACATACCTGTATACATCCTGTTCAGTTTGCAGATCTGTGCAGCTTGATCATGATTCACACTGGTTCACTTGTGACTTTTAAATTAGATTATTTCTGACCAAGAAGTAAACATTGTTCAAGAAGTAATAAAGATAATATAATTATAGAAACCAACCAGATTTTTTAAAAAGATGTGTACAGAAACTAACCAGAACTTTTGAGAATTATATTTTAATAGTTTATTCGGAAAAAAAAACATTGTTCTTATCGACCACAAGCATAGACTGTTATTTATACAAATAATTTAAAAACAATTTCTTGAAATAACGAGGACATTTGATTTTCAGCATTAAAGTCAATAATATAATGATGATGTGATGTTGTCATTTTAAAATCATAAATCACTTTTTTTAAGGTATCAAACCAGGCTTGGAAATGCTGATCCAACAGATAAAAAAATGTGGTGTGTGCAAAGTGCAAAAAACTCAAAGCAAGCCGTAACAAGTGGGTGGAATGTGAGTCATGCCTTGCTTGGTACCGTGTTATCATGCATGAAGCTATCTTCTAAGTGCTATTCAGACATTAAAAAAAAAAAAAATACACTGAACATGTTGTTAAACAGTACATGCATTTGTGTTCCATACACAGAACAAAACTAGACTGGCTACTAATTACTAATAGCATTGTGATTTTCATAAATTATATTTAGGGATGTGACAGTTACATATTGTATTTCAAGAAAACATAGTTACAGCAACAACAATTTTAACAGTTTTATGAAAATGAAATTGAGTTAGGCCAGAGTTTGGTTCATATTTATCATGGAAAGTATTAACTGTCCTTCCAGTTAACTGATAAACCAATCAGCTGCAAGTTCCAGTTAACCAGTTATAAAATTCATAATTCACATTACTTTTTGATGCTGTGATCTGCACCTGATCTGTTATTTATCAGCAATGGCATGCTTTTGATAAATTTCGACAAACAAAATAAATTACAAATTATGTTATAAATAAGATTACATCCAATTAATAAAAAAAATGACAGATTTATATACAGGTCATAATACTAATTTGTTATTGCATTTTGATAGTTGACTATTTATATAAACATGAGAAACTTTATTCTGAGATTTTATCTCCATTTTATGGCCATCAACATATATCCATGGGTTACATTACATTGGAAGTACTGAGTTTGCATCACTTATATGTATGAAAAAAGATTCCTTATTCTAATTTACATTCAAATAACATTTTAATATTGTGGTACTTATGCCAAGGTGTGAAATTGTTAACATTTCCTTCAAACAACATCTCATTTTTTGGACAATTTTGAGAAAACTTTTCACACTTTTCATCCTTTGGTAGTCCTCTATCAAAATTAGTCAAATCATGCCCATGGCACTTCAGGGAGCCCATCACTGTGGCTCTATCAATATTTTCTGAAAGATCTTTAAAATTGTTTAGCCTTAGTAACTACAATGACCTAAGGCTTGAAAGGTTTCACATGTAATTTCTTTGGGTGAGACTCAACCAAAAAAGTTCAAACCATACCTGTAGGTCCCTGATGGTGGAACTGCACGAGTTTGGGGGCTACATATGAAACTTCTTTAATTTTTATATTTTAACCTGTAAAACTTAAAGTAAAAAGAGTATCTCTGGGAAACCTGGTGTAATTGGGAAACTGGTTGGTTACCAACGAAATAGAAGGGTTACCTAGTAACCAGAAAACATCAATGCAAACTTTCTACAATAAATAAGAAGTTATAGTAAAGACAGCTATGAGTAACCTGGGGTTACCTGCTGGTTACCAAAAAAATAGAAGGGTTACCCAGTAACCAGAAAACATCAATGCAAATTTTCAACAATAAATAAAAGTTATAGTAAAGATGGGGACGAGTAACCTGGGGTTACCTGCTGGTTACCAAAGATATAGAAGGGTTACCCAGTAACCAGAAAACATCAATGCAAATGTTCTAAAATAAATAAGAAGTTTTAGTAAAGACAGGGATGAGTAACCTGGGGTTACCTACTGGTTACCAAAGAAATAGAAGGGTTACCCAGTAACCAGAAAAACATCAATGCGAATTTTCTACAATAAATAAGAAGTTATAGTAAAGATGGGTACGAGTAACTTTTTGTGCCATATCTAAAATCATATGTGTTAAATAACTAATAAAAATATCCAATGTTTTTAAAGTGCAGTGAAGGAAACTGTTCTTATTTCTTCCTACTAATAAATGTATTCAAACAGAGGAACACACATTGAGATTATATGTATATTATATTATATATATATTGAATTTAATGAACAATGTACTCTGTTAGAAATATTTCACTATACGATCATATGAACGTTTAACACATCGATGGGTGCAGTCTTACATTAAGTCATTCTTTGATGAGAACCAAGTAAAAAATGTAGACTATGATGATAGATTGGATGAATGGATTCACTCACAGTGAACACTACAGTTACATGATATAGAACAGTACCAGAAATACTGGGGGAAGAAACAAGACATGCTTAATTATCGTAGATGGCCTCGACGAATGGATGCACTCGGAACAATGCACTAGAAAGACTGTCAACTGTTGAACAAACATGACATGCCTTATATTAGTGGATGGCCTAGATGAGTGGGTTCATACAGAGCAGCTTAATATAATGTACAGGCTACAACATACCCAACAGTTACATAATATAACAGTGTTAGAAGTAAAACTCTCAAGTAAGACATGCTTCATTTTTGTTGATGGGTTTGACAATGGACTCACCAGGAGTAATACAATGGACAGCAAGATAATAAAATATTGAGCAGGTCAGTATTTGAAGAAAAGCCTAACAAATCCTTCCACCCACAGTCAAATACCGATTCCTAGTTAACTTAATCATTTTAGAAGGCATGGATGAGTGGGTTCACCCAGATTAATACACTGGACAGTGAGCAGTAAATCAACAAACTGGTAACACTTTATCATAGAACTGGTCAGTATTTGAAGAGAGACCTAACATTTTTCCACCCCCAGTCAAATACTGATTCCTAGTTAAGTCATGATTAATCATTTTAGAAGGCATGGATGAGTGGATTCACCCAGATCATAATACATTGGAAAGTGAGAAAAAAAAGATACTGAGCAGTAAAATAACTGATTGGTAACACTTTACCACACTACTGATAAGTATTTAAAGACAGACATAACACATGTTCAGTCATGCTTAATAATTTTAGAAGGCCTAGATTAATGAATTCAGTCGAATTAATCAAAGACCTATATAGATAAACAAATATGCATCAATCACTTTTTTCGCAAAAGCACGTGGCCTGCATTATCTCGAATCACGTGATCGCCATCTTTGATACCGAAAGCCTTCGTCAATTCTGTCCATCATTAAAACTTTTTTAATGAATGGTTAATACAAATTTCACTTGCATTAATTTAAAGAAAGATGCATATTCTTCATCATGAAACTAAGGTTTACTCTATATTTATTGATATAACAATCAAAATCACCAAAATTGCACAATACCATTCAAAGTGCTTTGGTCAGCAGAAAGCAAACATACAATGTAAAATGCCGATCATATCATACCTTACAAAGGCCTTAAAAAGATGAGATAATTAAATCAATGTGTTCAAGAAGTATATATCAAAATAACATTATAACATGAAAATCGATAAAAAGTGATATAAACATGATTAAAATCCAGTCAACACATAATTATCGCCTATCGGATCGGCTACAAGATGGCGGATTATATAAAGTGAAAATAACGCTTTGTCGCGTGACGAGATTCTCGTCCAGTCCACGTATCAAAACGAGATTTACTATATCAGTTATAGAGAGATGGGAATCTGTGTAATATATAGGTCTTTGGATTGATACACTGGACAGAGAGATTCATGACAGTCATGGCCCAATCCATGCTTGTTAGACTATGTTTAATCATACTCGACGGCCTGGATGAGTGGATTCATCCAGACTTATACACTAGACTGTGTAAAGGTAACAACAAACCTTTAGCTTAAAAAATTTTAATAGTTGATTGAAAACATTGCCATTGAACAACAACAAGTCACCTATCTCAACAGCTCCAATATAAGCTAACAACAAGATAGGTTTAATTTTGATCGATGGCCTCGATGAGTGTATTCATCCAGAATCATGTACTATACTACTTAAATTATTCTTAAATTATACAATATATCTTATCAATTAATTTTGTGTTCCTTTTATTGCTGGTTTATGTGGAATGACATGCCATTTCTAGTATCCTACATGCAATGCCTATGCTTAATATCTAATGGTTGGAAGTTACAACAAAATCATAATTATGTGTTAAATAACTAACTCAAAACTATTCAATATTTTTAAAGTACAGTCAAAGACCACCGTTCTTATTTCTTCATAAGAATATACTTATCTAAACAGAGGCATACACATTGAGATTAAACTTTAAATTATTGAGTATCCAGAAATATTTGGAAATAGTTAAGACTCATAATCAGTCATGAAAAAGGAAAACTGTCAAGTTGTACTGAGTATATAACAATCAAGACGCAACTAGTCATCTGGCAGTTTTCTTCGGTTAAGACAGAGTAATTCTAGGATTTGCATTTATTGCTAGATCTTTGTAGATCATGCTTAACCTAAGACAATTTAACATGGATTCTTAAATTATATTTAATAATATAAATATTTTTAACTAGAACTCCACGAGTCGGATGTGTCGCATGACGAAATTTTTGTTAATTAGTTTTTTGTTGAAGTTATTAGCAACGTATTTCACATATAAAATAACCTTTATATTGTCTCATTGCAAGAAAAATGCACAACAAGTTATGCCCTTAGCAAGATATGCACAAAAAATCAATCAAAGGGGAATAATTCAAAATTGGAACAAGGTAGAGTTATGGTTCTTCTACACTGCACTTCGAGTCATTGCCAGAAACATGCATACCAATTCTGGAACCATTTCAACCTATGGTGTCAAAGTTAAGCTCTGAACAAGAAATGCTCTATAAAAATCAATCAAAGGGGAATATTTCAAAAACAGAACAAGGTAGAATTACAGTTCTTGTGCACTGCACTTTGAGTCATTGCCAGAAACATGCATACCAAGTTTGGAGTCATTTGAACCTATGGGGACAAAGTTATGCTCCGGACAAAAATGCTCTATAAAAATCAATCAAAGAGGAATAATTGTCCGCTCCGGACAAGGAAATTCAGATGCTGTGGATGCTGCCGCCGCCAACAAAATAATCCCTTTATGTCACCTAGTCAGGCGACACAAAAATTACAATGTTGCATCAAATTTTTTAGAATTTTAGGATGATAATAAATGAAACAATATTGTACTCTTAACAATAATAAACTGAATTAAATGAACAATGTACTTTGAAATATTCCACTTTACAATCAAATGTATGTTTAACAGCCGAAGGGATACAGCCTGACGGTAAGTCATTCTTTGATGAGAAACAAGTAAATCTGTAGATGAAGCTGGTTTCTGACAGCTAAATACTCATAAACCCTTTATACAATATGCCTTTAATCACATGGGTGACATGTTTAGATCCAGATCAGCTGGCACATCTGTGCTGTCTGATCTTGATCAAAAATGTTCACCTCCTTGTCTCAAATAACCTGATGAATCTAAAGCTAACAATACAGAGCCTGATCTGGTGGCACCAATGTGCCAGCTGATCTAGATCTAACTGTTCGCCCAGGCAATCATTTAAAGCCTTGTCTATGAGTAAAGGATAAACTCTCAAATTCTCTTTTGTCACACAAGGTCTCAGCACATTTTAATAATAGACCAAGGTGACCACTAGATATGCTTAACCCTTTCCTCCATATATACGCATTTTTACGCATGTGAGACCATTGTAGATCCAGATCAGCCGGCACATCCGGATCATTTTGGTCAGAAATAACAAATCAAAAATCGAACAGTGCAGATCCTGATCAGATCGCACTGATGTGCCGACTGATCTGGATCTACACTGTTCGCCCATCCAATAAAGGTGTGTCTATGAAGGAAAGGGTTAATAATACTAGATGGACTAGATAAATAGATTCATCCAGAGTGAATCACTAGATACTGTGAAGTTTCAAGATACAGCACAGGTACATAATATAGCACACTACCAGAAATCTGGGTGAGGATACAAGACATGCTTAATTATCGTAGATGGCCTCGACAAATGGATGCACTCTGAACAAAGCACTAGAAAGACTGTCAACTGAACAAACATGACATGCCTCATAATAATGGATGGCCTAGACGAGTGGGTTCATCCAGATCAGCTTAATATAATGTACAGGTTACAACATACCCAACAGTTACATAATATAACAGTGTTGGAAGGAAAACTCTCATGTAAGACATGCTTCATACTCTCAGATGGGTTGGACGAATGGACTCACCCAGAATTATATACTGGACAGTGACATACCACAAATATTGATCAGTAAATCAGTAAACTGGTGGTACACTCTCTGTAGTCCAGGTCAGTATTTGAAAATGGACCTAACTAACGCTTGCACCCAGAGTCAAAAACCAAGTACTTTATAAGTCATGCTTAATTATTTTAGAAGGCATGGATGAGTGGACTTACCCAACGTAATGCAATGGACAGTGAGAAAACATATATTGGACAGTAAAACAACCAGCTGGTAACATTTCACAGTACAAGTCAGTACTTGAAGATGATCCTAACCACAGACACTTGTTTAGGGGTCATTTGCTTGCCCTATATGCCTATATATATAAGCCTATATATAGGCCTATATATAGGCTTACAGGTCTCTAGATCCAAAAGTGGGCAATTTCAGGAAATAAACAGATGATCTACAGCATGAAATACAACTACAATCACTTAGAACACAAAATATCCCAGTTTGAAAAAAATACCCGTTCACCTATAATTAACCAGAGTAAAGATTCCAAACTTCCCATTTCACGATAAAAAGTACATTCAAAAGACTACATCGATTTCAATGACAAAATCGTAACTTACCGAACAAGTATTGATCGCCGTTGATAGATTATCTATTAATCTCTCCGATGACACCAGTAACTAAACATAACTCCCCATATTAACGGAAGAAAATCCAATTTTTTATCACAGCCCCCCAAACTTTTCACCTTCGTCTTGGCGGTATCTGTTCTTTTCCGAAATTATGCAAATTACGTCATTTCCGGTAACGCCCATAGTTTCAAAAAATGAGTAAATTAAAAAAAATTGAAGAAATTATTTGACAATCGTTTGAAACAAACCTTAAAAATAACAAGCAATCTCGGTAAGTGTCTGTTGTTTTGATGGTCAACATTCTATTTACTTGATTTTTATTTAAATTACATATTGTACGTACAGGAAACATACCGACGTTTTGCGGACGTTCAGAATTTTCCACCAAATTTAACGGTTTTTTTAACCCGGCTCTAATGCGCAGCCAAGTCGTTTATCTAATAAACCGGAATCCATCGGAAAAGAACAGATATCGTCAAGACGAAGGTGAAAAGTTCGGGGGGCTGTGATAGAAAATTGGATTTTCTTCCGTTAATATGGGGAGTTATGTTTAGTTACTGGTGTCATCGGAGAGATTAATAGATAATCTATCAACGGCGATCAATACTTGTTCGGTAAGTTACGATTTTGTCTTTGAAATCGATGTAGTCTTTTGAATGTACTTTTTATCGTGAAATGGGAAGTTTGGAATCTTTACTCTGGTTAATTATAGGTGAACGGGTATTTTTTTCAAACTGGGATATTTTGTGTTCTAAGTGATTGTAGTTGTATTTCATGCTGTAGATCATCTGTTTATTTCCTGAAATTGCCCACTTTTGGATCTAGAGACCTGTAAGCCTATATATAGGTCTATATAGCTCTATAGGCATATAGGGCCAGTTAATGACCCCTAAACAAGTGTCTGTGATCCTAACCATTACTTGTACCCATAGTCAAAAACCAAGTACTTTATAAGTCATGCTTGATTATTTTAGAAGGCATGGATGAGTGGACTTACCCAAAGTAATGCAATGGACAGTGAGAAAAAATATATTGGACAGTAAACCAACTGGTAACATTTCACAGTACAAGTCAGTGCTTGAAGATGATCCTATTCATTACTTGTACCCATAATCAAAAACCAAGTACTTTATAAGTCATGCTTGATTATTTTAGAAGGCATGGATGAGTGGACTTACCCAAAGTAATTCAATGGACAGTGAGAAAAAATATATTGGACAGTAAAACAACCAACTGGTAACATTTCACAGTACAAGTCAGTGCTTGAAGATGATCCTAACCATTACTTGTACCCATAGTCAAAAACCAAGTACTTCATAAGTCATGCTTGATTATTTTAGAAGGCATGGATGAGTGGACTTACCCAAAGTAATTCAATGGACAGTGAGAAAAAATATATTGGACAGTAAAACAACCAACGGGTAACATTTCACAGTGTAAGTCTGTGCTTGAAGATGATCCTAACCATTACTTCCCATAGTCAAAAACCAAGTACTATATAAGTCATGCTTGATTATTTTAGAAGGCATGGATGAGTGGACTTACCCAAAGCAATGCAATGGACAGTGAGAAAAATTTATTTTCCAGTAAACCAACAAACTGGTACAACTTTTACATAGTACAGGTCAGTGTTGTATTGAAGATGGACCTAACAAATGCTTGCACCCCGAGTCAAATACTGATACTAGGTATACTATAATAAATATCTTAGTACTTGTTAAAACATAGCAATATAACTTAGTGCTATATTCCCAGATACATGACTAATGGTTGGCAGTCACACCAAAATCATTAACATGTGTTAAAAATTGACTGAAAAATATTCAATATTTTATAAGTACAGTCAAAGAAAAAACCCAACAGTTGTCAAAGAAAAACCCAACAGTTAATTAAAGAGTGCAGGAATTTTCAGACATATAATGTGGTAAGCTCTCAGTGATAATTACCCAACAGTAAATAAAGGAAAGCAGTAATTTTCTAATGTAGTGAGCTCTGTGAAATTTACCCAACAGTTAATTAGGGAAAGCATTAAAACAGGTACTATGACCACTGTTTTGGAGACTCTAGAGATGACAGAATATGGTATGCCTGTAGCATCGATAATCAACCCAAAAATAGTTTTTTGTGTTGCAAAGGACAAACTAATGAAAAAAAAAACTGGCAGTCATAGGCTTTGCATGTATGATTGCAGTTAATGTTGATTATGACTTGTACAACAGTAGACAGACAATTACTGAGAAATTCATAAAAAACTAGAATTTGCTGATTCTTGGAACACATGTGTCGCCTAAAATTTCATTTAAAAGGGGCATAACTAAACTAGAAATGTGTCCATTGGACACTGATGCCCCGGCTATGCATGTTTGTCATGGTGAACATTTATACCAAGTTATTTGAAAATCCAATAAGTAATAACAAACTCACAGCCCAGACAAGAAAATTCTGGTTTTAGTAATAGTGACCTTGACCTTGGACCTACAGGCATGGGAATTGTACACAACACAATGCCTTGTCATAGTGAACATTTGTGCCAGATTATTTTGAAATCACTCTGTTAATAACGAAGTTATAGCCAGTACAAGAAATTTCTATTTTTTGTAACAGTGACCTTGACCTTGGACCTACAGGCATGGGTATTGTACACAACACATCGTCTTGATATAATGAACATTTATACCAAGTTATTTTAAAATCCAATAAGAAATAACAAAGTAACAGAGCAGACAAGATTTTTATAACAAAATTCTATTTTTAGTAACAGTGACCTTGACCTTTGACCTTAAGGCATGGGTGCTGTACATGACACACCGCCGTATCATGGTGAACATTTGTGCCAAGTTATTTTGAAATCCCTCCATTCATAAGGAAGTTACAGCCTGGACAAGAAAATTCTATTTTTAGTAACAGCGACCTTGACCTTGGACCTACAGGCATGGGTATTGTACGCGACACACCGTCTTGATATGGTGAACATTCATACCAAGTTATTTTAAAATCCAATAAGAAATATCAAAGTTACAGAGCGGACACGATTTTTCCAACAAAATTCTATTTTTAGTAACAGTGACCTTGACCTTGGACCTACAGGCATGGGTGTTGTACGCGACACACCGCCTTGTCATGTTGAACATTTGTGCCAAGTTATTTTGAAATCCCTCCATTCATAAGGAAGTTACAGCCCGGACAAGAAAATTCTATTTTTAGTAACAGTGACCTTGACCTTGGACCTACAGGCATGGGTATTGTACGCGACACACCAGCTTGTCATGGTGAACTTTTGTGCCAAGTTATCTTGAAATCCCTCCATTCATAAGGAAGTTACAGCCCGGACAAGAAAATTCTATTTTTAGTAACAGTGACTTTGACCTTGGACCTACAGGCATGGGTATTGTACGCCACACACCGTCTTGATATGGTGAACATTCATACCAAGTTATTTTAAAATCCAATACGAAATAACAAAGTTACAGAGCGGACACGATTTTTCCAACAAAATTCTATTTTTAGTAACAGTGACCTTGACCTTGGACCTACAGGCATGGGTGTTGTATGCGACACACTTTCTTGTCATGGTGAACATTTATGCCAAGTTATTTTGAAATCCCTCCATTCATAAGGAAGTTACAGCCCGGACAAGAAAATTCTATTTTTAGTAACAGTGACCTTCACCTTGGACCTACAGGCATGGGTATTGTACGCGACACACTGTCTTGATATGGTGAACATTCATACCAAGTTATTTTAAAATCCAATAAGAAATAACAAAGTTACAGAGCGGACACGATTTTCGAACATACACACTGACACACTGACACACACACAAACACACAGCCAGGGTGAACACTATATGCCCTTCCGCCATTATATGGCTGGGGCATAAAAAAGTGAAACAGGAGTTATCATTCATGTTTAAGTTGCAGGACTACCAGACGATGACAACGGTGCCACCGGACTATAGGATCCCTATATGTCTACCCCCTATTGCAAGCAACACGACAAAAGGATGTTCATGTAACATCATGCATCTGTGTCTACACTGGTTGCAAATGTGACATAAGTTGTGCTTAGCAATTGACGGGATAATCCCTATAATGATGTATGATTTTTAACTATTTTGAAACTACATATTCACACAAAACAGATTATATCATTAAGAGGACAAAACTCAAATTAAGGATTCTAAACGTCTTTCATCTAAACACTTCAAAGCCCCGGAACCATCTGGTGTTCAATTAGCTCAGCAAGCAAGACTTCTATACTACACGGTGCCTATCCATATCGGCTATTTCTTTGCGAAATTCTCTATATCGGCTGTTTCTTTGCTTCGGCAACGGCTATTCTTTGCTAATAACAATGGATGGAGAGCATATGTCGAAGATTCCAGATGCAAATGTTACAGATATTAGGTATATTGTACAAAAAAGGTTGTGCACGGAACATTAGAATGTCTAAACTATGCATTGTAGCGTTTACTTTTTAATGTTGGCGATTGTGGCCGAAATCTCGATGAAACTAGTTGACGATACACAGACATAGAGCACAGATTCAGCTTTTCTGCAGTCTATAACGAGTGTTTGCTTTGATATCTAACGTATCAAGCAATATATTTTATTCATTTCTTCAATATTCTTCCAAAAAATACTTACAAATAGGTAGAAATATTAATAGATTTATCAAAAACCCTTTACTTTCGGTTTAATTGGGGCACCGGCGGCCTCTCTGCTCACCAGTTTTTGATGCACAGGCTGACTCTCTGCATTGCGCACAGGTAGGCTCAATGATAATGACTACGTAGGCACCTGTTTACTCACTGTATTATGGACAATTTAGAATTTTGCCACTGCATTCTCCTTATTAGAATGTAAACTAACATTACATGAGCAGGGGACTTCAAAGTTGAACGAGAAACCTTAAGGTTTATCGCAACTGTGTTAGTATCTTTTTTATGTAAGGTTAATGCATACATTGCTATTAGTGATGTTCCGATGTTCGCCGATAATCGAGTAATTGTCGCTGAAGTTTCAAAGTCGGCGACATCGATTCTGACTACAAAGAATCGATTCTAGTCGCTAATTCTGTTAATAGGTAAACCCCACTTTGAAGACCATTGACCGTTATCTCCGACACGGCGACACAGTCCAGTGTATATATTTTCGCGCTTAAATCTTCTTTGTGTTACTTTTAAATATAACTGCTCTTAAACATGGAGAATACATGGCCTGTCCGTGATCAAAATAATAAATAACTTTTCAAATGCCCTGGTAAAACAACATCAAAGGCTTGTCGATATTTGGTTTTTATATGAAACCAGGGTGTCAGGGTTTGGCGCCCATTAAGGAAAACCTCGACACATCCAAAGCTACATGTAGAATATGCTTCAAGACTTACTACAGCAACAAAGGTACCCCACCCACATTTTAGAATTGTGAATACTTTTCGGATTTAATTTAGACGAGCTTAATAATAATAATGTTCACATCTTCGAAATTGAAAAAAAGTTCGAAGGCTCTTATTGCCTGAACAAAAAAAACAGAACATGTCAATGCAGTACAAAAAGCAGTTGCTTCATTAATCTTGTAAACTAAAATAATAAAAGTAGTCCAATAATAATATGATTGAGACAGGTATGCTTTTGGTACAAAATGTACACTACAGTACGTCTGATTCCGATTCTTTTCGATTAATCGGATCGGACAGGTATCAGAATCGGACCGATTAATCGATTCCACTTCAGCCGTCCGATTCTCATCACTAATTGCTATATGTTTATGAAAATGCTAATAGATATGTTTAACAATAATAAAGCTTTTCAAAACTTTAACAAGGTTAAAACACTTATTTGATATGTATAGACTATGTACATTCTATATTGCAGTTTTAGCACAGAACTCCACTTGCTCATTTATTGGTTTATTTGCCGGTTCATTCGTTCGTCCGTTCGTTCATCATCCGTTTTCCATCAACCGATCGTCCGTCGGTCGGTTCTTTCTCTCATCCCTTCCTCCCTGTCTCCGTTCATTCGTCCTTTTATCCACCTGAACGTCCATCCGTCCGTCCATTCATATTTCTCCCTAGTAGTCCGTTTCATTGAACCTTTTCTATAAAATGATCATTTGGTTGTATAGCCTTACATAATATTATCTGAACAATTTTCTTTGAAATCACTTTTTATACGCCCGTCGAAAATAGGTCGTATTATGGGAACACCCATGGCGGCCAGGCGAGCAGGCGTCCAACCTCTGGGCGGCGTCCACAGCGATGTCCGCTCAATAACTTAGACAGTTGTTGACCGATCTTCATGAAACTTAAGAAAAATGTTTGTATCTCGGCCATATTCGATAACCAGCGAAATCGCTCAAGCCACATCACCGATATTTAAAAAGTAAACACTACAATGCATAGATTAGACATTCTAATGTTCCGTGCACAACCTTTTTTTGTACAATATACCTTATATCTGTAACATTTGCATCTGGAATCTTCGACATATGCTCTCCATCCATTGTTATTAGCAAAGAATAGCCGTTGCGGAAGCAAAGAAACAGCCGATATAGCGAATTTCGCAAAGAAACAGCCGATATGGATAGGCACCGTGTACTACAATCATAAGGATATACCTTCTGCTGTTTATTTTTTGCTTTTAGAATCTTCTATGATATGCAAGATCTATATTCTCTGTATTCCTGTCAAAATTCTAACCCCATTAGTTCCAGCCATTGTTTTCTTGTTTAGGACAAACCCATTCTTTTATCTGAGACTTTATACCACTGTCCATGGAGTTGTATTATTCTGAAAGTCATGCACTGAAGGCTCCATGATCACCTTCATATACACACCATCATTTGTATTATTTACTCGTTTATGGATACGAGTTGTGCTAACCTTGTGTGAGCAGTAATGTGAATTTTGTCTGTGCCTACACTTGATCTGCTATCAATCAATTCTTGCAAAGCAGCACTTTCTTACAAAAGCACCAAAGCTACATTTAAACAGAGTTAAGTCTAAATATTACAGAACTTTAAAAGCAAGTCTTATTACAGAAGTCAGGCTGGCTAAAACAATCAACGCTGACCATAGCTTAAACAAGGCTTGGTAGTGAATTCAGAAAAACTGCACGATTAAAATGCTGTGTTTTACTTTGGTTTTTATCAAAGTTTTAGATACATTCAATCTTAACTTATATAATTAAGTACGTAATTATTAATAAACTTTTCTTCATATCCATTATTACTTGTATTTCATATTTTTAGAATTGATCAACTTTAAACCAATTTTCCATGGATAGGCTTAACTAGAGTAGATCCAGATCCTGATCAGCCTGCACAACTGTGTAGTCTGCTCAGGATCTAAACTTAACCCTTTCCTGTATAGATACGCATTTTTACGCATGTGCGACCAGTGTAGATCCAGATCAGCCGGCACATCCATGCCGTCTGATCAGGATCTGCACTGGTCGCATTTTGGTCAGAAATAAGTTAATGAATCTAAAAGCGAACAGTTTAGATCCTGATCAGACGGCACGGATGTGCCGGCTGATCTGGATCTAAACTGTTCGCCCTAGCAATTAAGGTGTGTCTATACAGGAAAGGGTTAAAGACTTCCCTTATAGATTTATTCAAATATGTCTGACAAAAGCATAAGGTGTTGAACCTGATGGTTGATCGATTAAAGGGTGAAAGATTGGGATTGGGATGAGCCCTATCCTATACAGTAGTATTAAATATATGGGGAATGGGGTTAAAGTATTAGGAGATTGGGATGAGTCCTATCTCATAGAGTAGAGTAAATGGTATGGGAATCCTGGTTTATTGTAACTCAGCACATGATTTTGGTTTGTCAATGTTATGAAATGTTATGAAAACCCTGAAATTTTATGGTATCTAAAATTTTTTGCAAACAACTTTTCTCTCCATTCATCAGTAATACAGATAAAAGTAAGTAATTCCTATAAATGGTCTAGTACTATAAATATAAAGCAGCCTTTGATATCTACTTCTGAACACAATTTGTGATTGTAACAGATATGTTTCCAAATATTCTTTTCTGAGCACATTGGAATAGCACCTATTAATAATCATATTTAGAGCTTAAAGTGTAAAGTCGGCAGGGATATCAATATTTGTCATCTATATAGATTTTATCAAAACACAAGGGGGTAGTATATTTGCAAATACCCGGTACACATTTATACAAATCCATATGTTACATGTTTCCTTGTACAGACTTAAAAATGCTCAAAATCATTTAATTTTTCCTTATTCTAAATAATTTGTTCCAACTATCTAAAAAATGCTCAAATCATGAATTTATTCCTAATTCTACACAATTTGTTCTTACTGGCTTAAAGATGCTTGAATCATAAAGGTATGCCTAACTATATGCAACAAATTTTGTTCTTACTGGCTTAAAATGCTTGAATCATAAAGATAATTAAGCCTAACACTGAATCAAATTTTAAAAACAATGAACAAAAGAAAACAGTAATGTAATAAACTTAAACATGCATTCAATATATCAAACATTTATACAAATGAAAAAATGATAAACAATGAAAAAATGATAAACACAATAAAAAAAGACTAGAAAACGAATGTCGTGATAAAAACAACTAAAATCTGAATTTAATTTACAGAAAATCTGTTAGTACTTTGAACAATTACTCATAACTTTCAGACTTGTGTTCTACCGTTCAAGAGGTGCAGATATTTTTAATCACATGCAAAATTTTTGAAAATAAACGCTACACAGTGAAACCCCGCTATTAAGACCACCATTGGGACTGGAAAAAAGTGGCATTAATAGTTGGGGGTCTTTATATAGGGGTAGAAAATAGTGCAAAACTGTAAAATGAGACATTGGAATAGTGGTCTCATTAGCGAGGTGGTCTTAATAAGTTTTACTGTATAGGAATGTTTCAACTTAACTATTCTTGGGACCCCATTTTTTAAGCTTTAATTATTGGTCAAGCAAACAAAATATTAATATTTAAATTCTGTCATGTTATTTCTTAGTGGCAGTTGAAAAAGTTCACTGGTTACATCATTGTTTACCAGTAAATGATGGTTTTATCGACAGACAAAGCAAGGTGGCAAGTTAAAATGAGCCTGTACCAGAGTTTATATCAATCTAAAAGTCCTGTATGGTTTATACATTTGCTTTACTTTACAGCAAGTCATACTCCTTACTTGGCCCACCCTGTAATACTGCTCTGCCTCTGTGACGATGCTACGACTCGCCTTCGTTGTACGTCCTCCATCCATGCAGCAAATATCACCTCCATTTTGCGCCTACTGTGCACATTTCCGTTGTTCACTGTGGGTAAGATCTTCTCTGGTTTAGTGAACTGAACAAATCTTTTCATTTCTAGGAAACTGGAATGCTCACTGTATGGAACTCCTGAAAAAAGATCGCAAATCGTATTAACTGGATTACGTAACAGTGTTTTTATATTCTGAGTAATTAAAACATTCCTACAAACGCTCAAACAAGTTTAACTTGGGCGGGGGAAACAGTCTGCGCCATGGACACCACAGAACATTGGCTTATATTCCTCTCAGGTACCCATTTATACACCTGGGTGGAGAGAAGAAATGAAGGCTTTATTTCTTGCTTGAGGAAATTAGCGGCCAGACCGGGCCTCGAACTCTGGACCCCTCGATCCCTAAGTGAGCGCTCTATCACTGGACTACCGCTGCCTTAAAAATCAGAGAAAGGTTTTTCATTCAGCATCTAAGTAGTGTAATGGGTATAAGAATTTAATTTAGTTAGAGTGAACATTCATAGGAATTGAATAAAACCTAACCATATATCTTGATGTTATCTCTGTTAAACTTTGGTTTGATGTGGTGTAGTGACAGAGTTGACTTCTTGTGGGTCCAACCAGTTGGTTCAAACGCAAGGACACTGTTGTATTTCTTCCCATGCAAGAGCAAGTGTTCCTGAAGTCCCTGAAAACATAGTCAAACTGTTAGGTTTTGAGATGTGTAAAAAGTATCTGTTTATAAATATGGTCCCTTGAATTAAGATAAAGTTGGCAGGATTGTGGAAATTTGTTTTGTCTGCATTTGAACTTTGGTTTTCTGGAATAATAAAGCAAGGTTTTCTGCCCAATTTACATACATTTACTTTTCTAGACTATCAATATAGCCCAAATACAGCAATAAAATCATTAAAAATACAGTAAAACCCCTCATTACGGACACTCAGTATTACGGACACCCCGGTATTACGGACGATTTTCTAAAGAACGGACATTTTCTCTTCTTTATATATGTAGTAAATAACTCACTAATACGGACACCCCGCTATTCCGGTATTACGGACAACGGACGCAGTACGAAATTAATTTTAATGCACATTTTAGACCCGCTATTACGGACAATCGAATCTGGTAACGTTCCACTTTTTGACTGTTTCACGACATCAGTTTACGACATCGGTTTGTGACATACGACCGATTAACGTTTTTTATAAGACTCATTTACGGTAAATCGTAAAGTTGCAAATTGCAATCAAAACAAACCTGTCAAACTGTGATTTACACAATTGACTGGGGGTACCTAATCAAGGTAAGTGGTTATGTCAATTAGCAGTTTAAGATGTTTGTATCTTTTAGTTAATTTGGCAATAATTGGCAGGTTTCGGCAATGAAAAGATTTGCTACTGATCGATTTGATTGGATGTTTTTGTATGTAAATCTATAATAATTCATGTATTATGATTTGCATTAAAACAAACTCACCAGTGTTTATTTACTGTTTGTATTGTAGAGCATGTACAAAATAAGCATAAGTACATGTAATTTATAGTTTTGCATTTGTAAAACATGTGTAAAATTTAAATTAGTAAATTTACCTATTTTGTCTCATTTATAACATTTAACTAGATAAAAACGCCAATTAACACATATTAGGCTGTCTAATCAACGATAGATTAATTATGTCGAAGATGTATCGGACAGTGGCTGGTGGTTCAAACCCACAATTAAGGACACCCCGCTATTAAGGACACTTTTCCTCAGTCCCTTAGGTGTCCGTAATAGAGGGGTTTCACTGTACTTAAAACAACCAGTGATTTTCAAAGATGTTCATCAAATTTGCTAGTCATTTCAACTGTGAATAGGGTTTATATCACTCTTTAAAGAGAAGCTTGATATTATAGAGGTATTTCTGTAGTATAAAATATATCCATAATACCAGTATAGGTCAAGTATAATGGAGCCACTATGTTACACTGTGACATCGAGTGCTCAGCACAGCATCAGAGTTTACAATGTTTGTTTTTCATTTAATGAATTTTGAAAAACAATACTGTGAACAATAAAATTAATGGACTGACTCCAAATGGTAAAAAATGCAAGTCCATAACATTAATTCAGTGAATCATGGGTTAATACAGGCATCAACTGAAGGCTTATGGTTACAGAAATCTTACATTTATTCATGAGAAACAATCACAACTTACTGCTGAACATTTTTTCAAAAGTAATTTTATCAAAACTGAACTCACCTCAACATTTAGTTTATTCATGGGCAGAACATGTAGTCCAGAATCGTCCCAGTTGAGACTAACACGCTGCGCCAGATCCTCATCCTCCAGGCAATCCAGCACAGACTTCTTGTCTCGGGTCACACAGATTTTACAGTCCAATTCCTTTGCAATGGCTGTACAATAGAAAGTTATGCAAGTACGCTTTGGCTGCACAAATATATACCATAAACCTATGGCTGCACAACAGAACATTACATTATTAACCAGGACTAAATGTCTACAGTGAACGTTTACCAATAATCATTAAAATAAGCGTAACAATAATCCTACCAGTAAAGATCCTTTCCTTGCCAATAGTGTAGGAGCCACACACAATCAGTGTCTTGGGGTTGCTTACAAGATTATCCAAAGCAAGCTTCACAGTGAATTGGATCACTTCCTCTTGAGGAGGAAAGTCATACTGAGGATCACAGTAACTGAAAGTTGTTTAAAAAAACAACAATTAAAGATACCTAAAAATAATTAATAACAACATCAATATGCTCTGAAATTGACCCTTAAACCAAAATTCCCTCAAAAATTGCCTAAGATCATTTAACCTAAACTGGAGACCAGTCTCAATTCTTACTTGTATGATTTTAGACCCTGGGTTTTGATAGAATGTTGTTTTCTCTCATAGTATTAGGACTGTGTTGTTTTTTTTGGCATAGCTGTCTAAGCTGGTTTTTTACCTACTTTTTCAATTGATTAAGTTTTGTTAATAACCAGTTTTCAATCATTGTGCAGCGAGAAGAAGAATTACTTTTCTGATTGGGTCAATATTTTGACCAGAGGCATCTAGTTGGTTTGTGCTGAAGAGACTTAGATCCAGAGAGGTATCCAGTGGGAATGTAACAAGAGCTGTCAGAGGAGACAGCATGCTCGACTATTCGAATCATTTGAAACAAATGCAATTTGAAGATTAAAACAATAACAACTATGGCCATACATTCATGTGCAATCAGGAAAAATATTAACAAGTGAATGGTACGGGAGAAATTCTTTTCAAATAACAGAAATAATTCCTAAATGTACCATAAATATTAAACTGAATAGGGGAATAACTATGAAATATTTCTGAATTTGTTAGAAAACTTGTTAGTAATTTTTTATTAGAGACATTTACTTTAGTCAAATATCAATCACTTCAGTAATGTTACAGAAAAAGAACTGAAATGAAAATATAATGGTAGTTTGAAGTTGATACCTTAAGTTTTTGCAAAGTTATCGATGAAGCGCACTTAAGTGAAAATATAAGTGAAACTAGAAATGTGTCCATAGGACACGGATGCCCCGCTATGCATCATTTTCAGACACTCAAGTGCAATGATGGGAATAATAAGCGATACACTGCCCTTTCATGGTGAACATTTGTGTTAAGTTTTTTTGAAATCCCTCCATTTATAATGAAGTTACAGCCTGGACAAGAAAATTCTATTTTTAGTAACAGTGACCTTGACCTTGGACCTTCAGGCTTGGGTATTGTGCAGACACACTGCCTTATCATGAACATTTGTGCAAAGTTATTTTGAAATCCCTCCATTTATAACAAAGTAACAGCCAGGACAAGATAATTCTATTTTTAGTAACAGTGACCTTGACCTTTGACCTACAGGCATGGGCATGGTACATGACACACCGCCCTGTCATGGTGAACATTTGTGTCAAGTTATTTTGAAATCCTTCCATTCATAACAAAGTTACAGCCTGGACAAGAAAATTCTATTTTTAGTAACAGTGACCTTGACCTTGGATCTACAGGCATGGGTATTGTGCGGACACACCGCCTTGTCATGGTGAACATTTGTGCCAAGATATTTTGAAATCCCTCCATTCATAACAAAGAAACAGCCTAGACAAGAAAATTCTATTTTTAGTAACAGTGACCTTGACCATTGACCTACAGGCTTGGGCATGTACGTGACACACCACCGTCTTGATATGGTGAACAATTATACCAAGTTATTTAAAAACCCAATGAGAAATAACAAAGTTACAGAGCGGACACGATTTTGCAAGAAAATTCTATTTTTAGTAACAGTGACCTTGACCTTGGACCTACAGGCATGGGTATTGTAAGCGACACACCGCCTTGTCATGGTGAACATTTGTGCCAAGTTATTTTGAAATCCCTCCATTCATAATGAAGTTAAGGGCCGACTGTATATTTTGCTTAACGCTAAATGTAAGTAAAAAAGGGGCATAATTTGAAAAATATTGGAAGCAGGGTTATGGGTCTTGTTGGTTATAATGTAGATTTTGGTGGTGAAAATATATTTCAAGTTTCAAGACAATATCTCAAGTAGTTTTAAAGTTATCGGCAAAATGCATATTTTGCTTAACACAAAATATAAAAAAAGGGGCATAACTTGAAATATATTGACAGCAGAGTTATGGGTCTTGTTTGTAATGATGTAGAATTTGATGGTGAATGTATAATCCAAGTTTCAAGTTGATATGTCAAGTAGTTTATAAGTTATGGACCAAAGTGCATATTTTTCTTAACGCAAAATTTAAGTGAAAAAGGGGCATAACTTGAAAAATATTTGTAGCAGAGTTATGGGTCTTGTTGGTAATGATGTAGAATTTGATGGTGAATATATATTCCAAGTTTCAAGTTGATATCATAAGTAGTTTTTAAGTTATGGACCAAAGTGCATATTTTGTTTAACGGACGCCGACGCCGACGCCGACGCCGGGGCGAGTAGGATAGCTCCCCTATTCTTCGAATAGTCGAGCTAATAATTATATAACTGCAAGTCTTCTTAACACTGTTTATCTTTTTTAAAGACATCTCTTGTAATCTTTTATCATCTTTTCTATCTTTAATTTGAAGAGGATCAGCAGACTTACGTGGTATCAAGGTACAGGGTGTTAACTTTCAGGTTATGTAAATCTGGGTACAGTTCCATGGCTGAACTTGCACGAAAATCACCAGTGTGGAGGTACACCTTTCCAGTCCTCAGTTTGAAAATGATTAAAACTGCTCCGGGACAACTAAAAAATACAGTGAATATATTGTTGGCAGGATTGTTCTGATCTTTTAAATGTATCAAACTTCTTTCTTAACTCTAGTTTGTATTGAAAAAAAAAAAAAAAATATATATATATATATATATATATATATATATTTGAGTCCTCTTCATAAAGTTCCCTGTGATTTTCTTTATTGAACTTTATTAATAACTGATAATGCGGCCACCTCAGTGGATGTAGCTGGCTCTAAAGAAAAGACTATCAGAAAAGAGCAACAAATAGTAGATTCAGCATCATAATTATGCAGTATGTCCACTCGGTTGAAAAAAATTAAGCCATCTTCTTTGTACCCCCAGAGCTTTTATTTCTTTGATCATAGTAACACTGGTTTTTACTTTAAAGAGGAACCTTTTATGGAAAACTTCTATAGATTTCCAAGATTTTACACTCTATAAACTCACTGATTAGCCTCCAGGAATGTGATCTCTACATTCTCAACAACAGTAGGGGTGTTCAGTGGCAAGCTGTGAATGTACTGACTGTCCACACCAATCTTCCTCTTCACCAAATTTCCCGTTATCTGGAACAAGTAATGAAATAAAGAAATAGTTTTTTAACTTCCCATAAAAAATGACAGCATTAGTGAAAGTTTGAAACAGTTTTATCACCAATTTCATTTCAAAGTCATTAACCAGTGATCAGCTGCTTTTACAAATTACATGCCTGCCAATTTAATCTTTTCTCCATTTATACAGCTTATATCCCACTTGCTATTAGTGCAAAACCAAATCAGCCTGCAACACCATGCAGTTTGATCTGAGTTTTACTTTGGCTTTAAGATTTCATTAGATTAAAGTTCAACCTGCCTTAGCAGCCACCTGCGAAAGCAACTGCCTGTCTGAAACAGCAGTTTGAATATGTCCTAAAATGACTTTTTTCTATTTTTTGCCTGCCTTTAACAGCCACCTGTGTTAAGCAGCCACTTTTTGTCACTCCCTTGGGTGGCTGCTTAAGACAGGTTTGACTGTATTTCTGACCAAGAAGCTAACAGTGTATATCTTGATCATACCAGGACTTTTCATCCTTATATAACAGAGGCCTATAAAAGGCCTTTTCCCAATCCAAAAATATAGTATTTTTTTCCAATTGTGGCGGAAACTCTTCCCAAAATGCTAGATAAGATGTCCAAAAATGGTTAAAACTCCTGGAAGGAGTGTTTGAAAATTGAAGTCTGGAAAATAAAGAGCAAAATAAATTAGATTTAAGTTAAAAATACCTATTACCATTCAATTTCATTAAGTAGAAACCATCTTTCAATTAATTTTGTTTTCCCCAAATAAACAATTATTGCGCATAAATTTCCCAAGTGGAAAGGCCAAGGCCTCTTCCCAATTTTCTGATGAAAAGCCAGTGTGGATCTTATGGGTTAATTAAGCAGTGGTCATGGGATAGGTGTAAGGTGATCATGGGATAAGTGCAAGCTGGTCATGGGATAAGTGTAAGGCGGTCATGGGATAAAAATAAGGTGGACAAGTGCAAGGTAATCATGGGTAAGTGCAAGTAAGTCATGGGATAAGTGTAAGCTGGTCATGCGATAAATGTAACGTGGTCATATGCCAAGTGTAAGCTGGTCATGGTATAAGTGTAAGGTAGGTCATGGGATAAGTGTAAGGTGGTCATGGGATAAGTGTAAGGTAGGTCATGGGATAAGTAGGTAGGTCATGGGATTAGTGTAAGGTGGTCATGGGATAAGTGTAAGGTAGGTCATGGGATAAGTGTAAGGTGGTCATGGGATTAGTGTAAGGTGGTCATGGGATAAGTGTAAGGTGGTCATGGGATTAGTGTAAGGCGGTCATGGGATAAGTAGGTAGGTAATGGGATAAGTGTAAGGTGGTCATGGGATAAGTAGGTAGGTCATGGGATTAGTGTAAGGAGGTCATGGGGTAAGTGTAAGGTGGTAATGGGATAAGTGTAAGGTAGGTCATGGGATAAGTAGGTAGGTCATGGGATTAGTGTAAGGTGGTCATGGGATAAGTGTAAGGTAGGTAATGGGATTAGTGTAAGAACAGAGAGTTTCTAGTTATTGGATAAACAATTTAATGCCAAGCCATAAGTTTGCTATGAAATGATACTATATTTTACATGACAAAGAAATGTAACCACTGTACCTGGAGATCCCTGAAGCAAATCATGCTCACAACAGTTGTCATTTATAAAACCACTAAATACCTCCAGCATTTGTCAGATACTTAGATTGGGTGTAAAAATATTTTGAAATTTTAAATAATTTTTGAATAATTTTGAGTGAGGTTATAGTTTTAAACCATACCTTACTGCAGTAGATGGGATTCTTGAAGTGTTTGTTCAGCCCTCCATAGTGGTCATAGTGGAAATGTGAGAGAATGTAAGCTCGGCAGTCAGGGATGTTCCCGTACTTGAAGGCATCAACTGTGAACCATGTCCCTGTAATCACAATGTAACACAGCATTCTACACAGGTATGGTCAGGCAATGGTCTCAAAAACAAGAAGCTGTGTTCGGAAAACACATATGCCCCCGGTAGCGAAGTTTGTAACGATACAAATTTTAAATGATAGCACAGTGTTAAAACTGCAACTAAAATCACAAGTTAGTTCTAAATAATGAAAATAACCGTCTGGTGCCAGAACCTGTACATGAAAAGAATTTTATCATAACAAGAGCCAGTGGGAAACGACTGCATGCTCGACTATTTGAAGTCAGACATATTTAAGCACATTTAAAACTGGGCTTCATTTAAACTGGGGAGTGATTCAGGAGTTTATGACACCCAACACACATACATGAACAAAAGTTTCTTAATCCAAGTTAGGAAATCAATAAATTACAGTTACTTTATTACTGTAGTTTTTTTAGAGGGTTTACACAACCCAGTCCATACACCCCTGATCCCACACCCATCAACCCACTATCCCTGCCCACCTATAGTGATGTGGTGAGGTGTGGTGTAGTATAGTAAGGTATGGTATGCTGGTTGCTGTTGTTGGTGGTGTGGGTGTTGTTGCTGTTGTTGGTATTGTTGTTGGTGTTGGTAATGTTGGTGGTGTGGGTGTTGTTGTTGGTGTAGTTGTCAGTGTTGTTGTTGGTGTTGTCAGTTGTTGGTGTTGTTGATGCTATTGTTGTTGGTTGTTGGTGTTGTTGATGCTATTCTTGTTGGTGGTGGTGTTGTTGTTGACGGTGTTCTTGGTGGTGTTGTTGACGGAGTTGTTGGTGGTGTTGTTGACGGTGTTCTTGGTGGTGTTGTTGACATTGTTGTTGACAGTATTACTGTTGGTGGTGTGGTGGGGTGGTGGTGGTGTGGTGTGAGATGGGGTGGTGTGGTGGGGGTGGTGGGGGGTGGTGGTGGTGTGGGGGTGGTGGTGGTGTGGTGGTGGTGGGGGTGGGGGTGGTGGTGTGGTGTGGTGTGGTGTGGTGTGGTGTGGTGTGGTGTGGTGTGGTGTGGTGTGGTGTGGTGTGGTGTGGTGTGGTGTGGTATGGTATGGTATGGTATGGTATGGTATGGTATGGTATGGTATGGTATAGTATAGTATAGTATAGTAACCACTAGGCACTTTCACCAAAGTATGTTAAGTACATCTGTTTTAAACCTTTTCTATAGATTACCTTAGAAAAACACTAACATTGAAACTTTAACCATAATTTCTAAGTCTTAATTCTAATTTCTAAGCGAAAAAGGGCAAAAATCAAATAAAACAAGTTAACCATTTATATCCAAGTATAAAATGGGGAGATAATCCCAGAAAAAAGGTAGCCAGACTTACGTAACTTGTAAGGGTCATCATCTGTGCACTGTTAAGTATGTGTGTAAACTTTAAAGCCAGATCTCTTTGTGGATATTGCGAAATATCCAACATGCCGAAATAAGTTAACCATTTTCTGAGTACAAAAAGGGGAGATAACACCAGAAATAAGGTACCCAGAGTTATGTAACTTGTTAGTGTCATGACCTGTGAACTGTTAAGTAAGTGTGTAAACTTTCATGCCAATGCTCTTTGTAGAAATTGAGAAATATCGAACTTGCCGAAAAATGTTAACCATTTATCTCTAAGTACAAATTGGGGAGAAAACTCCGAATTAAGATAGCCAGAGTTATGTAACTTGTCAGAGTCATACCCTGTGCACTGTATATTAAGTTTGTAAACTTTCATGCTAATGATCTTTGTAGAAATGGAAAAATATCCAACTTGCCGAAACAGGTTAACCATTTTTTTAAGTACAAAAAGGGGAGATAACACCAGAAATAAGGTACCCAGAGTTATGTAACTTGTCAGGGTCATGACCTGTGAACTGTTAAGTAAGTGTCTAAACTTTCATGCCAATGCTCTTTGTAGAAATTCAGAAATATCCAACTTGCCGAAAAATGTTAACCATTTATCTCTAAGTACAAATATGGGAGAAAACCCCGAATAAGGATAGCCAGAGTTATGTAACTTGTTAAGAGTCATACCCTGTGCACTGTATATTAAGTTTGTAAACTTTCATGCTAATGATCTTTGTAGAAATGGAAAAATATCCAACTTGCCGAAACAGGTTAACCATTTTTTTAAGTACAAAAAGGGGAGATAACACCAGAAATAAGGTACCCAGAGTTATGTAACTTGTCAGGGTCATGACCTGTGAACTGTTAAGTAAGTGTGTAAACTTTCATGCCAATGCTCTTTGTAGAAATTCAGAAATATCCAACTTGCCGAAAAATGTTAACCGGACGGACGGACGTACGGACGGACGGACGGAAGGACGGACGGACGGTTCAATCACTAGATGCCGGGGGCATAAAAAGAATTTTAAGAAAATGGAAAAGTTTAGGCAAACAGTATGACATTAGACAAAGAGATGCAGTGCGCCCAGCTTGGATTTCGGAAGGCATGAATCTAAAATTAGACCTTCTGTGACCAATAAACTCAAATTTAGGCATTCTTTCTCAGATCTTTAAGAAGGGGCAGTGTTTTGGTATTCCAATAATATTTAAATAAACAATGATAAATATTGTTAACAAATGATACTTTCTTTTTTAATCACTGATCTGTGACCATAAAATACTTTTAAATTTTACCATCCTTAACATTGAATAATTTTCATGTTACATGCAATTAGAACTAGCAAAATAAGCAAAACCAGTATGAAGTATTCTTTTCACAAATTTATCACATTAAATCTTTCCATTTTTGTCTTCAGTGTCCTTGACATTTTTTCTAACCAGTGCTTTTTATTTTATTTAGTAAAGCATAAAATTTGCTCATTTGCTATCAGTGCAGACCCAGATCAGCTTTATCAACTAACAGTCAGACAGTCTAATCAGGGTCTAATCAGGGTCTAATCAGGGTCTACACTGCTTGATATCCAGTAACTAAATTCATTCAGAATTTATTATAAAATTCAGTCACAACTCAAAGTGCATGTTAAAACCTGACAAAATTTAAATAGTTAGGACTCCAACCCAAAGAAATCAATAATTTTTCTTTTTTTTTTATTTCCCTGATCATTAAGGCTAGGGGAAAGCTATGTATGACTTCTGGACATGAGCATGTAAAATCAATACAACATACATTTATAAATGGACTCAAATTGTTTATGATTTTTATACTCGGGAAACATAGCAGATTAAATTACCAAGAAAATGTACAAAAGAAACATTAAATAATGTAGGCATGCCCAAGAGTCGATTTTAATGTCTGCCTGAAATCGTCAGTCCAGATTAGTTAATTACCTGGTATTTTTTTGTAGAATGGACATTGCTTGTTCTGACTCCTACTGGACACACTAGAAGAATCTGTGCTCTCTGAATCCCTGTGATTCCAACCTTGACCTTTGTGACCTCTACCAGCACCCGCTACTGGTTCTGGGTGTGACACTTGCATTCCATCTCCAGTTTTCGTTTCATGTTCAATTTTTACTTTTGGCAGATTATTATTTCTAGCTGCTTTGCCTCTACCCACTAAGTTACTCACTGCAATTTTACTCTTACTGTACAATAACTTGCTACTAGCCATTAGAATATCCATTGCACTTTTTCTGATCTGTAATACCGTCTTTACTTCCAGATCCTCACTCACTACATTAGATGTCTCAGAAGTTGCTGTATTCATAGTTTGTTTGGCACTTGCTGGATGAGCAAACTTATCTGTATCTGCATCACATCTATTTTGTGTATCACATGGAATATTATCACCCGCACATGTCACCCTATCACAGCCTTCTATCACATCACTGTCCACAATAAAGCCTCCTCCCATTTTAGCAAATGTGTTTTGAGACAGAGTACAGACGTTATCAATATTAAACTCTGGGGTGTGTACTAAACATCGACTATTGTTAAGACTGTTAATTTGGGACGATGAACACTTTGAATGAACACAATTTGTACAATGAACAGACTGAGAGCTATAATGACTATGACAATACCAACAACACTGACTGTGTTGTTGTTGTGAACACATATTGGTGGAAGTATCACTACAGAAATTCTGACAACTGCTGCTCAGATTTTGGCACGATCTATTCTGATGGCAAGTCAGTTTTGAACCAGTTTGACTCACAGTGGGTAATAGTCTGCTGCCTGAACTAAAGGCTGATCTGCATGTGTGACATTCAAGCCTCTGAACATTTGCATCTGAGTGACAAGAACATGGTCGGGATATATTACCAGCATCTTTCTGACTTCCCTGAGTGGCTCCCTGTGAACACATTGTCTGAGACTCATTAAATTCAGGTGACCAGTTTGCTTGTTCAATCTTTGATAAATAATCTCTGTAAGATTTTTTGTCCTCCAAACAATTATCACAACATTTGACAGGTTTATGTATCTTATTAAACCTGTCATATTCTTCACTACTTTCACTATCAGTCTGAATAATTATAGCAATTCCCTCTGCCTTTTTAAGACTTGGATTAATACAGGAACCTACAGGTTTGTTGTTAGAATCACTGCCAGAATCGTCTTCATCGGATGTCTTTTTATGCTTTGTACATTGCGGAGATGTTTTATTTACGTTTTTTGTTTCGACCTTTGACCTCTTTTCTGGGATAAAAGAATCATCCTCATCAACAATCCTTTGATTAGTTTGTGAAATACCATTATCACTGTTGAAATCACATTGATTGTTGTCATATTTTGGGTGCTTGCGTTTTAATGGTGAAAGCAGAACCTGTAATTCCATATTAGTGTCCACCTCTGTGCTTTGTGATTCCATATTAGTGTCAACCTCAGCGCTAACATCTTGAGAATTTTCACCTTTGCCCTTAAGTCTTGGGGATGGCCTCCCTTTGCTTTTGAAGTATGAAACTGGAGTGAGTTTTCTTGGTGATGACCTTAAATTTTTGCTAACAGAGAATATATCTCCTTCCTTACGTTGAGGGGAAGAGACTGAATGTTGTCTTCCAGAACCTTTAGGTTTGGTACCAGGTGATTTGGATTTTCCACTCAGTCCTGGAGATGTTCTTATGCTTCTTTTTTGCTTTGTATCAGCAACACTTACACTATCACTGCTCTCCTCGCTGTCAGAGTCTTCAAATAACTTATTAACAGTATCAATAACTGATGTTTCTGGATCTGCTTTCCTTTGCAGTGCATTCAACTTCATTTTGGTAGCAAAAAAGCTCTTTAAAACTGGTTGATTTTTCATTGATTCAGTTTCAGTTGTTTTTCCTTTGGGCACATCTTTAACCACACCTGCTGAATTGGCTGTTGTTTTATTTATGTCCTTAAGCAAATTCTGATTTGTTGTTTGGCTTGTATCATGTTGAGTATTTTTCTTTTTCAATGGTACATGAACTGTTTTCAATGCAGTTTTTCCTGACTGAATTTTACTTGGTCCTTCATTAATTGTTCTCTTTCCAATAATTTCAGACTTTTTAGGTGTTTTTAATGACTCATTATTTAAACTTTCAAATAATTCTGGTGACTCTGCCCTGCTTGTATGGTCTTTGTTATTGTTTTTTCCACTTGAAGAAACCATTTTCTTGCTATGTCTATCTTTAACTCCAAAAGCAGGTTGTGTTAATGTATTTTTCAAAATTTCCCAGTCAGTGCTACTATTTGAATCAGATGAGGATAGTTCATCAGATAGTCTTTGAATGGCACTGGCTTTCACTGGCTTAGCCATCAAAATATCCTCTGATCCACTTTCATCCTCATTATCACTGGTTAATGCAGCATTCTGCTTCCCATTTTCATCTCCACTTTCAAAGATGTCATCATTCTCATTATTGTTTTCTTCAACAGTTTTACATTCATCATCTGATGCAAGGGCATCATTGATCATATCAGTTATGCTTCTTGATTCATCTAGTAGATCATTTATATCCTGAACACTTTTGGAACTATCATCTAGCAAATCTATAGTGTTTACTTTGGTAACTGCATCATCATCTAAATTAGCTTCATTAAAGTGTGGGTTGTCACATTCTGTAATATCATCATTGTCAGAGCTCATATCATCAATGCTTTTTGTTTCTGATTTCAGCTTTTTACTGGGAACATTCTTACCAAATCCTTTAAGCAAGTTCTTGTTTTTATCACAACTTGATTTGTTTGGATTTCTGATATTACTTTTTCCTTTAGCTGCACCGATCTCTTTATCCTTTTTACAGATATCTGACCTGGTAGCTCGAGCTGACTGTGCTTTACTGACTGGTTCTCCATCAATACTACCACCTCCATCAATACTATCACCATCTGACCTTTGACTTGTGTCAGAGCTGGAATCCAGCTCTATAACACAATCTACATTACTGCCTGGTACCCAGAGTTTTGTTTTTGAATCTCCAGCATCAAAACAAAGCTTTGCTTTAGCACCTTCCACGTTGCCTGAAAAAAAGCAAGAAGCATGTCAACAAGACTTATTATTTTCAATGTACATGTTGTATTTAACTATTTTTGCATTATATATTTTTACCTACTGGTTTCTTTATTGCTCTAAATAAAAATAAAGTTAAAAAGTTAAAGTTAAAAATAAGAATAAAACTTTATTTAAATTTAGAACAATGAAGAAACCAGTAGATAAAAAATATATAATGCAAAAATAGTGAATGAATGAATGAAAGAATGAATGAATGAATGAATGAATGAATGAATGAATGAATGAATGAATGAATGAATGAATGAATGAATGAATGAATAGAGGGTAACCCAATTAGTCAAAATAACTAATCTCCCTTGGGGCCCTCTTAATAAGTACATACATATATTCAGTAGTAACAAAACATAGAAACAACAATGATATGCAAAATACAAACAGAGACATGAAAAATTATTAAATCAATATACATATATAATGTAATCGATAAAGGTTAAGAACATGGTCAATCAAGTTTAACATAAATCATCAAAATAATCATAATCAAAATGTTTTACAGTCAATGTATAAGAGTTTTATTGATTGTTATCAAAAAAAATGGTGTGCAGTTTTTGGAAGTATGTATCATAGTTAGTTATGCTTTATCTAATTTGTTAGGTTAATGGTAAACTGATTAAGTGTTTTACTTAATCTTATGTCTGGTATACTATTCCAAATCCTGGATCCAGAGTAAGACATACTTTCCTTGAATAATTCTGTTCTTGGTCGCAGTACTTTAAAATCTGTACAGTTGGAATTTCTTATATTGAAACCAGATGACTCCCTATATTGGTACATATCTTGTATGTATTCAGGTACAAGTTTATTATGCGCTTTAAACATAAATTTGGCTATCTGAAGTACAATACTCTGGTGAATAGTAAGAGAATTAATTTTATTCATGGCATCCTTAAAACTTACACATTCTGGTCCAAATATTGTTTTGCATGCTCTTTTTTTGTAACGAGAGTAGTTTATTTAAGTTATTTCCTCCAGAACCTCCCCAAATAACATTACAAATGTCTAAATGCGGTTGTATATAAGCTTTATAATAAATTATTCTACTGTTTAAGGGTATAAAGTATTTTATTTTAGATAAAAGCCATATATTTGAGGCTATTTTTCTTTTTATACTATTAACATGGACATCCCATTTAAGATTATCTTGTATATGTACGCCTAACAGTTTATCTCCTGTTGTTAGTGTTAAACTGATATTTTTATATTAACATATAGTTAATACAACATGTACAATGAAAATAATAAGTCTTTTTGCAACTAGTTTTGAGTATTGTTTGAAAGTTTGAAAGAAGCACAAGAACCAAGTGTCCCAACATCCCTCACCTAAAAACACAGTCTGAAGTTTGGGATCTAAATTAGAAACATACTATAGGTTTCTAATTAAGATCCCAAACTTCTGTGTTTTAAGGTAAGGGATATTGGGATATTTGGTTCTAGTGATGATATATGAAAACATTTTTCATCATGATCAGTGATAATCATAATAAATAATAAAGCTTCTGTATCAATAATAAAGTTTGCATTTCATCTGACCAAGGTACATCACATCTCAGCATAGATAACATAGTTTCTAAATTTTTGAAGATAACACAAAGACAAACATTCAGACAAAATTTGATATTAACATTTTGGCAGCCAGTGTGGCATTAAATGTAACTAAATATCTGTTTGCAACATGTCAAGCCCGCTTTCTCATGACATTTGACTCATAACTGTGACGTTTGAGATGGCAACCTGGGTTTTATGCGACACTCTGTCTCACTATGATTTATATTAATGCCAAATATAAACAAGATTGCTAAATTGATGTTAAAGTTGTGGGCTGCAAAAATCTGAATAGACGCACTAAGGGAAGCAGGCACTAATGAAAGCAGGCACATACAGGTTAACACACACACTGAACTGCCATTTGGACAAAGCTCACTGCAAGCAGGCTGGACAAAAATGAAGTTCTGACAACTTAGGAGAGCACACCACAAACAGGATCAACAGAAATGAAGTTCTGGCCCAGTGATTATAAAACTTTTTTTCATGCTCAACTCAATTCTGTGCTCAAACTTAAATTGTCTAGAACATTAACAGTCTTCATAAATAAGTGATAACTATCTGTTCAACAGTTGTTGTTGAAAGCAATTTTGTCATATTTTCAGTTAAAAATGTTCTATTTTATATAATAAACAGAAACAAAGCCATCAAATTTTCATGCTCAAATTGAGTCGAGCATGAAAAAAGTTTTATAATCACGGGGCCAGATCTTGTGAAATAGTGCTTGTATCCTGAGTTCCATTTTATCCAAAATTTCATCAAGATCAACATTGTTAGCAAATCTGATAAATTAAATGGTTTTGTGGATTTTTTTTAGCTAGTGAGATGTTTTTGACTACGGATGACCCTGATATTGTCAAGACAAATATTTAAATGCAAGCTGGATGCTAACTACATGTAAAGTGTGGACTCTGTTCTCCAGGAACAAAACTAGATGGGTGTTCAGTTGAACATCTGTGTTGCCCTCAGATACTTAATCAAACTAACAAGACCCCTTCAAAAACAACAGCATGGAAGGGCATAGTATAGAAGGACATAACTGTTTGAAATGTGGCCATGATCTAAAGACTCTGGCTAAATCACAACCTGTTGTCATAAGAAATAAAGTTAAAGGTTTTGATGAGATTTATTATGAAACTGCAAAGTTATAGCCAACATCAAGTTTACGTGACAAAGTCCAAGTACAACTAGATCAAGTTGTTTCCATCACAAGCTCCTCAGCTATGTATAATATTATGCAAACTCTTTCTGTTAGCATGGCAACAAATGTTCTGTACGAACTTTAAATATCTTAAAAAAATTTACTAGAGTCAAGAGACCAATATAAGTATTAACACTTGAGCATTTTTATTCAATGCCACCTGTAAAATCAAATCAAATGTTAATTTATAACATAACTCATGTTGATCTGCAAAAGAACATATATTGACAGTTATAACACATGTAAACTTTGCGATTTTTTTTGTAAAGGGAGGTAACTGAGATATATAGAGTTCAGTATCCTGAAAGAATGTAGGCCATACACAAGCTTGAAACAAAATGTTTGTATTTACCAGTATCTCTTCCATCAGCAGTTTCACTCTTCCTCCTGGACCGTGCAATTTGTGTGTGTCGGAACTTCTTGTAGTGACTCCCTATCTCACTTTTACATTCCAAACCAAGTAAACACTCTGAAATGATAATCTGTACATAAATACTTGTAGTTGCAGGGCTCTCACTAGAGAGAAGTGGTAGAAGTGGTCTCCCAAAAGTAACCACACTTCTCCCTTCTTTGAGCTATAGGAGAAGTCATTTGGGGCTGTTTAAAAAAAATGGCTGGAAAAGGGAAAAAATAGTGAAAATAAAAGTCCATAAAAATTCCAAAGTTTAACTTGTTATTCTGTAATTTTTGCTTATTGAAACTGAGTAGAGAACTGAAAAGATTTTTGAAATCAGTCAACTGGTTGCTGAGACAGGGTTCATACAGATTTTGATTACCAAATTTCCATGATTTTTCCATGATTCCTCTCAGTTTTCCATGATACAAGAAACACATACAGAACTTAAAACGAGTTCAATTATATTGTTGATTACTCATATTCTTCTTTATACTGCAGCCAATGATTATTATTGTTTAGTTTTTTTGCTTAAGAGAGTCAAGTTTAATCTCGAATGCCTGTAATCCTAATGTTTTTCTTTAGCAGTCCTTCTTAATGAGTTAGCCTGGGTCAAAAATGTTAACCTCCCCATAGATTCAGCTCTATCACTGAGGTTATCACTTGCACTCGTTAAATCACAAATTTCCTGTTCAAGTTTTGTTTTCTATTTTTTAAATGATTTATGTTTAAATTTATGTTTTTTATTCAATTTTTATGGGTTGAAATCAAAATAGACAAACAATGTTTTTCCATTAGGCCAAATAAAACAAGAGCTGTCAGAGGAGACAGCATGCTCGACTATTCGAATCATTTCAAACAAATGCAATTTGAAGATTAAAACAATAACAAATATGGCCATACATTCACATGCAATCGGGAAAAATATTAACAAGTGAATGGTAAGGGAGAAATTCATTTCAAATAACAGAAATAATTACTTAATGTACCATAAGTATTAAAATGAATAGGGGAATAAGTATAAAATATTTTTGAATTTTGAAATCCATTCATAAAGAAGTAATAGCCCGAACAAATAAATTCAAGTTTTGGTAACTGTGACCTTGACCTTGATCTAACAGGCATGGGTAATGTATGCAACACACCGCCTTGTCATGGTGAACATTTGTGCCAAGTTTTTTTGAAAACCCACCATTCAAAACAAAGTTATAGCCCCGACAAGAAAATTCTATTTTTACTAACAGTGACCTTGACCTTGGACCTACAGGCAAGGACATGGTTCACGACTCACCATCTTGTCATGGTGAACATTTCTGCCATGTTATTTTGAAATTACTCTATTCCTTACGTAGTTACAACCCTGACAAGAAAATTCTATTTTAGTAACAGTGACCTAGACCTTGGACCTACAAGGATGGGCATGGTACGGGATACACCACCTTGTCATGATGAACATTTGTGTCAAGTTATTTTGAAATCACTATATTCCTAACGAAGTTACAGCCCGGACAAGAGAATTCTATTTTTTAGTAACAGTGACCTTGACCTACAGGCATGGGCATGGTATGCGATACACCGCCCTGTCATGAGGAACATTTGTGTCAAGTTATTTTGAAATCCCTCCATTTATAATGAAGTTACAGCCCAGAAAAGAAAATTCTATTTTTAGTAACAGTGACCTTGACCTTGGACCTTCAGGCTTGGGTATTGTGCGGACACACTGCCTTGTCATACTGAACATTTGTGCAAAGTTATTTTGAAATCCCTCCATTCATAACAAAGTAACAGCCCCGACAAGAGAATTCTATTTTTAGTAACAGTGACCTTGACCTTTGACCTAAAGCCATGGGCATGGTACACGACACACCGCCCTGTCATGGTGAACATTTGTGTCAAGGTATTTTGAAATCCCTCCATTCATAACGAAGTTACAGCCTGGACAAGAAAAGTCTATTTTTAGTAAGAGTGACCTTGACCTTGGATCTACAGGCATGGGTATTGTGCGGACACACCGCCTTGTCATAGTGAACATTTGTGCCAAGTTATTTTGAAATCCCTCCATTCATAACGAAGTAACAGCCTTGTGAAGAAAATTCTATTTTTAGTAACAGTGACCTTGACCATCGACCTACAGGCTTGGGCATGTACGTGACATACCGTCTTGATATGGTGAACAATTATACCAAGTTATTTAAAACTCCAATAAGAAATAACAGAGTTAAGAGCGGACATGATTTTGCAAGAAAATTCTATTTTTAGTAACAGTGACCTTGACCTTGGACCTACAGGCATGGGTAATTTACGCGACACACCACCTTGTCATGGTGAACATTTGTGCCAAGTTATTTTGAAATCCCTCCATTTATAATGCAGTGAAGGACCAAGTGTATATTTCGCTTAACACAAAATGTAAGTGAAAAAGGGGCATAATTTGAAAAATATTGGAAGTAGGGTTATAGGTCTTGTGGGTTATGATGTAGATTTTGATGGTGAAAATATATTTCAAGTTTCAAGGCAATATCTCAAGTAGTTTTAAAGTTATGGGCAAAATGCATATTTTGCTTAACACAAAAATAGAAAAAAGGGGCATAACTTGAAATATATTGACAGCAGAGTTATGGGTCTTGTTGGTAATGATGTAGAATTTGATAGTGAATATATATTCCAAGTTTCAAGCTGATATCTCAAGTAGTTTATAAGTTATGGACCAAAGTGCATATTTTCCTTAACGCAAAATTTAAGTGAAAAAGGGGCATAACTTGAAAAATATTTGTAGCAGAGTTATGGGTCTTGTTGGTAATGATGTAGAATTTGATGGTCAATATATATTCCAAGTTTCAAGTTGATATCATAAGTAGTTTTTAAGTTATGGACCAAAGTGCATATTTTGTTTAACGGACGCCTACGCCGACACCGGGGCGAGTAGGATAGCTCCCCTATTCTTCGAATAGTCGAGCTAAAAATAGTTGTGGTTCAGGAAACGCTGTCAGAAAAATGTAGGAGGGTAGGTAGGGATTTTTTTTTATTTTATTTTTTTATTTTTTTTATAAATATAGAGCTATATATGAGCGACTCTTTCGGCATGAAGAGCTTGTTTTAGAAATATATTAGCAGTACATTCATGTAGTAGATAGGTAGATATCAGGCATATCATTTTCTTACTTTCAGCTTGTGGTATTGTTGATTTTTGCTTTTTTATGTATCACATTTAACCAATATTAATAATCCATTGGCATCTGCAACTGACCTTACGGCAGACAAGCTTTAACCAAGCCCCCAAATAGTGTCGGGCATAATCCTTTTTACATATCAAAAAAATCTTTTGTCCCGAAGTCCATATGAATTTGACGGACTTCATTTGATACCCATATAATTTTTCATGAAATCTTCAGCATCTTTATACCAAATGCTGCCAGCTCTGAGAGTGGGATTGTACCATCATTCTGAAATTATTGAATTTAAATATATTTATTGAAAATTATAAAAGCTTAAGTGATTTTTGCACTAAACATGTTGTCAGATGTATGTAAATTAATATAGTTTACCACATGAAATCTTTTTTATTAAAAAGACAATGTTGCATGTAAATCAATATAAAAAAGGGAGTAGTGCTGGTCTAATTGTCACCTATTTTCGTGATCCGGATTTTCGTGAAATATTGTCGAAGTTCCTTCTAAGTTTACAGGTCTGATGTCAAAATAATGTTAAAACCAACTCCCCATGCAATTACACTGCAGCTCCGTTATATCACAAACCGTTATATCGCGATATCCAATATATTACGCTTGGTCCATGGATCCAAATTTTTTGTACATTTACAATGTATAATATGTTTGTTCATTCTACGTGGGTGGTAAAAAGACCAATCAACATTGGCGACAAATTCACGAAATGCACGCTTTTTTCATGTTGTATTACGTCATTATCGGCAAACGTTGTTTATTACATTTTGTATGCAGTGAGTTTATAGGCGATGCACAAGTTCACCAACAGATACAATTTATCATCAAACGTATGAAAATAAATCATTTATTAAATGAAAGTTTTTTTTACAATTCTGCTGCTTCTGATTTGACATCAAAACCCCTTTGTGACAAACAATAGGCGCGAAAAACAGCAAGCTGATACAGTACTGGCAGAATTTCGTTCACGAGACAAACCGCATATCGGCGACATTTATTTCAAGCTGCTTATCATAAAAGGCATGGAGCACAAAACGTCAAAACAGTTTATTGTTTTGACATTACCAGCTCATCGATATATCAAGCTGGTTAACGACGGACGACGACGAACTAACATCGCTGACCTTGATCGACCAGCAGATCGTTGTTCAGTTGAAAGTATATATTGTTTAAAACATAAACAACAGGGTCCATAGGACCCTGGGTCGCTCACCTGTCAACAACTGCTCAATGCTTGCAAGAGTTTTGTGCAAGTATGGTAAATCAAGTCAAAAAATAAAGCTGCTATTGTGAAAAGGTCAAAATAGCTTACTCTGGCTCTTTCAAGGGCCATAACTCTGGAACCCATTATGGAATCTATGGATAAACATTTTGACCAAGTTTGAAGAAGATCCCACCAAAATTAAGACCGCTAGAGTGAGGACAAGCTTTTCTATAATTGGACCAAGTGACCTAGATTTCAAGGTAACATGACCCAGTTTCGAACTTGACCTAAATATCATCGAGATAAACATTCTGACCAAGTTTAAAGAAGATTGCACCAAAATTAAGACTGCTAGAGTGCAGACAAGCATTTTCTATAATTTGACCTAGTGACCTATATAGGTCACATGACACAGTTTCGAACTTGACCTAGATATCATTAAGATAAACATTCTGACCAAGTTTAAAGAAGATCGCACCAAAATTACGAACGCTAGAGTGCAGACAAGCTTTTTCTATAATTTGACCTAGTGACCTAGATTTCAAGGTAACATGACCCAGTTTTCCACTTGACCTAGATATCAGCGAGATAAACATTTTGACCAAGTTAAAGAAGATCGCGCTAAAATTACAACCGCTAGAGTGCGGAAAGCTTTTTCTTTAATTTGACCTAGTGACCTCGATTTTAGGGTCACATGACCTAGTTATAGACTTAATCTAGATATAATTGAGATAAAGATTCTGATCAAGTTTAAAGAAGATTGCACCATAATTAAGACTGCTAGAGTGCAGACAAGCTTTTTCTATAATTTGATCTAGTGACCTAGATTTCAAGGTCACATGACCCAGTTTCTAAATTGAAGTAGATGTCATTGAGATAAACATTCTGGCCAAGTTGAAAGAAGATCCCACTAAAATTAAGACCACTAGAGTGCGGAGAAGCTTTTTCTATACTTTGACCTAGTGACCTTGATTTCAAGGTCACGTGACCCAGTTTCAATCTTGATCTAAATGTCACTGAGATAAACATTCTGACCAAGTTTGAAGAAGATCCCACCAAAATTAAGACCCTAGTGTGCAGACAAGCTTTTTCTTTAATTTGACCTGACCTAGTTTTAAGGGTCACATGACCCAGTTTCAAACTTGATCTGGATATCATTGAGATAAACATTCTGACCAAGTTTGAAGAAGATTGCACCAAAATTAAGACTGTTAGAGTGCAGACAAGCTTTTTCTATAATTTGACCTAGTAACCTAGATTTCAAGGTCACATGACCCAGTTTCGAACTTGACCTAGATATCATTGAGATAAACATTCTGACCAAGTTTGAAGAAGATCACTCCAAAATTACGACCGCTAGAGTGCAGACAAGCTTTTTCTATAATTTGACATCATGACCTAGATTTCAAGGTAACATGACCCAGTTTCCAACTTGACCTAGATATCACTGAGACAAACATTCTGACAAAGTTTGAAGAAGATCCCATTAAAATTAAGACCCCTAGGGTGCAGACAAGCTTTTTCTTTGATTTGACCTAGTGACCTAGTTTTTAGGGTCACATGACCCAGTTTCGAACTTGTTCTAGATATCATCGAGATAAACATTCTTACCAAGTTTAAAGAAGATTGCACCAAAATTTAGACTGCTAGAGTGCATACAAGCTTTTTCTATAATTTGACCTAATGACCTAGATTTCAAGGTCACATGACCCAGTTTCAAACCTGACCTAGATATCATTGAGATAAACATTCTGACCATGTTTAAAGAAGATCGCACCAAAATTACAACCGCTAGAGTGCGGAAAGCTTTTTCTATAATTTGACCTAGTGACCTAGATTTCAAGGTAACATGACCCAATTTCGAACTTGACCTAGATATCATTAAGATAAACATTCTGACCAAGTTTAAAGAAGATCACACCAAAATTACGACCACTAGGGTGCAGAGAAGCTTTTTCTTTAATTTGACCTAGTGACCTAGATTTCAAGGTCACATGACCCAGTTTCAAACTTGACCTAGATATCATTGAGATAAACATTCCAAGTTTGAAGAAGACTGGACCAAAATTACAACCGCTAGAGTGCGGACAACAATTGTGAACGGACGGACGACGGACGAAGGCCCCTCACAAAAGCTCACCCTGTCACTATGTGACAGGTGAGCTAAAAATTATATAAAAAGTTGTTTTTAAACATTTTCCAGCACAGAACGTACTCCCTGACGTACCTGTAGATTTCATGGCATGTTAATTATGCAACACCGCGATATACATGAATCTGACAGCAAAAACAAATAGATTCTAGTTGTTTTAGCGTGATTATTTACTTATATAGCGCTCCGTTTATATGGCGGTTGGCGGACTTGGACCCCGAGGTCCGCAATATAATGATGTTGCAGTGTAAAACATCATTGTGGGCAACTATTTTTCCGGAAATGCAAAAAAGGGTCGGCAGTTAAAAATAGGGTCGGTCGGGTTTCCTGAACCACAGCTATTTTTTATTTTGGCCTTACACATACAACTTTTTGCATGATGTTTTCTAATTTTCCATGATTTTTCCATGACATTTTCCCTAAAATCAAAATTCCATGATTTTTTCCTGAAAAATCTCATTTTCCATGATTTTTCCAGTTTGTACGAACCCTGTGAGATATTGTCATTTGAAAAATGGCAAGTGAAGTGAAAAAATGTAAAGAATTTAAGTTAATAAAAAGTCCAAACTGGTTGGTCCATATGTTTGTACAGTCTTTACAGTGATCAAAATCAATCAAGTTATACTCATGTGGCAGAATAAAAATTTTATGGAGCTTTATTGACCAATATTAAATAAATCAAAGAATTTTAATTTATGTGCTTAAAATACAAGTATTACTGTTTCTTATTATTTAAATGTTTATTTCTGTTAAAATACATGTAGAAGCATCAAATATAAGTGCTTTAGAACTTGCGGTATCGCATAAAGATAAAAAATTTCATATTGTTAAGAAAGTGTGTCACACTCCTGACAACCACATAAGTGCAGTGTACTCAAAAATGTTTCACTAAGGCCATTCCTGTTTGTCACAATTTAACAAAACATGACATAGACTTCTAGGAAAAAACATGCTCTTGTTTTCATGTAAAGGATATGTTGACAGAATATTGCAATATGTGCATAATGTCACACTCCTGACAAATTTAGCTGACATTTTCTGAAGGGAGCTCCCGACAAATATAATTTCAATAGAGGTGATAATATTATAATTATTGCATCTAGAAATATAAACCTTAATGATACACAAAACATTTCTTATGTACTATTAATCTTTGAAGTCCTATAAATTTATAAAGCAAAGATGAATTTGATTTTCTTGAGGTATTTTTTAATCTACCACGCCTGACTTAATAGCATAAATTTTGATTACTTTAAGTATAATATGCTTAATTTTATCATTATCTGATGCCTAATAAATGCACAGCTTTTTGTAAAATGATGGTCTATACAAATGTGATTTTTAAAAGTGTCACACTTTTTTGTCACACTCCTGACATTTTTTGCCCATTATTTTAGAAAAAAATTTTAACGGATGGTGCTATTTTGATGAAACTTCACAAATCTTTAAAGGGCATGATGAGACACCTCTGCAAAGTAGGAAAATGGAAGTAACTGTTTGTTGTATTTTTTATAACAGGAAAACACAAACCAGTCATTTTTATGAAACAGCCCTTTGTAAAGACAATATAGGGAAAGAATGCTGTTGACTACAAACTTCTCCATAAATCATTAAAATTATGACAAAACTTCCTCCAGATTTCAGGGCTTTTCATCCTTATATAAAAGATATAAAAGGTCTCTTCCCAATCTGAAAATTTAGTATTTTTTCCCAACTGTGGCAGCAAATCTTCCCAAAATGCTAGGAATGATGTCCAAAATTGGATCAAAATCCTCTGAGAGGAATTAAACAAGAAAAAACGTCGCCACGCGCCGAAAACCAGGTTTTCATTTAATACTTATACTTTTGTAAAGAAAATATTTGGTTTGAAGAAACTGAACTTCTATTTTTAGCAACAGTGACCTTGATCTTGATCACAGACTTCAGAGTTGTGTCTTGGTATAAGCTTCCAAAAGAATGTTTGGTGTCAATAGATCACAGCTAACCCAAGTAATAAGGAGAAACCTGAATTTCAATTTTTAGCAACAGTGACCTTGACCTTTATCACAGACACCTGGGTAGTAATCCCAAGTAGTGTCTTGATATAACCTACCCACAAACCAAGTTTGGTGTCAATAGGCCAAAGCAAACTCAAGCTATTGACCAGAAACTGAATTTCTATTTTTAGCAACAGTGACCTTTAGCTTTATCACAGACACCTGGGTAGCAATCTTAAGCTGCATCTTGATATGAGATACCAACACTAAGTTTGGCGGCGTCAATATTCCAAAGCAAACTCAAATTTGAGGGAAAACTGAATTTCTATTTTTAGCAACAGTGACCTTGACCCTGATCAGAGACACCTGGGTAACTATCCCAAGCTGCCTTTTGATATCAGCTACTCGTATACCAAGTTTGGCATCAATAGGTAAAAGCAAACTCAAAATATTGCGGGTAAGCTGAATATCTATTTTTAGCAACAGTGACCTTGACCTTTATCACATACACCTGGGTAGCAATACCAAGCTGCCTTTTGATATAAGCTACCAACAAACCAAGCTAAGCGTCAACAGGCAATTTGGCATCAACAAATAATATTTACAAAATACTTAACAAAATACATAACAAAAAAATCTTAGTCAAAAAGGGGCATAACTTTGTCAAAACACAGTAAGGGGTTATGAAACTTCACCTGATAATTGGTACAGTGATGTCAAACAATGATGTTAAGTTTCAAAGCTATACCTTGAATGGTACCTGAGAAAAAGACAACTTTCACAAAAAACTGAACAAAATTTCTAAGGTAAAAAGGGGCATAAATTTGTCAAAATAAAGTCAGGGATTATGAAATAACAATTATTGGTATTGTGATGTCAGACAACTATGTTAAGTTTCAAAGTTGTATCTTAAACAGTTACTGAGAAAAACACAACTTTTACAAAAAAATTAACACAATTTCTAAGTAAAAACGGGCCATAACTTTGTCAAAATACAGTCAGGGATTATGAAAATTGTCCTGATTATTGGTATTGTGATGTCAGACAACTATTTTAAGTTTCAAAGTTGTATCTTAAACGGTTACTGAGAAAAACACAACTTTCACAAAAAACTTAAAATTTCTAAGTGAAAAAGGGGCATAACTTTGTCAAAATACAATCAGGGATTATGAAACTTGTCCTGATAATATTGGTATTGAGATGTCAGACAACTATGTTAAGTTTCAAAGTTCTATCTTAAATGGTTACTGAGAAAAACGCAACTTTCACAAAAAACTTAACAAAATGTTGACGCCCGCCCATCTGCCCGCCTGCCCGCCCGCCCAACGACATACCCCAATCTAATAACCAGGATTTTTCTAAAGAAAATCTGGTTAAAAATTGAAGTCTGAAAAATAGTGCATTAAAACATAAAATTTAAGTTGAAATTACCTTTTATTATTTAAATTAGTAAACTAGTTCCCATCTTTCAATTAATTTTGTTTTCCCGAAATAAGCAATTATTGCATATGAATTTCCCAATTTGAAACGCCAAAGCCTCTTCCCAACTTTCTGTTGAAAAGCCCTGGATTTTCAAGTCAAGTGAGAGCCCCGAGTTGTTTTAACTGGTTTTTAACCCTTAACACTTGACAACACTTCTACTAGAAACATTTATCATCACTGAGAAAATTTGAGAACAGTGTTCACCCAGGTAAGCCAGCGCATCCACTCACTATTCAATGTCTACACAGCTTGCTATTAAGGTCATATATTTCTACTCAACATTCCTATGTACAATGAAACGACAGGCTCAAACTAGATGTTTTTTGTGAAAAACGCATGTCTCCCCCCTGTGCCGACCCCCCCTGTGCCCAAACCCCTGTGACCTTGACCTTTGACCTAATGATCCCATAATCAATAGGGTTCTTCTACTCAATAAGGGCTATTACCCTATTAAGTTTGAATGCTCTGGGTCAAGCGGTACTCCAGTAATTGACCGGATACGGTTTTTACTCTTCGGGGCCCCTGTGACCTTGACCTTTGACCTAATGACCCCAAAATCAATAGGAGTCCTCTACTCAATAAGGACATCCATCGTATGAAGTTTGAATGGTCTGGGTAAAATAGAACTCCTATTATTATCAGGCCCCTGTGACCTTGACCTTTGACCTACTGACCCCAAAATCAATAGGGTTCTTCTAATCAAAAAGGGCTATCACCCTATGAATTTTGAAGGCTGTGGGTCAAACGGTATTCCAGTTATTGAGCGGAAACGGTTTTCACTCTTCAGGCCCCTGTGACCTTGACCTTTGACCTACTGACCCCAAAATCAATAGGGTTCTTCTACTCTATAATGGCTATCAACCTATGAAGTCTGAAGTCCCTGGGTCAAAGGGTACTCAAGTTATGGAGCAGAAACGGTTTTCACTCTTCAGGCCCCTGTGACCTTGACCTTTGACCTACTGACCCCAAAATCAATAGGGTTCTTCTACTCTATAATGGCTATCAACCTATGAAGCTTGAAGTCCCTGGGTCAAAGGGTACTCAAGTTATGGAGCAGAAACGGTTTTCACTCTTCGGGCCCCTGTGACCTTGACCTTTGACCTACTGACATCAAAATCAATAGGGTTTTTCTACTCAATAAGGGCTGTCATCCTATGAAGTTTGAAGGCTCTGGGTCAAAGGGTACTCGAATTATTGAGCGGAAATGGTTTTCACTCTTCGGGCCCCTGTGACCTTGACCTTTGACCTGCTGACCCCAAAATCAGTAGGGTTCTTCTACTCAATAAGGGCTATCACCCTATGAAGTTTGAAGGCTCTGGGTCAAAGGGTACTCAAATTATTGAGCGGAAACGGTTTTCACTCTTCGGGTCACTGTGACCTTGACCTTTGACCTACTGACCCCAAAATCAATAGGGTTCTTCTACTCAATAAGGGCTCTCATCCTATGAAGTTTGAAGGCTCTGGGTCAAAAGGTACTTGAGTTATTGAGCGGAAACGGTTTTCACTCTTTGGGTCACTGTGACCTTGACCTTTGACCTACTGACCCAAATCAATAGGGTTCTTCTACTCAATAAGGGCTATCACCCTATGAAGTTTGGAGGCTCTTGGTCAAAGGGTACTCGAGTTATTGAGCGGAAACGGTTTTCACTCTTTGGGTCACTGTGACCTTGACCTTTGACCTACTGACCCCAAAATCAATAGGGTTCTTCTACTCAGTAAGGGCTATCACCCTATGAAGTTTGAAGGCTCTGGGTCAAAGGGTACTCGAGTTATTGAGCGGAAACGAAGTGTGACAGACGGACAGGGCAAAAACAATATGTCTCCCCCACAGGGGGGGAGACATAATTTATCAAATGATGAGTCTTTGACCTTTATTCAGCAGATGTGTAATGAATAAAAATACTCCCTTCACCTTTACTGCAATTTATAAAAATAAAACATATTCTGTCTAATGAAGATTATTAATGTCATAGGCTAACTAGGTAAGGTTATAGGCTATCCTATCTAGGTAGTTGATTTATATTAAGGTAACAGGGTAAGAGTCTATTTCTTTTATTAAACATTACTAACCCTAGTTATCATAGAATCATTCATTTCATATATTTCAGAGTTCAGTGTGGTATTTGCATTTGTTCAATTAGAATCCCCAGCAAAAGTAGGGTTAGATAGAAACCCGACCCGTGACATTAACACTGTGTAACAACTTAAATTTTTTATAAGAGCTTGAACTAAACAAATTAACAAAGCTCCAAGATAACATGCATATCCGCGTTAAAAATGCTTTTAAGTTTGAAGAAAATGTAACGAAGAAAATTAAAGCTGAGTGTACAGATGCACTCATATCCAGGTACTCGTTTGAAGAATGTGCATATTGGTTGATTAAATAGCTTAAAATGAATCAAGCGCAGCGATTTTACTGCCATTCAAACCCAAATTAAAAATGGCTGCCTATCATATCATAGGCTCTAAATCTCGAAAGAAACAACCTCAAACATTCAACAGTATTTTAAAATATGTTACGAGGAATGAATCAAAAGAGGGTGTTTATAAGGAAATACCCTCTAAAAAATCTTGAATACCCTCTATGGAAAATGCTAATGAAAAAAAATTAGCGGTTAAATACAATTTACCCTTTAAAAATTATCTGGAGCCCTGAATCAATTTTCTTTTTTCTCAATCCACAGATTAGTTTTTTAGTTTTTTCTAGTTGGATGGGAATTACATGTATATACTACTTGCCTCAAAATGATAAACAGTTATAATCCAAGGGGTAGAAATTTAAAACAATAAAGCTTAACTTGCAGAATTCATCAGTCTCTTTGTTAGACATTTAATATAATAGAGCTTCAAAAGGAAACAGACTTATGTGAAAAGACTATCTTTATACTATAACTTCTCCATGATCTCTCAGGCCTCGATAAATCCACTCGCCCGCTCGCATTTGCGAGTGAAAGTTCACATCGGGCGAGTAAGAAGTTGATCAAACTCGCCCGGCAGGGCGAGTGAGATTCTCCAAGTCCAAATGCTGCTTCTCTAAACATTAATAAATAAAGTTATTCTGTAAAACTATCAAACTGCAGACTGCATAAACTGTAAAACATTGCCCAATGCTACTAATCGATTAATAATTCAATGAAGCAGAGTGCGTTAGAATTTTAATAAAATATAAATACGGGCTATTTTGAAGATTATATATTAAATGTATAAAAACTACTATTATCAATTCATAATTGACTAAGCCGGTTATGCCGATACAGACTGATTTTTCTCGACTAATAACCGCGCACCACAGGCTTGGTCAAAGAACATTGTTCTGATAATGAAAGATCTAGTTTAAATCGAGCAGCATACTATGAAAATGGCGTCTGCAAAAAAAAAAAAGCATCAAGGGCGAGTACATTTTGTGAAGGGCGAGTAAATTTTTAGGAGGGCGAGTGACCCTGGAAAAATTCTTCGAGGCCTGTCTCTTGTCCTTGATAACTGAACTAAAAAAGATCCATGTACTGTATATTTTCTTACCATTTTTGCTAGAGTATGGTACAACAATACACTGGTCGACATGCCAGCTGGGCGTCTCTATCTTACTGAGTATAGAGAATGGCATCTGACAGATAGGACATCTCCCTGATCTGTAAAATATAACAGCACAGTATTAGTTTGATATCTCCCTGATCTGTAAAATATTACATCAAAATATGAGTCTGACTGACACAGCCAGTCATTATTAACCCTTGACTTCTTAGATACAGCTTTACTGCATAGGCCAACAGTGAAGATCCAGATCAGTTGCTCATCTGTGCCATCTGATTAGGACCTGCACTGTGCTTTATGAGTTAATGGGTTTTTTCTGACCAAAAAAGTGTACAGTGCCTGATCAGAGTGCACAGATGTACCTGCTGATCTGGATCTACTCTGGTTGCACATGCAGAGGTGTAGAATTCCACTCGACCGCTTGCCATGGCGAGTCAATGATCCGTTGGGTCGAATAAAGCGGCCGAAACACTCGACCGACCTGGCGAGTAAATTTTTCAGCAATGCACGTGTGTTTTTCTTCGGAAAAAGAAATATTTTCACTTTGTTTACAAAATACAGTTTGATTTCCGGTATTTCGGTCGATTTCCGGTGTATTCGGAACGTTCATGATGTAAAGCAGCGATTTATTTTTCTCCTCACTGGGTTTCCCAAATCAGAATTAGGCTGCAAGTGCACGTATTTTCCCGCTATATTTCAAAATGTCGAAACAAATATAACGTTTTTTACACAAGGTGGTGGTAATGATGAAAAGCTAGACAGCGAGACAGTAAGAAAGAGACAGAACGAATAGATAAACGAAAATTGCAACAGAAAGAGTACACACTCGGAAATTTTATTTAAAATGTAACGACGAGTGTACTTCCTGTAAGGGCGAGTGCACTTACTCATTCACTCGACCTGCAAGGTGAGTTGGTCCAAAAAAATTTCTACATCTCTGACATGCGATAAAATGTGTATATATGGAGTAAAGGGTTAAACTCTGTCATAGCGATCCGTTGAAGCAGGAAAACATGCTGGCTTATGAGTATGTCCCTTTATCAAACAAAACATTTTCATCACAAGCTTTCTTATTTAACACTTGTAGATCCAGATCATCCTGCATCTACACTTATCACTTATAGTTTCATTAGCAAGAAGCTAACATCATAGGTTTGGATGTGCAGACTGATCTGGCACTGGTCACAAAGGTGATTAGAGGGTTAATTGAAAACAAAGATAAATAATAACTCATAAATCACTACAACAGCTTATATCCCATCTGAGACCAGTGTAGATCCAGATCAGCCCTAATATTAGTGCAGTCTGTTCAGGATCTACACTGTTAGATTTATTAGATTATTTCTGACCAGGAAGTGACCAGGAAATGTAGATCCCAATGCACTGATACAGCGTTTTTCTCCCAAAGGGGAAAGGTTCCCCTTCCCCTACAATTGGGAAATTTTCGCATCGTAAAATCTTGAAATTGGGAAAAAAACAGTCGCTAAATAAGCCAAATGGGATTTTTTCTTAATTAATGTAAATAAACACTAGGTGTTTTATTCAGCTTCACTAAGCATCATAAGGTCTGGTTCCTTAACAGGAACATAGGCGCTCGGTTGTCATGATCGTCCGACAGCTTGCAACTTTTTTTCAATATTAATTTTTAGGTCGCTCATCCCATCAAAATCATGTTAGTTTTTCACTATGATAACAATATATTTTATTCCTAAACAAAAATTTCCTCAAATAACTTTCTTAATTTTTTACCTACTGATATTAAATAAACACAAGGCAGCTCACTCGCCATTTTAAGCCGCAACGGAAGTAGGCGGAGCTAGTAGTAAAAGGCTATATACGGTATTAGTCCGTACTTTTTTACTACTACGCAAGACCTAGACACCCGCGAAAATTCAAAAATGGTTACGGTTTAGAATGCGCGCGCGTTATTTACAAAAATAAGTCTGCGCATGACGTACATAGAATCAGGCGCCAAGTTTGAAAAACGGTTACGGTTTTGACCGCTGAGAAAAAACAATTAGAGGTAGACAGAAAAATAAATTTGTGAAAATGGAAGAAGATCTACATAAATGGTAATGTACCATAATTGTGTATTTTTCACAGAGAGAAAATGACTATTAACATATATAGGTTTATTTATGAAAACAAGAATAAATGGAGTTTTCCAGATCGAGGGAGGCAGTTACCCCACCCGGGCCTATTTATCTTTCTTATGTAATTAGTTACCTGTTGTGGAATGAGGCATACACTATGATACATAATTACAGGTCATGTTGCAAAGGAATTAAGTCGAATATAAAGTAGACCTAGATCTAAATCTCATATTGTTGTGATGTATTAAAATGTCAGGAGTGAGATCTAGATCTAAATATCATATTGTTGCAATTGTCTGTATTAAATTTTCAGAGATCGGTTTGCAAAGAAAATAACAGGTAAATGTATCACATGTATTGCTTGGCTAACTTTCTGGTGATCGGCTTTAGCATAGACACTTAGTACACTGAAGTAATATATGTTGCATTAAAGGAAAACAGGAAATGCAGCTCTGTCAAAAACAGACACAATGTATTACACCATTAGTTTTTTGTGTTTAGATTACACCAAACTCGTAAACACACAAGTATATTGTATAACATAATACTTGTGTGTTTACGAGTTTGGTGTAATCTAAACACAAAAAACTAATGGTGTAATACATTGTGTCTGTTTTTGACAGAGCTGCATTTCCTGTTTTCCTTTAATGCAACATATATTACTTCAGTGTACTAAGTGTCTATGCTAAAGCCGATCACCAGAAAGTTAGCCAAGCAATACATGTGATACATTTACCTGTTATTTTCTTTGCAAACCGATCTCTGAAAATTTAATACAGACAATTGCAACAATATGATATTTAGATCTAGATCTCACTCCTGACATTTTAATACATCACAACAATATGAGATTTAGATCTAGGTCTACTTTATATTCGACTTAATTCCTTTGCAACATGACCTGTAATTATGTATCATAGTGTATGCCTCATTCCACAACAGGTAACTAATTACATAAGAAAGATAAATAGGCCCGGGTGGGGTAACTGCCTCCCTCGATCTGGAAAACTCCATTTATTCTTGTTTTCATAAATAAACCTATATATGTTAATAGTCATTTTCTCTCTGTGAAAAATACACAATTATGGTACATTACCATTTATGTAGATCTTCTTCCATTTTCACAAATTTATTTTTCTGTCTACCTCTAATTGTTTTTTCTCAGCGGTCAAAACCGTAACCGTTTTTCAAACTTGGCGCCTGATTCTATGTACGTCATGCGCAGACTTATTTTTGTAAATAACGCGCGCGCATTCTTAACCGTAACCATTTTTGAATTTTCGCGGGTGTCTAGGTCTTGCGTAGTAGTAAACTAGAATGTTGTGTTCCGCGGAACACATGTGTCGCCTGCATGGAAAACGTTGAAATGTGGGCCTATGTTTAATCATATATAATAAAAATATTTTATTTAAGTTGATTTCAATACTACACCACAGAACACTTGTGTCATCTAAGTTGCATTTAAAAGGGGAATAACTGTAATAATGGTGAAACAAGAGTAATCATCTTCAAAAATTGGTTTGTGCACGCAGATGAGTTATTCAAAGTATTAAGTGAATTGAACAAGTACTTTCCAGTTTACAGGCAACACTAAGTTTCATGTTACAGTTGCATTTGAAAGGGACATAACTCATAAAATTTTCAAACAGGAGTTATAATTTTTGTAGTTGTCGATGGCACTGTTCATGTCGATACAATCCAAGTATTAAATGAATAGGGCAAGTACTTTCAAATTATAAGCAACATTAAGTTTCATGTGAAATTTGCATTTGAAAAAAAAAGTCAAACAGGAGTTATGATTCTTGTTGTAACTGATGTTGTTGTTGTTCATGAAGATGATATATTCGAAGAGTGAATAGGACAAGTACTTTAAAAGTTAAAGGTAACATTAAGTTTCATGTTAAAGTTGTATATTAAAGGGACATAACTCATAAAATAGTCCAGCAGTTGTTATTATTCTTGTTCGTCATAATAACGCTGTTCATGAAGGTGATTTATTTCCAATATCAAGAGAATTTTCAAAGTGAAAGTCAAAATTAAGTTTCATGTTAAAGTTGCATATGAAAGGGGCATAACTCAAAGTATACTCAAACAGGAGTTATGATTCATAGTGTAATCAACGTTGTTGATCATGCTGATATTGTATTCCAAGTATGAAGTGAATAGGACAAGTACTTTCAAAGTTATAGGCAACATTAAGTTTTATATTAAAGTTGCATTTGAAAGGGGCACAACTAAAAAAATATTGAAACTGGAGTTATCAGTCTTGTCGTCACAGATGGCATTGTTCATGCTGATGATATATTCCAAGTATGAAGTGAATAGGACAAGTACTTTCAAAGTTATAGGCACCATTAAGTTTTATATTAAAGTTGCATTTGAAAGGGGCACAACTCAAGAAATATTGAAACTGGAGTTATCAGTCTTGTTGTCACAGATGGCATTGTTCATGCTGATGATATATTCCAAGTATGAAGTGAATAGGACAAGTACTTTCAAAGTTATAGGCAACATTAAGTTTCAGATTAAAGTTGCATTTGAAAGGGGCATAACTCAAGAAATATTGAAACTGGAGTTATCATTCTTGTCATCACAGATGGCATTGTTCATGCTGATGATATATTCCAAGTATGAAGTGAATAGGACAAGTACTTTCAAAGTTATAGGCAACATTAAGTTTCAGATTAAAGTTGCATTTGAAAGGGGCACAACTCAAGAAATATTGAAACTGGAGTTATCAGTCTTGTCGTCACAGATAGCATTGTTCATGCTGATGATATATTCCAAGTATGAAGTGAATAGAACAAGTACTTTAAATGTTATAGGCAACATTAAGTTTCAGATTAAAGTTGCATTTGAAAGGGGCATAACTCAAGAAATATTGGAACTGGAGTTATCAGTCTTGTCGTCACAGATGGCATTGTTCATGCTGATGATATATTCCAAGTATGAAGTGAATAGGACAAGTACTTTCAAAGTTATAGGCAACATTAAGTTTCAGATTAAAGTTGGGGGACTACCGGACGACGACGACGACGACGACGACGACGCCGCCGGACAATAGCATCCCTATGTGTCTACCTGCTATCGCAGGCGACACAAAAATTAAGAAAGTTATTTGAGGAAATTTTTGTTTAGGAATAAAATATATTGTTATCATAGTGAAAAACTAACATGATTTTGATGGGATGAGCGACCTAAAAATTAATATTGAAAAAAAGTTGCAAGCTGTCGGACAATCATGACAACCGAGCGCCTATGAACAGGAAAGCCTTTAGTAATGTAACTGTCATGCCAATCCAATAACTGCCTGTCTATGGAAAAATAATTTCCATTGGCAGAAAAGTTTCTTTGAGGTTGCAATTAATGTGAAATGAATCTGATGAATCTGCATTTGAAATTATAATGGAAGGTGGTGTGGGGGCTGGATTCAGTTTCAGGTTGAGGCAATGTGTCTTTGTGCTACAGCTAGCTCAAGGATAGCTTCTGAGTGGGAATCAGTTTGGTTTCCAAATATGTCGGAAGTCTGGATTCAAGTCCGATTTACGGGCGAAAGTACAGGAGGTTGCTCAATACCGGAACCTACAATCATTGGTTTAAATCGCCCAGACTTGGGACTCGTCGCCAATGGCATGGGATCGGTCGATATATACTAAAAATCTCGCAACAAAAGAGTGCCAGTGTTCGTATTTAACGGCTTCCTTTGAATAATTGCTCATTCTAAACGTTGTTGTGAAGTTTGTAAACTACTTTCAGTTTCTGGAGACTGGGCTTTGCACTTCAATTTTATCCGTAAGAAATAGTCAACTTGCAATTATTTACTGTAAACAAGTCTGAAAACAGGACGTGTATAAAACGCGGACCGGATCAAAGACTGTTTCACTCCACATGTCTGTACTTTATTTAATGATAACGACTGAGTAAGAGTCTAACCGGATTGTTGATAAGAGTTACTCCCCTTTTTACGGTACGGTTTGTTTACACTGAATGACATTTCTTGCTAAGAACTCTTTTTTCAATTGGGAAACAGCACTGTTTATTGTTGGAAACATTAGCTTTGGGGATCGGGAAAGCCCGGTACTTTGAATTGGGAAGACTCCGGTCAGCTCTGAGAATGGTACTGTTTTGCGGTGGTAGTTAGACGGGAAAAAAAACGCTGCTGATATAATTATAGACTCATCCAGGCAAGATTGAATGGATGTGTAGGCTGCTATGGATCTACACCACTCACTGTTCGTTGGGATGTTTTACATTGAATGGATTTATCAATGAATAAAGTACAAAATTAAATATAACTCACCTTTAACTTCCAAAGAAAGATTCTACTGTCACTCAGTCAACTTTGTTGTTTTATATTCAATATTCAATGTACAAGTGTACGAGATAACAGTATGAGTGTAACAACCCAAATTCTTATCTATATTACATTTACAACACTTCAGAACAAGGTGGTTACCAAAGTCCAAACTGCATGAATTATTTGCATACATGAAGTAAGTTTTGTTATCTTTGAGTATACTGATTTTTAGTGGAGTCAGCAAGTCCAGACCAACATGCTTTGAAACAGGAAGATAAATACCATGGATATATTTAGCAATGTCTGTAATACCTGTCTACACTATGTTTACTATCCGGGGTTGCCTCAACTTTCAGCTCTGTCTTCACTTTATTTTTCTTTGGATTTGTTTTGGTCTTGGGCTGGTACTTGGTTCCTTCATTCTTGATGACTGGCTTCACATCAATGTGAGAGGAACCAGCAGCAGCAATATTTTTAGCCTGGGTTCGTTTATTAGGTTGCACTTTGGATTTGACCTTATTTTCAACTTTTGATTTAGGCTTACTGCTAGGTTGTCTGGTTTGTGTCGACTTTTTCTGAAAAAATAAAGACAACAATTCTTAACTGACTAATGAGGCTAGTCTTCAAATTTGGTAACGGCAGCCACATCTATTCTTATGTTACTGATTAGACACCAAAAATTTAGTTGCTAAATAAACAAAGAAACAACATGCACCATGACATAAACCTAGAATGGCAACGAGTAGTAAATTGGTACTCAAGTACTTGGGATAATCTACTATCGAGTACTCAAGTACTTGAAAAACTATTAATTATGAACCACATACTCCATATAAATTAAGATAAATGAAAAAAAAAGAAGATTTTTTTTTGTGTGTTTTGTTATTTTTGTTATATTTTAAAAAGAACTCAATAAAAGTAACCAAGTTACAGCACACATATCTGAGAAAAAAAATGCACATATGCTGTGGTCAGAATAATATCATGTCATTAAATAATAAAATCAATAAATCAAACTGCATAGTTGGCTCAAGTGACGTCTTAACTACATTGTGAACATTTAACAGATTTTTTTTCTGCTGCCCATTTGAAGTAATCCACGCAGGTATGTTGTCGATATGATGGCATTGTTTGAATTCGATGTTTACTTAATAAGAATCTTTAATGAACATCAATGCTGTTTTAAGTTTTTATTACATTAACATTCATAGATAGGTTTGTGACGTTCACTAGTCAAAAAGTCAAGATTACTCCTTAAATACATCTTAATCAATCACTGATTTTAGCGAACGGTCCAGAATTTCTCTTTAGAAGCGTCAAAATAATTGGCAAACAATAGATATGTTCTATCAAAACATTTGATAACTTAATTACAGTTTGTGGGCAAATATGTTGCAGAATGAATTTCTTCACTGCATGGTGAGAAAATATGTTGATGGTCCAGACAGTATTGTCAACAGAATAGTCACCAAGTAAGCCATGGGTCCCATGCTGCATTTTTTTCTCACCATCTGACATTTCAACATTCATATTGGCTTATAAAACACAGCTACATTTCTTCAAAACAAGTGATGACTAAAACTTTTTTCCTCACATACATGTACCCTTATTTACAATCCAAAGTTTCCAAATTTTTAACATGCATTGAAACTAAGCCTTCATTAAAACTGACCATTAAATCAAATTTTAAGGCTTTTCAGTGGTTTTGGAGATCAATCATAACCACAATTTGAATGATTAAATAAACAATATATAAAAGATAAGAATCTGTTAAAATAGGTTAATTGCATATTTATTAATATCATGTATATCTGACACAATAGAAACATTAGCTTTTTTTGGAACAAAACGATGACAAGTATGGTTAATAAAACATTTTAAATTTTCAGCCCAACATAACAGTGGCCGGCATAAGGCCACTTCCCAATACAAAAATATAGTATTTTTCCCCAACTGTGACAGAGACTTTTCCCAAAATGCTAATTAAGATGTTCTGAATTTGATCAAATTCCTCTGAGGGGAGTTTGAAAATTGAAGTCTGAAAATAAACTGCTTTGAAAATTTTAATTTCAGTTAAAATACTTAATACTATTCAAATTAATAAACTAGTACCCATCTTTCAATGAATTTTGTTTTCCCAAAATAAACAATTATCGCACATAAATTTCCGAATTTCAAAGGCTAGGACCTCTTCCCAATTTTCTGATGAAAAGCCATGTGGATCATCAGAACTAAAACTAAGAAATTGTTTAAAATGTTACTTACATTCCCACTTAGCCACTGGCTTTTTTATAAATAGTAACTTGGTAGAAAATTCCATTGCTAAAATTAGAATGATGGTTTTCCAAAAAAATTGTGTGCTATTTATACTTTTGAAGGTTTGCATTAATATTGGTTTTTTTAAGTTTTCAACAACATTTTAATGCATATTTCAATAAACACTTGATCTATAACCTAGATTATGCTCTGTTAGACTACATGCAAGTGTTTGGAATGAAAAAAAAGAGAAAAAATTAACAAGATATCAGGTCCATACCTCTTGTACTGCTTTACTAATTTTGTTGGTTTAGATTTAAAAAAAAACTTTGTAATTTGTTAATTTAAAATTAAAAAGAGTAATTGCAGATTTTCCTATGTTTAAAGTTTTTGTTAAAATTGATTAGTCAGTAATTTCTGGACCGATTTTGATCAGATGAAGAGCATCCTACACCTGTAATAAAACATTTTCACCGACATTTAACCTCCAATATCAATCGGCTGCCATGAGAAATAAGCAAAAACCTACCAGAAGTGAGTTATTTAGGTGTGTGCAGGACATTCTAAAGTCAAGTGTCTAACCACCCTGATAATCTTAATAATTCACAAATCCCATAATTTATTTCTAGGTAGTTGTAAAACTTATTCAGTACAGGTAACAAGTCATTCAATAGAGACATCTTACCATATAGAGTCCGATCAATATAGACAGCGGCTGTATCAACAAAGCTTTAAGTTATCAAATTTGGAGAGGAAACAATGAAATTTGGGAGAAAACTTTTTAATAAAATACTCGTCTCTGAAAACGTTCCTTTGGTTAAATTTTCGTCAGGGCTCTCACTAGAGGGAGACTCGGGAGAAGTGGTCTCCCAAAAGTGATCAGAATTCTCCCGTTTATGAGCTATTGGAGAAGTCATTTTATATAGACTATATAGGGAAAGAATGCAGTTGACTGCAAACTTCTCCATTAAAATTATGACAAAACTTCTCACTGGTTTGCATGTCTAGCGGGAGCCCTGTTTATTCTCTAAAAAGAGGTTTTAGAGAATGTAGGGAGCTACAATTGACTGATTGATGAGTTGGAGATCAAAATCAAATGGGCATTAGATGAGTGTATTGGAATAAATGCTTGCATTATGTGAAGATGCTAACAGAAAGCATGTAATTTAAATTAATGCAGATATTTTCTTATTATATTTTTGTTTGTGACCACCCACGAAGAAACTATAACAAGCTCCATGAACAAGAGCTGTCCGAGAAGACAGCGCACTCAACTATTAGAATCATTTGAAATAAATGCAATTTAAAGATTAACATTTTCCTCCATATATACACATTTTTACACGTGTGTGACTAGTGTAGATCCAGATCAGCAGGCACATCCGTGATCTGCACTGATTGCATTTTGGTCAGAAATAACCAATCCTAAAGCGAACAGTGCAGATCCTGATCAGACAGCATGGATGTGCCGTCTGATCTGGATCTTAACTGTTTGCCCCACACTAAAGCTGTGTCTATGGAGGAAAGGGTTAAAAGAACAACAAATATGGCAATAGGAAAAGTACTTTCAAAGTTATAGGCAACATTAAGTTTCATATGAAAGTTGGGGGACTACCGGATGAAGTCGCCGGACAATAGGATCCCTATGTGTCTACCTGCTATCGCAGGCAAATAAAACTATATTTGTTGTTTTGCTTTTATATCTGGACAGTCAGATGATAACAATTTATTTAAGGCTTATGTTAAACCCAGAGCACAGTACTTGTCACATTTATATACACATAGCACCTGCAAAGTGCTATACCAATAAACTGATGAGGTGTCATGGTCACACTAAGATCTGTGATTGTTTTATGACAGGTAGCCCCTAGTCTTAAACCAAGATTCCTGCTGTTAGGTAACTGTAGTAATGTTTTCTTTTGAGCCACAAGTTAAAAAAAATATGCAAATTTAATTTAAAAAAAAATAACAACAAAAAGATTTCAATAAGAGTTTGTTATTTAATTGTAATAGAAATTTGAGGGTAATATAAAATCATATTTATTTGAATTAGTATTTTATATGAATGTTTGTCTCTTTAATTTTGTTAGATATGTATGTTTATTCTTATATGATTCAGTGTAGACTCAGATCAGCATAAACATCTTCAAAGTATGATCAATCATTTTATAAAATCTAGAAACAACACTTAGATCAGTCTTCGCGAAAGGGATGAAAAACTGCCAGTTATCCGGTCTGGTGAAAAAAAATTTCTGCCAGACCGAAAAAGAATTTGCCAGACCGAAACAAAAACAATTATATTTTTCTTTAAACTACCTTATTTCACTATATTTATGCTACACATACATTGGAGCCAATTAAATAGCTCTATTTTCACTTTAACCCCCACACATGTTACAAAACAACAATACAGATTATTAAATCTATTTTTTATTCTTGAAAAAATGACAAAAATAAATATGGCAAGGTCTTTCTGTGTTAGATGATATAAATTTGCCTTGGCACTCCCACTTATGTCCACTGAAACTTGTCTAGCAGTCTGCATCTGTTGCTGGAACTTGGCATCTCCAACAGCCTTGTTGTGGTCTAAATAAATTTTAAAAAAAAACAGTTCTAAATACAGGGATCACGAATCAAGGCGATTCGGGCAAAGAAGGCGCCCAGACCGGTCTAACTTCGCTTTATTTGCAGAGAAAAGCAAAGTTCACTTCGCCCTCGATTTCCTGTTGAATTTGCCTGAGGGAACAATTAACATCTGCCAATAATCTCCCAAATTTTCACTCATTCATGATTGACAAACATTGTCATAAACAAATTCGACCTGATTACCTAATCAGTCTTCCCTTAAATGAGATTTTTATTGGCTGGTGTTTACAGAATAAACCAATAAAATCCAGGATAAAATCGCTCGATAGTCTTCAGCATTTTCTTTTTGTAAGTTACATAAGCGATAATGGTGTAAGTGACCCGGATGTTGAAACTAACAGCTTGTTAATTTGACAGTTAACTACGAGTTTAATGGCACTTTGAGAACCTGTAATAGGTGATAATTGGATTAAGATAATTGTCTATGATCAGAGCCGACTGGAAATTAAGAATGTGATGGACCTTTTGTGTGATTTGTTTATTGACTCCATTGAAGGAAGACACCCCCAGATGATTTCGGCTAGTAAAATAATTACAGAAAGGTGAGTATTGATTTTTACGAGAAAATATGACAAAATAATCACACAAAAGTACCATAATCACCCTAAGTATTGGGACACCCTAAATATTGGGACACCCTTATTTTTCACGAAAATAATTATTTTTTGTGTCCCTATATTTTGGGACACTTTTATTATCTGTATTTTTTGGTGTCCCTAAGTTTTGGGACACGTTCAGAAACGGTATTTTCGCGTTCCTAAATTTTGGGACAATGGATATGTGCTCGGTAATTATGCAGGTCGGCCTGTGTTCTTCCTACTTTCACCATGTTATTGCATAGTTTACCTTACTGTGCTGTGAATTTGAAACAAAAATTTAAAAGTTCAGAGATATCGACCATTAGGGATTCAAGAAGAAAAAATTACAATATATAAAGTACCAATATACCTTTTTATCTAACACTCCTCTATAAAATAAAATGGCCATCATTTTCATTTTTAATTAATTATATCCCCATATCCTTAGAATTTTACTCTTGTTTTTCGATCTGTTAATTGTCAATAACTAGCTTAACTGATTATAAAGTGCAAATAACAGTTAGGGCAAGTGTCAGTGTCAGTCCTGAGTATTGAAGATAATTTTATCAAAACAGTCTGTCAAATGACCATAAAATGTGTGAAAACTTCCCTCACCAAAACATGCAAAGGTATTAACGGAATGTCAATTACTGTACCACTTAACGAAATAATGCTCGACAAGTTTCAACACAAAAAATCAATCATTTTAACCTCCAAACTGTAGACAGAAAATAATTACAAAAATATTAAAATTATTTGATCTCGTATAATCATAATTATGTAACGGTTGATCCATATACTTTGACGTCCTACATTGTTTTAGACATAACTGGTGCATGCATGCAAATCGATCCAAAATATTGAGACACTTTTTGAACAAATATTTTTTGCGACCCTTAATATTGGGACACGAAAAATTTTAATTATTTTTAACTGTCCCTATACTTAGGGTGATTACGGTAGTTTTAATTATTAAAGCCTTTTAATTCCCCAAAACACCAAAATACTTTCAGGAAAAATGACAGACTGAATTTCCATTTGTGAATTATGATGCTAAAATAAAATCAATGAATTGTGATTTGTGTCTGACAGTCAGGCCTCCAATATATTTACAACTGGAATTTTTTTATATTGTAGAACACAAGATCTCTGTTGGTGATGCAAGTGCCAGCAACAGATGCAGACTGCTAGACAAGTTTCAGTGGGGAAAAAGTCCGATGTGCCAAGCTAATTTACATTTTCTGCCACAGGAATACCTTGCCATATTTATTATTGTCATTTTTTTATAGAATAAAATAGATTAAATAATCAGTATTGTTGTTTTATTATATGTATGGGTGTATAAGAGAAAATAAGAGCCATTTGGTAAAAAGCTGACCGATCGCCTTGGTCACTTCTCCCTGTTTCTGAAAACTTCTCCCTAAATTTCCAGGAGGGAGAAGTCACTTCTCCCTAAAATTTTCTCCTAGCTTAATCCCTGCAATATATTGGAGGCCTTACTTTTCAGACACAAATTACAGTATACTACATTGATTCTGTTATGGAACAATAATACACGAATGCCATTAAGTAAATCAATATAGATATAAGTAAATAATAACACTAAAACAATCAAACTTCTTTTTGTTTTGATGTCAGATGCATGTATATCGCGGTGTTGCTTATTAACACACCGTGTAATCTACGGTACATCAGGGAGTACGTTCCATGCTGGACAAATGTTTTAAAACAACTTTTTATATAATTTATTGAGATTTATTTTAATAAAAAGAAATAATGTACAAACAAACAAAAACTAATGTACAAACAAACAAAGGTCGCGGTCGTCAATTTCCAAAGATGTCGGTACCATTGAACTGATAGACGATCTGTTGGTCGGTCAAATTCGGCGATGTGAGTTAACCAGCTTGATAGGTCGATGAGCAGGTATTATGGTTAGCAGCTTTCATTAATTGTAGCTCATTTGCGGTTTGTCTCGTGAACGAAATTCTGTCAGTACTGTATCGGCTTGGTGTTTTTCGCATCTACTGTTCGTCACAAAGGGGGTTTCAAAAGCTTTTGTATAAAAAACTCATTTATTTTCATACGTTTGATGTTGTATCTGTTGATGAACATGTAATCGCCTCTGAAATCCCTGCATACAAAATGTAATAAACAACCTTCGCCGGTAATGACGTAAACGACACGAAAAAAGCGTGCGTTTCGTGAATTTGTCATCAAAGTTGATTTGATCATTTGGTCTTTTTTACCACCCACGAAGAATGAAACATCCACATTGTAAATGTACAAAAAAATAGGATCCACGGACTGAGCGCGATATATTGGATATCGCCATATAACGGTTCGCGATGTAACAGAGCTGCAGTGCAATTATAATGGAAATATTGTTTGCACCAAGATTGTTCGTACCTAAAACGCCGAAAAAAATGCCGGACGGCCGGACCGACGACTTCACAAAACTGCCGGACCGTAGCAAATTTTGCCGGACATGACCGGCGGTCCGGTGCCTTTCTTGAAGACTGTTAGATGAAGGCAATGTTTCAGCATGTTGCTAACCATCAATTATAAATAGTCACCCAATTCATTATTCAGTCTTTTGTCAACACTAACAGTTTTAAAATATATTTCATTTATTTTTTGGAAATGTGACTTTTAAAGAGGCTAGTCATAGAAATCATACAAGTCATGAAATACGGATTACATGTCAAATGTTACATTTCAAATCTGTAAGGCTATGTTGATATCTCATATTCAATATTTGGTAGTTATTTAATAAATTATTAATAAACAATTAGACAGCACTTATTAAAACTAAAATTATAAATGCTGAAATATAATTTAACAAATCAACAAGTAAAACGACAAAAATTGATAGGAATCTAGACTACTTAGATTCCTGCTGTATTTAAAATGCAAATGGCAGAATTTGTTCAACATTTAAAGAAGGAAAGGACTCAGTTGACCTAGTGTTATAAGTCTTCTTGGAGAATGTTGTTCTGTTTCATTTATTTAAATAAAAAAACTGAATGAAAAATTTAAATATGAAGAAATACAATGAAAGATGTGTCGAGTTATTCCGTTATTCATCAACCCATTCCTCCATAAATATGCCTTTTTACGCATGTGCATGTGCGACTAGTGTAGATCCAGATCAGCCGGCACATCTGTGCCATCTGATCAGGATCTGCACTGGTTGCATTTTGGTCAGAAATAAACTAATGAATCAAAAAGCAAACAGTTTAGATCCTGATCATACGGCATGTGCCAGATGATCTGGATCTAAACTTTTCACCCAAGCAATAGGTGTGTCTATGGAGGAAAGGGTTAATAGTTATCAAGTTTATTAGCCTAATAAAGATTTAATCACTCGTAAATATAAATCAATTGAAATCAACACCAATAAGGTCAATTATTATATTAAAAGTAACGAAAGTGTTGATTAACTCACTCCTTACAACTGCACTTATCACTAGTATCATTGCTACAAGGTATTGAGGAGATTAAAATACCTGTGACAATTATTATATATGCTGGAAACCCGTATTATCGTGCAGCTTAAAATTCAATTGAAAAAATATTTTGTGAATTCATATGTTACAGTGTTTATAACATACAAAAAAGAACTTCAAAAGTTTATCTTTTAATTTCCAATCCATTTAACATCAGTAAACCACTTACAATTGACCTACTTTCATTTTCAAAACATGACGTCTGCCCTCTGTTTATAATATCCAATTACCCATAATTCCGTGCATATAACATTTAACTACACTGCACATCAAAAGTAAGGCACTGCTCAAACAGAAATAACTAAAACATTACACAGAAGGTGTTTCGTGAAATATATGCCATAATAAATATAAAATGTCCCAATTTCAGTACAAATTGTTTAGTTTTGTTTACAAATGGGGCAGATATAATACGAATTCCTTCTTACACATGTTTCTGGTGTACAGAATTTCAAATGTACCCAACCTTGGCATGCAGAACATTGTACCCACTTGACAATAACAAGGTAATGATGACTTTTGTCAGGATGTAATATTTACTGTGCACGTTTTCAATACAATAGCTGATGAAACGTTGCTTGGTCATATGCAAATGAGTTTTTATTTATAGTAACAAGATGGCTGTCGTCTGGGTCATGTTACGTCATGATGGTGATGGTTTATATTTTTCTGAATTTCTGCATCCTAACTTTTTATCTGCAGGATACATTAGCATGTTGCTGTTGCATTTACTTCCCTTGGGTACATTTATAGTAACGGAAATATAAAAATAGAAACGGAAACGGAAGGTCAAACTTGGTTTGTTTTGAAAACGAGTGATAATTTCAGGTTTTGTAGTTTTTTTTGCGGGAAATAAGGAGCTTTAGCCTGTTTTTTACACATTTTTGGTGGACTGATCTGGAAGAAATAACCGCGCATGCTAACGGTTGCTTAGGGATTTAAGAGGATAAATCCGAGATGCACAATAATACGAGGATGCACGATAATACGAGAATTGGCCATATAGTTATTTGGTTTCTTGACAGGGAATGTGAGGATATATTGCAGGTCTGGGTGTCATATTACCCGAGCCGCAGGCGAGGGATAATATGACTCCCAGACCGACAATGTATCCTCACATACACTTTCAAGGAACCAAATAATTGTTTTATTATACTGCAAAGACTTGTTCAGACAAAAATAAATAGAAAACATCGATTTTTTTTATTTATTTCGCTTATTTAATACCGAACAGCTTAATTCCCCTCTGAGAACCTAAATAATTACATGTCTGACGTCATTAATTTACCTACATGACGTCACTTGTATAGAAATTTAATGGACTACCGATTTGATATTTATTTACAAAATATGAGAATAATCTGATCGTTTTCAACGTAAAAACGCAACAAAAATATTTTCTTAACAATTTTAGTAATCCCTAAGCATACCGCTTTATAATTTACAAAATCGACTTCAAATTATGAATTTTTATTGAAATTCAAAACAAAATGGCGGACAACAACAAAAGGTGGGAGGCCAGAGATGGAAATTTAGTCACGTGCTTTCATATCTACGGCCGATCCGTAAATACGAATATACATCTGATCAATGGCAAATTATCCAATCAAATTCAAGGAAATTTCTTTGCAGTATACAGTACAGCTCGGGTGTCTTTTACATTTTTCACTCATTGCCGTGTTTCACTGTCAGCGCGACATCCAATTTTTTCGGGTGATCACGGGTGATCGTCGATCTTGCCACCGCGATCATCTGATAAGAAAATCACGGTGATTTGCCGCGATTTATCAGCGTGAATCGCGGTGAAGATTTACCTGTGATTTAAAGACATTCTTCCAAATTTATTTATTTAAAAAGAAATATGTTGTTCGTATTTTCGTATCAGAGAAAAGATCTGAAACTTGATCAATGCATAAATATATTGTCCATTATTTGAAACACTGGAGTTTTCCACACCTTCCGTGTTGACATAAACACCTTTGTACTTGCCCCGTAAATTGCTGCCTATTATGCTTCTAAGTGGAATGTTGTCACGGTCATTGCAGAAAGTGAACAACAGTTATTAAATTGGTTAATTATTTTACGACAAATTATAAGAATTCATTGACAAGTAGAGTATTTACGCCTCAGATCGGAATTCAATGTCATTTAAAATAAGAGTATAATTGCGATTGAAACACACAGTAAACTGGACATAATAGATCATTATCAAGAAAAGTGAATAAAAATTGTGTCGTTCTTACCTTATCGTTTCCTTAGTTGTTATTTTGATGAAAGATAAATATATAATATTCTTTTTCTTAAGTACTCCGAACATGTTGAGAAAATAAATAACGGTGAAAATATAACAGCCAAGTACATTAGCTACATGTATAAAATCCATCTTGTCAGTATTTTTCCCCAATCCCTTCCTAAAACATCTTTATTTATGAGCAATCAACACCTGTTTGAACACCTGTGTGATCAGCATTGTATATCTCATCATCACTTCTGTTTATTCACTTCAAAAAGAACGCAGACGAGTAATACTGATTTTCCGAGATCAAAGGTGCCGTGTTGGGTAAAAAAAATTATTGATCAAACATCGGCGTTTTTTATTCTTAACAGATTGACTCATTTGTCAACTCTCAACAAAAAAGTTAAAATTGCTCGAAACAAATTAGAATTGTACATTGTATAATCAAAACATGCCTTGTAAAATCAAAACATGCTGGAAATTAATAGCATATGCCTGTCACAAATGTTATTTAAATAAACAATGTTTGTGTTCACGACTTACTCATTACATTCAAAATGTTCATTCAATAGTTGATTTATCGTTGAGTAGTGTGTCATTTTTGTTTGGGAATCAACTAAGCTGTTGATAATTGGTGTTTTATATGGATTAATTAACTCCAAGCTTCTTACGTTGACAGGTAAGCACTTTCAAAATAGTTATTGATTAATTCATGTCACTTTGCAAAAATCGGGCGTCGGTGATAAAATCAAGCTCTGTTATATTAAAAAGTTATTACATTTATTAAGAAACTCGATATTTTCACAGAAGATACGCAAACAAAGAAAATTGTTTTTTTGTTTAATGCTGACGAATCGGAACGTCGGATTACGCGACTAAAATTTTTTCATTATTTTGATACAATGTTACGTTCAAATTGGTTAAAGAAAGAACATTTTACATTAAAAAAATACATTTTAATACACTCCCTTTTCGAAAGATTTTTCACCGCGATACCCCGCGATCGACCCTGAAGCTAAACTGCTGATGATGAACACGAGAAGAGCGAGAATGACTGCAGAATTATCGCTGCGAATCACGGCAAATCACCCGAAAATCGCCGCGTCGGAAGGACATATTCGCGGTGAATTTCCACCCGGACTGATTTATTAACGCGGTGGACGGGTGAAAAATGTAAGACACCCGAGCTGTACTGTAATAATACCAAATACTTGAGGAGAACCGTCTGTATAAAATCATTTTGGGGGAGAACTGTCAAGGGAGGAAACGGATTGAGAGAGAACAGTCAGGATGAGGAAACGATTTGGGGGAGAATTGTCGGGCATTCACCTGCAGGTCTCTACAGTAGGTATATCGATCGATGACGCCATATTGGATTTACCTTCTGATTCAATGTAAATAGTGTGGTTATATAGTGAATAAATTTCTTTTTAAAACTGTAATAAAAACTTGAAAAAACAATTTATATCAAACAAATAAGTCTTTTTTTACCAGTCTGTTGATTTTTGGAGCGGTAGCTAAAAAATAAAGCAAAAAATCGACGCTTGATTTCTGCGCTTGTTTATATCTGACGCAACATGGGCGCTGCCATTTTGGTTGATCACGTGAGAGGTGGCGCAGGAAAAATATTCCTGATTGGTCTTTATTTTTATTTCTGCGAGTTCAAAAGGTCATATGTATGCATGGGAGGTAATTCTCTTTCCGATGATCACGTTTTTTGCGCTTGGAAACATTGTAAAATTTGCGAAATTTTACGTCGAATTTCTGCTATTTTTGAGAAGGTAAAACAAATTATTGCGACAGCAGAACATCCCAGAACATATTTAATCGCTTTTTATAACATCTCCTTAACACAATCATACATTAACATGTGAGAAATACTTTACCTCATTTTCCCTCCAACCGGATCAATTACTTGACCCCTCGCAGTCCGCCATGTTCCTTGTTTTGTCATGAGTTTTCGCGACCATAAACAAATCAAGTAGGATAGTTTTTTTTTGTAATTTCAGCCGATTATTTGATCCATGAGTAAGACCCCACCTGCCAGTCCTGTGTTTAAGGCCAGGAAGAGGAAGTTGACATGTCTTCAGGTACAAATTTGTGTTAATGAATAATGTTATAAAACAAAATGTGGTGGATGGGGGGAGGGTGCAGGTTGTGCATGGTACCTGTACACATTTAATTTAAACTATAATATATGAAATATATATCGTTAACTAAGCTAAAATGTTTATTAATAAGAAATGTGCACACTAGACACTGGTATTATTGTATTGATATAAATTATAATGTGTACTGGTACTGGTTCAATCTAGCCATGTTTTGTAATAATTAAATTAAGTTTTGTATTTGTTGTGTATTATATTATTATACTAATACTGTAACTGACTAACACTGAACACTTCTTCTTTAGCGGACCATGGTAATACTAAACAAGCAACACAACACATTCATGCACTGCCAGCAACCCCCAAACTACACACACTAACACTCCACTAGAACAATGCCAATCAAAATTTGTTTAGTAAATGACATACCAGTATTAAGTTTATGAATTTTGGTGGTCCGCTAAAGTAGAATCAAGCTGACTAAAACACATACAGTAAACTTCACAAAAGAATCCTTGGCCTGAAATGTCAAAGTTTGTAAGTAAAATCTGAGTTTCATCTGAATAAGCACTGCTTATACATGTATATGTATAACAGACCATGGAAATAATATTTAAATATTTTAAACATTTCAAATTGCTCCACTGAATCTGTTATATAAACTGAAGTTTGCTGTATGTAGTTTATTGTTGTGGCTGCAAATCCTGCTTGCTATATAACCCTACACCTCTGTACCCTCGTAGTGCTATATTTTAGATGCAAGACACTTCTAACGTCTTCCAAGAGCCTGACGAAACCTATTCGCAGAAAGATTTATTTGCATCCTCTCCGTTCGAGCCTGAAAACGCGAGCACTCCTATATCTCAAAAAGATATCTTTGGCTCATCGCCTTCTCAGCTTGAGCTTGAAATCTCTAAAAATACTGATAACGATAGCAGTGTTTCAGATTATGACCCTATGTGGGAAAGTTACTGTTACAGGCCTGGTAATAAGGGGGATTATGTTGCCTGTTCTGGACAATCCCATAACTCAACACCGAATGAAACACAGAGTATTTGTCAGTCAGTAATGCTGTACAAGGTTTGTGAACCCCTGTAGTCATTGTTATCCCTAGTTTTGCATTGGTAGAGGTATGAATTACATATATAAGGCATACTGTGGTGCAGAAATCTTGTATACTACTTACGCGGCCAGTACATTAGTCACTTACAGTCACACACTAAGTTGGCCAGAAAGTTGACCAGAAAATGCCAATTTTTTTCAAACTTCATCTGGTCACAACTTCTAAACGGATTGGTGGATTTCTTTCAAATAAAAAGCACTATAATGCATTTAAAGAGACCTTTAAAATGATATATAACAACCCATAATTACTACAACTTTTTGAAAATGTCCGATATCACTATCTACAGTACCGTCAAAACGAAACTCATTTGTCGCAAAAACAAAGAAAATCTAGAAACAAAATTTACCAAAGATATATTTTGTTTCTGTGAACGGTAGTCCCATATCTCATCATCTTCGTCACTGCTTATTACTTCTACCCTCGGCATTATTTCTACGATACTTCCATGAAAATTACTTTTCTACTCGGACTACTGTTACTGTTCCCTCTCAGGAAGTCGGAAACCGCAACCGTATTGTACCGAACTTACCGCAGGTCACAAGGTAGACTACTACACTGCCTTTCATTACTTAAACTGACTGCCCAACCTTTCCACAACTACTGGAAATACACAAGTTTGTTATAAATATACGTAACAGAGCTTAATTGAAAAGGATATATCTCTGAAGATAAACCCCTACAAAATCAGACATTCGATAAAATAGTTCTTGTCCACAACAACCTACAGTAGGCTTAAGACTGTTATACCTAAACATTCTCTAAAAGTCTATTTTCATTCAAGTTCATGTAGTTCATGTAGTTTCGAAGCCGGAGCACCAGATAATGCTAAGCATTTTGCTTCTTAGGCCCATTTTAATTTTGTTTTCCCTAATTGGTACTGAGTTTTGGTTTAGTTTATGGAATACATACAAAATTTATATTCCAATGTGTCATTATGGAATACATACAAAATTTATATTCCAATGTGTCATAAAATTGGTATTTACATTCTGTCACATTGATAATATTATCTTATTTAAATACAAGACTCATTAAAATTAATGAAACAATAAAAACAATGCACGATGAGAACACAGTGTTTATATATCATATGATTCATGTAATTAATAATAGGGGTTGTAGCATTGGGCTATGAATTTTGATTGATCTTTCCAGTTTTTATTGAGCCTAGATTTAAAGCAGTTGAGAGTCTGCACTTCTATTGTATCAGTGGGTAAAGAATTCCATGTATCCACCACCCTATGACTGAAAGTATTTTTTCTAATGTTTAATCTAGCTCTAGGCTTATATAGCTTTTGAGTATTCCCCCTTGTATTACTGTTATCTCTAAGGGAAAGAATATTTATGGAAATCCTGTCTAGCCCATGCCCAAGCTTGTATACTTCAATGACATCCGCCCTGGCCCTCCTGTACTCCAATGTTGGCAAACCAAGACTTATTAATCTTTCTTTGTATTCTAGCCCTTGCAGTTCTTCTAATATTCTAGTAGCCCTTCTCTGCACATTTTCTATAGCAATAACATCTTTTTTTGTATCTTGGGGTCCAGATTACGGAGGCATATTCTAAATGCGGTCTTACAAGGGACTTATGAAGTTGTAAAAACATTTCCTTATTCATATACGTAAAATTTTTATAATCAGCCCCAAGTTCCTGTTAGCTATATTTACTTTAGTGTTATTGTGTTTGCTAAAAGTTAATTTGTTATCGAATATTACCTCCAAGCCTTTTTCTTCAGTTATTTGTTCGATTTTATGGATTTTCTTTTCAGAGTCTTTTAAGTAATATTCACTAATAGGCTTGTTTCATAGATGCATTGTTTTACATTTCTTTGTAGTGAACGTCATTTGCCATTTATTAGCCCAATCACAGGCATCAAAGATGTTATCTTGTAATTTTATTTCATCTTCATGTCCTCTAATAACAGAGTATAGTTTTGTGTCATCTGCAAAGAGCTTGGAGATACAAGTTAGGGCATCGGGTAAATCAATAATGTAAATCAAAAACAAGACTGGTCCTAATACACTACCCTGGGGGACTCCACTGGTAACATTTTGCCAGGAGGAAGTGGCTCCATTAAGTTTAACTCTTTGTAACCTATTTTTCAAAAAGTCTTCAATCCAGTTGTACAATTTTCCCCTTATACCAACACCCCAAATCTTCTTTAATAGCCATTGAGTACCCGCCCTTTGGCTTTGCAATGCTATTAAATTCTTATGTTTTATATGTTTGTGTGCTTTTGCATGCAACATTGTTGAGCCAATAAGTGGGTTGGAGTTGTTTCACCAAGACAACTTGTATTTGTTTTGTGATATGAGAACCTGTTGGGGCAAGTGTGAGGTTGGTGCACCCTAGAACCTGGTTTAAACCCCCAGTGGCAATTTGATTTGCCACTGACCGTTCCAAGGCGGTAACCCCTCGGGTTCTCATTTTTTGTTAATTGTTAGTGGTGTCTCTTTTGAAACTGATCATTTTATTAACCATGCTCTCTCCCTCTCTTCTTCTTGACTGTGTGGGGAGGCTGTTTTTTCTGAGTGTGGCGATTCCTGATATGCATATTTCACCTTTTTATGTGGTACCTTGTCGAAGGCAGCTTTAAAGTCCAAATAAATAATATCTACGTCATTTTGGTCATCTATCGCAGCTGTCCATTCTTCAATACATGCCAATAGTTGTGTTACGCAAGATCTCGATTTCCTAAATCCATGTTGAAATTTAGAGATAATGTCTTTGCTTTCTAAATGATTTACTATGGCATTTCTAATAATCTTTTCCATTATCCTACAACATATAGAAAAAGGTGAAATATGCATATCAGGAATCGCCACATACAGAAAAAACAGCCTTATGGGTCGATAGTTTTCTACATTATTCCTATTGCCACTTTTGTGTATTGCAGTAACATTTGCTCTTTTCCAATCTATTGGTAATTTGCCTTCATCAAGTGATTTTCTAAATATATTAGTTAAGATTCCACTTAGTTCTTCTTTACATTCTACAATGATTTTTGGGTGTATATCATCTGGCCCTTGCGATTTTGATGGGTTGATTTCCTGGATTGCTTTTTGTGTGACTAAATAATTGATTTCGGTGTCTTCAATACATATGTCTATTGTTCTTTCCGTATTTGGAATAGGATCCTTTTCCAAGGTGAACACTGTTGTAAAATGGTTGTTAAATTCTTCAGCAATGTCTATATCATTGATAATTTTAACACCATTTTTTAGTATTCCATGGATTCCCGATGTTGTTTTTGAATTTGACCTTATATTTTTCCAAAATTTTTTTGAATCACTTTTAACATTATCTGCAATGTTATTTTCATATTTATATTTAGATCTTTTTAAGTGAAATCCTACTCTATTTCTTGCTATTTTATAATTGTTATAATTAATCAGGTTCTTGTTATATTTATATTTCAGCCACTTCCTTCCTTTTTCTTTTATGGCATTGGCCGTTTCACAGTCAATATAAGGATTCCGACGTCCCATGGTAATTGTCTTTTTTGGTACGTGTTTTTCGGTACAATTGGAAATTTTATTTGATAACAATTCCCAGGACCCCTGGATCCCAATACCGTCTATAATAGTCCAATCCGTCCTTGTGATTTCATCTCTAATTGCATTGTAATTTGCATTATTGTAATCAAATTTTTGTGCATTATTGTTTTTCACTTCTTTGAAACAAATAAAATCAAAATTCAGTGTCAAATGGTCACTTTTACCTTAACCAGAGCTATATACAACTTCCGGAATCATTTCTTCTTCATTTGTAAAGATCAGATCAAGGATTGAAGGTTCATTTCCTAGTCTGTATCTGGTTGGTTCTTTCACATGTTGAAACAAAAACAAATCTTTGACCAATTCTACAAATTCTAGCTCTTGAATGTTATCACTCGTAAGTAGATCCCAGTCAATATATTTGAAATTAAAATCACCAAGTATTAAAAGATGGGAATAATTCAACACACACATATTTCTCAACATCTCATAGATTTTTTCTAAATTTATTCTGTCGCTATTTGGACTTTTATATACACATCCTATTAAAACTTTATTGTGTCCTGACAGGTGTATTTCAATCCAAACAGATTCAATGAAGTTATTGATGTTATCTATCATATTTGCTTTGAGTTCTTGTTCGGCATAAATCACGACTCCTCTTTTACCATTACTTGATTACTTAAGGTTCTACTGTTTATTAATTGTTTGTGGCGTCCTATTTGAATTGACATACATATATAAAACATGCGCTCTCTCTATCTTCCTCTCTTCTTTTTCGCTGCGTGGGGAGGCTGTGTTTTTTGAGTGTGGCGATTCCTGATATGCATATGTTGCTTTTTTTGCAAAAAAGCATCATAACCTTTTATTATGTATAATTCTTCTTGAGTATGATCGATAGTGGTAGTTTTCGGATATACCTCAGTAATTGCTAGGATGTCACAATTTTTTTTCTGCCAAAATTATATTTGTTTCTAACTGTTTTTCTTTTGTAAAACAGTCTGCTTTGGTATATAATACATTTAGTTTATGCTTAATTTTTTTAACAGTAGAATTTACAGATGAGAAGTTGTTAGTATTGATATTCCCAGTATTTGTTAAAAAAAAGCAATATATGCATATCGGGAATCGCCACACTCACAAAACACAGCCTCCCTACGCAGCGAAAAAGAAGGGAGGAAGAGATAGAGCGCATGTTTTATATAAGTATGTCAATTCAAATAGGACGCCACAAACAATTAACGAAGAAGAGAACCTTTGGGGATACCGCCTTGGAACGGTCAGTGGCAAAACAAATTGCCACTGGGGGTTTAAACCAGGTTCTAGGGTGCACCAACCTCACACTTACCCCAACAGGTTCTCGTATCACAAAACAAGTACAAGTTGTCTTGGTGAAATAACTCCAACCCACCCATCGGCTCAACAATGATGCATGCAAAAGCACACAAACATATAAAACATAAGAAGCTAATAGCATTGCAAAGCCAAAGGGTGGGTACTCAATGATCTTACCGAGACCAGAGCACCTGGAGCAAAATCAGCAAGAACACGATGACAGGGATAAAAGAAACAAATCGAGCTTCTAGGTTCTTTTAAGAAAAGATTTACCCATAAACCTTCATAAACTCTTAAACCCCTGCCACCGTCGTGCAACCAAAGAGGTAAGCATAATGATCAACTGTAGATGGGTTAATCACCAGGCCTGCAGAGCGCTGTAGAATATCATGTTGGTAACCTTTCTTTTTAAATTTACAGATGGTTTTTACGAATAACTGGGAGAAATTAATATTGCCTTTGATCTTCTTAAAACATTTCTTGCATTATTTACAGTTAAAACATTAGTTAATTTGGCTGCAAATTTTTCACGGTACTGCGGTCAGTCACACGTGTTTCCACTGAAGCCAATGAATTGATAAAACGGTCCGTTTGGGAGCCCACTGGAACAGTTATATCTGCATTTTCAACTAAAGACCCACCAATCACAGACATATCTAAATTTTCTTGATTTCTATTTATTATGGTTTCATCATTGAAGACGTCATGTGTATGTTGACTGAATTGACTAAAAAATTTTGGAGATGTATCTTATGTACTATTTGGATCAGATGGCGGTGCTAATAGTATGTTATTTTCAACCTTGCTGTCGCTTTTTTCACTTTTTCTCTCTTCTTTTTTTTTCGCTCGTTTCTTTGTTCTGGCGTTAAGAGGTCGCAAACATTGCAAATGGCGAAAACAGGCTAAAATTTCAAAAAATGAATTTTGGGGGAAATACTTATTGCCACCTAGATTTTAGTAAATAAATGTATTTAGCTATGGATGTAGTAAATGTTTGCAAGCTCAATTTAGTCTAATTCATGTACTAATAACCAAGCACATACTAAAACAAAAGAAAAACCATTTGCATGAGAACGCTGCTGGAAATCACAAACAAACCATGGTGATAAAAAATGTAAATCTTTATTGAAAAAAGGTGAAATATGCATATCAGGAATCGCCACATTCAGGAAAAAACAGCCTCCCCACACAGTCAAGAAGAAGAGAGGGAGAGAGCATGGTTAATAAAATGATCAGTTTCAAAAGAGACACCACTAACAATTAACAAAAATGAGAACCCGAGGGTTTACCGCCTTGGAACGGTCAGTGGCAAATCAAATTATTTTATTGAAGGTCTGGACAATATCATTTATTTCTGAAACTTGTTTATGTAAGTTACTGTCGTTAGTTATTTCCCACCCTTCTGCTTCCTTGATTTTATTCCATTCTTTGGTGAAAAGTGCTTCAAGAATACCTATGTCTATACTTTTCTCTGTTAAATGAATGTTTTTGAGAACCTCTAAGTATGGGGTTACAGTAGGAATAAGGTCTTCAGTCAACCTGTGGCGCTGATAAATACAATCACCTCTTTTTCTTGTTAATTCGCAGGTTAGATGCCAAAAGACAACTAATGTTTGTTTGGAATCCCTTATCTGATCAATATTTTTAACTAGAAACTCAGTTCCTTCCTTTGTGTTCCTCCCCGATCTGGTCCACCAAATAATTTCTGTATCCCCCAATTTTAATTTATCAATTTCAGTTCTCAAGTAATTGCCCTTGCTATCAGTTAAGAAAACTATCCTGCTGTATTTAAATTCCCTACTCTTGGACTCCTCCTTGGTTATAAATTCCTCTATTTATTTTATCTGTATGCAGTCCATGGAATACAGGAGGTCAGAGTTGAGCCAAGGACGGTTCCCCTTAAGCTAGGGTACTGCGGTCAGTCACACCTACAATAAAGTCTCCGTAGTACTGCCGAGCATGAGCTCACAAGATGTAATAAATCTATATAGTATTGTATCACTGGTAAGGAATTAAACAATGAATAAGGTTTAAATTATGATATAGGACCTATTACTTACAATACTGTGACTCTCAACTGCCAAAGTCAAGGCCAACAAGTCAATAAGTCAAAATACTTGAGTCTGTAAATTTATATTTGTATTTTATATGTTGTATTGGACGGGTCTCTTGTACAAATAATTATAACAGATAACAAATATCAATTACAACAGGGTACTGCAGTCAATCACACCTGTTATCATATTCATTAATTTTTGACAATTGGCCGCATTGTAAAACCACTACAAGAACACTAGAAGGACACCACTAATTGACTGATAAAAAAGCAAGATATAATTTAATAACTGTATTCCCTTCACAGGGTACTGCTGTCAGTCACACCTGTTATTTCTCTAATATTTTAAATAATGATACTTAATTCATATCTACTTGTCAAAGACAAAAACTCAACACTCATCCTTATGACAACAATAAGTTTGTGACCTTTGTCTAATGACAACTGTATAAAACATGAGATATTTGTAAAATTCTCGACAAAGTTGTATGCAAAAGCACATGTACAACCATACAAAACATAAAATGTTAATAGCATTGTCAGCCAAAATGGTGGTACTTAATGATCTTACCGAGATCAGAGCCTCTGGAGACAAATCAGCAATAACACGATGACGGGGATAAAAGACACAGATCGAGCTCGAGCTTCTTGGTTATTTTACCAGATTTCCCTATAAACCTATATTTAGTACCCAATGGGATTACTATAAAGATAGATTTATCGCTAGTCTCAATAATTCGACTGCAAGCACAGACCCATTATCATACTGACTTTTTACAGATGTCTGTCCTTCACGTCTCAAGCAGTTACGATCAAAACTGTGGTGGAAATCTTACTGCTTTAAATTCTCTTTTTTTCACTGCCATTTGAAAATTTCAGCACTGCTTTGTTCATTTGTTGTTATAAAACATAAATAGTATCTAAAGTATCAATAAAATAAAAAAATATTCCACAAATAACACTTTTAAACTTACTATTGTTTATGCCGTTTACATGTTGATTTTAATGTGATAACATTTGATCTTGTTGATCATAAAATATTGATGTACAAGTTAAGTTTATACCAGTTTTCTAACATTACTATCAGGCTCTTCCAATCATATCTGTCGAACCGTTTTCAGTCAGTGAAATATGGTAGCGATATGTCAGACATGCTTCCAGTCCGGACTGGTGTTCCTCAAGGATCTATATTGGGTCCTCTATTATTCTTATTGTATGTAAATGATCTACCTTTGTCAACTTCTTCTACTACTGATATGTATGCTGATGACACGACTATTCATAATTCTGATAGACAGATTTCTAGCATACAAGCAAATTTACAGCAGGACATAATTAAGGTCCAACGTTGGTGCACTCAAAATAACATGGTTATTAATCCCATAAAAACAATATGTATGATACTAGGGTCCAAACAAAAGCTTAATAGCAATGTCAAATTAGAACTGTCACTTGGCGACACACTTATTCAAAATGTTACCGTTCAAAAGCTTCTTGGTGTATATGTTGATAGTTCATTAACATGGAATACACAAATAGATAAGACTTGTTCTAAAATTGTTTCAAAATTATCATTACTAAAGCGATTTTCTTTTTATCTGACTCCTGAAATGAAACAATTATATTATAATGCCTACATTGTTCCCATTTTTGATTACGGATGTATAACTTGGTGCAAAACAAGTCAAATCAAATTTAACAAGATTAATGCGATTGCAAAAGCGAGCAGCTAGGATAATATTAAATAAGCCTACGCGCACACCAACATTTGAGCTCTTTAGAGAATTAAAATGGCTATCATTTCAAAGCAGATGTAAATACCATGTTTGTCTATTGGTTTACAAAACATTTAACAATCTTGCACCCAAAAAACCTTAACAATATTTTATCTTTTTCTACTAATTCCAGTCACAATCTTCATCCATACAACGGTATAATATTATAAATAACAGACCGAACACAAATTCTCTAAAACGAACCTTTAGTTACTTTGCTATGGAAATTTGGAATTCTGTTCCATAACATATAAAACACATTCGTAATATCATGGCTTTTAAGACACAACTAAAAACATATCTTTTATTACAAGATTGTGATTTAATATAATCATCGATGTATTTTCTACTTACTGTTTTTAACCCATCTTTTGATATGTTTACAGGTGTCTGTCAACTAACTTGATTTTGTTTTAAATGACTAAAATGTACATATTTAACATTTCATGAATGAATGTATGTTGTTGTTGTTTTTATTTTTGTATTTGTTTTATTTCTTTGATGTTATAGAAGGCCTTATTAAATTAGACATTATATTTTGTAAATTTAATGTACTAAATAAGTAACCTTCTTTAAATAAAGATATTATTATTATTATTATTATTATTATTATTATTATTATTATTATTATTATTATAATCAATGAGAGCGTCCCTTTTATAAATCGATAATCTACAGTCAGGTAGACTTTTAGCGGTGTAACATAAAAAACTGTTGACATGTGTGGAGGTTTATACGTTTTTTTTTATAATGAACGAACAGGTTTCTTAAAAAGTACCACATATATTGATTCTAGTTGGAATTAGCTTTTCAGATATGTATTTTTTTAAATATATATATATAAGGTTTAAAAACTATCGGAAACCATCAAAAGTTGCGACAGAGATTCTTATCGCTGTCATATAGACATAGAAGGAATATTTTCCACATTGATTTGAATAGTAACTGGGTTGTGCGCGAAGGACGACCATCGTATAGAAAAGCCCTTGTTGCGCACAAATAGTTGGGCTAATTTATCTCCATCTCCATCGTTCTGGCAGGGGTTTAAGAGTTTGTAAGGGTTTATAGGGATATCTTTTCTTAACAGAACATAGAAGCTCGATTTGTTTCTTTTATCCCCGTCATCGTGTTCTTGCTGATTTTACTCCATGATGAGTGGGTTGGAGTTGTTTCGTCAAGACAACTTGTACTTGTGTGTTGATATGAGAACCTGATGGGGCAAGTGTGAGACTGGTGCCCCCTTGAACCTGGTTTAAGCCCCCAGTGGCAATTTGATTTGCCACTGACGGTTCCAAGGCAATAACCCATCGGGTTCTCATTTTTGTTAATTGTTCGTGGTGTTTTTTTAAAACTGATCATTTTGTTAACCATACTCTCTCCCTCTATTCTTTTTGACTGTGTTGGGAGGCTGTTTTACTGAATGTGACAATTCCTGATATTCATATTTCACCTTTTTGCACAACTACTAAATTATCCTTACTCTTAACATCAGGTCTCACAGCCACAAAATAACGTGAAATATGGTATTGCAAAAAGGGTTTTGAAACTACTGGCATAAGTATGTCAATTCAAGTAAGACGCCACAAACGATTAACGAAAACGAGAACCATTGGAGCGGTCAGTGGCAAACATATTACCACTGGGGGTTTAAACCAAGTTCTAGGGTGCACCAACCTCACACTTGCCCCCAACAGGTTCTCATTTCAACAAACCAGTACAAGTTGTCTTTGTGAAATAACTCCAACTCGCCCATCAGCTTAACAATGTTGCATTCAAAAACACACAAACAACAAAAAAAAACAACATAGGACGCTTTTAGCATTGCAAAGCCAAAGAGGCCAATACTCAATTATGTTAACGGGACCAGAGTCCCTGGAGTCGAATTAGCAAGAACACGATGACAGGGATAAAAGGAACAAATCGAGTCTCTAGGCTCTTAAAAGAAAAGATTTTCCCATAAACCTTGTTTTAAAAGTTTTTCTGTTATGCAAAGATTACGTTCATTGAAATCATTATAATCATTGCAAGCTCTAGAAAAGCGAACAAGCTGTGAGATATAAACCCCGTAAGATGTTGCACGGGGAACATCGCCGTAAAAAACCCGGAAAATTTACTATATTAAAATTAAAATCGTCTCTTTTATCATATATTTTAGTAGCGACGTATCAATTTTGCTTGCTTATCTGAAGTGTTTGCTTTATTAAGTTGTAGTTCATGAGGGTAAATTTTATTAACCAGAGAAGAAAAAATGGTTATTATCTACATTCAACAAATCAACAATATACCTCAAGGTGTTGTTAAAGGCCTATTACTTATTTATTTATAAATAGTGGTACCAAATCTCACATAAATATTATCCAATAAAAATGTGAGCGCCTCGATAAGGTCTTGACAGGTCCATAAAGTATAATTATCATAAGAACCATCAGTAAAAAAAAAGTCTTCTTTAAAAGCGATAATGTTTTTTTAGCAAACGTTTTTTTCCATTAGACTTGTTAGCTTGTCTTATTAAATTATTAAAAGAGAAGTATATAAAGAAGTGAAATCATAAGAAGAGAAACAGAAAGCCTGAATAATATTAAGCTTCTTTACCACGTCATTTGAATTTTATAGACCAAAATAATTTTTTGCCAGTGGTTTCAAACCCTTTTCGCAATACCTAATTACATGATCTTTTATAGCTGTAAGACAAGATGTTAAGAGCATGGATAATTAAGTAGTTGTGCAAGAGCTAGAGTTTGCAATAAATTTTGCTTTGTATGGTGTTTTGTGCATTTTAGCCAACCAATACATAGTAGGTACTTTGTCTTGTTTCGGATAAACACCGGTTCTTAATTATTTGAGGTTTGTGAACTCTAGAACCTGGTTAAAACCCCCAGTGGCAATTTGTTTTGCCACTGACCGTTCCAATGCGATAACCCCACGAGTTCCCATTTTGAATTATTTGTTGTGTCTGTTTTGAGCTTGGTCATATTATAAGCCATGCTCTCTCTGCATCTTCAAGGGTTCTCTATTCCGTTAATTGTTTGTGGCGTCTTACATACTTATAACAAACATGCTCTCTCTTTCTCTCTTCTTTTCGCTGCGTAGGGAGACTGTGTATTGTGAGTGTGGCGATTCCTGATATGCAGGATAACTCCTCATATGCATTTTTCGGCTTTTCATCTGTTGAATTCGTAGATAACGACTGGGTAAGAGTGAAACTCTAAAGTCGGTATTTTCAATTCAGTTCAGAATGGTACCGGCTTTTAAATTATGGAGTGGTTCCCTAATTGTGAGTGATGATGGAACCAAATAGTCTGCAGAAAACGGAACCATACTAGGAGAGTGTTGTTTTGATCGGTGATGTGTCAAATGTGACAATTTTGCAAGATTTCTTCCGAAGTTCTGTTATATTCCAGGTCGTGTTTTGTTTTGGTTTTAACGAATTTACTGAGTTTGAGATTTTTAGCATGGTTATTATGCAATGATAATGGTTCCTTGGTTGCAATTCATTGCCAACAATGCGAAAGTTATCGATTTCCCAAACTGGCCAAAGTCTATGTACACACTTGGGTTTATAATTTGCTATATGCTGTTTTTGAAAGTTAATCTAGCATGTAAATTATTTCTGTGCAGATTTGCATTGGAAGTGTAGTGCTGACCAGAAATTCAAACCTATGACCTCAGGCTTACCCTGCTGACGCTCTACTATGGCTGCTGTTACAAAATCTTCATTCATCCCTTCTTATATTATCAATTTATGCCGCTTTTCCGTGGATTCTAGCCTCTAACAACTTGAGTGGCACATGCGCTGTAACATGCATGGATCAAGACACCAACATTTACTATTATTGTGCAAAATTATGTGATTAACAAACCAAAACACTTAACAATTTACTACCAAACTTCTTTCAACAAAATATTTAACTATGCAACATGGCTGTGACTTGTCTTGGTCTTTGAGGCACTTTCCCATCGGTTCGTGCCCTATGATTGGCTTCCATAAAATGGTAGCAAATACCAGCAACTCATGATAACAACCCTTCCAAACAGAAGTTTCTTAATTATTTTAAATACAGGTATAAAACGTCTGACTGTTGATTTGAGAATTAAAATCATGTTTGAAAAATTAACATTTTAACCTTTTAATGATTTGATCCGAACCTAGGCAGACGCTTTCGGAAATTTTTCAAGTATGATCCAGATCAGCAGGCACATCTGTGCTGTCTGATCAGGAATTGCATTGTTCGCTTTTTGTTCAAAAACAGGCTTATAAATCAAAAAGCGAACAGTGCAGATTCTGATCAGAACAGTTTATATATGGAGGAAAGGGTTAAAGGAAAAAAGACAATGCTATTCAATGTTGAGCAAATGCTTGACAAACAAACTTGAGAAATCATTTTTATTACCTGATACATGTACCTTATATAAATGTAATTTGGTATTTCTTACTGTTTTCTGAAATTCTTAAAACGTCCACGTTCGCGAACTGTTGACCGGTCAATAGTTTCGACTGTTTCCCTCGCGTGCTCTGACGTCATAGAGGATTCCCCCTCGAGCGCGCGGTTTGTTGAGCGAACTGTTGACCGGTCAATAGTTTCGACTATTTCCCTCGCGCGCTCTAAAGTCATAGTCGATTTCCCCAGGCCTCAGGCAACAGTTCAAAACGCTATCCCCTCCACCTCGGGCCAACAGATTAACTGTTCCCAAATCACATATGAAATAACTGTGTACTATTTAATGGTAAGAAATAATAAATGGCCACCTGTGATATATTGTGGTATTTAGATACATATGAAAACATTACAAGGGGACAAGCCTCTATTCATGTGAATGATGCTAAGTGATACAAGATAAATGACAAGCAGCTAGTGACTGTTTCAAACTACATGGCTTCCCCAATATCAAAAATGCTTGGACTTTTATTTACGTCCTGCAGTCTATGAGGTCACAAATTACATGTAGAAATGTGTCAGGTATGCAAGGCATCAGTGAAATCACCCAAGAGTGGATCTAGAGGGGGTTTACTGGGGTTGTTTGAACCCCTTTATGGGCAGTAATATTTAATTTTATGTGGATTTTGGCCAGAAAGTAGGAAAGTATCATAAGTAGGAAAGTATCATATAAACAACCATGACACTGTTCCAAACAAACCCCCTGTTTGGAAAATTTGCAAACTTTCTGATATGATCTATGAGTAAACTAACTTAAATTTGCCAGTCATGTTGTAAAATGTTTTATGACTTGTAGGGTTGAGGCAGCTGAAGAGAAAACCTGGAATGTTTGCCTCAAATTGGCAGCAGTGAATATCATGCTGTTATCAAGACATGATGATAAGGAACTGTCTGAAAAAAAATGTTGTTTGGTTTTTGTTTTCAGGTCATGAAGATCGATGAGATGGTTCCAGATAGTCCAAGTCCGAGACTTGTCAAGAAAAAACATGAGGGCTCATCCTGTCGGCTGTTGTTTGCGGCCGCCTGTGCTTTTCTTGGCCCATTTTCATTTGGCTATACAATAGGATACAGTTCTCCTGCAATTCCTTCGCTGGAAAAAGCTGGTCTGTTGACCAGTGGACAGAGTGGCTGGTTTGGGTCCTTGATGACTCTGGGCGCAATTATAGGAGGACCTTTTGGAGGATGGTGTATTGAAAAGTTCGGCAGAAGAACAACAATGAAACTTACTTCATTACCATTTTGTCTTGGATGGATTTGTATTTTCTCAGCACATGGACCACAAGGATTGTTCCTAGGCAGATTTTTGTGTGGGTTTGCAAGTGGACTTATCACAGTCTGTGTGCCGGTGTATATTGCTGAAATTTCGACAAGTTCCTTAAGAGGGACATTGGGAGCAGGTGTACAGTTGTTCATAACCCTAGGCATACTTGCAGCGTACTCAGCAGGTATTGGATTCACGTGGTCAGATATGGCGATTATTGGATTAATTCCATCAGTATTGACATTCCTGTTACTGTTCTTTGTTCCAGAGACACCAAGATGGCTGCTTATGAATGGTAAAAAGGCGGAAGCTGTTGCTGCACTAAGACAGATCCGACACGAGCATGCAGATTGTGCCGATGAATGTAGGGACATTGAAGAGGGGCTTGATACTAAAGAAACATTTTCATGGGCTGAGTTCCGGAAACCGGAGCTCTCCAGACCTTTAATGATATCAGTGTTCATCATGATTTTCCAGCAGTTAAGTGGTATAAATGCCATCATGTTCTACACAGTGTCCATATTTAAAAAAGCTGGACTTGAAAACAGTGAGATGGCAACTGTGTTGATAGGAGCTGTGCAAGTGGTTGCTACATTTGTTGCTTGCCTTTTAATGGACAAGATGGGAAGACGTCGATTGTTGATTATTGCAGGCTCTGTTATGTGCATATCATGCTTTGTGTTTGGCTGGTACTACAAGGTGTCAGCTGGAGGCTCATCTGCAAAAGAGCTAAGTGTACTGGCAGTTATCTCCCTTGTGGTTTACATCATTGGCTTTTCACTTGGATGGGGTCCTATTCCAATGCTTATCATGTCAGAAATATTCCCGTCACGTGTCAGGGGAGCAGCCAGCGGCATTGCGGTGTTTACCAATTGGTTTTGCGCATTCATCGTGACAAATGAATTCCTGTTTATCCAAGACATGTTTGGAGCAGCAGCGACGTTCTGGCTGTTTGCTTTCTTCTGTATGTGCAGTGTTATGTTTGTGTGGAGAAAGGTACCAGAGACAAAGGGAAAGTCTCTGGAGGATATTGAACTGTACTTTCTTGGGAAAAGTTCTATGATTGTATAAACAACATAATATTTTGTTGTTGAACTGGGGCATATAATCTTATTACTTTGGATATGTTAAATTTTAAGCACCTACTTGTATAATGTTTGGCATAACAAGGGGATAACTTTCACTTGCTTGTAATGTGTACAACTAATATATGACATTGTGTAAACCGAGGATGTCAACTGAAACAGTGTCCATCATTATGCAAGCACAACTAGATTTTTCCTGTGATGAATCTACTGCTTCTTAAAGCATCTATAGTTGAACACAAATTGTTAACATGAATTTTAAATAAAAAGTTCTCACTTGGAATATGTTATTAAAGTACAATATTTTGGCATAATATTTAATAATTAAAGAAAAATACCAAAATTATTGCCTGGTGCAATAAAAAGTTATGGAATACTTGACCGTATTTAATAGATCTGAAACAAGAAACAAGCGGTTATGATTCTCCGCAATGTAAAGACTGTTTCAAAATTAATCCAAACAAAAGGAAATTGACACCTCTCCCCTCCCTCACAAAACAAATTAACAACCAGAAAGGAGTTGGATGACCCATTTTTAGCTCGACTATTCGAAGAATAGGGGAGCTATCCTACTCGCCCAGTGTCGGCGTTGGTGTCGGCATCCGTTAAACAAAAAATGCACTTTGGTCCATAACTTGAAAACTACTTATGATATCAACTTGAAACTTGTAATATATATTCACCATCAAATTCCACATCATTACCAACAACACCCATAACTCTGCTACAAATATTTTTCAAGTTATGCCCCTTTTTCACTTAAATTTTGTGTTAAGGAAAATATGCACTTTGGTCCATAACTTATAAACTACTTGAGATATCAACTTGAAACTTGGAATATATATTCAACATCATTACCAACAAGACCCATAACTCTGCTATCAATATATTTCAAGTTATGCCCCTTTTTTCTTAAATTTTGTGTTAAGAAAAATATGCATTTTGCCCATAACTTTAAAACTACTTGAGATATTGCCTTGAAACTGGAAATATATTTTCACCATCAAAATCTACATCAAAACCAATAAGACCCATAACCCTGCTTCCAATATTTTTCAAATTATGCCCCTTTTTCACTTAAATTTTGTGTAAAGCAAAATATACACTTGGCCCTTAACTTTAAACTTACTTGAGCTATCACCTTGAAACCTGGAAAATATATTCACCATCAAAATCTAGGTCATTATCAACAACACCCATAACTCTGCTACCAATATTTTTCAAGTTATGCCCCTTTTTCACTTATGCAGTTGTCCCCTTATTTTGAAACAACAGGAGATATTACTTTGAAACTTGGAATATATGTTTGCCATCACTTTCTAAATCATTATCAATAGGATCCATAACTCTATTGGAAATATTTCTGTAAGTTATGCCCCTTTTGCATTTAGTTTTTACCTCGACTATTCGATATTTCATTGAGACTTTGAATATTTATTCACCATCAAAATCTACATCATTACCAACAAGACCCATAACTGTAATACAGTTACTCTACAAGTTATGCCCCTTTTTTCCACTGTTCCTGTTTTCACTGATATTTTCACTTAAGTGCACTTCATCGATAACTTTGCAAATACGTCTTAAGGTATCAACTTCAAACTTCCATTATATTTTCATTATATTTTCATTTCAGTTCTTTTTCTGTAACATTACTGAAGTGATTGATATTGAACTAAAAGTAAATGTCTCTAATAAAAAAATACTAACAAGTTTTCTTACAAATCCAGAAATATTTCATAGTTATTCCCCTATTCAGTTTAATATTTATGGTACATTAAGGAATTATATCTGTTATTTGAAATGAATTTCTCCCTTACCATTCACTTGTTAATATTTTTCCTGATTGCACATGGATGTATGGCCATAGTTGTTATTGTTTTAATCTTCAAATTGCATTTGTTTCAAATGATTCGAATAGTCGAACGCGTTGTCTCCTCTGACAGCTCTTGTATTAAAAAAGTTGTTGAAAACCTGGGTGTAAACAGTGTCCTGTTAAAAGAGGAAATAATATTATAATCATATTAATGGTCAGAATACAATGTAGCTGTGGGAACTTGCACATGATATTATTGTTCCAATGGTGTATACATTTGTTTCATAGTGATTTTATTATTGATTATTGAATTATGAATGTAGTATTATATTGTTTTCTTTTGTTTATAAAATCATCTCTTTGCTTTTGCAGAAGTTGTCATGCCATCTGTTTTAGAACTAAACTTTTTTGCTTTTAGATTCATTATGTTATTTTCTAGCAGGAGGTGAACATTGTAGATCCAGATTAGATAGCACGAACTGTCCAAGATACAGTTTTTAATAAAAAAAATGATTTTAAAAAGAAATGTAAGAAATGGTGCTTTTTAAGTCATGTAAAACTATACCTGATGTATTTCATCGCTGCCAGATTTTTGCTTCTCAGATTTTAATTTTCATGTTATATTTTAAATCATAAACATGCACTATAAAATGCAAGAAAAAAATGACTCAATTGAAATTTATTTTGCCACATAGCCTAAATAACAAGAAGAGAATTTTGATCAGATTGGCATTCTCAAAGTTTTAATCTGATATCTTTTCTTTAAAAGTAAATCATTGAAAATGCAGTTGTGAAAATTTTGACAAATTTATCTTTATACAATATATCTTAAAGAAAATAATTTTTGTTGCAAGTGAAATATCGACTACTTCTTACTATACTTCAATCAATGATAATTGTTTCTTGGTTGCTGAATAAAAAAATGATTTCTGCAACTAGACAGAACAGTTTTTTTATCACTTTCTTTACCATTTCTGATACTAAAACATAATGTATTTTTTAATGATATCTTGTGTTTTTAAAAACTGTGTATTGTTGAGCATGACACATTTTTAGTTTCTTGCACTTTTTTTCATACTCATTCAACATGTTCAAAATTGTTGCTATTTGATAAAAAAAAACAAAGGGCGATGACTGTAAAAGTATCAACTAAATTTGTTTTTCAGTGTAGCAGTTTAGTTGGCCAAATAATGAAAGGCAGTAACTTAGAAAATATAAATTTAAATTAAATTACAAATAAAAGAGGTTTGAGCACTTTCTTACATGCTATTCCTTTTACAATGTACTTAGGAACATAATTTTTTATGTATTGGCAGCACTGAAGTTTAGGTCACATCCCAAATGAGCTTTAATTCTGTATAAAGGCTTGGTACTAGTGATGAGAATCGGACGGCTGAGGCGAAATCAATTAATCGGTCCGATTCTGATATCTGTCCGATCCGATTAATTGAGTAGAATCGGAATAAGACGTCTTAATAGACTTTTATAGTTTACCACTATGGAAGTAACAGCAAACCTTTCTCAATTTTTCTCATATTACTGCTTTTATTGCTTTTGATGAAGAGTTTAATAACACGACTACTTTTTGATTTTTTTTTGTATTTTCATACCATGAATAACAAATAAGTAAAGCAGAACACTTCATTTTTTAGTTCAGGCATTAGATTTTGAATTGGTTTAATTGGAATAATCTTTAGTTTTCATGATATCAACTATTATAATGGCTCTTTTAAAAATGTCTCAAAATCGTTTATAACTGGGTGGGGTTCCTTTGTTTCTATAGGTCTTAAAAAGATAAGATGCATATCAGTGTTGAGGTTTCAAGGTTTTTCTTTACTGGTGCTAAGCCCGACATCAAGGCTTCATGTAAAAAGCCAAAATATATCCATGCCTTTGGCGATGTGTTTCCGGGTCTTTGACGAACCAATCATTCATTGTGTTTCTTTTTTACCGTCCTTATTTTAAAAAGTAACCCAAGGACGTTTATGGCGAGAAAAGATACGAACTGAACAATCGGAGACATCAGAAAATTGTCCTCCAAGTGAATATTGTGAGTTAGTGAGTAGAATCGGTTCTCTGTAGTCAGAATTGATGTCGCCGACTTAAAAGCTTCGGCGACGATTACTCGATCATCGGCGACAATCGGAACATCACTACTTGGTACAGATTTTACAAATTCTGCATACCTTTATATTGGCCAAACCCCTTTTTTTCTTCACATAAAAATGTGGCCTATACATGATCCGTGATAGTACCAAATTACGGGATCCGACAGACCAACAATAACCAGTCTTTATTGCACTGATCGAAATTTGCATTGATTTCTGTGGCACATAATAAAATTAGTAGATCTACAAATTGTTCACTGCCATTAAATTGTTTGAATAGCCAAACAAGCAATCTTTTACAGCTTTTATAATTTAAACTCATGATGTGATTTCAAAATCACGAATCTCTTTTGAACTTAGATATTTGACGTTCTTTCCTGCCAAGTTGTAGTTAATTTAATCTTTTATATTAAGTATTTGTAACTGGGAAGTGATTTAACCCATTCTTATGTTTTCAAAAACATTGCATACAGCATAATGAAAGATGTTTTTCTGTATTAATAGTTCTGTTTTATTATTATATAAGTTTCACAATGTAAATGCAGTAATGAGTGCCATAAAGAATTGTATAAAGTAAATAAATGATTTTCCACTAATTTCTTCATTTATTAATGATATTGCATTTGCTAATAATCATATGGTTTATATGAAACTTTTATGTTTTAAAAACATTTACTTGCGTTAATTTTTGCCATATCAAGGAACTGGGAAAGGACAAGCAAAGAGACAGATGGCTATTTTTAATACTGCTTTTCTCCAGTTAGGTACAAACTGTCCACTGTTCATACTACGCTGTGAAGGATCAGATCAGTTACACTTTGTTTCCCAATTAAGTCTATCATTTTGCTTTTTTTGTAGGGTGAAGACCTCTCAGATTTCCACCTGCTCTTAGGTTTAGAGTCAGTATCATGATATTCATGAATTCAAAAAAATATGAAAAATAACATAGTTCTCCAAGGATTGAATCATTATTTGATGGTTTTCATTTGGGTCTGGAAAAACGTTGGGTTGTTTAACCCTTTCCTCCATAGATACACCTTAATTGCGAGGGCGAACAGTTTAGATCCAGATCAGCTGGCATTTCCTTCACAGATGTGCCGGCTGATCTGGATCTACACTAGTCACACATGCGTAAAAAGGCATATATATGGAGTAACAGGTTAAAGCATGCGAACCCCTAAGGGCTTTTACTGTAACCAAGTCCCATAAAGTAATATGTCACACTGGGTAACATCAGAAATTAATATTTGTTAGATGAATAAGACTATCTTAGAAGATGAAGTTTAAGTGTAAATATTAAGTGTCAGTAAACACAATAATTGCTGCCTGACTATAAGAGTGAGAGGCAAGTCTTTATGATTTCTGCAAAATCATTCATTTTAATATAATCCAAGAAACATTTGTTAATACTTTATTCTGTATCCTGTGGAGATCAGCTTGAATTCAAATCAGTATGTGCACAGGAAAAAGATAGTTGATCTTGGGCACTATTGTTGTTCCAGAACAAAATGTTAATCTATTATTCAATTGTTCTATGATGTTATGTTTCTGTTTTGTAAGTGTATTTTGGGTAACTTTATCATAATAAAGGACATAAAATGTCACAGTTATTTTATCTTCAGTTCCTTAATGACCACAAATTGTCTGTTTAGGGAAGTGGGTATAATGCATGGACAGTTGGTGCATTGAGTTATTTCAAGTGTATTTTAAAGCTGTTAGCAGAACAATAAAGAACATTGGTAACCAAAAAACAACAAAATTTGAAAAGTTAAGAATCTGTCACATTGTCATGAAGAGGAAATTCAGCAATTCTGGAAAATGTTGAGTTCTGCTGTCTTTGTTGGAAACTAGAATGAAGAATAAAATACTGTCTTGAGCTTAACATTGCATTTTGAATTTAGCTGGAATTACTTTCCACCATAAACGTTTCAAAAATTATCGTTGAAAGTAGACATTTTTGCCCAGTCCTGTTACTTTACTGACACAAAAAACTGTGTGTAAAATTTTTTATAATATATACATGTAATAGTAATAAAAGATCAACTTGCTGAGACTCATAAACAGGGCATAACATCTTATTATGGTCATCAATTAAAGTTTATAAAACTAACCATGGAACTGAACACAATCCAACCAATTACATTTACATGCATATGGGAAAAAGACTAAGTCTGAGAGCCGGTCATGTCTCATGCTTGCATTGTCAAAACCTACATGGATTGCAAGATATGTAAATACAGTCGTTTTTGATATTTGACGGATTTAATCTTTAACCCTAAAGCCGACATTTGCTTCCATGAGTTGAACATTTATGCAGTTATTTCAGCCTTCCAGTGGGTTGAAGAGAAATAATTTTAGCTTTTAAGTGTGACTTTCACCTCAACCCGTGCAATAAAGTGTTGAATTTGGTACATTGAATGAGGATAACATTTATGCCAAGTTCTTTCAAACTCATTTTACGGGGTTGAGAACTATCATCATTGTTACTATGGTATAGATACAAATGCATAATGAACTTTACCTTGAACCTATCTGACTTTCAATGTTGGCATCTGCTTATCGATCTGTGTAATGTTTTCCATCTATATCTTAACAACCCCATGAATGATTTTGTACAACTTGACACACTTCTTAAAGACAATGTGAAAATGCCTAGTTCAAGATTCGAACACAATAACACTTGTTAGTTAACTAAGGTCAACTCTGTTAAATTTTGTTGTTGCTCTGTATTTCAATTCATCAGAGGATTTTCAATTCAAGATCAAGGTCACAATGAGGATTGACCCTGCTCCCTATTTCCAAAACCCATTAGAAGATTCTAAAATAACTGGTATGCATACATGTACCAGGTACTCCTCATCAAAGAAATGATGTGCAGAAGCTAACGCCTGGTCATTGGTTTAAAACATGGCCAGCCAAATCTCCAGATTTTATCTGAAATCTTCACATTTACAAAAAAATCTACAGATGATTGGAATTGGAGAGTCCTCTGTATCTTGCACAGTGCCCGACATGCGGACCATAATGTTGTCCAGCTCCGATGAGTAATTAACAATGTATAAAAAGAAGACCTCTATCAATGCAAATTTAGCAGCAAAGCATAAAAGCTACCAAAGTGTACCCCTGATGACATTAGAAAGAAAACTCTTTACTGCTGACTATTTGAAATGCTATTTTATTTGCATCACTGATTCAAAATGAAATATTTAACTTATCTTTGCAGCTTTCAAATAACCAAACACTTAAATAATACCAGTGCATTATATCTAAAATGGCAAAATTATATTAAACTTTAACTAAATAAATAAGCAATATTTTTACTAAAATAGATAAATAAATTCTCTGAGTGTATAACATACAGCACGCAAAGTAAGAGTCACAAATATCTCTTGTTCACTATAACTGAACCACTGAGGTTTTTTTTTAGCGTTTTTCTGTCTTTATGAGGTCTTCCTTTCAAGTTCCTCAACTTGGAGATGTTTCCATACTACCACCAAATCTGATAGGGTGTGGAACAGATCTGAAAATGAATGTAAATGTTTTAGGGATTTCTATTAAAAAACGATCCATGGCAGCTTTTGAATTTAATGTTTTAAAGGAGCAGGTTCATTCAGGCTCAAAAGGGGCCTAAAATCATCATATTTTTCAACTTTAATACATTTACATCATAGAATGTTTGCTATTTATAATCTAGAATGGTTGAGCTATAAGAGTTGAATGAATGTATGCCCTTTTAGTGCCTAGAAGTCCTGGGTGACTGCCAAGCTGCTATCTTTATATTTATGTGAACTTACTTTGGAGTGTGGTGGGGCACATACTGTGGAGATGGAGTGCCTGGAATAATACCTGGAACGATAAACACACATATACTTAGTCAGCATATGAAATTAATAACAGTTTGAAGTGAGTTATAGTTTGGTCAATAGTTTTAGCATCTGGTTGTTTTACCGTGATCAGACAATGTGGATGTGCAGGCTTATCAAGGTCTACACTGGCTCTGACAACTCGTATGATTAGCATCAAAAGGCCTAATGACAAAACAAAAACTGTCAAAGCTTCTTTCAAACTTGTAAGATTAAGGAGCACTATCCTAATAACAGCACACTTAAAAAGGTGCAATAATTTGTGAAGGAAATGTCAGCCTTTTGACGAATGTATCCATGTGATCTCAAGTGTTACAGGGATATAAGATCTTATTTATATAAAAAATGGATTGGTCTCTTAATTAATACTGGTCGTCTACTCAAGGATTTCAATCATCCTGTGAAGTTTGAAGTCTCTTGGGTTCTCAGAAAAGGTTTCTGACTTATTGAGTGGAAATGGAGTTGATGTTTAGGACCTGTGTGGCCTTGACCTTCCCCCAGTGACCCCAAAAAACAATGGCAGCCATCCAATCAAGCAGTACAATCATACTGTGATAAAGGTCAAAGTAACAATAAGCTTTTAACATCAAATTAAGTACACAGATCCATTGACCAGAGCATAACTTTTTCCAAAGGGACTTTGGACAAACTTCACACAAATGTTTACCTCAAGAAGTAAAATCAGAAGAGAAGCATCACATTCAAAACAGTAGACATTTTATCCAGCTAAAAAAATGTATTAACATCCCCAAATCTCCTGGATTTCTTATCTGCTAGCTGATCAGTATCCATGACATTACTCACCCAGGCAAGGCTTAGCTTTTTGTATAGCAAAACAAGGTTTTCCAACAGAATATTTTAGCAAATAAAAGTATTCAACAAAGGATTTGACCTAAATTATTTGAAAGGCCATATTAAACTTTAAATTACCAATGGTCAATTTATCAGGATAGACAACGCTAAAGGCATTTACTGATTATAAATATGCTTTTTACACAGCAATACTAAAATCACACATATCAGCCATGCGGAAAACTTCTATAGAAACATGGCATAATTTTTAAACAATATGTCTCCAAAACTTGTCTTCTGGGGAAAGATATAAACTGAGCAATGGTTCATGAAAAGTTGTATTTACATCATAACAAGCAATTTGTGAGAACAGAAAATAACCATGACCTATTTGTCCATTAATGTTTGTTAGTCACTATAGTGTAGCTCTGGAAACTTGTGATCAAGACTGATGATTGCTACACCATGCTTTTCTAAAAGATGCATAGAAATAGTAATGTTGGTATAAATTCAAACACATGTATACAAAAATATCTGACCACTAGAATCAGGCACTTTAACAAATATTTTCAAAACAAACATGATTTTATCATTTGCAACAAGTAAGCATTATGTACACGTACCCAATCTGCCTCCAGAGGGTGGGGTTCTTACTGATATCCTCCCAGGTGCAATCACAACAGGCTGAAAATATAAACACAAATAATTCACAAGCAAAATGCTTACTTATTATGGGCACTGTCACTGAACTTAATGGTATTACTTACTGTTAGCAACATCTGATTCCTTTGAAGGGAAATCAACAGTCTGTAATTTGGTCTAATAATTTTGTTGTCATTCTTAACATGTGTTGCACTAGGAAAATGTTAAAATGTGGTCTTGTGTTGTATGATGCACTTTTACAGATTCAGGTTTGAGTATGCATGACTTCCAAATTTGCAAATGAGGCTTTACCATTCTTGCACATGGTATATGTAAAATATTACTTGGCACGATATAATAAAACTACCGGTAATGATTTCATATATTATGCAGAACACCTAAATATAGCAATACGAGTTTCAGGGTGACCATTATTGCAGCAGCAAATTAAACTTTTAAGTTGTATTGTAAAGTTACTGCCCTTGATTTTAGAGCTCAACTCTAAAAACCCTTAATCTGACAATGATCATTTATCGAATCTTCTTTTAACTTCAGGTCTCAATATTATTTTGAAGAACATCAATTAGTAAGTATTAGAAAAACTTTTGTACAGTGTTTTGGTATCTAATGTATTGTGGGTCAAATAATTTTCTTTACAGTTTTTCATAAATTTCTAAATCCCAATTGGACATTGGCATCAGAGTTGATTATTCGATCCTGACTTTGGACCCCATCCCGACACATATTTTCGCCTCATTGATATCCTTTGACTTCCCAACAAATATTATTCTATGCTGTAGATAAAACAAGCCAATTTATAGAAGATAGGTCTTTTCCCAATTTTCAGGGCCAATTTTATCACAGATTTTGATATTTCAGTTTGACATTTTTATTGAAATTGGGACAATGTCCAGCCGGACAAAAATTTTAGAATCCCTGTTGTGCAGTATATGAACTCAATAATGAGAGTTTAGACTAGAACAGATGTGTAAACAGTAGTTACCGAAGGACTGGGAGAATTCCTCTTCTGCATTGATCTGGAATGTGTGACAAGAACAAAGACATTAGTTGGAACAGGTTTTAAGATCAAATTTTTGTTAATGTACCATGTAGAATTGTCCGTTTTGTTATACTATATCATCTTTATTAAATTAAAAATATTATCATTATAAATTTCAATTATAACTAAAAAACTAGATGGGTGTTCAGTTGAACACTTGTGTCGCCCTGCGGTGCAATGTCGGAACAAAAATGCCAGTACAAAAAGGGGCATACCTCCATCAAATGTGACATTGACCTAAAGAATTTGGCATCATCATGAGCGTGTCGTCAAAAGCAATATAATTTGAAAGTTTCATAAAGAAATAATGAGAAATTGCAAAGTTATAGCCAATATTAAGTTTTTATGTCAAAATCCAAGTAAAATATTAAGAATTTGGCATCATCATGAGCGTGTTGTCATAAGCAATATTATTTGAAAGTTTCATGAAGAAATGTTAAGAAATGGCAAAGTTATAGCCAACATTAAGTTTTCATGTCATAATCCAAGTACAAAAAGTGGCATAACTCCATCAAATGTGACCTTGACCTAAAGAATTTGGCATCATCATGAGTGTGTTTTCATAAGCAATATAATTTGAAAGTTTCATGAAGAAATATTAAGAAATGGCAAAGTTATAGCCAACGTTAAGTTTTCGTGTCAAAATCCAAGTACAAAAAGAGGCAAAACTCCATCAAATGTGAACTTGACCTAAAGAATTTGGCATCATCATGAGCCTGTCATCATAAGCAATATTATTTGAAAGTTTCATGAAGAAATATTGAGAAATAGCAAAGTTATAGCCAACATTAAGTTTTCATGTCAAATACCCAGATAAAAAAGGGGCATAACTCAATTCAATGTGACCTTGACCTAAAGAATTTGGCATCATCATGAGCGTTTTTTCATAAGCTATATAATTTGAAAGTTTCATAAAGAAATATTAAGAAATGGCAAAGTTATAGCCAACTTTAAGTTTTCATGATGGATGGACTGGCGGACGGACAAAGCGATCCCTATGTATATATCGCCATTTCTTTGAAAGGGCGACACAAAAAGCAGTTCTAGATTCAGAATATCTGTGCTGTGTGATCAGAATCTTCACTGTTTGCTTTTTTTTTATCAAAAATAACCTTATAAATCAAATACTGAACAGTGTAGATCCTGATCAAATGGCATGGATGTGCCAGCTGATCTGGATCTACACTGTTTGCCCATGCCATAAAGGCATATATATGGAGGAAAGAGTTGAAACAAACTTATGATTTTTGCAAAGTTATTTATATTACTGGTTTCATCTGATTATCCTTGTTATTAAACTGTTTTATTATGGTCAAAATAAATGATAACCTATACATAATGAAGTGACATACTTTTCTCAATTCTCAATTGAACGGAAATGGTGAAATAAAGTGCTAAAAATTTAAAATATTATTTTCCGCCATTAATAAAAAAATATATGAAATACAGTAAACTTTTTTCAGGTTTCTAATTTCTTCACAATAAAAATTACAACACGGTTGAAACTCAACATGATGAAAATTTTCTTTCAAGCAATAAACCCATCGTAAAGTAATTGATTAGATAAAACAAAGCAATAAGTTACCCAGTGCTTGCACTACGATGAGGCTGATTCTGGTATCCAGGGGAACCATAACCTGAAATACATAAGGAAGAATTAAATTTATTGCTGCAGCTAATAATGATCCATAGAACAAAAAAAATTAATGGTTGTTGAAATGTTTGCACAAATTACAATAAAACTTTTATTTAGAAATTATTGATTCTGCATCATTTTTCCCCAAAACAAAGATTGTGTAAAAGAAAGCTCTCATTTAAATGCTGTAAAGGCATACACTTTGTATGTACTTAACATGTTTTATGTGGTATTGTATTTTATGACACAAGTCATTAGATATTTACCTTTTTGTACCGGTGAGTTGGTTAACTTGCTGAAATCACAAAACAAAGGATTTCTATAAATAGAAAACATCATGATTCAACAATTTTTTTTATGTCATTGTTTTCAATGTCAAAATATCATAAACCCTTTACCAAAGACCTATATATATAAATAGATCCATCATCGCATTTTCTCGCCTATGCACGCGGCCTGCGATATCTCGAATCACATGATCGCCATCTTTGATATCGAAAGCCTTCGTCAACTTTGTCTATCATTAAAACTTTAATACAAATTTGACTTGCATTAATTTAAAGAAAGATGCATATTCTTCATAATGAAACTAAGGTTTACTATTTATTTATTGATATAACAATCGAAATCACCAAAATTACACCATACCATTCAAAGTGCATTGGCAAACATACAATGTGAAATGCTGATCATATCTTACCTTACAAGGGCCTTAAAAAGCTGTGATAATTTACTCAATGTGTTCAAGAAGTATATCAAAATAACATAATAACATGAAGATCGATTTTAATTGATGAAAACATGTTTAAAATCCAGTCAACATGTAATTATCGCCTATCGAATCAGCTACAAGATGGCGAACGTGACGAGATTCTCTTCCAGTCCACGTATCAAAACGAGATTTACTATATCAGTTATATAGAGATGCGAATCTGTGTAAAATATAGGTCTTTGCCTTTACTACATAGAAATTATTTTATGGCGAGGGCAACAGTGTAGATCCAGATCAGCTGGCAAATTTGTGCCATCTAATGAGGATCTACACTGTTTGCTTTTAGATTCATTAGGATATTTCTGACCAATAAGTGCACAGTGCAGATCCCGATGAGATGGCACAGATGTGCTGGCCGATCTGGAGCTACACTGGTTGCATACACAATAAAACCTGTGTGTATGAAGTAATGGGTTGAATACATTTTAATGATTGTCAGACTTTACCATTAAAACAAACCTTGGATGCAGGGAAGCGAACATGAGTGTCATAATCTTCATATGCATGCTATGTATGTGATATAAATGATATCTTTAAGATTCGTAAAGGTAATATGTTTTAGACTAAAACCATATCTGAAATCTTGCATAAGGTTAAAACTCTAAATGAACATGCATGTCTTTAAATTTGAGTTAAAATATTAATTTCCTGCAAGCTTAAATGCACAGTACAAAATAAATGAATGTGATCAACAGACAAGCAACTTTACTTTAACAACTGCTAACCACATTGTTACAATCCAAAACAATTGCACGAGGGTCAGTATCATTTTCTGATCTAAACCAGGAATAAGTGTTTTTTTCTTACCCATGCTAGATCTGTTTTAATATTCTGTTATGTTAACAATTAATTTTTTATTTTTGATCTTGTGTTAAATAGTAGCAGATGAATTTATTTCTCATTTATTAAAGTTCAAAAATGCCAAAGTGCAAGGCTAAACGGCTGATTAATGTTACAGTAGGTAACTTTTTTTTCACAGGAAATACTAGTCTGGAATGCAAGAACTAGAATTGCCCAATAATAAAGGAAACTTAATTCTACACCAGTAACATGGACCACAAAATACTTTATTTCTATGTTAACCCATTACTCTATGGGATATGGCACACATTGTAGATTCAGGATCAGTTAGAAGATTTTTGTCTTCTCATGAAGATCTACACTGTTTGCATTTAGATTCATTATGTTATTTCTTTCCAAGAAGCAAACAGTGTAGATCTTGATCAGATGGCACAGATCTGCTGGATGATCCAGATCGTCACTCTTCGCACAATAAAACTCATATATATGGAGTAAGTTATGCTGTTGTTTATTTAGAAACTCCAACATATATTTAATTTATAGCTTTATTATCTTTTTTTCCTTAAAATGGTTATAAAATTTCTACATAAATTATTATTTATTTTCGTCTATTTTTAATATTTTGAAATTTGGAATTTGAATGCTATTAAAATAAACAACCAAAGTGTAAAGTCTAAACATAGAACCAACATAAATTACAAGAACCATTACCTCATTCCATGAGCCTTTTATACAAAAATATATATTATAAGCACTGAAATTCAACATAATACAATAATCAAAATGTTATAGTGCCATCACAAACTATGAAAGTATGGACTGAAAAAGGAAGTCAAATTTGCATGTGAGTTAATACAAATGAGCTATAGCATGCAAAAGCGTGTTGTCGGGAATTTCACTTAATTCTTTGTAATGATGTCATGATGTTGACAAGACAAAACTGTTTATTATGCATTTCATGGAAATAAATATATCATGCAGGTAAAATCTTTAACACTGTAGTATACTGTTCAGTAATAATTGAAATAAAAATTAGTGTTCTTTCTAAAACTAGCAAAAACTGAAAATCTTAATAATATTACCTAGGTCATGTTTTCCAATAACAAGGTTCAAATATATTTACTTCAAACAAGATATCCATTTATCATACCCTGCCTCAGAAAACACTGTATAAAGTTTGTTCCAGTTTAAATCCAGACAATCCCAATTTGTCAAATTTTCACAATACAAGGACCATAACTCTTATGTTATCAGTATGATTTGACTAGTCATGAAACTTGACCTAGTGATTTTGCCCACTTTCCAGAATTCAAAGCTAGATATCTTTGGAGTCATTAATCTGATCTTAACCCACTCCTATCCCTCCAGTATAAAAAAGATCAAACAAAGATGTCTGATACTGGTAAAACTCACATGAATTTTTCAAATATATGTCAAAAACTGCATAAATTTGTGTCAAAATATCCTCACTAATTATATTTCATATGGAATTTTAAGGCAATACTGACAATTTTATCTTACTTATAAATATAAATTGATTTTCAGTTCGGTTAAGTGTTTTTCCTAAATTCTAAGATTATGAATTTGTTCTATAAAATTTATTAATTTTTATCTGAAATCTAGCATATCTTGCAAATATCTACAGTAAAAAGCTCAAAGTTCATATATACTATGACTAAAAAAAATGTACAAGAATGTGAATGGCTAATAATTGAGTCTGTCTCAGCAAAGTTAAACTAAATTATATGAACAAATGTCACAAAAATTAAAATGAATTTATATTAATGGTACCCAGACTTCATTTTCATTGTCAGTTTTCAAGAAATCTAGATCATACTTTTTTCTTACTATACTAAAAACCTTCTTACCCCAAACTCTAACAAAACTGTACAACTCTAGTAATTGAAGCTGTTCTAAAACAATTTTACCTTTTCACTTAAGAGTCTTTTCAGATAGTTATTCTCTTCTTTCAACTTGTTCAGCTCCCTATCAAAGAAAAATTCACCATTACAATACAAAATTATGCAAACAGTTTTCTCCTATTTGACCTAGTGCTTGTTTCCTCACATCAGATATTGTTTAATTGTTACTCCATATAAACACATTTATTGGGTTGGTGCACAGTGTAGATCCAGATCAGCTGGCACATTCATGCCATCTTATCAGAATCTACACTGGTTGCTTTTTGGTCAGAAATAACCTAATTAATCAAATAGCAAACAGTGCAGTTCCTGATCTGACAACACGGATGTCCTGGCTGATCTGGATCTACACTGGTTGCACAAATGTATATATATATAGTAAAGGGTTAAAATGTGCTTATGATGGGCACATAGAGGAACCTGATGAACCAGAGTTACCGCTGAAAGTGATGTACACCCCCACAATAATGCTGTGTCAAAAGAACATGGCAATCACTATGAAAGGAAACCTAACATGAAAATCTGTTATAATCTCCTAATACAAACAATTCCAGATGTGCAGGCGACACTGAGTTAATCTTACGTGATTCAATCAAAATGTTCCCCAAAAATTGGTCTTGTGGTATTTTAGGAAAGGCCCTTTATACCCAAGTTAAATAAAGATCTATCACTAACCGTGATTTTTATTGAATCAACAATTTTTTCTGGAATAAAGGCCAAAATCTGTCAAATGACAGTGGATCTGCCAAACTGTTGTTATCATCCGAACAAAAGGCATTTTTCAAGTAGAAAAAATGGCATAACTCTATCAAAATATGATGGAAATTTAACCAAATTCAAATTTGGACTTCATTTTGTCATGTTACACCAATGCAACAAATTGAATTTAAGTCTGCCAAATTGTTCCTGAATTTTTCATTCAAACTACATTGACAAAATCAGGGAACAAGTGTGACCCATACCCAGGGCAGTGACAGTATCACTCATTTGGAATAGTTTTGTTTACAGAATGAACAATCACAAACTAACATGAATGAATTGTCTGTCATGTTCAAGCCTCACCTTGACATGGCTTCAAACTGTCCTCTCACTCTGTCAGTCAGCTCTTTCTTGTGCTGATCAACAGCTGCTTTCTGATTAGCAACCTAATTTATAAATGTCAGAAATTATTATTCAATGTTTCTTGCATACAATGCAATTCATGAATGAAAAGACTACTAAGTAAATCAGGAGTTATCTCATTTTATTGTAATTTCTGTTGAAAAAATCAATTTTTCATTGATTTTTTTAACAGGCTTTTCTGCACATTTTTTTGATTACCAGTACAACAAACGTTCATCTTTACAACTTCAAACCAAAGCAATATATGTATCATTATTTACAAAGTTTACTCCATATATGTGGATTTCATCGCACGTGAAAACAGTGGTAATCCAGATCAGCCAACACATCAATCTGAAAAGGATCAACCCTGTTTGCTTAATGGTCAGAAATAACTTAATTAATCAAAAAGTGAGCAGTGTTGTGTCACATTAGATAGCACTGATCAACACTGATCAACACTTTTTGCCTATGCCATAAAAATGTATCAGTGGAGTAAAGGTTTAAACTTATATGTTCCTTGAATCAAACCTGAGTTGAGTAACAACATAAAACACATATGATTACTTGTTTCTGTAGCTGAGCAATAAATCTCCTTCTTTGATGATGCTGGAATTCTGCAGTCTAAAATAGATATAGAAATATATTGAGCTAATTTTTTTTACAAAGTTTTCATATAAATATTTAATGGCAAAGACAAAAACATGAAATCTTATGGCTATTCCACTATAAAATCCAGGGGGAAACTTTGAAAGTATTGCCAGATTTTGGAGTACATCTGTATTGTAAATGTCATCAGCATATTTTTGGTAGTCAGTGCATTCAGTCTGATCTCAATCTACACTTGTCACTTTTAAATTTATTGTTTTATTTCTGATCAAGAAGCAATCAGTGTAGATCCCAATCAAAATGCATGGATGTGCAGGATGATCTGGACTACATTGGTCACACATGGGATGTAAGCTGTATCCATGAAGAAAAAGATTATATATAAAAGAAGTTGAGTTACTAGAGGTGGCAAAAGTTTATCCCAAATTGGAAATGTCTAAATTGAACTGGAAGATAAGAAGTTAAGAAACTGTGTACCCAATTTAGATGTGTAACTCTGAACAGTTTTTCAAAATTAAAATACTAAACATTGAATACAATGCTGGTGTTCTATTTATTTGACTTACTATGGTTTGTTCTACTTCCAAATTATCACATACAATCAGGCCACATTTTTTAATTAGGTAAAAGTTCAAGCCCCTAATCCAACCTTAACTTGTGTATGCTGAAGCAGCACATGCTTGCATTTATTCATCAACATGTTTATGCTTACCGAAACAAGTTGCTTCATCTCTTTGAAGATCTGCTTCATCATTGTCAGTGGGTCTGTGAAGAAAGCTTCCACTGTAGGAACCAGCTACAATGAAAATATTACACTGAGAGAAAACCAGGGCCCAATATCATAAAACAAAATCTGGAGACAAGTCTCTAATCTCAAGCATCTGATTGGCTGAAATGGCATCTGGTTGTTATTTCTGCCAATCAGATGCTTGAAGTTTGAGACTGATCTCCACTCTTAGTTTTATGATCTTGGGGCCCAGGCTTTATAAATAAAATATTTAATAGTTCACTTCAATTCTTTTTAAAGGGAGCAAAATTTCCAAGTTTTCAAATGACAAAATACACTTATAGTATACATGATGTTAAAAGTAAAAATTCATCATTAATATATATGGCCTTCATTGTTTTCCAAGGTCAGCAGTCTGGTTTACCTCAGGAGCTGTACACATTTTTCAGAACACACCATGAAATTCCTGAATTTTTCTCCTGACAAATAATTATCTTTAAAGAAATCTTTTCATTTAACTCAACATTATTTCTATGACCTTCTGTTTTATATGAAATTCAGGAAATACATAATAGGAAAATAAGAACCAATGTCCAGTTTCAAGAAAGTCCAAGTGTAAGCATTATGCATAACTATTATTGCTGTAACAACAACACACTTTTGAAATCTTACAGCAGCATCTTAAAGACATTAGGCAAGTAATATTACCTTCCCTGTCAGCTTTACGGCAGATGGATTTCTTGTTCCACAAAGAAGACATTTTTCTTTCCAACCTGTTGAATCAATATGTTACAATAACAATACTGTAAAATCATCTCTTTAAAAAGTCATAAAGTTTTTTCATTTTCTTAAAAAATCTACACTTTTTAGAACGTAACTTTGCAGTAGAGTCTTGAAAAATGTCTTTCTGTTTGTGTGTCTATGCTTACTCTGTCTCTGCAAAATGACGCTGCATTTATTGTGCAGATTGTGCTGCTAAAAATCCACAAATAAAATTGTTGGGCAGAAATACAACCAGCACTTCTTTACTTTTTAGCCCAAGTCTGATGCTCCAGAAGGCTTGAGGATTTCTATAATGATGCTCTGGTGAGACAGCAAATAATAAACCCAATTTTAGCAAGATTCAGGCACTGTAATAATACCTTTACTCTGGCATCCATCACAATACAAGTGACCACAGTTGGTAAGAAAGTAATTTCTGCCATCACCTGGCTGCTGGAAACATGTATTGCAGTGTAACCAATCACCCATAGTTTGTCTGAAAAAAAGTTGTTTGCCAAAAAAAATGTATATACTGGTAGTATAATTGCAAATTAAATAATAAAATAAATATAAGAAAATCTGTACCTCTATCTAGTGATTTTGAAGTTAACCCCAACAATATTTTTTTAGGCCCCGTCTGCATCACCTATTTAAGTCAGAAAATTTTGTAGAAAATAGACAGAGTAAATTATAATATATTTCAACAGTTATACAAGCAACAATGTATTTAATTATCTTAAAAATAAACTTTGTTTGTCCATGTAGCTTTGTTGAAATATGATGGAAGGTATACAATTTTTAGTTATCTACCTGATTGCTTACTTTCAAGAATGATACAATATTTGTAGAATATTTGTTATTTGGTGTCTAGACAGGGTACATAGATATATTGCAGGTTGGGTGTCATATTATGGAAGCCACATACCCTTACTAGAAAACAAATGATTGATTAATTATACTGCAAAGCCTTTTCGGGGCAAAGTATCCATTTAAATTCAATGGCATTTGGGTATGTGCATATGTATCAAGCATCCATAAAATTACATTAACAGTCATGTGGGATAAGTGCACAAAACCCATCTCTGCACATCTGATTTGTATATTTACAAAAACACTGATATCTTCATAACTGTCTGCTAGCAGCTTTTTTTTTGAGAGAAAGCATGGCAATGTTTGCAACATCTGATGGTTACATCTTGCCATCTTGCTATAAACTATCTTGTATGTAAATAACTACTCTAAACTTTAAAGATATCAAATTCGTTCAATAAATTTGCTATATATTCCCCATCACTCCAGCTTCCACATTTTGAGTTGTGACCTATATAAATGTTTGTTATTTCTCTCAACTTTTCACTCAATTTTCATTTCAAATGTTTGTATCTTTGAAGAGTAGTAGATTTTTAATAGAAACAGACTAAAGACAGTCTATGTAAGCATGACAGAGTTGAGCAGTATTTTTGACATCGTGTAAACGTAAACATGTGTATGATTTCAGTATGACATCTTTTTAAGCCCTTTAAGCAAATTAATGCTTAAAATGACAACAAAGCAACTCCTGAATGAATACAGATTCTTTCTCTCAGGTATTTGTTTTAAGTTACTTAACATGTTCTATGATAACCACTGTTACGTTTATTATGATAGATGCACAGACTTGTCCTAGCACAACTATTTGTGCGCGACAATGACTTTTCTATATATGTGATGATCGTCCTTCGCGCACAACCCAGTTACTATTCAAATCAATGTGGAAAATTTTTCTTCTATTTCTATATGCCGCCGATCGGAATTTGAATCGCAACTTTGGCGGCTCCATAAAGCATCTTAAACCATATGTATCTTTAAAAAATTTACATACCTGAAAAGCCACATTCAAGTAGAATCAATATATGTAATCCTTTATAAATAACGGTTTCGTTTTTTATGCAAAACTCTTTTAAACCTCCACCCATGTCAACAAATTTCGATTTCGGGGCTTAAAGTTTACCTGACTCACATTTATAGATAAATAACAGAATTTAAATCGGGTCGATTTCCACCACAGTTTTGATCATAACTGCTTGAGACGTAAAGGACAGACATCTGTAAAAAGTCAGTATGATAATGGGTCTGTGCTTGCAGTCGAATTATTGAGACTAAGACTTGTCCCACACCTTTGTAATTCTATAGTCAAACACAAAAAATGTCTTTGTGGTATTATCACAGGGTCTTTTGAGACCGAAGTTTGTTTTCCAGCTTTATGTCCTCTGTAATCATCAATATAAATATTTTAGAGCAACAGTCTTTTGTTTTGTTTTGATAAATTGAAACCACTTCGAGTCTCGTAGGCATAGACTGAGACAATATATCACCAGGGTTTGCAATACGTTTAGATGTTAAGAAAGAGCAGACATGTGGTATCTTAACCGCTTACATAGAAAACTGAAAACTATCACAACTGACAGAAGGTTGTGCTGTTAAACCAAACATAACGTCTGCTCCATTGCACAACAACAACAACAACAACAACAGACAGGTTTAAAACATGGTACCCAGGTCAATACGGACAAGGGTTAGATGAAAGACCACAAAAATACGTTGTGGACACATCCGATGTTACGTCATTTTCCGAAATCAATGAATGACGAGAATGGAGGTTAAATTTTTTTCCGAAAATCGTGGAGAGTAGGATTGAACCTATCATTTTTGGGTACAACTACCATGAAGGTCGCTGATGATACAACACTAACAGAATCCGGTTAAGTGTTAATAAAAGCCGGATTTTTTTTCAGTTTTGTTTGTGTTCTATGATAAATAGTACATAAATATTTTAACTACTAGAGTATGCTAAAACCAAAGAATGTGGAAATATGTACATAGCGCCGACCCAACCACTTTATTGTTGTGTGCGAAGAACAAACTTGCTAAGTATGTCCACAATTTAAGCGCTGCCCAACGTTTATAGGCTATGCACCATACAAAAATATTGTCCTATTCACTTAAAAAGTGAAATATGCATATTAGGAATTGCTACACTCAGAAAACACAGCGTCTCGCATCCAAAATATAGAGAGGAAAGAGAGCGTGGGTTTACGAGCAGGTTAATCTCAAATAAGACACCACAAACAACGAAAAAGAGAACCTGACGCAATTTGCCACTGGGGAATTTAAACCAGGTTTAGGGTGCACCAACCATTTGCCCCAACAGGTTCTCAAATGAACAAACATTTACAAGTTGTCTTGGTGAATTTCTTCAACACACCAATAACCTCGACAGTTTTGCAAGCAAAAGAACACAAATATATATTAAAAAGATAAGAAGCTTCATAGTAGTATCATTTTCAAGCAAAAGGGCGGCTACGCAATGACCTTACCGAGACCAGTTTATAAATTAAGTCTCCATACAAAACTGGCTCTGAAATACGTTGTCTTAATAGTGATTTTAAAGTGCACCTGAATTTTTAAATTCAATCTTGGTATCGGCGATACAACTTGCTAAAAGTTTCCTTAATTTATGGTACAGATGACCATGTTTCAAAAGTTTTTTCTGTTAAAAGTTCGAAAAAAAACACACTTTTTTTCTTCATTTTGTTTTAATAGCAGCTAGAAATCTGCACGGAACCGAAATATCAAAAATATAAGTAGACCACTATATAAAGAATATTTCTGCAAACTTTCAAGATAGTTGAATAAAAACTTAATTTATAACCCAAACTAAAAACTTTAACGAAAACTGCTTTGCGCGCAATATTGTCGAGTTTGATGGGTGGGTTGGAGTTCATTCACCAAGACAGCTACAATATAGTATGCTTACAACAAATACTACGGAAATGTGTACATATCGCGAACCAACCCACTCTAATGGTTTTTGTTGTTGTTGTTGTTTTTTAATATGGCGAACAATGTCGACAACAGCGCTGCCAAAAGTTTGGCAACTAGTCTACAGCGCTCTGCATGTTCGGTGATAAACCCATAGATTTGCTGTTGAACGTTATGCTTACTTCTTTTGGTAGATAGGCAGTTGGCAGGGGTTTAGGAAGATTTGAAAAAGGAACTTTAAAAGCTATCGAACGCGACATACATGAAAACATTGGAGGCTCGATTGAGTCTGTTCATGAGCGGTAATGGAAATGCATATTAATGCTCGTGCGCAGCCTAGACCCGGATTGAGCGCAACGCAGTATTTACACCAGTAAACAGTAAACTTTTGATCCATTCCAAAACGATGGTTTACATATGGCGGTGAACATCGAACTTTCAATTCGTTATTTTTAGATTAACACCATTCAATGATCAGCGGCGTTAAAGAGGGCATATGTTATAAAATTATAAATTTTGTTAAAGATACCAAAACAACAAATAAACAGAGAACCTGCAGGGTAACCCCTTTAGAAAGGTCGGTGGCAAACAATTCTCCACTGTTGGTTTGAACCATGCTCTAGGGTGCATCAACCTCACACTTGTGCCTACAGGTTCTCATATGAAGAACAAGTATAAGTTGTCCTGGCTAATTAGCTCGAACCCACCTGTTAACTTGGCAATGCTGCATGCAAGGAGATGATGGTTTTTAGGGAAATCTTTTAAAAGAACATAGAAGCTAGATCTGTTTTTTTATTCCTGTTATCGCACTTCTTGATTTGTTTTTAGTACCCACAATTTTCTTGACATTGCTATTAGCTTCCTATGTTAAGTATGTTTGTTTGCTTTTGCAGAATATGGCTTATAGTGACCCCAAGATCTCGATCTGGATAAATGTGCTTATATTTTTATTAAAATTTAATAATTAAATGGTAAAGAATAATCCAGTTATTAAGGAAACTAATTAAATGTTATGTAGAACTTCTAAAGTGAAACATTACTGATTCAGATTCAATATCTGATGCTAATTATGAAATGCTATTGTTACCTCCCTTTATTTACTAAATTCATAGCTCAACATCCACTATGCGGTAGGAGGTTAGGTAGAAGGGAGACAAAATAAGTAGATCTTAAATGAAAACTTCAATGCAAACTGCCTACGTAAATATACACAATTTTTTTCCATGAGGGCATGGCCAATAGACTAAAAACCAGTTTTTTTGTACAGCTTTAACATTTCTAGTGCAGAATTAAATGTTATTTAACTGTAAATATTTTCCAACTGCAATTTTCATCTGCTTTAATAAAACATATAATTAGTTGTATATGTTCAAACAGAATTAGTACAAAAATATCTACATTGCATTTATTTCATTTTATGGTCAAATATCATTATGTTGCTTTTCTTCTTTCATTTAGGATCTATTCGGGCTGGTACAATTATATAACAATAGCACATGGAGTTTAAACTGCAACAAACAACATAAAACACAAGTATAGCAGATACATTTATTGCACATGCCCTTTAAAACATCTGTATAAATCGTCATTTTAATTTGCTGTGAAGTAAATTAAACAACAAAAATATAACTGAAAATATAAGTGAATATAAGTGTATACATAGAAGAAAAATTTGATCTTCAAACTAAATAAATTTTGAAACATTTCAAATGTTGATTTGTACTTTTGTTGCACATTTATTTTGATTGCCCTGAACATATTTAAATTTAATCAGTAGAATAATAACACATATTGATAACACATATACATTTCATAACAAGTCATACAATTTGAAAAATACATCAACACTATACTCTTGTGTCATCTGTTAACAAAACATGTAACATGGGCCTTGGGCCAGGCTCCAACAAAATGGACTTTGTGCCACAATAAAAATTATTGTGTCATATTCCCCGTTAGGCCTTTTACCATGTTTCGTTGTATGTTGAGAAATCTCATTAAGAGGAACATTTATTTTACTTAATTACAAGGAGTTAACTGTTATTTATGGTCCCATCTGGATCATCACTACTTACAAGTGAAAGAGAAACAGAAAAAAACTGTCTTTAAGAAAGATAGACAGAAGGATATGCCACATGACCATTCAGGAATGTCAAGAAGTGTTACATGGAAGAGAAAAGCTACTGCAATACTGCAATACAAGTGTCACAGTGGATTAAAGGTTTGCAATCATTCACTGAGACAGTAAAGTGGACACCACTAAAACAAAACAGGAAATAAAATGGTATTCCACTGTTTGAAAACAGTGAAAAACCAATTTTATTTCACCTGGAATATTCTATTTTTCACTAAAAAAGCATAAAAAAAGCATTTACTATACAAGATTACAGGGGCATTAACTCCAGGGGTCAAAGTTAGAAAAATGTAAAAGCCTGAAATAAAGCTGGGGGCCGCCAGGGCCCCCAGTGGGTCCAGGGGGCCAGAGGCCCCCGGAAGCTCCTGCATTTTAGTAAATTTCAAGGCTTATTCTTGTGTTTTCCTGAGACACAATTGTTCTAAAATATATTTTTTTCTCAACAATATATTCTTTTGTCATGTTGAAAATTGACAATTGAGAATGTTTATAAATTATGTCAATCAAGCCACTGATTAGACTAAATGATATTTTCTCTCTTTTCATTACATGAAGAATCACAAGGCTACAAAACTAAATCTTATGCTTGCGAAAAAAAATTTTTATTATTTTTTTTTAAACAAACAAAATTATAAGCGTACTTTATTGTCTTGACACAGCACTCGCAATATGCAGCGCCCAGAATATCGGGCTTTCTAAGCCAGATTTCCAACTTGTCACCGTTTTTGTCGCATTCTGAGAGCCATTCCGAATTCCATTTATTTTCGACATCTATTTCTAGCGATTTGGTATCACAATCTGATTTTAAGAACTTCATTTTCATTTTCTCATGCTCTCCATGGAGGGCACCATTTTGCCTGATATTACACTGATATTATGTTACGACGAATTTGATTCGATGATTTCAGCCTAAGTTAGCCTATTATAACCCAGTTTCAGCCAATCAAATTTGATGTTAGGTACACGCGTAATTGCTAAGATAAACGCGATTCGGGTCGATATCATTGTCGTCGTATGACTCGTCTACACTCGCCTCGCCCCCCCCCCAATATCTCCTCGGATTTACACGATTTGGAAAAACGACCCAAGCCGCTCCCGAAAAACCGGAATTCAGGCATAAGCCGGAAAACTTTGACCCCTGTAACTCTTATTTTTGACATTATCTACCATTAACATTAATGTGCCACTACTTACAAGTGTAAGTGAAACAGGAAAAAATGTCTGTCTATAAGAAAGCAGATGTTGTTTCAGACAGACAGAAGGATATGCCACATGACCAGGAATGTCAAGAAGTGTTATATAAACATAAATGTATTTGGTTTCTGACAAATACATGGAAGAGAAAAACAACTGCAATATTGCGATACAAGTGTCACGGTGGATTACAGGTTTGCATTCATTCACTGAGACAGTAAAGTAGACACCACTATTTTTCCATCAAGGTAGCCTGCCAAGCAGATTTTGGTGTCAATGTTAGGCGACCAGTCAACAGTCGTGATCAGTGATGACTTGCGACCTTTCAAGTCCATGGTGTGGGCTATTCCTGGATCATCTTTGATAAGCTACAACATAAACAAGATTACGTTACATTATTATATGACAAAAGATTATTTCCTTTCTTAAAATATTGACTGAAAATGTAATCCGAGGCCTGGAAGGGATATTTATAGGGGGAGAAATGGGAGATACCGGTATTTTGGAAATAATATCAGTTCTCTTAAGAAACTTTCTTCTCTGACAATGAAAATGGATTATGACCCTTGATCAGAAATATACAACTCTGGCGGTGTATTAAGACCCCAGGTGCCCTGCTGTGCATTACTTAAGACATGGATGAGCTGGCCACCTGTGTAAACATAAAACCTTTTGACAGCTTCCTCACATGTAGAACTTAGACAAGTAGAACTTAGACATGTAGAACATCAGGTGGCAAGAGCCCTATAACTGACATCCACTAGAACCAACACCAGGTGGCAAGAGCCCTATAACTGACATCCACTAGAACCAACACCAGGTGGCAAGAGCCCTATAACTGACATCCACTAGAATCACTAGCCCTCAGCATACTAATATTTATTAAAACCATATATATGACTTGGGCAAACAGTGTAGATCAATATCAGCCAGCACATCCATGACATCTGATCTGGCAGGATCAACACTGTTCACATTTAGATTTTCATTAGGTTACTCTTTACCCAGAAGCAACCAGTGTACATCCAAATCAGATGGCAGAAACCTGCTTAGAAAATCACTTACCCTATAAATCTCTGCATTAGCATTATTGCAACTCAGCAGATATTTCCCATCACAGTCTAAGGCCAGTAACTTTCCCACAGGAACCTCCTTCATGGCCTGTCCTGGTTCCAGCTGGGAAAAATTAGTGACGGCTCCATCATGGACAGGTAAATCTCGAAGCTGTTCCCCAGTTCTGTGCATACTCCATTCCAGCAACTGAAATTTGTTTTATCAAAATTAAAGGAAAACATTTATGGTATGCAGAAAATTTCGTACCAAAACTGATACACACTGATTATTCATAGCTCATTCATAATTCAGGCACCAATTTTCTTCTAGTGAAGACCCAAATTATGACCAAACTTAAACCCGAATTATCAGCGAACATAGAAAGCAAACCTAAACTTTACATCAAGACTTCTTATACAAATTTCAATAACATCTTTTGAGGTGTAACCTTGACCTAATGTCCAGCAATAATAGACATTTAAACTACTTGACTTTATATAGCATACTTAAGAAAGGAGGAATTAATATTTTAACCCTCTACTCCATGGATATGGCTTAAATCTCGTGTGCAACCAGTGCAGGTCTAAATCAGTATGCACATCTGTGAATTTTGATCAGGATCTACACCAGTTGCTTTCAGATTTATTTCTGACCAAGAAATGACCAGAGTAGATCCCAATCAAACTACGGCTGTTCAGTCTAGTCTGTCCAGATATATCTATAACCTTTTCCTCCATATATATGAATTTTACGCCTGTGCGACCAGTGTAGATCCAAATCAGCTGGCACATTCATGCCATCTGATCAGGATCTGCAGTGGTCACATTTTGGTCAGAAATAACCTAATTAATCAAAAAGCAAATAGTGCAGATCCTGATCAGACGGCACGGATATGCCGGCTGATCTGGATTAACACTATTTGCCCACACAGTAAAGGTGTGTCTATGGAGGAAAGGGATTTAAGAGTTAAGTGGTCTATCCCAATGAAACAAACAGGAACCTACCTTGCCATCATTTCCAAGACTGTAGCAGGAATTGTAATCAGCAGAATATAAAACAGTTCTTATCTCCCCCTTGTGGGCTTGCCACATTGATATACATCGCTGCTGACTTACATCTGAAATATTGTTTTACAGTTTTATACATATATTTACACACATCTTGCACTTTGTTGTAACGAAGTTCTTTTTGAGACAGGGCCCAAGATCATAAAACTGAAACTGGAGACATCTCAAATCTCAAGCATCTGATATTTCTGCAATTCTGTAATGGAGACTTGTTTCCATTCTTTAATAGTTTAATGCTCACGGGCACTGATATTATTTTCCCACTACTCATACAGACAGTTGGAGATCGTCAATACCAACAAATTGACAATATAGTGTGAAACTACAGCTATCCAAATATTTTAAACGTTTATTTTTAATATGGCATAAAACAGAGCTTGGCTTCTTAGGTTATGTAACTGGTCAAGAAAATTACATTTTTGATTTCATATCCACCAACCATCATCAATTTTGATCAAAGTTGGTAAATTTGAAGTATAAAAGTATAAAATCTAAGTTCCAGTATGAATGATAAAGAACAATAACATTCTTATAACATGGCGTTAAACTTTCTGAAAATCGTATAAATAAACATTGTATTACCAAACAGTCTTATCATTCCATCAGCTCCCCCAGATAACAAAAGTTGACCATTATGGTTAAAGGAGCATGTATTGATGCAGACTGGTCCAGGCTCTATGGGTAAGGTTTTCTGCAACAGAAAATTCAATCTATACTTTACTCATGGTAATTGCAGAATTCTACATTTCAGAACACTTCAATCAATAATTAGGAAAATAAGGTCGAACCCTTCACTCCATATATACGCATTTAAAGCGTGTGCAACCATTGTAGATCCAGATCAGCTGGCACATCAGTGCTGTCCCATCAGGATCTGCACTGTTCCCTTTTTAGTAACAAATAATCAGATGTGGCAGCATATCTGGGTCTACACTGTTTGTAAATGCCATTAAGGTGTACATGGAGGAGAGGGTTAACTAAAATAGTAACTGTTTAGTAATTATGTTATTTAAATTAATTTAGTAGTTTCAATATGTTAAAAGAGGTAAAATAAAGTGTTTTTTTTGTGGAGAAAACAAGCAATATTTTGAAAAAATAAGTTTATATATTCAAAAGTCACTCCAAGTTACCAGAGAAAGTGTATTCCTTAGAGATTCTGCCAATACAGTCATGTCACACATCTTTAATGATATTTTTGAATCAGATTTGTAGGAAAAGGATCGGTCATTAAAAAAACAACAAAAGACTTTAAATTTCTACCAAAATATGATTAATTAATGAGCATGAAAGAACATGTATAAAAGGGGACGGACGTTACAGGGACGGACGTTACATTTTACTTTTAAATAAAGTGTTGTAATTTTTTACTGCTTTGACTAAGAGATGTTAACTTTTATTTTTCTAATATCTGCCATCTGAGAGCTTGAGAAGTGGGTATTTTTTAATTACTTTGATCATTTTTTAAAAAGATATTGAGGGGGGACGGACGTTACCATTTTTTAGGGACAAACCAATTCAACATACTGAAATTGTTGATAGCAAAATTCTGTGCTCTGACCTATAAAAATCTAGTTATTTTCCCATTAAGTGAACATAATGAAATGTATGTAGCAGGAAATCAAGCTTTATATATTACTTTTAATGATATTTTGAAGGCCATAAAGTTCAAGGACATTTTTTTGGTGAAGCCATCTTACATGGCACTGTCGTTAATGTTTCTTAAATTGTGAGTGAACTAGCCGTCATAGAACTATGTATTATACATAAAAATAACCGCAACTAAATTGCCTAAAAGGAACAACAAAAGAAAACTCACTATATAATAGTAGAATAAAATTACAGATTGATGAAAACATGGCAATTTTTAGATGCTAACATCTTACATGCAAAAATGGGCCATTTTCGACACTTTGAAGTGCTCCCACAACATTTGTAGCGATGCTAACTTCAAAAGGCAGAAAGTGCATCTGCAAAATGATGTTAGGTAACATATAAAGTGAAAATTATTAATGAAAGACACTTCTTTCAATAAAATCATGTCACTTACATGATTTTTTAAAAAATTGATCCATTTACTGTGCAGTAGGCAATTAGCACTCAATTTGAAGGGAAAAAACATAGTGGTACACTAATCGCTATAGGGTACCAATTTTGAAGAAGCATTTGCAATCATGACCCCACACGTAACAAACTGGGTTCTGAAAATATAGGATGCGTAACTTGTCTCTAAAAACTTTGCATCAAAATCAATTTACGTCTTGATTCACAATCAACTAACTTCAGTTGTGTAACATCTGAAGCTGACATGATATGCTAAACTTACATCTGTTTTCATTGTTTTGAGGTCCCATACAGTGAGTTTTCCGCCATAATTATCTCTACTTGGTCCTGTATCCATGCCGATGGATCCCGACCTGCTCCGTGATGTACTAGCAGAACACACAAACACTGGGCTGGCGGGGTTCGAACATAAAGTTACAATCCTTAAAGAAACAAGATGTTTTATAATTATAAATTATTTCTTTTAATTACTTTTTTGTTAATTATGGCCCCAAAAGCATAAACCAATATTGGTGACCAGCTTCAAAACACTTTTTCAAAACTTATTTCATATAGATCAGATCTCAAAAACTGCTAAGAGTAAGTGGAAGTACCTGTAGTTAATAAGTTATATTCACAAACACTCTAAACATGAATTCATGAAAAACATTTTTACAATGTATAGTATAAATTTATGTAAAACATCAGGAAGACATGTAATATGGGTTTTGAGTATGTAATTTCACCACTAAGAATGAGGACAGTTTTAACTGTTGGTTTCGCAAAGTAGTGTTTCCTGTGAACAAGGCTAGATGACACCTAAAATGTGAAATGACTCTTCAAAATTTTGGCTCAAGGGTCAGTCGAGTGGAACCCCTGAGAACATATGTGTTTTTTTGATGCAACAAGATTTAACAGATTCCAAAATGTATAGCCTGCATTCATGTGGACTAGCCAAAATCATGCAGTATCATAACCATGCAAGAAACTCTAGTGACATAGTTTCAAGGCTATGTTAAATAATATTACTGTGATATCTGAAAAAGTCAGTTTTTCTTTTCATAAAATATCATCTCTCATTTAATTTTGACAAAACTTTGAAAATTCCTTGAAATGGCTCATGTTTCAGGGAAAAAGTTGATAACAGCCCAAGTGACTTCATGCAGTATTTTAGGTATAGGCAAGCCAGTATGGATGATTCTGGCCTGCAAATATGTCATTTCTCTAAGTCAACATTGTCCTTTCAACTGAATAGGTAAATTATAACAAGACTGATTCCGAGACGAGCTTGCAAAAAAAAAATAACCTTGGGAAGCTTGGGTCTGCACTGGCCTCGTAGAAAGATTTCATTTCTTTCACATCAAACAGACGAATGTTCCCTGACCTGTTGCCTAACAGCAGCTGTAATAGAAATATCAAACATAAAATCTGTATAATATATTCAATCTTCTAAAATGGTGTAAGTATACTGAAAAAATTATTATAATCGATCTCAAGAAACTTTACAATATCCTTTTAAAAGTTATGTTTACACCTTGCCATGTATTCTTGTTAATTTTCTCAACATTTTCAGGTTTTGTCTTTACTTCTAAAAGATCGGAATTAAAAAATAACAAATGATTTTGTAACTCTCTCGAACAAAATCTCTACATTTAACCCTTTACTCCATATATATGCATTTTATTTTATGCCCATGAATGATTTTAGCATAGTACAGCATGTATCTGCAAGATTGATACAACCTGTCAGATTAAACAAGAGGGCCATGATGGCCCTTTATCGCTCACCTGAGTACAACAAAGTTATTTTTAACAGTGACCTAGACCCAGATGACCCATATTCGAACTCGCCCAAGAAATCATTGGGATAAACATCCTGACCAAGTTTCATAACAATAGGAGCAAAAATGTGACCGCTAGAGTGTTAACAAGAAAATTCTATTTTTAGTAACAGTGACCTAGTTTTTGACTAAGATTACCCATATTCAAACTCGTCCGAGAAATCATTGGGACAAACATCCTAACCAAGTTTCATGACAATCGGAGCAAAATTGTGACCACTAGAGTGTTAACAAGAAAATTCTATTTTTAGTAACAGTGACCTAGTTTTTGAACCCAGATGACCCATATTCGAACTCGTCTGAGAAATCATTGGGACAAACATCATGACCAAGTTTCATGACAATCGGAGCAAAAATGTGACCGCTAGAGTGTTAACAAGAAAATTCTATTTTTAGTAACAGTGACCTAATTTTTGGACCCAGATGACCCATATTCGAACTCGTCCAAGAAATCATTGGGACAAACATCCTGACCAAGTTTCATGACAATCGGAGCAAAAATGTGACCGCTAGAGTGTTAACGAACTAAGTGTGGACGGACGACGGACGACAGACGACGGACATTCATCGATCCTAATAGCTCACCCTGAGCCAGCTCAGGTGAGCTAAAAATCTGTATCCCACATGCGGTTCTCCAACTGTTTATTTTTGCAGCTTCCCCTGTTCAATTTGACGTCATAACTACGTCACACTTTGTTGTTGGAATTTTCCAGCACATAAAGAACTCCAAAATAAGAAATTTCTATTGCTGTTCTACAACCCTTACAATATTCATTCATAAATTTTCTACGCCATGCATAAATTTACTTTTTGTGTAACTATTTTTATTTCTACTATAATGTTAACCATGTTGTTGTCTAAAATTTTGTTGTTTAGTTTATTTAAATTTGTTTTGAGCGAGAAGGGTATATAATATCAGGTTAATTATGACAGTTTGCAGTTTGTAGGTTCTTAATATTTCTTGTTACATGTGTAAACCACATCACATTATTGTTTACATACCCAACTTGAAACTACAAACCTGCAGACTGCATACTGTTATAATATTCCGTACATGTATTTATCTCATACGCGAACAGTGTAGATCCAGATTGGCCAGCATATTCATGTCGTGTGATCAGGATCTGTACTGTTCGATTTTGGGTCACAAATAACCTTATAAATCAAAAAATCAAACAGTTTAGAGTCTGACCAGACAAAGGAATGGGTTTACCATAGCATGGCTCATTTTATGAGTTGTTTTGTTAGGTTTTATGAAGTTTTTTTGTGTGTGGCAATACTTCTTAAATGTGCCAATATCATTAACCTCTTAATCAAGCCCTAACCAGAGCTTTGTTAACATTTGTGACTATCATGTATCATCAGCCCAGTCTCATCAGGGTCTACACTGTTGCTTTTCAGCAAAGAGTAAATTGTCTGTACATCATATCTGTGAACAAATAATGTGGTGGGACTAACATAAGGAAATAGAGGATATTTGCTTTAGTTTAAGCAGTGTAAAATAGCAATATATTTCACTGAGTGAGCTTTAATGAGATCAACCTACCCATCTGTCAGACTTGCTGGCCCACTCTAGGGACAGGAATGCTGACTTAGACATCACAGTAGCGGCAGTTGTAGCTTTCGGACTCCATGACCACACCCTGTAAGATATGATTTATACTCTCTAATGTCAAACTATGAGTCATTTTGTCTGTCAAACAAGATTATTTATTTTATGCTTTCCAGTGAAGTATAGAATTTTTCCAGTGAAATAAAGTGGTATTTCACTGTTTTCAAATGGTGGAATATCATTTTTATTTCACTGTTTTTCTCACATTGGTACCCAAACGAACATAACATTTCGAATGAGAACGTTTAGAAAACAGGCACAAATCTGGGTAAATTACATCATGACATAAATGTTTTTGGTGCCATTTCATGCAATTTTTCTGTTTTTAACAGTGAAAGATAGAAATATATTTCTCTTGTTAACTCCGGAATTATGTATTATATGTAGGGATGGCATTTTCCACCTATTTTACCATTCGAATGTTCGAATCAGTTTGCATTCGAACGTTCGAATTATTAACAAACAATCATATAAACCAAGAAACGACCTGTTTTTATCGCTAAACCCTCACAGTATCCCCGAAACTACGAAATTGTCATTCAAATAAATTTTGCCGATAATGTCCGAGTATTCCAAAATCTTAATAGTGAGTCTATTTATCGGAGAATGAGACTGTCTACGGATCTACCTCTAAACGTCAGATGAAACTGAAGCTGGCATAATTGCGAATGAAAAGCTGCTAAGATGTATAAGTTAAACAAGTTTTGTGAAAATATGATTTCTTCGATGTGAAATTTATAAAAAAATATAGTAAAGGTCGGGTATTGTCATAGTGTGTTGACAAATTGACATTTCCCTAGTATATTGTCCAACAATATTGACCTGGCACTTCATTAATTTTCGTAAAGGTCATTGAATAAACACGGGTATCAGCGAAAACACCGATATATTTATTCAATTTACACGTCATTGAAGTGAAGTGTATTGTAATAGATGCCGGACTACTGATTGAAACATTTACGAAATTTAACGAATATGGGGTCAAATGCAAGAGTGTCAGGTCAATATTGTTGGACAATACCCAAGAATTCTGTCTCAAAACGGGACCTGTGTAGCTCTTACAGGTGTAAAATGACACGTGTTAAGTAAACATTTAAGGAATGATTCTTATTTTGGTGCGGTTCATGCAGATTGGACGTGCACGCGAGAGCTGGCAAATTTACCATAAAGCGCTAGCGCGCGCTTTATGGTAAATTTGCCAGCTCTCGCGTGCACGTCCAATCTGCATGAACCGCACCAAAATAAGAATCATTACTTATATTTACATTTTATTCATTTTTTTCTTTAAATAAACTTAATTCGAACGCTTTCAAAAATTAGTATTAAGTGAAAAGGGGGAATAATACGTGGGAGTTTTCAATAGTAACAGCCATGACGTTACTGACGTCATTACGGGTCATGCGGTTCATGCAAAATGAACCGAATTTTTTTAAACGAAGAAATCAACAGGAATGTAAATATTGTGTCTTAACTTGGACCCTAAATCTGATGTTTCGCGTGTAAAAGATTTTCACAGTATATTCTCTAACTGACATTACAATAGAAGTGAAGAACTCGATTTTCATTACTGAATGGCTCTATTGAATTACTCATTGTTACAATATGCAGTAAATGATACAATATTTTTACTTCTTGCATCTTATTTATATTTTATTACATTCGTATTTTAGTAGATCTATTACGCACTAAATTACAAATTTGATTATGCGCATGCACACAGTTTGTTTTGATCCGCACTTTATATTTTAGCCGTATGTTACTAAAGAACGCGCATGCGCAGAAACCAATATACAGACATGTTATTTTCTACATGTATTTTGTAAACGGAAAGTGATTTATCTTGACGGTATTTGTGTCAAATTAATACCAAACCTTCTTGATGGTCGTTCATTATCGAATTTTCACGAACGTTCGAATGCTTCAAATGCATTCGAATGTTCAAAACGTTATCCGAACGTTCGAATGTTCGAACGTTCGTTTACATCCCTAATTATATGAATTCTGGAGCTCACTTGGTGAAATATTATACAATTATTTACTTATTAGCTGGGAAATATGCTATGATATTGACCTAAAAAATCGTTATTGACCGAGGCGATAGCCGAGGTCAATAACGATTTTTGCGGTCAATATCAACAGCATATTTCCCAGCTAATAAGTAAATAACTGTTTTATTACATGAACTATAAATAGTTATATATATAATAGTTTATTACATGAACTATAAATAATATAAAAGACGAAAACTTTCGGATTCTATTTATAGACAGGTCAATATCAGCGAAAGCGGGTCAATATCTAGATTTATTGACTCGGTTATTTTGGGGGTGTGACCAATCGCGTTGCGTCTATTTATAGTTCATGTAATAAATTTCTATCTTACACTGGTAAAAACAATTATTCTCTATATGATTTATTAAAGATGAATAGCATTTTACTGTATCATAGTTGTTTTGGTAAGTTAACATTCATAATGTTTCAGTAAATGTTAATTATGCTCAGAACAAATGCAAATGATAAAACCAAAAATTTCAAAACTGGATTTATTTTCCAAACTCAATAAAGCTAAGAAATCAAGGAAGAAATGAATCTGCTGTTTTCACAGTGCCAAACTCTATTGAACGAGATAACAACAACATTTGTTATTTTCTTATAATGTTCATAGCAAGGTATACTGACTTGACAACTCCGTCCACATCTACACTGGCTACGTACTGTCCACTGTTGCTGAACCTGGCATATGATACAGAAGCTCTGTGCTCCGAGTACTCATCCTAAAACATAACACAACAGTCAGCTAGCCAAGTCTGAGACAGGTAAAGACAAAGCATAACTTTCTTTGTAACAGCATACCTGTCAATTTCAAAGTTAATATGTCAACAAAAGTTAACATTGCATGTGCTGCTGTCAAAGTGAGAAGCAAAATATATATTCTGTTTTAATTAAAGGTTCTATATAGAAAGAGATCAATATATTTAAATATGTATAATGACATTTTTGAAACTGATTTAAAACCCAAAATGTACTGAAGTTATCATTTTTAAAAACTGCTTGATCATATATAAACTTTGAGGTAGACATATTGGTTAGACGCCTCCATGGCTAAGCGGTAAAGGCTGTTGGCTGATAATCACTGGCCCCTCACCGCTGTGCTCCCAGAGTCATATTTAGGGGTAGCTATACAGCTAGTCGATGGGAAGGTCAATGGTTCTAAATAGGTTCCTGCCACTGTCTGAAGAAATGCCCCCAGGGGTCTTCCTTCTCCAGATAAACCTGTCCACACCTTAATACGCACATGTAGGAGGTGGGGAAGGATTTAAAGCTTTCAAATAAACAAAGATATTGGTACAATAGTAATCTAAGCTCTAGCTTCCACATACCTGACTCAGCAGCAGGAATGGTTTCTCATAAACTGAAATGCAAAAGTATATACAAGTGCTTGATGTTATTACTGAAGGTTTTCATAATGATAACTACTTTTGTAAGATAACCTTACTGTATTTAATAGTTTGACATATTTTTAGAAAGTTAAGCCAAAATCTATGTCTTTATTCAAGTGATATTTTCTTCTTACAACTAAAACACTGCCTGAAAAATAAATCACTCACTTGTTTCTAGATTAGTAGTTTTCTGTTGTGAGAAACATGGAATTGTTGCCTGGGTTATGTTATCAGAATTGTCAGTATCTGCACTTGTTACTGAAGTGTTGTCAGTGCCTGAACTAGCTTCCGAAGCTTTGTCAGTGTTTGCAACAAATGTTTGCATTTCCTCTGCATGGCTAGACAAACCAGTGCCCATGGCTGCCACTGTTGCTATTGCTAATGGTGACACAGTCTCCATGGAAACAGGGCAGTCACTGGGTTCTTTGGCAAGGTCAGACGACTTTGGTGAGGATGAATAACCTCCTGACTGAAAACAACAGACAGAATGTAAAACTGGGAAACATTCTTTTTTGGCAACTTACTGTATTGTTTTGCATTTAGGTTTTTTCAATTGGTAAATTTTTTTCACATGAGCAATACACATTCAATTTCTTTCTTATATATTGGCCTTTCCATCAGACAACCATAGATAAAAAATATAATACATGCCCTTATCCAAGTAAAGGGGCCTTTTTTATCTGGGAAGGTTTCCACAGGAAGCATAGACACTGCAAACACACCTTTTAAGATCGGTGAAGCATTGCCAATGATGGTTGTGACTGGCAAACCAGATAAAAAAACTCTGAATATTTGGCATTACTTATTTTTAATTTAATATATAGCATCTACATATTTAACTGTTGGATTAGGTTACCCAACCTAAAACAAGAGATGATGAATAAAGTCACCTTTGATTCCAGCACACTTTTACTGACTGCTCTGCGTACATCCCTGGGTGAAGATTTTGGGCTGGGCACCTCTACAGCTGACTCAGACACAGACCTGTGGTAAGCTACTGACGATTCCTCCTTGCCATCACTTTGTTTCTTAAAACCAAAACATGAAGTTCCATTAAATACAGGCAGAATCTGGCAATGTTTTTTTCTTTTTTATTTCTTGCTGGAGTCAAAATTATTTTATAGATATATTGCCTGCCATTTACCTAAGTTACCTTCAAATATTTTACTTTTCAATGTGAGATAAGCCTAATTACAAATAAGTTGCATGAACAGAGAATTACCTCCTTCACATTCTGTGAAGATTTTATTAACATAGTATGATCAACTAATTACACAGTCTCATGTGACGAAAACACCCTCAATTATTAGTCACAAGATCAAACACTGATTGTTGAAGAAATAACATTGATAGAGCTCCCTAAACCCTTTACCATATAGATGTGACATGTATGGCATGGGCAAACAGTGTAGATCCGTCAGCACTTCAGCACATGAATCTTACAGCAAACTGTGTAGATCCGTCAGCACTTCAGCACATGAATCTTACAGCAAACAGTGCAGATCCGTCAGCACATCAGCACATGAATCTTACAGCAAACTGTGTAGATCCTGATCAGAAACCATGGATGTGCCAGATGATCTGGATCTACACTGTTCACAAATGGGATATAAGCCTATGAAGTAAAAGGTTAAAGACATACAAGCAGAAAAATTGGGAGAAACAGCATTATTATTTTAAAGTTCCTGATAAAGTGATCAAATTTATTTTAAGATGTAAACTGTCATACCAAACTATCATGTATTATTGAAGATAACATACAATATTATAAATTGATGAGAAACAGTTAAGAACCATGTTTAGAAAAACCTTTGTATTTTATTTATTTAACTGTCCTGCTTTTAATTACTGAATATTTTGTTTTAAAATCCTGAAATTAGTACCTGTCTTGAAAAAATCAAGCTTATGAAAGCGAATGGATGTGCAAGTCTTGCAATAACAAAAGTGATGTCACTGTGTATAACAATTTTGAGGAACAAGTGCACTAGCCATCTACTGCAATATTGAAAATCAACATGTATTAAGGCATCAATTACTATGTTGACCTGCAGACTTAATTGTTCATGAATATGATGAGTTGTTAAATGGAAATTTAAACTGTTTGATATATGATGTGACATCAACCTGAAATTCACACTTATGATAAGGCCAGTATGGAAAAAAGGTTAAGGGAACAAGATGGAAATTAGGATCAACTGGATACCATAGAAAGCAACAAATAGTGATTGTGTAAGCGTGGTGTTGACCAGTGTTTCTGACTGTATATCTTGCATACCTGTGAACACTTAAACATACTTGGAACACCAACATTTCTCAGATTTTTCAACGTAAATCTGCTACTTAGGCAACAAAAAATGTTATAAGGAATGTCTTGTTCATCAATGCTCCATCAATTTGTTTATCAATTTGTAAATTGTATTATGTCGATGTTTCCCGCATTATGTGGGACTCGAACCCTTATATGTAAATAAAAGTTGAAAGGGAACAAATAATTTGTGGAGAACATTAACAATTTACCTTTTTCTTTTTAGGCTGAAAGTAAAGTATTTGTTTTAAATTTGTCTTTCAGGTAGGTTTATTCTATAGAAGACACTTATCAATTTTATATGAATATAATTAAAGGTAAATTTGATCCTTATATTATTAGAGAGATCATAAGGAACATGTGTCAAAAAACAGATTATCCCAAAATGTTAAATAAACTGGAGATTTTGTGCTGCCTAAATAATATTACATACATTTAAATATTGATCTTAAAGTAACTTTAAACTATTTTTTTTTACTTTTGCTGTAACACCCAATCATGTATAAACGTATCTGAGGATTGGAACCCATGACCATCCTCCTAACCTACTAGGCTGCCAGTTAATAATTTATAAGCCACAAAAAGTTAAATATGTTTAAGTTGGAAAGGGGTAAACAAAGCAATTTGTCCATCATAGGTTTTGTCAATGAGAAGTCATAAGTTTGTGTTACTGATGGTTATGATATTTATATTTCAGTGCAACAGTATCTTTAACAACTCCGAAGACCAACAGTAAACAGTATGATACCATCCTTATACACATAACTTTCAGGAGGTTTAAAAATGTGTTAAAGGAAAATCACATCAAATTTTGACATTCAATCTTGTTTAGCAAAGCAGATTAATTAATGATGAAACAGTCAAAGTTAATAGCAAGAGTTCACATATTTCATTTGGTGTGAGTGTTAGGTTAAAATCTTCTAAAAGGCCATCTAAAGCTAAAACTTTGATAACCCTTTCCTCCATATATACGCCTTTTTATGCACGTGCCGTTTAATCAGGATCTGCACTGGTCGCATTTTGGTCAGAAATAACCTAATGAATAAAAAAGCAAAGTTAACAGTGAAGATCCTGATCAGATGGCACGGATGTGCTGGCTGATCTGCATCTAAACTGATCGCCCACGTATAAAGACGTACCTATGGAGAAAAGGAATAAATCAGTGGTTATTACAATATCTTCTGAACAGCATATTGTTCATGTTGGTATTCCCAATCGATGTTTGGTATTGCAACAGTGTATATACTTTAAGTAATTAGCCACACAGTCATAATTTTGAAATAGGCATTACTAAAAAAATTTTGACTATCGGGGGTTATCATTCTAGTTGCCAGTAATAGCTTTGTGGATGATGATATATTTTATTTGATAACACAAAAGTTTAACATTTGCTTTTCAAATTTTAAACATAAAATTTCAGTTTGTCATGTGAACTGAGAACAAGTCAATCAGGAGTTTCTTGGTTCAAACATTGGTCAATCCGAAGTTTTAATTCTTGTTGTCAGACATAGCTTTGTTCATGGTGATGATACATCCCATGTTTGTGCAAACAATACAAAAACTTTTACAAGTTATAAGCAACATGAAGTAAGATGAAAGCTTTGTGTCTACTGGACAACGATGCAGCCACCTCCAGACAATAATTATGATCCTATTATGTCTACCTGCTATCCCAGGCAGCACAAAAACAGGACTGTTAACCCAACATTATCATCATAAATACTTCCTTTCTCTGTAACTTTTCCTTCTGGGAATATCACTATCTGAAACAGTTAAGTGTTAACTGAGTTACAAATGTTTATGGATGTTACATACCTTTTCCTCCTTTGCCTTACTCTTGCTGTTATTCCCTTCCAAAAGTTCTTTCCTGTTTTTATTGGCTTCTTCAAATTTCTTCATCTTCTGATTGGCTGTTGCCAACTCTCCTGAATTTTGATTGGCTGCTGGATCTGCAATCTGATTGGCTGGTGAAGAATTAACTGAATCCACACTTTGACCTCTAGCAGATTTCACTGCAGGTTTTTTATTTTGTCTCGTAATGACCGGTAAAAGTTTGGAGCCTTTTGTAGACTTGGTTTCCTTGGATCCCATGTTAGCCATTCGGATATCATCCTTCTTTTTTGGGACTGGGGACGGTTGTTTTTCAGTCTTCTTGCCCAGATGGAGAGGGGATGAAGTAAAGGGAAACTTCTTTGGGGACTTGGTGGTTGTCTCCGGAATGGCTGTATCCCTGAAAATCACAACACAAATCCAGATGCACAGGTCGTAACTGAAAAAGCAGATCTGACAAACATTTAACAAATGTTCCAGAATATCAGGAACAATTTTGCTTCTAATGATACAAGGTTTTGATTTTTATTTAATGTATGAAAGTGCTTCAATATTCCTTTTTGTATGCCTAAATTAAAAAGCAGAAAATTTCTTTTGGGAAATTTGAAATTGTGACATCGGCATTTGACTTGGGGAACCTTGGATCATGTACATGTTAATGAAAGTACTAAGGTTTTTCAAAAGCTGTTTATATATGTTGACCTTATCACCCAGACTTGATTTAACCTAGGAATCTGGGTCATGAATGCAACAAGCCATCTTATCAAGCAGAACACAAATGCCAAATGTGATGACAATATCAAGCTACCAGTAAGCGCACTTAACAATAAAATTGAAAGTGACAGTGATTTATAAAAAGTTTAAAGTACATGTATGTAAGTTTTTTCCAGTTATTTAGCATGTACAAAGACTGTTAGTTCTGAAAGGTTCAGACATATGCAACTTAGACTGTAAAAACGAAAAATTTTGAGTGTCAAGAATAGGGAATAAACCTAGACACAAGAATTGAAGAGGTTGCTCAGTCACCTATAACCTTAATCACTAAGTTTCCATTCATTTCAAACCAGTAAGGTTGGCAATACCGGACAATATTGATCTTTTCATCACTAAACAAACCACTACAACCACACGTTAATATACCACCACATCCCTTATGTATTTCATTTATTGAATGAACTGCACAAAGTTTGGACCCTGACAGGGAAGATGATGTTGGTCTTCACTAGTAAAATGCAAGTTGTCAGACAAAGAAATGCAAAGATTCGTAAATCATACCTCTAAGAGGAATTTATTGAATAAACATCAACAGTGTAGATCCTAAATTTACTGCACATATAGGGGTGTACACATATCAGATACAAGATATACGTTTCACCAGAGCCAGGTTTCAACACTCTACAGCACAGATAGGGGTCTACAGTGATTAGATGCAAGAAATAATGTTCATTCAAGTTGTTAGTGCTCTACATCACAGATAGGGTTCTACACCGGTCAGAACCAAGAAGCAGGTGACACGATTCAGCAGAGCAAGGTTTATATAAATACTTACTCTCCTAGGGAGGAAAAGTCATAAACAAGATCCATGTGGCTACGATCCGATAATGAGCTCTCTCCTCTTGCCCGTGGACCCTGATCTGGTTTCTCCCCTAACGTCAGTAGCTTAAATACAAGTCATTTATTTTATTTAACAACTGTATAAAGGCAGCCCTAATGTGCTTGCCTTGATATATCAATATCCAAATAATAAATTTTTTTCTAAGAAGGTCATGATGTTACTGATGTGCTTGCCTGAAGATATTAACATAATTATGCGTTAGCTTATATTGTTTTCAGACAGAATTCTTTTTTTTAATTTTTATACATGAATATGTCAAACTCTCATGTTTGGAAACTAGATGGGTGTTCTGCTGAACACTTGTGCCACTTTTTTTCAGGAGAACAAAATTCTGTTAACACTTTACTCAATATAAATGAATTTTATCTCATGTAAACAGTATAGATCCAGATCAGCTGGCACATTTCTGCTGTATAATCATGATTTATATTGTTCCATCTTAGTCAGAAATAACCTAATGAATTATAAAGCAAAGATGCAACAGCTGATCTGGATCTACACTGTTGGCCCTTGTATTACAGCCATATCCCATGGAGTAAAGGGTTAAGGAGATATCAAAGAACTGAAGTGGAATGGGTGTTAGAAATCATGATTTCATATAAATTCATTTGTTTTTGGACTTGTCAACTTCTTGTGGCTTCACATATCATTTATTTAGCATTTGAGTGTGTAATGTCATGCAAAAACAAAATAAAAGTGAAATTTGTAGTAAATTCTTACCTTCAAAACTGACTTTCTATGGGACTCCAAACTTCCTATACTTCCACTTTAGTCAACAATTACTTCCACAGGAAGACAGTCCATAATAAGGACAACAATGTATTAGAATATTATCCACTAAGGATTAGCAGAAATGTACAATAACAACATTCTCAAAGTGACTACACACTATAATTTGGCATCCATGTTTGTTTACAAATTGTTCAAAATGCAAGGTATGGTGTACAATATAGGACATAACTTTCAATGTTATGGTTGAATTATCTGCCTTTTGAAGTAAAGGTTGAAATATTACTTTTCTGTTAACATATGCAATATTTATGACTAAATGAAATGTATTTTATATAAGAGTGTTTTTGAAATGAATAAAAAGACAAATAATAACATATCTAGTATAAATAAATAAATATTACGTAATTATAAATAAATATGTTTATACATATTTTGGAATGCATGAATTGTTTACATATCAGAGGTGAACTATTTTTTTGGACCCACTCGCCCTGTAGGTCGAGTGAATGAAAAAGTACAATTGCCCTTACATTTTAAAAAATATTTCATTTGTTTCAACATTTTGAGATATGACGGGAAAATGTGTGCACTTGGAGCCTAGTTCTGATTTGGGAAACCCAGTGAGGATAGGAATCTAGTCCCTATCTGTGGAAAAGATGTGTAAGCAGACGGAAAGCTCAGTCGGGAGAGCACTCGCCCTGTAAGCAAGGGGTCCCGGGTTCGAGTCCCGGTCTGGCTGCACATTCTTTCTCACCCTGTGACAATTTATTATTTATGTTATAATGTGTCATCAACATTTCAAAACACTTCTTATTCTAGTAGTATCACATTTCTTACATTCCTACATTATTTGGAATACTAACAGAAACCTCGAAAGTAATGGTCTATATTGTACACCATACTTTGAATTCTGGGTAGTCCTACTTTATAAACTTGTAAACAAATATGGATGTAAAATTGTAAGTACAGTCACATGTAGAATGCTGTTTTTGTATATTTCTACTGTTGTTTAATAAACTATCTTCTAAGACATTGTTGACCTTGTTATGGACTGTCTTCCTGTGGTAGTAATTGTTCACAACAGTGAAAGTATAGAAAGTATGGACTCCCACAGAAAGTCTGTTTTCAAGGTACGAAATTGCTACATATTTCTCTTTTATTTTGACTTTTGCATGACATTTAACATTCCTGTGCTGTATAAATGTTAAATCAAGCTAAAGGAAGCTTTGAAGTCAGAAAAAACAATTTACTTTCCTGACATTAGGATCTCACACACCCAACCCAAGTCAACTCGTCCACAACAAATGATACCACCTTAACAAAAGCCCATCAGGCATGGTAGCATGCCAAACTAAGTATCATCATCACCAATTAAAATGAGATTTTAATTAAATACAGATTTTTTTCCATAAAAAACACATTAAAAAATATTGAAAAGAATGATTTTGGGTTCATTGCAACCTTGTTGTCATAAGTACTATAATTTGAAAGTCTGATTATTAAAAATTACTGACAAATGGCAAAGTTAACCCTTTACCCCAAATAGGTTTTATCGAATGTGCAAATAGTGTAGATCCAGATCAGCTGGTACATCTGTGCTGTCTGATCAGGATCTACACTGTTTGCTTATTAGTCAGAAATAATGTAATAAATCTAAAAGTATAAAGTGTAGATCATGATTAGATGGCATGGATCTGTCAGGGCTTGGTGAATGCATCAAACTTTAAAGCCATCTCTAAGTATAAACCTGCCTGTCTCTTGAGCATTTCATTCTCATCCTGTAGGTCTCTCAGCTGTCTATGCTCGGCTTCAAAGTTCAGCAAGGCCGGACCTGGTGAGCTCAGTTAAGAAAGTTTGACAGAATCAGAATCTGTACTACAAACTTTTACAATCAGGATATCCAGAACATACTTTACAATTACTGTTATTTAAACTAGAATGTTGTGTTCCGCGGAACACATGTGTCGCCTGCTTGGAAAACGTTGAAATTTGGGCCTATGTTTAATCATATATAATAAAAATATTTTATTGAAGTTGATTTCAATACTACACAACAGAACACATGTGTCATCTAAATTACATTTAAAAGGGGAATAACTAAAATAATGGTGAAACCGGAGTTATCATTTTCAAAAATTGTTTTGTAAATGCAGATGAGTTATTCAAAGTATTAAGTGAATTAATTGAAGAAGTAATTTCCATTTTACAGGCAACACTAAGTTTCATGTTAAAGTTGCATTTGAAAGGGATATTACTCATAAAATATTGAAACTGGAGTTATCATTCTTGTCATCACAGATGGCATTGTTAGTGCTGATGATATATTCCAAGTACGAAGTGAATAGGACATGTACTTTCAAAGTTATAGGCAACATTAAGTTTCATGTTAAAGTTGCATTTGAAAGGGGCATAAGTAAAAAAATATTGAAACTGGAGTTATCATTCTTGTCGTCACAGATGGCACTGTTCATGCTGATGATATATTCCAAGTATGAAGTGAATAGGACAAGTACTTTCAAAGTTATAGGCAACATTAAGTTTCAGGTTAAAGTTGCATTTGAAAGGGGCATAACTAAAAAAATATTGAAACTGGAGTTATCATTCTTGTCGTCACAGATGGCATTGTTCGTGCTGATGATATATTCCAAGTATGAAGTGAATAGGACAAGTACTTTCAAAGTTATAGGCAACATTAAGTTTCAGGTTAAAGTTGGGGGACTACCGGACGACGCCGACGCCGCCGCGGCCGCCGGACAATAGGATCCCTATGTGTCTACCTGCTATCGCAGGCGACACAAAAATGTAAGAACTATTCCATGTGCTCCTGAAGAAGCAACTAGGGATTCCCCTTGAGAATTTCATCCTTCTCCAAGATAACTATTCAATTAACATGGCAGAAGTGACAAAGAGCTGAATATAGGAAACCTATGATTTCAGACTATTAGCCACCCTCTGTACAGTTCTGTGCCATTTGTTTAGCTGTACAGCTGAGCGGCTCGTGTTTCATCTAGGATTTTTATCTGCCCACAAATTCCATGAAAGTTATTACCCCACTCACGTTATATGTGGAACTGGGTAAAAAGGATATGTAAGGCTTGAAGTATGACACTGAGGAAGTTGTGTAGAGACAGTAAGAATGTATCTTGCCATGGCTGGGTAAAGTATGTGGCAAAATGGCTGTTCTCTCTTGGGTTTCTCACAAATGGAAAAGCTGAAATCATACAAAAACTAGACTGTGTCCACAGGACACTGACGCCCCCACTGCTGCAATAACATTTGTTACAAAATTTTGTACCAGGTATTAACAACATGTGGTGATCATGATTAGTAAATGAGGAGTAAGTGCCACAAAATTTAATAACTAACATAAACAAAAGGCCATAACTGTGGTGAAAATTGTTGCAATGTCCTTTACAACAATCTTCACATCATGTCTAATCATCTGTGCAAGTTTGAAAGAAATCAGCCAATTAGAAAATGTGAAGTTGATGCCACAAAATTTTGTAAGTGAAATAAACAAAGGGCCATAACTGTGGTAAAAATGGCAGCAGAAAAAAATCTTTTTTTATGATCATCTACCCAGCCATCTTGATCATGTGTGCAAGTTAGAAAGAAATCTGTCCAAAAGTAAATGAGGAGTTGATGCCACAAGATATTATTACTGAAAAAAACAAAGGGCCATAACTCTGGTAAAAATAGTCGCAGGAAAAAATCCTTTCTTCACGATCATCTACACATCCTGCTTCATCATCTGTGCATGTTTGCAAGGAATCTTCCCTGTAGTTTAGGAGGAGTTGATGCCACAAGATTTAATTGCTGAAATTAACAAAGGGCCATAACTCTGGTAAAAATGGCCGCGGGAAAAACTCCTTTCTTCACGATCATCTACACATCCTGCTTCATCATCTGTGCAAGTTCGCAAGAAATCTGCCTTGTAGTTTTGGAGGAGTTGATGCCACAAGATTTAATTACTGAAATTAACAAAGGGCCATAACTCTGGTAAAAATGGTCGCAGGAAAAAATCCTTTCTTTACGATCATCTACACATCCTGCTTCATCATCTGTGCAAGTTCGCAAGAAATCTGCCTTATAGTTTTGGAGGAGTTGACGCCACAAGATTTAATTAATGAATATAACAAAGGGCCATAACTCTGGTAAAAATGGTCGCAGGAAGAAATCCTTTCTTCACGATTATCTACACATCCTGCTCCATCATCTGTGCAAGTTTGCAAGAAATCTGCCTTGCAGTTTAGGAGGAGTTGACGCCACAAGATTTTATAACTGAAATTAACAAAGGGCCATAACTCTGGTAAAAATGGTCGCAGGAAAAAATCCTTTCTTTACGATCATCTACACATCCTGCTTCATCATCTGTGCAAGTTTGAAAGAAATCCGCCTTATAGTTTAGGAGGAGTTGATGCCACAAGATTTGGGGACGTACGGACGGACGAGTGCAACTCTATATGCCTCCCACTTTGTGGGGGCATAATTAGAATTAGTAGTGACAGTCTAAGAAAGGTTGCGTTCATAGCAAGGGTTATCATTTTGTATGAATAGATAACAAAAAAAACAACATCTCAATAAGTACAGCATTTACAAACAGTTGCTGAGCCACTGTAGAATGTAATCATAATGTGTAAAAACTTGCTTTAAATCATTCATTTAACATTTACAAAGCAAAACCATAAGTGTTCCAACATGAATGTAAACTCCAATTTTATTAACTTACATGGGAAATATACAGCCCCAATTCATGCATAATGAAAATATAGATCATCTATCTAAATCAACAAGTTTGTGATGTCAAAGTATGGCAGTGAAAATCTTTTGCTACATGTAATAGATACCAGAAGAGATGTTTTGGCGAACACCAAAAACTTTCCGTTTCCCAGTAAAATGCTTATTGGAGTTGGATGTATAAAGTTCCAGTAATAATTATTTCAGTAAGGGTGACATAATCTTCTATATACTCAATTCATTAATTGGCATCTCTTAACCCTTTTCTCTATATATACACATTTTAATGCCTGTAAGACCAGCGTCAATCTAGATTAGCCTGCACATCCATGCCATTTGATCTGGATCTAAACCAGTCACATCTTGGTCAGAAATAACCATATAAATCTAAAGGCAAACAGTGTGCCAGCTGATCTGTATCTACACTGTTTGCCTATGCAATAAAGTTTATGTATGGAGTAAAGGGTTAAGAAATGTAAGAAACATGTATAAAAATGTATACCTACCAAACCACTCCTTAAACTCGGACTGTGTTTGAAGTATCTCTGTCATTCGTTCAAAGAAGTCAAGGATTTTGTCTTGCTTGTTGTACTGAGATGCATTTACCAAATAATACTTCAGCAAGCCAACTTCTAGTTTCCGTACACTGTTCATGTATCGCTGTTCAAGTCGTGAAAACAAGCGTGCATTTAGGAAATTCCAGTAATCCCTCAAGTTTCCCAAATCATAATTACTTATATAATTCTGTAACTGTTCCACAATCTTATCAACCTGAAAAAATAAAGAAAAACATGTATATATCACATTCCTAGCCTCAATGATTGGATCCAAGCACAGACCCATTTTAGACACCATATTTCATTGTGCAAAAAAGTGCACATTTTTACCTTTTGAAATGCAAATGGATCGTTGGTGCCTGTGATACATCCCATAAAATATTTCAGTATTTTTTCTTCACTTCAAATTTTTCTGAAAAACAGTGCAGTGATCAACTGAATTGTCCGAATTTAACTACAAAAGAAGACTTCCAATTTTACATGTAATTACATTAAAACTAAATTTACTAACTTGAGATATTAAAAATTTACAAACAAGTGAAATATTGGTCAGAGTTTACATGACAGACGTCCATGATTTTAAATAACTTTGAGGAAATTGGCTGCCATTTGTTGTTTTTTTTTTCATTTATACCAAAAGTGGGAGAACCCTTTAAAACTAGAATTATCACTGAAAGTGATTAAATACCCCCACATGTGTGCTTAATAATTGAACTGGGAATGCTTCGAATCAATGGCATAATGTGCCCCACTTTCAATCCAAAGTGTCGTCTTCACAGTAGCCACACATACAGCAAGTTTCATCACAATATCTCATTCCTTCTAAATTTATTGAGCAGAAATGGTTTGAGTATGTTAGTAACCTTTAGTGACCTTTACCTAACTTTTAACAACTGTGTGCCAAAAATTGTTTATATATGTGAAACTTTTCATGAGAAATCATCCAGAAACATTTTTTCTATTTTTAGTAACAGTGAACAGTGAGCTTGATCCCATCAGACCCAATTTCAATACAAAGTTTCGTCTTCACAGACACTACCTATATAGCAATTTTTATCACAATATCTCATTCTGAACCAAAGTTATTGAGCATACAGTTTTTTTTCTATTTTTAGTAACAGTGACCTTGACCCCGCAGGCCTTACTTTGAATCCCAAAAGTCATCTTCACAAAAACCACCAATACACCAAATTTCATTTAAGAATCTCATTCCAAGCTTTAGTTACTGAGTGGAAACAAAGTTTTGAAGTTTAAATAACAGTGACCTTGACCTTGAACCCACAGGCCCCAAAGTCAAACCTAACCTATCTTGTTATGTTACATCTGCGACCCAAAAAATAATTAAATCTATGAAGTATTTCATGAGTTATAGTCCAGAAACAAATTTTCTTTTTTAAGTTACAGTGACCTTGACATTGACCCCACAGGCCCCAAAGTCAAACTCGACCTGTATCTTGTGATATTACATCTATATACCCAAAAAGTATTTAATCTGTGAAGTGTTTCATGAGTTATCATCCAGAAACCATTTTTCTATTTTTAGTAATACTGACCTTGACATTGACCCCACCAGCCCCAAAGTCGAACTTGACCTGTATCTTGTGATGTTACATCTATTTACCAAACAAGGATTAAATCTGTGAAGTGTTTAATGAGTTATCATCCGGAAACCATTTTTCTATTTTTAGTAACAGTGACCTTGACACTGACCCCACCAGCCCCAAAATCGAACTTGACCTGTATCTTATGACGATATACATGTGTACCAAAAATTATTTAATTCTGTCAAGCCTTTCATGAGTTATCATCCGGAAACGAAGAATCTGACCGACCGACCGACAGACCGACCGACCGACCAACAAGCTCACTCCTATATACCCCCTCAAACTTCGTTTGTGGGGGTATAATGATCACAACTGCCACCTCATAAGAGTCTGACACTGTGTAGTAATGTAAAATTAACAAACAGTTAAGTTTTTTTAAGAGTTTAATGTAAATAAATTTCCAAAAATCTTCTGCCATTTGTTCTTTACATTCTTGCAGGAAGCAGGAGTACATTATTTATAAAACAATCACAAATGTTATCTCTCTTATAACTCAAATTCTGCACAAAACCATCTACACTCAGTCGGCTACAATTAAAGCTTTCATCAGCTGGCACATTCTGATCAGGATCTGGACTGGTAGCATTTTGGTCAGAAATAACCTAACAAATAACAAGAGCCAGTCGGAAACGACTGCACGCTCGAGTATTCGAAGTCAGACATATTTAAGCACATTTAAAACTAGGCTTCATTTAAACTGGGGAGTGATTCAGGAGTTTATGACACCCAACATACACACATGAACAAAAGTTTCTTAATCCAAGTTAGGAAATCAATAAATTACACTTAATTTGTTATTGTAGTTTTTTTTAGAGGGTTTACACAACCCAGTCCATACACCCCTGATCCCACACCCATCAACCCACTATCCCTACCCACCTATAGTGATGTGGTGGGTTGTGGTGTAGTATAGTATGGTATGGTATGCTGGTTGCTGTTGATGGTGGTGTGGGTGTTTTTGGTATTGTTGTTGGTAGTGATGGTGTTGTTGTTGGTGTTGTTGTCAGTGTTGTTCTTGGTGTTGTTGGTTGTTGATGTTGTTGATGCTATTGTTGGTGTTGTTGTTGTTGGTGGTGGTGGTGGTGTTCGTGTTGTTGGTGGTGTTGTTGTTGACGGTGTTGTTGGTGGTGGTGTTGTTGTTATTTGTGTTATTTTTGGTTGTGTTGTTGGTGTTGTTGTTGGTGGTGGTGGTAGTGATGGTGTTGTTGTTGGTGGTGGTGTTGTTGTTGTCGGTGATGGTGTTGTTGTTGTTGGTGGTGGTGGTGTTGGTGTCAGTGTTGTTGTTGTTGTTGTTGGTTGTTGGTGTTGTTGATGCTATTGTTGGTGTTGATGTTGTTGTTGAAGGTGTTGTTGGTGGTGTAGTTGTTGGTGGTGTAGTTGTTGGTGGTGTTGTTGTTGTTATTTGTGTTATTGTTGGTTGTGTTGTTGGTGTTTTTGTTGGTGGTGTTGTTATTGTTGATGTTGTTTTTGGTGGTGTTTTTGTTGGTGGTGTTGTTGGTGGTGGTGTTGTTATTGGTGATGGTGTTGCTGGTGGTGGTGGTGGTATGTGGTGGTGGTGGGGTGGTGGTGTGGTGGGGGGGTGGTGGGGGTGTTGTTGTTGGTGGTGGTGGTGGTAGTATGTGGTGGTGTGGTGTGGTGTGGTATAGTGTGTAGTGTAGTGTAGTGTAGTGTAGTGTAGTGTAGTGTAGTGTAGTATAGTATAGTATTGTAGTGTTGTATCTATAGCGGGATAGCGGGGCGCCGCGCCCCGCCCTTTTTGAAGAGCGCCCTTCTGCCCTAAATTTCAAACACTCTGCCTTTTTCCCATGAGCTCCCTTCTGCCCTTAATCATAAAAGTCAACCATCCCAAATCCTGCCTCTGTTTATTCAATGCCAATGTTTGTCCAAGTTACCTTGTGTATTGTCAATTAACAAGATACGCGGCGACGCACGTCGTAATCAACAGCGACTGCCGAAAAATCAATAATCAAGCGTGTACTGGTCCCTGTATAATTACCACTTAATTTATGGATTAAAGTCTTGATTGCCGCTACAACAAAAACTTGTTATATAAGGTGATAAAGTGATTTGTACAAACAATAAAGATGACAAATGATGTAAGGTTTTGACGGTTGTATAACGAGTGTTTGTTGTCACATCGGTAAATACAATAGAACACGTGAAAAATACATCTGAAGCAATTTGTCCTTTTTAATTTTAATTGTCCACCTACCCAATTTGTCCTTAAAAAATTATTTTTACCAAGAATTCGAAGCATCAACATTTCTTTCTACATATCGTACAATGCCTTCTGTAAAACGAAAGTTTGCTCAGAAAAAGAATGGGCCAAAGCGGCGAAAACGAATCACTGCTTGAAATCTTTCTTTGGAGTTATTTGTGATAAATTGTGAATTGTTAAAATAAATCATTAAATGTGGCTATTTGCGTTTTTTGTTTAATCTGTGTACGTACGGATATGAGGATTAAATGAATATCGTTAGTTCTAATAATTTCGAGCGTCTGCCTGAGGTCAGAATTATCAACCGAGTTTAGGTAAACAAAAATATAAATGTGTTAGGCTGCGTAATTTAACGTCACAGAATTGTATTAAACTGGTAAAATTAAAATTACGGTGTACAAGATGCCAATACTCACATATTTCGTCATCTAAAATTGCACCGCCGCAAATTGTGTCATATGTTTTGGCGACTTTGTTCGATATAATTATATCCCGATTATTCCGTTATTTGTGACTCTTATTTACAAAATTAGTGCACATTAATGATTTATGTTTAGTGTGACAATATTGTTTTTCATTTGCCCCTGCCCCTTTTGCAGCACCCTGCCCCTTTTTTGCAGAACCCTGCCCTTTTTTAATCCTGGATACACTAGCATAGTATAGTGTATAGTGTAAGTATAGTGTATAGTATAGTGTATTGTATAGTATAGTATAGTAGTATAGTATAGTACATTTGTATAGTATAGTAGTGTATAGTGTAGTAAAGTGTATAGTGTATAGTGTATAGTGTAGTGTAGTGTAGTGTAGTGTAATATAGTAGGGTAGGGTAGGGTAGGGTAGGGTAGGGTAGGGTAGGGTAGGGTAGGGTAGGGTAGGGTAGGGTAGGGTAGGGTAGGGTAGGGTAGGGTAGGGTAGGGTAGGGTAGGGTAGGGTAGGGTAGGGTAGGGTAGGGTAGGGTAGGGTAGGGTAGGGTAGGGTAGGGTAGGGTAGGGTAGGGTAGGGTAGGGTAGGGTAGGGTAGGGTAGGGTAGGGTAGGGTAGGGTAGGGTAGGGTAGGGTAGGGTAGGGTAGGGTAGGGTAGGGTAGGGTAGGGTAGGGTAGGGTAGGGTAGGGTAGGGTAGGGTAGGGTAGGGTAGGGTAGGGTAGGGTAGGGTAGGGTAGGGTAGGGTAGGGTAGGGTAGGGTAGGGTAGGGTAGGGTAGGGTAGGGTAGGGTAGGGTAGGGTAGGGTAGGGTAGGGTAGGGTAGGGTAGGGTAGGGTAGGGTAGGGTAGGGTAGGGTAGGGTAGGGTAGGGTAGGGTAGGGTAGGGTAGGGTAGGGTAGGGTAGGGTAGGGTAGGGTAGGGTAGGGTAGGGTAGGGTAGGGTAGGGTAGGGTAGGGTAGGGTAGGGTAGGGTAGGGTAGGGTAGGGTAGGGTAGGGTAGGGTAGGGTAGGGTAGGGTAGGGTAGGGTAGGGTAGGGTAGGGTAGGGTAGGGTAGGGTAGGGTAGGGTATAGTATAACCACTCAACACTTTCAACCAAAGTATGTTAAGTACAACTGTTTTAAACCTTTTCTATAGCATTACCTATGAAAAACACTAACATTGAAACTTTAACCATATTTTCTTAGTCTTAATTCTAATTTCTAAGCGAAAAAGGGCAAAAATTAAATAAAAAAAGCAAGGATGAGTTATGGGCCTTTGAAAAGCAACCTGATGTATATAAAGTTATACAAAGTTTTAAAGTTGTTTTAATAGAATGAAAGATATGAGGTTTCACCACCTTGCACGCAAACTTTTACCTTAATTTCTAAGCCTAAAGAGGGCAATAATTTGATATAAATCAAAGAAAGAGTTATGGTTCTTGGCATACATAGTCAGGGTCGTGATAGTGAACAAGTTTCAAAGCTATAGTACAAGAAGTATGAAAGTAACTAGCTTGCATGCAAACTTTAACCTGAAATTCTAAGTAAAAAAAGGGCAATAATTCGATAAAAATCAAAGAAAGAGTTATGGTTCTTGGCATACATAGTCAGGGTCATGATGGTGAACAAGTGTCTTAAGTTTCAAAGCTATAGTACAAGAAGTATGAAAGTAACTAGCTTGCACGCTAACTTTAACCAGAAATTCTAAGTTGAAAAAGGGCCATTTGATTAAAAATTAAAGAAAGAGTTATGGTTCTTGGCATACATAGTCAGGGTCATGATGGTTAACAAGTGTTGAAAGTTTCAAAGCTATAGTACGAGAAGTATTAAAGAAACTAGCTTGCACGCAAACTTTAACCTAAAATTTCAAGTCGAAAAAGGGCCATAATTTGAACAAAATGGGAAGTTATAGTTATGGTTCTTGGCATACCCACTCGGGATATGATAATGAACGAGTGCTGAAAGTTTCAAAGCTGTAGTATAAGTTACGTAGTATGGAGGTTATGGGTTTGTACACTAGCTTGCACGCAAACTTTAACCTGAAGTCGAAAAAGGGCCATAATTTGATCAAAATGAAAGTTAGAGTTATGGTTCTTGGCATACACATTATGGAGATGATGATGATCAAGTGTGCCAAGTTTCAAAGCTGTAGTATAAGTAGTATTGAAGTTATGTGTTTGTACAGTAGCTTGCACGCAAACTTTAACATGAAATTATAGGTCGAAAAAAGGGCCATTATTTAATGAAATTGAAAGTTAGAGTTATGGATCTTGGCATACACACTCGGGACATGATGATGAACAAGTGTGCTAAGTTTCAAAGCTGTAGTATAAGTAGTATTGAAGTTATGTGTTCGTACAGTAGCTTGCACGCAAACTTTAACCTGAAATTCTAAGTAAAAAAAGGGCCATAATTTGATCAAAATGAAAGTTAGAGTTATGGTTCTTGGCATACCCACTCGGGATATGATAATGAACAAGTGCTGAAAGTTTCAAAGCTGTAGTATAAGTAGTATGGAAGTTATGGGTTTGTACACTAGCTTGCACGCAAACTTTAACCTGAAATTCTAAGTCGAAAAAGGGCCGTAATTTGATCAAAATGAAAGTTAGAGTTATGGTTCTTGGCATACACACTTGGGAGATGATGATGATCAAGTGGGCCAAGTTTCAAAGCTGTAGTATAAGTAGTATTGAAGTTATGTGTTTGTACAGTAGCTTGCACGCAAACTTTAACCTGAAATTCTTAGTCAAAAAAGGGCCATAATTTGATCAAAATGAAAGTTAGAGTTATGGTTCTTGGCATACACACTCGGGACATGATGATAAACAAGTGTGCCACGTTTCAAAGCTGTAGTATAAGTAGTATTGAAGTTATGTGTTTGTACAGTAGCTTACACGCAAACTTTAACCTGAAATTCTAAGTCGAAAAAGGGCCATAATTTGATCAAAATGAAAGTTAGAGTTATGGTTCTTGGCATACACACACAGGACATGATGATGAACAAGTGTGCCAAGTTTCAAAGCTGTAGCTAAAGTAGTTTTTAAGATATCAGTAGGTTGCACGCAAACTTAAACCAAAGCGGGACGTCGAGGCAGACACCCAAGTGAGTACAATTGCTCGACATATTCTTCGAATAGTCGAGCTAAAAAAGTGAACTGTACAGATACAATACAGTACAAAAGATGTGCAGGCTGATCTGCATCTAAACTGTTCGACCACACAAATTAAAGCTATGTCTATGGAGGAAAGGGTTAAAGCAACATTGTCCATCAGCAAAAAACTGCATTTGATCAGAGTAACAACTGCATGTGGTGATAACAGTTGTTTGGAAAATACATATGACCCCATTATCTACTGTTATCTGCAATGAACCCACCAACACGACTCGTTGTATCCGAATCCTATGCCACTTGTCGAAAACGGATATTTTGTAATTAAGCACAAATTGATAGTATATGCATACTCTGAAGCCTCTTTCTTTCTCGTTCCTTAATTCGATTTCTAGGGTCTTCAAAGTCGATGATAAACCTCTATGGATCAAATAGTCCTTCAACATATCGTCTACTCTTCCTGTAGCAGCCGCCATTTTGGGGACTTTAAAATTACTTCAGAAGCCTAATATCGGTAGGTCTACCACGACCAACCGAAAATAGATCGTCATAGAACGCGAAGTTGAACCGATAAAATCACTTTCAAAGATAAAGTTTAAAAGGTGTAGAGTTTAAAGTCTGGTATCCTTACGGAACATTTTAACCCGACGTTCACATTTACCACCATCACTGGATATAAGTTATTCGTTAACAGTCGGCGCCGAAAGCCTGAGCCCAGGAACATTTGCTTATATTTCTCACAGGTACCCACTTATTCACCAGTATGGAAAAAGTGAAAGATGCATATCAGGAATTGGAGAGAAGCAATGAAGGCTTAATTTCTAGCTCAAGGAAATTAGCGGTCGGACTGGGGCTCGAACCCGGAGCCCCTAGATCCTTAAGCGAGTTGTAACGTATTGCGTTTGTTCTTATCAAGTTCTAAGGGTGAACTAACATTAACACTTGTAAAGTTCCAAAATTACTTTTATATCTATATAAGCTTTAAACAGTTTGAGTATTACTTCTACCAACTTTCTAAACCATTAACAGTTCTTTCTTATCAATATAGCTTTTCTAAATATTTTCCTAATTGTCATTGCTCTAATTTGAAATTAGTACTTTAGCCTTATGCCTAACAAACCCTCCTCCTCCTAGCCTTTCCTGGCCCGTCCTTGGACCGTTTGGCCGTTCCTCATGTCTTTCCGGTGTGACGTATCGCAGAAGTTTCCTCCTCGTTATGCTGAACGACCACTAGAATTAAGATCCTAGCACCAGGCTCCAAACTAGAGAATAAAATTAATTATAAAAAGAAAACCCTAAAATCTAGAAAACGTAAATATTCTATAATATAACCGTAAAACACCTACTAAGTCGGTAAATTATTAATATAATTTCCCTATTACATTACAGAGTGCTCTACCACTGGACTACCACTGCCTTAAGGTGATTTCTTAAGAAATTAATCTCTCAAAAGAATGTAATTCATTGCTAATTTCTGGAAAAAGTATTGATTGAAATTTATGACATTTTATACTGACGCGATTAAAAAAAAAACTGAGCATGGGGAGCATGATGTTAAAATTTTCTAGACTTTTTAAAAAATCAGTTTAAAAAAATATATATGTTTAGTTTAATTTTTACTGTGTTCGTAGGTCAAAGTTTAGTCTTTAACGCTTGCTGGGGAAGTATAATAATATGTAGTAGATTTCGTACCACTTTGAGCGGTCTCGGAAGCTCAATTGGTAGAGCGTCGGCACGGTAAGCCGGAGTAACGAGGTTCAAAACCTGGTTGATGCTACTCTTTCCAACCCATATCTGCCAAATTGGCGTGTCTGCAGGGCGAATTACCCATGAAGCTCTATTGAGCGAGGCATTGGCTGGGGTATTCGACCCGAACCTAGACTGACCATTGCCATGGAGATTGGCCAAGTTAATTGGAGAAGAGTGAGTATAGTAGATTTCGTAGAGCTCAATTTGTAAAGCGTCGGCACGGTAAGCCGGAGGTCCGAGGTTCGAATCCTTGTCTATGCTACCTTTTCCAAGCCATATCTGAACAATAATATAATATAAATTGATTTTTTTTTCAAACCAATCCCGAACTAGGCAAACATCCAGGTCTAATACCTGATTGTGCTAATTCAGGTTACAGATAAGTTGTTAGATGTGAAGTAATTAATGGTCAAAAAGCCTACTTTTACACTTAAAATCGGCATTTGCGAATACAACCTAATTAATGTAGGCTTTTGTAGTTAAATTTTATTGAGAAAAGTTAAAGGGGCATTACTTTCACCGAAGGGGCAATGTTAAATTTTAGCACGACGATGGCTAGGTCATTCCGTCTTGCCCTCGTTCAGTTGTCTGTTGGAAGTTCTAAAACGGATAATCTTACACGTGCATCAAAGTTGATTAAAGAAGCAGCGACAAAAGGAGCTAAGGTCGTTGCATTGCCGGAGTGCTTTAACTCCCCTTATGGGACAAGCTATTTCCCGGAGTATGCCGAAAAAATCCCAGGACCCACGACTGACGCACTTGTGAAAGCTGCGAAAGACAACAATATTTTTCTAATTGGAGGATCTATCCCGGAAGAGGACAATGGGAAGATTTACAATACGTGCACTATTTACAGTCCAAATGGAGAAATTGTCGCAAAACACAGAAAAATGCATCTGTTTGACATCAACGTGCCAGGAAAAATACGGTTTCAAGAATCAGAAACATTGAGTCCAGGAAACGATTTTACAGTGTTTGACACACCGCTGTGCAAAATCGGAGTGGGAATATGTTATGACATTAGATTTGCAGAATTAGCTCAGATCTATGCAAAGAAAGGGTGCAAACTGCTAATATATCCTGGTGCTTTTAATATGACCACCGGTCCTGCGCATTGGGAGTTACTCACGCGCGCACGTGCAGTTGACAACCAGCTTTATGTGGCGACCGTATCACCAGCACGTGACGAGAACGCCTCTTATATAGCATGGGGCCACAGTTCTGCTGTGAATCCATGGGGCGAAGTTATTGCAACCACAGAACATCAGGAAAGTATTGTTTATGTAGACATAGATCTGGACATGGTCGATCAAATACGAGGACAGATTCCAGTAACCAAACAGAAACGTAATGACTTGTATGAAGTTGTGCAAAAGTCTGAAAACACGAAACAGTGACGCCTTAAGGCCGATTGGAACAAGTAACTTTTAAAAGGAACAAATGACTTTTTCTTTCATTCAGGGCTTTTACACTAGCGTTTTTGTTTGAATGGACTACATTATTTCTAAATAAAAATGGCTTTTTTTTTACTCATGATTTTTACACTAGTGTTTTTGTTTGAATGGAACACATTATTTCTAAATAAAAATATATTAACCGAATTTGTACAAATAATTTGAGTATTTACTAATACAGAAATTAAACATATTTTCTTCTTAGTAAACATGAAAGCATCGATGGCGCGTTTATGTTTAAAATTGGCTAGATAAAAACATAATCACATATCCACTGAGAAATTTGCCAACAATAATGCTCAACGCCAGGGTTCAAATGATAATAGCTTGTCTATGGTTCAATAGATAGATGGTTAACATTGCGTTGTGTTGTCATTTTATCGTGCGCAAATTTAGAACGTTCCTAAAATAGCAAAAATACGTCAATGAGTTAGATACCCATGTCTTTACCCATTTCACCTAGTTATATGTGTCTTGATATATGTTACAGTTAAAATAACTCTTATATTATGAACGATGACCTTCTGAATTGATGGAACAATTGAAAGTAAACTTGTATTCAGTTTTTGTTTGATGAAGTTGCAATTATAACACTACGGTATGATTTGGTTTCTCTTCATCTGCATACTATACACTAGCTTAATCTGGAAATTTCATTTTTCTGATAAAACACACCTAGACAGAGCCCCAGATCATAAAACTACAAATCTCTCCCCTTCGCCCAATCATATGCTTGAGATTTGAGACTGGTCTCCATATTCTGGATTATGATCTCGGCACTGGACTTGCTTTCGCTTGATTGCATGCTGGACGAGTAAGAAATCCGCTGTCAGATATACCGCTCCTCTCTATCTGTGCTATATGACTAGAAACCATACTATCGGCATGGGTATTTGATTGTGATGCAATATGAAAAAAAAAACATCACTATTGTACTAATAGCATATGTAAGATGTGAGACCCTGTTACCAGTCGGTGTTTTATGTACTTACAATGATTCAAAACAAGTACGACGGAAAGAGGTCCCCCTCCAACCGAAAACGGTTAGCTATACTCTATTTCAAGTTGCCTGTACATGCATCGCGGCAATAGAAAACGTGCCACTTCCCAATATTTCAGTCAGTCATTGTTTAAAATACCAAAAAAAAAATTCAGCAATTTCATCTTCGGATACCAGTTGGGGGGGGGGGGGGGGGGGGCAATGTGGTTTAGTGGGTTTGTAGGCGGAGGACTAGATAATTATCCAATGAACACCCGTACCTATTCCAATCTTTCTATCATAAATCACGACCACGAAACCCTTTAACATGCTATGTGACAAGGTGTTCACGGACTCTCGTAGCCGCTTACTCAACCAGCTGATCATCATTAACATTCTCTCAGTAAACACAGAACAGTACATATTCTTCTATGAGCAATCTGATGATAATTATACCATATGAAATTCACTTTTAAATAAGGTAGAACCTTAAACAACAGCAGCTTAATTTTGAACATGTTTGCTCAAATAACGAACTTAACATTTTCTTTCAAGACTACTTTCATTTATTTAACAAAAATTTATAATAATAATAATAATAATAATAGATCTAATTATAATAATTAAGGGTGATTTTACAAGGTAAAATACATTAAATAAAATTGCGCTTATTGATAAGACTACGTGAATGAACTGGTCGATGCTTTCTTAAACAAAACGTTCATTTCAAATTGAACGGCGAAACTGTTTTCAAAATAAGAGAACTGCAGCTATTCCCGCTGCAAGAAGCGCCATCATTGATAGGACGTAGAGAAACAGAAGAGCGCCGTCTAGCGTCGTTGTTTTCTGTGGCTTCTTTCCGGTTGCCTTTGCGTCAGACGACATGGAGTATTTTTCTGAAACTGAAAGAGAAAAAAGTATTCCATGGCGACCAGAAATTTCAATAAAACCAGTTTCTCCGAACGTACACGAAAAGGTTGAAAGCAAATCTGGATTGCATTTGCACATGGCTTTTTTTACGATGCCTTATCCACCTCACTTTGGTTCTCCTACAGACACATTAGCTCAACCGCATAGATCTAGTTCCGTCATGTCAGATTCTTACCGCCGGGTGTCTAGAACCCTTAACAAGGATGGCCGGTAAACGACCGACAGTTTTTACTAGTACCTTAAAAACAAGGTCCCAGATAAGGATTTGATCCAGAAAGGAGCTGTGTTCAAGTTCAAGTTATGATCATAGATTCCAGTGTGTTAAAGCCGGTCATGCCACTCGCAGAGATATGGCGCACAAAATGACGCACAAAATGATAATTATCAAAAGATAATGGTGGTATGCCTACAAACAACTCTGATGCGACCGTATCAATTCAAAATATATAAGTCGTGTTACGAATTAATACGACGGAAATAAAAATATAAAGTTGCACCTATAAAATACCAGTCCACAGCCATTTAAAATACTGGTGTACCTATATTTTTATACGCCCTACGTGTCAACTTTATGTCGGTCGCATAAAATAGCCGACAACTAAGGCAATAGAAAAAAATATTTTAGATTCTCATCCCCGCCCGCCCCTGTCCAAAACCACCCGCCCCAAAAAAGTTATTGGTAAAAAAAATTGGAACATATTCTGTTCCGGACAGAACGGGTTTTATACCATCCAGGATATGGAAAAAAAACATGGCCGACAATAATTAAATAAAATGTTCATCATTTCAAAGCTTACCAAAGGCAAAGACCTATATTATATATATATAGGTCTCTGCCAAAGGTGACAGTGTCACTATTAAAGACTGGTAAGGCTTTTCAAGCAAGAATAGGCACCAACCTTCTACTTTTGTGAGTTGTTTTCATGATTTTTTGGAAGAAATTGAAAAGATGCACGAATATTCCACACCAAAGGTTCTGGTAACTATAAATGCCATTTTCTCAAAATTTTAAGTTATTTTTTACCTCTATTCTCAGGTATTTCGTTAATAAAAAAAATAAAAATTAAAAAGTGTCCACCCGCCCCCTTTTTCCCAAAATCCAGATGAGAATATAATAATTTTTTTCTCTGGCCTAACTGAAATTGTATTATCACACATACCGATCAAAACACCGGTATATCACAAAGTTATTTTTTCATGGTTATACTCTGCAATCTGGATAATTGGTGCAATTTTCCTTTTGAGTGCCTGTCCTTAAGTAAGGTCACAACAACAATATTAGGGATGGACATTTTTTAACGACAACATCCTCTGGCTAATCATGTGAAACTCGATTTGGTTTACAGCCTGTGTGATTTGACCAATGATACAGCTTGTAAATGGTTATACTCTGTAATCTAGATAATTGGGAAAATTTTCTGTTTACGTGCCTGTCCATGAGTAAGGACTCAAAACCGATAATAGGTCAACTGAAACAAGGGTGGACATTCCTGAAAAGCTCACTTGTAATCATTGAGGCAAATCAACTCAATCATACAGCTTTTGTGAACTGACCAATGTTACAGTTAATATAAAAGCACTAACATATGTCAGTTTTATCATGCCCCATGATATTAACAAAAAAGAAAATAACCGTACTTCGGCAAACTCTGACACAATCTCGTGTGATCATGTTAATTTTGCGCTTGATCATGTCGGTTTTATTCTAGGGGACTAAATTTTGCGCACAATACTTGCCACTTCAAAAAAAAAAAAACACAGATAAAAATATCCCGCAAAATTCCACAGTTAAAGCCACAGTGGTACCTTAGAGCCGTTTCTCCAGCGGCAGTATCGGTTCAAGTGGTAACACACCAGAAAAGGAAAAGAATTCCATTGTCGGTGGGCAATGTCATACATGTATGTTTTAGGTTTACCTTTAGATTTGCATTTCCTGAACTCGAACGCCAGCTCCCACAGGACTTGAACCCCTAACCATACTGATACTGTTATAATTCCGAACTCCTGCTGCTGGGACGGGATAATGTCAGAGTAGAACGCCAAAAAGAACGATATTGCTGTAAATATTCGAAACGAAATGTATTTTTAAATTATCTCATTTATACAGTTTCGAACGTATGTGACAAAAATGTCATCCGCATTGAAAAAACAGTATTGCTGTAAAAATTCGACAAAGAGAAACGAAATTAATTCAGTTTTTTTTTTTCATTTATACAGTTTCGAAAATGTGTGACAAAAATAAATCAAACAGAATTTAATGTAATCCGCATTGGATAACGATATTGCTGTAAAAAATTCGCCAATAGAAACGAAATGTATTCATAATTTATCTCATTTAAACGGTTTCGAAAGCGTGTGACTAAAACAAATCCACAAGGAGTCTATATTGAATACTATTGAAAGGAAACTATCAGTCGTTTAAAACGACCTGTACCGCGCATCGTAGTTTGATACCGGAAGAAAAAAATCCGGCCTGTACTGAATTAAGTTTAAAATGGGGTTTGTTCTAAACAAAAAATATACAATTAATTTTAATTCACAGACTGATAATACTGATAATGTATAAGTATGCAAGGCTTCGAGAGAATACTTATTATATTAACCAGCAAGTATGTGGCACGATTTGCCACACAACCAGTGAACAATGTTGAATACAGGACGAATCTTGGAGTCCAAGCCAGGTCGCAGCATTCCGGCTAGCACTTGTAGAGTACAGGCTGACATTAAAGCTATACCAAAATAGCTATGCAGCTTTGCTACCTGCCAAATTTAAAATAATCAGTCATACTTAATTATTTGAGACCGTGAGTTTTGTATACACACTTTGGAATCATTTAACGTACAACAAAAATACTTTTCTGAATTAAAGAAAGCATGGTTTAGTGAAACTCTCCATAAGTAAATATCTAATTCCCGACTGCGCACTTTTTCTGGACGAATGATGGGTCATAATATATTATTACTATGTAACTATTACTTGATTATCTTTACTATAGTACAATTAGGCCGGCGCAAGGGATATGTTGCCCGGCTTTAAATAGAGGTGCTTCGCGAATGCTGAGAACCATGTGGCCTGGCTTTATATATAGATCGTTGAGTAATGAACGGGAACCATGTTGTATGTACGTTAAGATCAAGGTCAGGCTATTTATAATTGAGTATATAAATATAGATACTGAATTGAATTATCTCCCCTTAACTATAAATATAAATATAAACATGTATATATATAGATTATATAAATAGATCGATGAGTCGGTGTTTTCTTTTAATTATGCGAATTGAAAGTTTATTGTTGTAAGCAGTTATAGAAAGAGTGTACATGTAGTAAGAGACATTGTTCAGATAGTTATTCTTGGATGATATTGAAGTTTGTGTTCTGTTTACGAATATTGGCAATCCTATGACTTGATTTTTGACGCGTGAATGTGACCTTTATTATGATGGTTCTTTGTTTACAAACGTTTCTGATGTTGAAATTGACGGTTCTAGTGGGTTTCTGTTTTACAAGAAGGCGATTTCGTGTCTATAAAGTAAATAATGATTGTATTTACCATTTTTGTAGGTTTTTTTCTGTTGTTCAGAATAATTGTGACTCATCCCCATCCCCTCCCATTCCCCCCCCCCCCTTGTTTACATGATCAAGATGCTGAATATAGAAAGTTAGTATAGATTTTTCATCCGGAAAGTACCAAAGGAATTGCCATGTACGTGGTAGGACAATTTTGAAAGATACTGTTGAATTTAAATAGAGCAAATTCATTTAATGTGGTTAGTGCTATGATAATACCTGCATGAACTCTTACACCCAACATCTAACATCTTTTAAATGTCGTCCACATATAACACATCTGTGTTATACTTTTCTTGTTTATACATGTATTATCGCAAATTTTGCATTATTTTTATAAGAATTTATTTTACCAACCCTTTTACAAGCCAGTGAAATGTTATAAGTTAAAAGTGAAAAAGTAAGTTGAAACTCAAACTTTTGGTTCTGTTAAACAAATTTTCAAGAATTCTTCGCTTCAACTTACTATGTACCATTTAATTTGTCAAATTATCGCGTTCGTGGCGTTGTCTTTTAATACAATCAATATTTTCGTGAATGTTTTTTTAAGTTTGGCATCATTATTATTATATCCAACAGAATACGGCCCTAAACGAACGCACTTTCTGGAAATCGCACATCCGACCCTGCATACACACATATCAAGCATACCTTAGAAAGTCCTCCAACTTCAATAAATATTATGACAAACGCAGCTGCTGTACACATCCACGCTAAGACTGCACATGCGCGGTGAATCTGGAAAAATGGTTTGAAAAAAATTCAATAAATCGGGAAGAAAATATGAACCCTATATTAAAGCATTGGCAACATATGTGATTTCAAAATCCGTGTAAATTGATATATAGATGAAAACTATGGTGTTTGGTGAGACGCGATACCCGGTAGTACGATGGTGATAACGCGATATACATATACAAAGGTGGTGGCCCTAACGGAATTCCGTACTTTCGGGACTAAGTGCTCTACAATTGAAAAGGTTGTCATTTGCAATATTTTCGAAGCAGCTATAAATGTCCATTGATTGTAAAAAAGTTTGTGAATGTCATGACAATGTTATGATAATTGTAACAAAGGTTCTGAAAAATCCACGCCTGAACCAAGGATTGAACCCGGGACCCCTCGTATGCCAGTCCGACGCTCTACCACGTCGCCATAAAAGCTAGCTCTATGGCGTGATAGTACAAGCGCGGTACTAACTCAACCATAGCCGGGTTACATACACCCCCTCCAGATCGGAATTCGTCCTCGAATTTTCATTGAGTACAGAGATTCACTTGTGAAGTGATGGTGTTTAAACATCCTTGGCAGGCCCCATGTTGGGCGCCATTTGTAACAAGGGTTCTGAAAAATCCACGCCTGAACCAAGGATTGAACCCGGGACCCCTCGTTTGCCAGTCCGACGCTCTACCACGTCGCCATTAAGGCTAATTACTTGTAAAACAGTTTTGAAGTTCACACAGAGCAATAAGATCGTTGAAACACTATTCACCTGAAAATTTTATTCTTAAACTGCAGTCAGCTGATTGGAGTAGTATTTTTACTGCTGAAAGTGTAAATTCAGCCTGGATACATTTTAGAAATATTTTTAACAACATTTTAAACTCTGTTGCACCAGTCAAAGAGATTAGACTCAAACAAAGGTCAGAGATATGGCTTTCATCTGATATCTTGTCTTTGATAAAGGAACGGGACTTGAGCTTATTTAAGTTTAGAAAGTATAATAATAAAGAGGACTATTCAAAATATTGTTCTCTCAGGAATCTAGTTCAGAGAAATATTAAACAGGCAAAATCTGACTATATCTATAACCAGATTGAGGAGAATAAAAATGATCCAAAAAAACTTTGGCAACAACTGAAGGACTTGGGATATAGCAAAAAAGTAAAAAGTTCTCCCAATGTCATTTTAAAAATTGGAAACGAAACCTGTTTTGATGCTAAAACAATTGCCAATCATTTTAATGGTTTTTTTACCACTGTTAGAGAGTTACCAGCTTGTCCTAATATATTTGATATAAATTCAAGTATTTTTAATCATTACTATAGAGAAAAAAATCCTACAGGTAAAACATTTACTCTACATACTGTAAAAGAAGATTTTGTGTACAAAGAGTTATCACATCTTAATGTTACTAAGAGTACTGGTCTTGATAACATCCCAGCCAGATTTCGTAGAGATGATGCTATTTTTCTGAAAATCCCTATTACTTATATTATCAATATGTCAATTGTTGACCGCCAAGTTCCAGATGAGTTAAAGTCTGCGAGGGTGAAACCTTTGTTTAAAAAGAACTGTAGATTTGAAGTGGGTAATTATAGACAAGAGCAGTTAACAATCAGCTCGAAGTATTTTTAACTAAAAATAAGCTTTTATATCAGTTTCAATCTGGTTTTAGACAGAGCTATTCTACGGACTCATGCCTCATACATCTTACAGATCATATTAGGTCGCAGACATCCAAAGGTTTCTATACAGGGATGGTACTTTTAGATCTTCAAAAGGCATTTGATACTGTAGACCATAAGATTCTCTGTTGTAAACTAAAAGCAATGGGGGTTGAGTCCGTAGAGTTGTTTGAATCATATCTGTCTAACCGAAAACAAACAGTACATGTAAATGATACATTTTCTAGTCAAGAAAAAATTAATTGTGGTGTTCCCCAAGGCAGTATTCTTGGACCACTGATGTTTTTATGTTATGTTAATGATATGCCTATTAGTATAAGCAAGAAATGTAAACTTTTATTGTATGCTGATGACAGTGCCATTATTTATTCACATAAAATTTGTCAGTCATAAAAAGTACATTGGGTCAAGAATTGGAATCCTGTAGCAAGTGGCTAGTGGATAACAAATTGTCTTTACACTTAGGAAAAACAGAATGTATTTTGTTCAGTAGCAAAAGGAAAATTAAAAAATCAGAGGATTTTATACATTGCCATGATAAAATTATCAAGTCACAAAAATCTGTAAAATATTTGGGGCATGTTTTGGATAGTGATCTTTCTGGTGAAACTTGTATAAATGACATCATAAAGAAGGTAAATAGTAGACTGAAATTTTTGTACAGACAGAGTAAAGTGTTAAATCAAAGTATGAGGAAAACATTATGTAACTCCTTAATTCAATGTCACTTTGATTATGCTTGTTCAGCATGGTACAATGGTATTAATAAGAAACTTAGACATAGGCTCCAAATCACACAGAACAAAGCGGTTAGATTTATTCTAAACTATTCACCAAGAACATCTCTTTTAAACTAAGATTTTAAAACTTTAGGTATTCTCAGAATAGAAGATAGAGTAAAGCAACTGAGTCTAAACCATGTTCACAAGATTGTACATGGAAAATGTCCATCTTATATGTATGAGAATTTTAACAAGGTCACTGATCTGCATTCAAATAAGACCAGAAAATGTGCCTTCAACTTTTATTACCTTTGGTAAACTCTGCTTCAGCAGCAACATTTTACTTTAATAGTATTAAGGCTTGGAATAATCTTCCGGAAGTTATAAAATCCCAAAAAAGGTATCAAAAATTTAAAATGGAGGTTAAAAGATATTTCCTGAGCTTGTATAATACAGATCAGTAACAGGTATTTTTAAGAAGTAATAGTTCTTTTAGAGCAAGGATGTTACATAGTATTATCAGTGCAGTCCTACCTTTAATGCTTCCTTTAGTTATTTTATTTGTATGTTCCGCCATTCTCGACCTTGTCCCTTGCCCAAGTTTTTTTTGTAATTTTGTAAAAGGACCCCATTGGAAATAAGTCTAACGACTTTATGGGCCATCCTCTGCATAACAATTCATACAAATTTCATTATCCTGAGAAGCTAAATGATATGACTGGAATGATAATTAGGAACTGTCTGTGATGGCTTAAATGTGTTTGTTTTTGTAAGTGTGCTTAAACAGTGCAATATTTGACTCTTAACAAAATTGATATGTGATTGTATATGTAAATATGATATTGTTGTGCAACAATAAATCTATCTATCTATAGTAAATAGTCCATCGGATGTTCCTACTCGGGCTAGTCAGACAATGGCTGACACTAAATAGTCCCAATTTTTTTGCCTTTTGGGGGCATTAAATGGCTAGTATGTCCTGAAAGGAACATGTTAAGTAAATGAGATGCTTTTAATGACACACTGATAGCATATTTATGTTTGGAAATGCAGTATATGAAAAAAAGGCCCTGGTTTTAGGATGGCATATGTAAAACAGATTTGAAGTTCACACAGAAGTGAAAAAAAAACAGACCACCGGTTTCAAGCTGTCAAATGTTAATTGATACATGATCCCTACTTTTCTTGCTGGAAATGGACAGTAGAAACACTTAGCTTCAAAAGCATGTAAGTTAGCCCTTATTCAAATGGTACCAGCTATGATTGTCAGTCTTTTGAAACATGTCATGTTTACTATAGTTTATATAGGGAAGTCTATTTACAGGTCTTACACCTAAAAGCTAGCTCTATGGCGAGATAGTACAAGCGCGGTACTAACTCAACCATAGCTAGCCGGTTTACATAATTTACTTACTTGAAACCAATATTTGGTCCCGAAAAGCATCTTTTCTCCATTCAGGCCTTTGTAATAGCGAGATACAATGGTTGTCATGCCAACAAATAAAAACCATGCTATGAGCATCAAAATACCTGGAATAAAGACATGCGGTATTTAAATATGTGTTATTTGATAATTAAACTGATATTGGGGGATTCAAGTTTATTTGACAACTTCTCAGAAAGTACATCGTGCAAGCGACATTCCTTATACATACATAAACACACACAAACGTGTCACTTAAACATAAATACAAGTATGAAAGAAAAAAAATATGTAAAGCAATGTAAAAAAGCAACATAAATATCAAATATCAGCGCAAACAATCTTGTTTCTGAATAGATGTCGGGAAACACTTTCGCAAAGTCAAACAGGCTTGAATAGCCTTCTCATTTGTAATTTTACTACGGTATTTCTGCCCCAATGATTATAAAACTGAGAATGGAAATTAGTCCCTAAATTTAAACATCGTATTGGCTCAGATGCTTGAGATTTGAGACTGGTTTCAAATCTCAATTTTATACGTGATCAGTTGATTGACTTGCAAATATACATTGAATGATTCATATAATTGGTCCTATTTAGAATGAGAACTTTAAAAATGTTCCATTAAATAAACGCTGTTATCAGATTGATTGTGACTGTCAATACGAGCCAGTAATGTGCTTAATTTTTTAGTTTAATTATTTCGATTTTGATTTCGGACAGAGGGTTGGCAAACATTGGTTCAGAATTGGCCAACGATTGGTAAGTTTTTATTTATAGAAAATATGGATACATTGTAATTTTTCTCAATCAAGAAAAATGTTACTACATAGATATTGAGACGACAGGCTTATAATTGGTGTGAACTATGCTAATAAAAGCTCCAAAAGTTGAACAATCTTTTACTTAGTCAGCAAGGCACAATGCAACCCAAACCTCTTAGTTTAACATATCTGCTGTGGCCAATGTTCTGATTGACCTGATATTTACCTATCCCTATGAGTTAATAAAACATATTTAACAACGAAATATTTGGCAACACCTCTAAATGGACTGGAGGTAGGCGAATCAGGACTTAAAACCTCTAAAAATACACGTATAAAGGAAATTATACAGCTGTCACTACCTATTTTTCGAAGATGTGACGTTTTTCCTGGATTTTTTGACAACTTACACTATACCCAATTGGAATACACACAAGTTAAAATATTCACTTATTCCAAAAAACACTTAAACATTAAATATAATTACCGTGTACTCGTGTAAGTTCGGGCAACGAAGATCCTCGGACGATTGTCAAGTCGTACAAACTGACCTTATAATCGGATATGACCGGTAGTTCGATATGATGGCCCAAAACGTTTGTATCTGTGCATAGAAATTAAATCAAATGTTGAAAGCGAAAATGGCAAAGGGTATCCACATATACCAATACGTTCCCAACTATCTATTCCTAATAGTTTGTTTATTTTTAAGAGCCCGGCTTCTCATTAGTGGTAGATATTATTAAACCAACTCATCATAGATCACTAAAATGTCTTGTAAAATCAATTTAATGTTCTTCTTTATTTAAAAGATCTTACAAACATCCTCATAGATATAATACAGAGCATTCCTGCATTGAGATAATAAACGCTTTACTTAGTAGTATAGTACATAGTTTTCCTTAATAAAAAGCCATAACTCTCAGGAAATTATGAAATAGGCATATCAGGCATACCGATAAAGAGAATAAACGATTTACATAGTAGTATATAGTTTTCCTTAATAAAAAGCCATAACTCTCAGGAAATGGTGAAATAGGCATATCAGGCACACCCACTTTAAGCAAAATCACAACCTCTCCACACTGCAAAACAGATATTTGAGAAAAGCCAGTGTGTATTTGAGAAAAGAAGCCTCGAGTTTATAATTCGATCAGTTTTCAAAATGACATTACAAACAACAAAAAGAGAAAGAGAAGTCACTGGATGATCAGTAGCATAAAGCTGATGTTGGCACAAACAAAGCTCTAGTGTTCACCAGTGTCACACTTGCCCCGTCAGGACCTCACGTGAACAAACACGCACAAGTTGCCTTTGTGATTTAACTCCAAACCCACCAACTACCTGACAATGTGGTATGCAATAGCGCACAAATACAAAAAAGAAACATAAGTAATAAATAATATAAATAATACTATAAATATAAGTAATACGAGTAATAATTAAATTAAGCGCCACTTACTTTCATACACATCGCCCCATGCCAAAAACAAGTAATACGTATTGTTCAGATCGAATGTCTGGTTTCCAAAGTATTCAGTAAAGACCTCCATTGTTTTAGGGCGCACAAAGCGACAAAATGTATCGCCGTTAACAGTCCGCACTGACATATTCTGGATATCGTCCTGAAATTGTATGAAGAATTACAAAAAGGCTGGAATTTAAAAGCGGGAGCTCCCCTCTGCAACTAGTGTAAAAACAGAGAATAAGGCGTCAAAATATGTTAGTGCATTTTTAAGTTTGAATAAAAATTATTGAAATTGCTACATGTTTCTCTCCTTTTCCCTGGAATTGCCTGAATGGCGGTTAACAAGGTATCTCTACTGAAGGAAGACTCGGGCCTCTGATGCATCTTAGGCATCTGTCTCGGTGTTTTTGGATCACACAATCCCTCTGAGACAACGACTCGAGCTGAACTAAATCCCATAGTGGTGGCTCGAACTGGACTAAATCCCAGAGAGGTGACCCGAGCTGGACTAAATCCCAGAGTGGTGGCTCGAGCTGGACTAAATCCCATAGTGGTGGCTCGAGCTGGACTAAATCTCATAATGGTGGTTCGAGCTGGACTAAATCCCAGAGTGGTGGTTCGAGCTGGACTAAATCCCAGTGTGGTGACTCGAGCTAGACTAAATCCCATAATGGTGGTTCGAGCTGGACTAAATCCCAGAGTGGTGGTTCGAGCTGGACTAAATTCCAGAGTGGTGACCCGAGCTGGACTAAATCCCTGAGTGGCGACGGGCAAGCTTTTGTAAAGGTGCACTCGGACAGCTGCATTAAATAGCATACTGACTTCTTAATGGCGCAAATAGTAATAATAGATAATAACGTATTCAACAGATCTGCAAAGACCAGTGCCCAAGGTTATAAAACTGAGCATGGAAAACAGTCTCAAATCAAAAGCATCTGATTGGCTGAAATGGCGACTGGTCGCCATTTCAGCCAATCAGATGCATGAGATTTGAGACTGGTTTCCAAACTAAGTTTTAACCTTCAGCCCTGATGATACCTCAGTATAAATAGTAGGTAATATTGCGGAAGAGCCGGTTTCAAAGCACATTTTACGTAAGGCAGATAGTGTAGCGGAGATCCCAGTATGTGACTGCACAGATATGTGACTGCACAGACAGTCATTATTTCTTCCGTCGACTTTCAGCACTGATACAATAAGTGATCCTCAGTCCTCCGATTTTCTTGTCAATACCAGACGATTGAACTGATCATAACATTTAAAATTACAAAAAAAATATTTTAACATCTTCATTACCCTGTAGACTCTCATGTAGTAATACAACGGATTGTATCCGTTCTGTACCGACAGATGTTCGTTACCACCGGTGCACGATAAGGCGTGATCTTGACCCTGAAACAAATGTTTGAAATAGGTTTAATTTTTAAGACAGCACGAACATATTTATTAGCTGCAGAGATCTGTCATACACAATCTTAAATACATAAAACACAAAGAAAAATATTAGGAAATAATTCATAGTTACGGATGTTGTTCATCGCTTATCTTCTTGCTCCAAGTTCACTCCAGAAATTTTAATGATGCGCTCTTGATAAGCTTTCTTTCTTACCACTTAGCAAAGACTAACGGTAGAGTTGGGTACCTGTGCACTGCACATACTCTCATTTTTCTAGTTCCATCTGAGCCAATCCAACCAATGTTTTAAAGAGATGTTTGCAAAATTTAATAAACTGAATTATTACGACTGTAGACCCTTATCTGACTGCTCGGAAACGTAGGCTGACCTAAGTCTACACTGGTCGCAATGTGACAAAATTGTGACCAGCAGTTAAATTATTATGGTTAATTACCATCGTTTTATCGTCAGAGAATCCAACAGATATATATTCATTCTTTCCAGCAAATAGTTCAAACTCAAACATTTCGTCCGGTAGGGGTCGGTAGGTAACAGCAACTGTGCAATCACTCCCTTTACATAATTTGGGATAAAGAAAACATCCTTTGATGACCCCACAGTCGTCCCAGTTGATACCAGTAATATTGTTATCTTCCTATGGACAAAAAGCTACAGAAATTAAGAATTCTAGTCAGATCAAAGCAATTGATTATCCTCACTTTGAATTTCTTTTTCAGTATCAGTTAGAAAATAAACAACTGATAAAATTCACTTATGAATAAATTGATTAATAATAGAGTTCGATCCGAATATAAGCTATCTTTAATTATAATCATAAAGACGGAAGGCTGTAACTAAATCGGCATTAAAATTTCTCAAACTGTGTTTGAAGAAACATTGTTATTTACGACTATTGAACATAAAAAAAGATTTGTTGTTTATGATATGTGCATTGCCTGATTTGTCGTATTTTTCTTGTAAATATCTAAAACATCTAGCTCTATTCACAAAGTAATATTGTTTTTGCATCACCTGTTCAGCATGTGGAAGAGAAGTGAGAGCGGTCGAGCTCTTCAATATTTCACTCTGCTCATCGATCCAGAAAGTTTCAAAATCTGCTACAACCATATATCTGTATCGAAATAAAACGGATTTAATGTAAAATACTCTGATTTCAAAAAAAGATACTAACTTAATTTGTTTTACGGCATTCCATGCTTTGATAATGTTCAAGTGCATACCAGCGGGATCGGAACGACCTTGGAACGACTTCAGTTAACCGGATGTTTACAGAATACCTTATGAACTGGTAAAATGATTGTACCTTGTCTGTCTTGTCATTTATTAAATGCCTAATGTGTGTTCAATTTGTAGGTGTTATTAAGCTATAATTTCTCAACGCTATCCTTCGTGCATGCAACACAATATTGATGTGCAGTTTATCGTTATATTTATCACCAGGTGACAGGGTACTATCAGTACCGATACACTGGATATAATTGAATCTTAAATTAAAGGAATTGCATTTTTTTTATAATACTTTTAGAAAAAAGTATCTCTAATTGGCTATTAAATAGCAAAGAATTATACTAAAATGGAACTATTTTTTGCATCCCATCCGCTTTGTAGCTCGGTTTGGAGAGATGCTATTAATAGATTTCTTTTCGCTGTCAATACTCTGAAAAGTAGTATATATCGTAACCTTAAAGCAAAAATGATATGTACAAGAACCATTGAAATTAGAAGGAGATATTCCGTTTACAGGAATGCATTGTGGTTTAAGCTTTACACGCTTGGTTTAGATAGTAAAATACTTAGAATATTCGAAGCAATGTATGCAACTGTAGTCATGTGTAAAACACTGTAATACTCTAACAGAGTTTTTCGATATTTCACTCGGTTTGAGACAAGGCCTAAATAACTCACCAATTTTATTTTCGCTATATTTATTAGATATTGAACTCTATCTTCAAGAAAATATTAATAATGGTCTTTCATTTTTTGATTAGTGTTATTGCTATTTGCAGATGATATGGCAATTTTAGCGCAAACTCTCCCGAGGATTTACAAGCTAGCTTGAATAATTTTTGTGAATATTGTAGTAAATGGGGTCTAGAGGTGAACACGGATAAAACTAAAATAATGGTGTTTAGAAATAGAGGCCCTATAAAAAATAATGAAAAATGGTATTATAATGGTAACGCTTTAGAAACTGTTGGAAATTTTATTTACCTTGGTGTAGTTTTTAATTATACAGGGTCGTTCACACTTAATAATAAATATGTCACTGGTAAAGCTTTAAAAGCAATGTCTGTTTTATTAAGAAATATTAATAAGTATAATGTAACTACTAATATTGAGATGCAGCTATTTGACTCTTTTGTTGGTTCAGTTCTAAACTATTCATGTGCTGTATGGGTTTTTTCAAAATCCAAAGACCTAGAAAGAACACATTTAAAATTTTGCAAATCAATATTAGGAGTGAAACAAAGTACATGCACTTCAGCAGTCTGTAGTGAATTAGGTCGGTATCCGCTATTTATTTAAGCAGATTATTAATATTGGCTTAATGCCACTCACAGTGATAACATTATTTTGAAAACCATTGTATACGCTTCAGTCCAATAACATGAGAAAGGCACCCAATCTTGGGCTTCTAAAGTTTACAGATTACTAAATGAGTATGTGTTCGCTGATGTTTGGAACAACCCTTTTCAATATGATGTTAAGTATTTTGTCAAACTTTTCAAACAAAGAGTGATAGATTGTTTTTTGCAAAAACAATCAAATGATATATCAAATAGCTCATTGTTAAGTATTATAATGTGTGCATTAATACAGACCATCTGAAATACCTGAATATCTTAAACTTCTTCATTATAAAACATACAGAAATTGTTTATCGCGTTTAAGATTATCTGCACACAAACTTCGAATTGAAACTGGTAGATATGGTGCTAACAGATTACCAAGAAATGAACGTTTATGCCAGCTTTGTAATAACAAATGAAGATGAATTTCATTTTATATTTGTATGTGATTGCTATTCCAATATACGTTCACTCTATATTAAATCTTTTTACTATAGACGACCGAGTATACATAAGCTGATTGAATTATTAAGTACAACAAATAAATGTGTATTAGTCAATTTATGTAAATATATACATTTTGCTACAAAACATCGAAATGAACTTCTTAATGCCATGTAAAAAATTGAATTAACAAAGTCAGCAAGCATGCACTAAAAATTGTTAAGTCTATTTATTTCTTCAATTAAAAATAAAACGGGTATTCTATATAGAATTCCGATTAGGTTAACTGTATCACAGCATATACAAAAATACTGCATTTTTTTGTAAATTTTGTTTGGAAATGAAATGCTGTTAATGTTCGTTCTCCGTTTTGATTTTGATAACAAAGAATATTATTCTACTGTATTATTAAACTTTTACAATTTAATTTACAATTTAATTCATGTACCATGACAATGTGTATTTGTATGAATTATGTTGGAATGACTATTTACTTAAATGTATACGTCAATAAATGATTTATCTATCTATCTCTACCGTTTTTTGCACTAAGGTGACGGTTTGTGGGTCTTCGGTCCAAATAATGACACAATTTTTATCAATAACGAAGTTTAATCTACTTACTTAAAGACAAGATCCCCTTGGTTGGAGTTTGGTGCTTTCCATGTGTAGTGAAGCGATGTAATAGTCTCATTGTTGATATGAGTAATACCAACCTGTAAAACGTAATTTTATTGAAGATTCTATACTGAACAAAAATAAAAAGTATACACTTTTTATGCTTATATTCCCATTACATATTAACATGTGCAGAAGTTTGTTTGTAATTGAAAATTTAATTTAACAAAACACTGAAATTGTTGATTGCAATAAAATGTGAATCCCTGAATCGGTTTACTTAGACCCACTTATATAAAGTTTGATATTTTTGCGAAATCATTATATAGAAGAGTTCGACTTTGACTAACCCGACCACCTTATGTTAATTATTCCCATAGAACATGCGCTTGATACCCATTACTGTCAAATCACACATGTAATGCATAATATGCAAAAAGAGATGATAAGCTTTATATTATAAATATAAAGCATTGTATATAAAATAAATTCAAGAAGTAATAACTGTTACTTCTGACATTAAAAAGTTGTTTGTCTTCACGTGAGAATGTAACAGCAAGTTATGTACTGCCCCGGCTGTAACAAAAATACAGAAGCAACAATGTGTAAACAAAGTGCGATTTCTACCCCTTCCGTATACACGCAGCCAGCTGGTTTAGCTTTTCCTTCCGGGTATCTCAGAACAGTTCCCACGGGTCTCTCAAGGTCTCCGGTTGTGCGGTGTGTGGTCACCAAGAATCCTTTGAAGGGCAGCCGATCCGGGGACGAAAGGGTAACTATACGAATAAACAATATGTAGATCTTTGTTAACTATTAATTTGAATCACATAACTTCAAAAGATTGTTCTCATGTAAAACTAGCGAAATATTTTCTACAGATATAATTTTATTAGTGTCAGAAAAATACAATAATGACTTTTGATTTCAATTAAAATGCCGAACACAACAAATATCGAAATAGTGCACGCTCAGTTTGAGTGAGCTTGTACATAGGCTGTCAAGGAAATGCGTATTACTGCTGACGCCGCCAAACCCAAGGTTGATTGCTACTTAACATCTCCACTGGTGAACTGTGAACAGTCTAGTTACCGTTTATCTCCTGCGCAAGCTCATACGTCCGACTAGAAAACTGTATCTTAAAGGGAACCTCGGAGAGCTGGTGTTTTATCCCATCGTGTGCTGTATGGTGGCCGAGACAAACACTTAGAGGAGCCCCTGACATGTACGTGCTGGCCCGGCGGACTGCGAACAAATAACAAATTAAAATAACAACAGAGCATGTGGGTGACCGTGATTATGCAGACAGGGAGGAGTTGAGGGTTCTCGTGTGTATAAAGAGAGTAAAGCGAGGTGACAACAGATCAAAATCAAGAGCTGTCACTGGAAATGGACATATACACCCGAAATGTAGCTTTGAAATCAATTTGGTATACAAATGTAATTGAATATGCATGTGGAAAAGATATGAACCTTACCACGTATGATGTGGAAGATAATTAGATAAGATTCATTGTTTAAGTCTGTTGTAAATCCCTCAAGTAATAAACAAGTTACAGTAAAATATTCAATAAAATCCGCCCTCCCAAGAGGTTTTAGAGATAAAGCATGGACAAGATTTTAATATAGAAGTTATAGTTAAAATGACTAAGGGCCCATAACTTTGCCTAAATCAATCGAGCGGAAACTATTGACGATTAAAAAACTAGGCTTGATTACAAACACTCATGGTATCAATGAAAACCCTAAAGCGGTTTTAGAGTTGAAGCGATGACAACATTTTACTAGACAGACGCACGAACGAACGGAATGAAAAACACGGCGATTACTATATGCCTTCCTTCGGGGGCACAACAAGTATAGTAACGTACGGTCGTCTCTGTCCGTATTTTACGCTCTTGTGTCAGTCCAATGCAGTGCAGATTTACGCTGCTTATTTAAAGAAACGTGAAGCTATTAAATATAATTATTCACGTTTTATATGTAAAGGATATACAATGAGTGGAGTGGTCTATGAAAAATAGACGCGAGCGCAGCGAGCGTCTATTTTTCATAGCCACTCCAGGAGGTGTCTATCCGACTTAGACCACATGACTACAAAACCCCGAAATTCTCGTGCACAAGGATCGATCCCCCACACTTTACAAGCCGTCACACAAACTTCTGTCTTTCACAATTCTTGTATAAAAGGAGTCACATGTATTTAGTGAGTAAATTTGTAATTTTGTTGTAATTTTAGTCAGAAATTTAATCACATTAAAAAATGAAGTAGTTTTAAAGTAAGTTTTATATTTTTGTCATTCATTAAAAAATAAAATGTTTGTGTGTTTTAAAGAATTAGTTCATAAGTTCATCATCATCATCATCATCATCATCATCATCATCATCATCATCATCATCATCATCATCAACAACAACAACAACAACAACAACTACAGTATTGATAATATCTGTAAGTGTATTAAAGTTTGAAGACGTAAACTGCTAAATATTGACCGTTAACTTCTCATGAAATAGTGAAAGACAAAGAAAATTTATTGTATAATTTTCTATGAAATTGCATTGTTAAATCTTGTAAATATAAATATTGCAATCTTGTTACCATGTTTTAAAAATGAAACCAAATACACGGTGTACGTTTATTTAGTTTGTATGCTCAAGGTTCTGTGGCAGTTGTCATTGCACCATCATTGATAAAAAAGAATATTATCAAAATCTCTCTAACGGCAAAATGCAGTTCAATAAAACTTAGCACAAATCATTGTTATTTGTGAATTTTTATTTTACATACGTTAAGGTATTTCATACCCCCAGTTAGTACAGTTGCACTAATGATGAGCTGTGAAAATTAAATTCTCATTTTTTCAACAATTTCCAACAAACTGTTATAAAATTGTTACAAACAGATGAATATTGATAATAACAGGAGACAATTGTTGAAAAAAATGAATTTTGTTAGAAAAGTAATAAAATGTGGTACCTGCTATGTTGTCTAATCCGGGTGTCAAAATAAAGCACTTTCCGCTCAAATATATCAAAAATAATTAATTACAATATCCAGTTTAATGTTCCATCTAGGGTCAACCAGTGTTACTTTTTCAAAATAACTTGAAAATATTGCTTTTATAAATCAAAATCCAAACACATCATCCTTTGTCCCACGAGGTCACTCGCCCATGCAAAAAGCATGCAAATCATGCCCACTTGTGTTTACCTGTAGGACAGTTTAATCTCTACATGTATAACAATGTAAATCTTGTGTGATGGTATTTGTGCAGTGTTTTGAAATTCATAATAGTCAATGTTTAAAAAGTTATTTTGAAAAAGTAACACTGGTTGGCCCTAGATGGAACATTGAACTGGATAGTGTAATTAATTGTTTTGGATTTATTTCAGTGAAAAATGCTTTATTTCGACACCCGGATTAGACAACATAGCAGGTACCACATTTTATTACTTTTCTAACAAAATTCATTTTTTTCAACAATTGTCTCCTGTTATTATCAATATTCATCTGTTTGTAACAATATAATAACGATTTGTCCGGAAATTGTTGAAAAAATGATAATTTAATTTTCAGAGTTCATCATTAAGATAACTGTACTGTCTGGGGTATGAATTACCTTAAGAGAAGTTAGAACAGTAAAGAATAATAGTTAGACCAAAATATCCCTAAAACTGCATATGCAAAAAACAACAGAAAAACGAAGCAACACTTGATATCAATTTAAGTGCCTTCATGAGTAATGAGCTACTTACAACAATATCTAAGAGCCTCTTTTCTAACAAATGTATAAAATACGGGTTACAGGGGCGTAGCCAGCTTTTTTAAAGTTGTAGGCCCATACAAGGGGTTCCAAGTGGCGGTTGCCTTATTGTAAGTGGGTCTGGGGAAAGTCCCCCGCAGAAGCCGGAAACAAGAGGAGATTAATATAGCAAAATGCATTTTCAAGGAAAATTATCAAAATAAAACGTTTAACTATGAATTTGATACGATGCCCCAGAAGACAAATCAACGCGCAGGACACACTTGATTTGACTAAACGCTTGAACCCACTACCATCCCACACCCCCTTCTGGTTTGATTTTATTTTGGGGACTTTTAAAAATGTCATTTTCTTGTCAAACTTGTAGGCCCGGGCCTACAGGGCCTAATAAGAGCTACGCCACTGGGTTATTTGTTAATGTGTTTATCAATGTATAAAACCCAGATCAAGTCTTGGACCGTGAACTGTGTTTTATACATTGTGTGTTTATGACATTTCCTGGTCGCGAAAATGGATGACAAAAATAAAAATGCTGATTTCTCTCTTCATAATTGAGAGTTCTTTTCAAGGCCCTTAGATATTGTTGTCAGAATAATTTCACGCATGTGCGCATTTGAATTGTTGTTTTGTGTTGCTACGTTTTAATGATTTATTGCAAATAGAATTTTAAGATTTTTTTAGGTCTAACTATTTTTCTTTACTGTTCTTAACAAACATAATCATACACCAATAACATTGATTTATGCAAAGTTTGATGGAACTGCGTTTTGCCGTTTTAGATATTCTGATATTTTTCTTTGTTGTCTATGACATAGCAATTACAATTATCACAAACATTTATCGATAGCACAGTATGACACTAAGATATCGACCGTCCACTTGTTAATATGAGATAGTACACGAGATGCACGTGCTTCACGAACCTTCGTAGACAACGCCAAAGAGTTGTCTACGGGATTTAGACAATGGTAATACTGGCCACTGACTGGCCAGTGGACGGTAGCTGTGGTCTAAGTTACGATTGCTGTGTGGACAGTCTATTGTGCGAATTGATATCTGGTCCGGTTTATCCTGTTATAATAGTTTCCCGCCTCTCGTTTTTCTCGTGTTGCATATATAAAGGCTGCTTGTGTATTAAAATATCACTCGAGGTTTTATATTTGACAGCGTCACTTATTTAGTTTGTGTACAGTTCCCGCCCGCCCGCCCTTTGGTGGTTCATCGGTGAGATATATAGCTATTGGTATTTCTTTAAGATGCGTATCACGGACAGGCTGCGGCATAATGCAATAAATAAGCTAGTCGTTTTAAACTGAAAGTTTCTTTTTCTTTTTCTCAATTGAATGTTAGTATTTTTCAGTTTTTTTAGTATTGTTACGGACTAGTACGAGCCTTGTTGCAACCCACGTGTTTCGATTCGAACACTACCTGATAACCAAACAGGCAACTGGACCCAAACAGACAGATCAAAGAAATACGAACACTGTATACATAAAAACATTGTTGCAAACCAAGTGATTAATAATAAAGTGTTTTCGGCTTATACAGACAAATAGTGACAATTTCTGATATATTCTTCCCAAGAACAGTGATAGATTGGAGTTAACTCAGTGACAATATTCCGAACCAAACGACAATTGAAAGCTTCAAGTGTAAATTAACATCACCTGACCATTTCATGAGCATCACTTAAATTCACATTAAGATTCAGACGACTTTTCATCACCAAATCAATAACGTTACAGGCACAGAAATCCGATTTTATATTGTAATTGAAATGCTGTCAAATATAAATACCCATATCCTACATTCTTGGTGTTTGTTGTTGAAAAGGAACATGTAATTAGTGAATAATTGTTTTACTCACGACTGAAAGTGAGTAATTTGTCTGAACAGGTGATGCAAACCTCGCTAATGCCAAGCGTATAAAAGTTTCACAATCTCTCTACCGAAGCAAATAACTAATGAAGACGAATCGAATTGTGTCAGTATGGATCTAAGCATTTCAGTAATGTCAATGTTCTATATTATGTTTTCTTTTTGATATTTTTTTAGTCCAAGAACGGGCTTGGGGTAGAGCTCACAGAAAAAAGTTGTGGGCCTGTATTTGAGCTTTACACTGATGTAGTATTACTATAAGTAGTATGAAAATTGTAAGATGTGTGCTTTCCTCTAAATCTAAAGAATGACACCGACGCCACATGAAAAAGACGAGCTAAAATTCATAAAAAAAGTTCCGCAGATTTTCACTTTTTCGCTTTTAATTTTATTTTTAAAAAATAAATATCTCATAGAAAGGAAAACATTGTTATTTTGCTCTACTGACTTTATCTCATGCTAACAATGGGAAATAGCATCAATTTCGTGTAATGTTTCATAAAAAGTGGCGTAAATTTAGACAGTTACTGTAATTTCATACGCTCAGTCGACATTTTTACGGATTCCTTTGATCTGAACATTGTAGAACTGCCGATTCCCATGCAAGTCAGAACACTTAGCAGTCCCGTTTAATTCCGCTAAATGGTGGATGCATTATACGTCGATTATTTCATATACATGTAATTTATTTATATAATCATTAGTAGACTGGCTTTATACAATTTTAGTTAATTTACGGAATAGATTCTTTGACAACCGTCTTTTAATAGTGTTGTATGGCCGCCATGGAATGTCGCTCGCTACTTTGCCTGATTTTTAAGAACTGGCCCCAAACAGAAACCAGTATTCAAGCTTTCCATTTGTTAATACTGAAAATATCACTCAATTTCAAGCAATCAGGCCCCAAGATTATAAAACAAGAATGAAAACCAATCTCAAATCTCAAGCATCCGTTTGGCTAAAATTGCGACTGGTCGCCATTACAGGCAATCAGATGCTTGGGATTTCATAAGATTTGAGACTGGTTTCTAAACTCAGTTTTATAATTTTCAACACCGATTGTCGAGTTATGAGACTGATCTTCAATATCTGTTTTATCAATGAAGAATCCGATCAGTTAGACTCGGAAAATATACTTCCGCTGAAGCCGTAACTAGGGGGTATAAGCAAAGAAGAAGTCCGCTATTTCCTTCACTAAATATGTTCTATAATTCAATAGCTCCCTTATTATTCAGTCATATTTTAATCCGGTTGGAGATAAGTTCTATGTATTTCGGAATACCTTCAACTGATCTAAATTATCTAGCGGACATAAACAAGAATGAACACACCGTTCAACCCGATATGCCTTTTTTTTTAAAATTTGATATTATTCACGAGTTCCAGTCAGGTTTTCGTAAACAACATTCATGCCAAACCTCATTAATTCGACTTATTGATTCCTGGTTAAATGATATTGACAATGGTAAAATGGTAGGTGTACTTTTTGTAGACCTTAAAAAGCATTTGATCTTGTTGATCATAAAATATTGATGTACAAGTTAAGTTTATACCAGTTTTCTAACATTACTATCAGGCTCTTCCAATCATATTTATCGAACTGTTTTCAGTCAGTGAAATATGGTAGTGATATGTCAGACATGCTTCCAGTCTGGTCTGGTGTTCCTCAAGGATCCATATTGGGTCCTCTATTATTCTTATTGTATGTTAATGATCTACCTTTGTCAACTTCTTCTACTACTGATATGTATGCTGATGACACGACTATTCATAATTCTGATAGACAGATTTCTAGCATACAAGCTAATTTACAGCAGGACATAATTATGGTCCAGCGTTGGTGCACTCAAAATAACATGGTTATTAATCCCATAAAAACAACATGTATGATACTAGGGTCCAAACAAAAGCTTAATAGTAATGTCAAATTAGAACTGTCACTTGGCGACACACCTATTCAAAATGTTACCGTTCAGAAGCTTCTTGGTGTATATGTTGATAGTTCATTATCATGGAATATCCAAATAGATAAGACTTGTTCTAAAATTGTTTCAAAATTATTATTACTAAAGCGAATTTCTTTTTATCTGACTCCTGAAATGAAACAAATATTTTATAATGCATACATTGTTCCCATATTTGATTATGGATGTATAACTTGGTGCAAAACAAGTCAGTCAAATTTAACAAGATTAATGCGATTGCAAAAGCGAGCAGCTAGGATAATATTAAATAAACCTACACGCACACCAACATTTAAGCTCTTTAGAGAATTAAAATGGTTATCATTTCAAAGCAGATGTAAATACCATGTTTGTCTATTGGTTTACAAAGCATTAAACAATCTTGCACCCAAATATCTTAACAATATCTTAAGTATCTTTGTCTACTTATTCCAGTTACAATCTTCGATCTATACAAAGGTATCATATTATAAATAACAGACCAAACACAAATTCTCTAAAACGAACCTTTAGTTACTTTGCTATGGAAATTTGGAATTCTGTTCCATCACATATAAAACACATTCGCAATATCATGGCTTTTAAGACACAAATGAAAACATATCTTCTACTGCAAGATTGTGACTAAATATAATCATCGATGTATTTTTTTCTTACTGTTTTTAACCCATCTTTTGATATGTTTACAGGTGTCTGTCAACTTATTTAATTTTGTTTTAAATGACTAATTGACTAAAATGAACATTTATTATATTTCATGAATGAATGTATGTTGTTGTTGTTTTTATTTTAGTTTTTTTGTTTTGTTTTATTTGTTTGTTGTTATAGAAGGCCTTATTGTAAATTAGTCATTATATTTTGTAAATTTAATGTACTAAGTAAGTAACCTTCTTTAAATAAAGATATTATTATTATTATTATTATTATTACTATTATTATATAAGGTGAATACCGTGGGTAAGCCGACGGCAGTTGCTTGTGTACATGAACGTTTTTCGGCAAAACTGAGTATTGGCCTGATTTTTACATTCCCGCAATATCTTAGATACAAAAATATACACTCACCGGCATTTCTAATTACACACTTTTTATAGACGAAAATAACTATCAAAATATTTGACTTTTTCTAAAATCTGAAAAAAGTAATTGGATTAAGTTTTAACAGCGAATTATTATAGCACTGACATTCTTAAACTAATTGCACAATAAAATAGTTCTGTGAAAGCATTTGTAGCGTAAATGACCGTCGCCGAATATGACGTCACGTGCATCGCGTTACGTCATTTTCGTACACTCAACATGGTATTCAATCATCGTAATATCAACGTTATGCCGTAGTTATTCTAATTAAAACAATTTAAGGGCAGTAAAATGAAGGTAAAGAATTGTAACTTACCTGTCTTACTGACGTGCCAGCTTGGAGCATTCCAACGGCACGCGCTCTCTCTACCAAAGTCATACGCGCCATTTTTTGTGAGTTTTTATACCGGCCTTTTTATCTCTGGCTAGAATTCTAATGATTTTGGCTAAATTCAAACTTGCCTTACATTTTGTACATGTGTGCACGAGGAAAATGCTGATTTCAAATTTTCGTCTCGCATGAATGAACTCGAATGGGGATTTTCGTGTAACGTGCTACGATTAGACATCAACTCCAGGTACAACTCCCGTTATAACCAATTACCATAAACACCATGTTTTGATAGTTATTTTCGTCTATAAAAAGTGTGTAATTAGAAATGCCGGTGAGTGTACATATTAATTCCCTGTTTATTAAGGACTCTACTGACAAAATCTTGACGCACACACGATATTATTTACAGAGAAATTGCAGAAAAAGTGTGCAATTTTTTGACAAAATATGTCATTTGACGAATCGGCCTCAAATATCCTTTTTTATAACCAAATCTGAAATTTTGAAATATTCCATGATAAAGTTCAATTATTTCGCTGTAATTTTTTGAAACCACAGCTTCCAATTCGCTTCCTCTAGAAGATATTTACTTTTAAACATGGTACGTCGTGGTGATTTTGGTAATGACAACGGCCGTTAACACTAAAATATTGGTACAGTTGAATAAAGTTTCGTCAGTGGATTGTATAACGTTAACGGCAGGTGAACTTATTTTCAACGTCGCTGTTGTCTGCTTTATGCATAAAGTGTATCAGACTCTAGTGTTTACAAATCTAGGTTTCTCTTGTTGTGTTTTGATCAAGATTAATATTGAAAAGTATGTTTACCTAAAGAAAAACATTTATAACAAAACACCTGATTTCCAGGTTGAATATATTACCTAACGTTTTTGCAATTTTAGACTTGTAATAATTTTAAGTATTAAATTATTTCGTACACTTGTCAAAAGAGAATTACAAGCGTTTGTACACATTCAAATGCAATACAATATAATGTTTTATCTAACATTGTACAAATCCTTATATCATTTACTATGAACTTTACGAACTTGAAATTTACTGCACTTGCACAGCCGCCTGCAGACGAGAAAAAATGTTGCATCGTATATTATTTCAGTTTGAACTTTATCTGGGGACGAACCATACAGAAATAAATGTTATTATTCTTCATTTTCATTTAGTAGCCATTACTATTTAAGAATACTCGAAGCGCAAGCGGTCTTGATTTACTTCTGATTTATAAATGAAATGATAGACAACGAAAGTCAGTAAAATTCAACTCAGAATGAAGTATTTGAAGATCTTTTGCTTCGTATTTGTAACAGACGAAAAACAACTATTCTTATGCTATCATTGTCGTCACATCTGCTTCGGTGACAATACGGCTAAGACGCCAGAGTCATATCTCTAGAATATAGTCAAGATATAAGGAGTCGTAATCTATGTCATATCAAACTCAATTTGTAAAACAGTAAATATCTCAAAACTTTCGTAGTTTCCGTCAGTTTTCAACTGACTGTGACTTGCTGTTTAAGGAAATAATATATACTCGGCAAACAAAGTTCTGCACACTTGGACATTTTATAAAATATCTTTTTCATTTTAACGAACACAACAAAATGATATATATCAAATAAAACTGCAATTCAAAGTTAAAAATGTAAACAATTCGGAAATTAAATCTGATCAGTACTTTACAAGCAATTCATTTTTAAAATAACCGGGGTTTACTACACAAAAGTTGCAAAAATCACTAAACTAATAGTGAGTTATTCAACAACGATAAATCCGACATTCTTCCAAGCGTTGACTCATTGAATCCACCAGCCGACTAATTTTAAATTGTGGAATTAGGTTTCATTCGTGAACAAAAATTCCAGTTAGGTCAACTAGCTGACCAGCTGCAGTTGTTTTTTCTTCTTTAGAAAGACGTCTAGGTGGCTGGTGTGGTCAGACATTTGGAATGACGGTCAAATTAACAATGAAAACAGTCCTTGGTGACTGTGAGAAATAAATTAAGTTAAATTACAGTGTTGTTTTGCTAAAATAAGATTGGATTTTAATTGCCCTTTTGTTGTTTTTAATAATATACACTTAATTAAAAGGATGCTACGACTTATAAATACAGATTTGAACCTATTCGAATCATCATTTAGCTGTTATGGCATACATTTAGGTCAGTGAGTGAGACAATGTGATAATTTAATGAATAAAAACTAAAGTTTGAGTGTTATCTGGAAATGACTTGGTATCAACTACTGATTACATGTACTTCATGTTGCTAGCATCACATTGCATGCTTTTAATTGCTGTAAAACAGACAACAATGACTTGATAGATTTCACACCTCTACCTTGATACAGCAAATTTTGCAACTTTTGACTGTTGACCCCTGTCATACTCAAACTGATATTTCACGGTTATTTACCAACCGATTTTTATTCCGTTTTCGTCTTTTAACTCCGCAAACAATTAATCTTGATATAAATGTAAGAATTTATACCAGTTATTTGTTACATTTTAAATTTTACGCAAAAGAACACTTGTGTGCAGAACTTTTTTTGTTGGGTATACAACGAAATTGGCAATGAGCGCATTAAAAAACCATCGGTCAAATCACGATGCTTAAGACCAGCGTTAATCATTGTGAGAGACAAAGCTAATTTTCACTTGACGGCCGTTGTCGTTACCAAAATCATCACGACGTACCAAGTTTAAAAGTAAATATATTTCTAGGGAAAGCGAATTGGAAGCTGTGGTTTCAAATATGTACAGGGAAGTAATTGAACTTTATCACGGAATATTTCAAATATTTCAGATTTGGTATTTAAAAAGGATATTTGCGGCCGATTCGTCAAATGACATATTTTGTCAAAAAATTGCACACTTTTTCTGCAATTTCTCTGTAAATAATATCATGTGTGCGTCAAGATTTCGTCAGTAGAGTCATTAATAAACAGGGAATCAATATGTATATTTTTGTCTGCTAAGATATTGCGGGAAAATGTAAAAATCAGGTCAATACTCAGTTTCGCCGAAAAACGTTCATGTACACAAGCAACTGCCGTCGGCTTACCCACGGCATTCACCTTATCGGGTTGAACGGTGTGTTCATTCTTGTTTATGTCCGCTAGATAATTCAGATAATGTTGTTACAAGTTATAATATTAATTATGATATACAACCATACGTTTATGCATGGTTCTACTGTAATTGCGTTCTGCGACCATTCTGGCATATTACCGCATTACAGTTAAGAAGTTAAGTTAAAAGGTGTTTGATCTCAACAGTAGCTGAGTCTGTCGGACCAGCTTTCAAATTTGGACAGAGCTAACGTGAAATACACGTAGCAACAGGCGTCATTGATCATTTGTGTAAGTTTGAAGTGGTTGAACAAGCAAAATGAAAATTATTATAAATTTTACATTCAATCAAAACAATGGTATTTTTAATAACAAATGTTTAACTTCAAACTAATCGAAAATAATATAACTATTTTTATGAAACAAAAACTAACTTATTTGAAAAATTTACATCAAATAAAAAAATAAATCTAGGGTTTTATACAACGTTATTGCCTCCCTTTAATACTGACCACGTGAGTCGCATTAAGTGTATACGAAAACACAAGTTTCATATGCAAAGCAATGGCCACATTTGGAAAACGAAGGCTGCCCACACAGTCAAAGAAACAGAGGAAAAAAGAGAACATGTTTCTTAAATGATAACTATAAATTGATAATAATTGATAATGTTTCGTACATTATCACAACAGTCGTTAAATAATGCTGTATGGCAGCCGTGGAATGTCTCCCGCTATAAGAACTGGACCCAATGGAAACTAGTCTCGGATTTCAAGCTTCCCGTTAATGCTGAGACTCTCACTAAATTTCAACCAATCAGATTGCTGGGATCTGAGATTATTCTCCAAATATCAGTCTAAGATCTAAAGGTTTTCATTGGTCAGTTCTGACACTGTACTTAATATCATACAGATTGTGAATCCGAGGCTGATCTCCAATATCAGTTTTATAGCCTTGTGACCTTTATGATCGAGGGGTCCGGCACCTTACTCTTACTCGGAAGTTTCCGAGACTTCCGCTGATGCAGATTTAGGAGGTATAATCAAAAGGAAGTATTTCGCTATTTACTTCTCAAAACTTCATAATACGTTATATAATTCAATAGCTCCCCTTGTTAGTGAGTCATCACTTAATCCTTGGAGATGAGTTTGATGTATATCGGAATACCTCAACTGATCTAGCGGACATAACACCGGATGCGGAAAGGTGAAACCCCTTTCTATTTTTGTGACGTTTATATGGTTTACATACATTTTAATTGATAAGCTTTGATGATTTTCACTTCTCCTTTTGCATAATCTGAGAGAATCATACTGTGTAATGTTGTTACAAGTTATAAGTTATGATTGATGATATACAACCAACATGATTTGCATGATTCTTCTGTAATTGCTAATTGCGACCAGTTTGGCACAATGCCGCATTACTGATAAGTAGTTAGATTTGATCCCGGCAGTAGCCAGCCTGTCGGACCAGCCTCCAAATGTTCACGGTGCTAACGTGAAATACACGTTGTGCACAGCGCAGTGATCGATCATTTCTGTAAAATTTCAAGCATTTGGAATAAAAAGAATGTTACTTATTAACTTTAAATCAAAATAATATTATATTAGACAACAAATATTTACCTTTAAAACTTATATTAAACAAGAGGGTCCATAGGACCCTGGGTTGCTCACTTGTCAACAACTGCTCAAAGGTTGCAAGAGTTGTGTGCATGTTTGGTAAAATCAAGTAAAAAAATAAAGCTGCTATTGTGGAAAAAAGGTCATAATAGCTTGTTTTGGCCCTTTTATGGGCCATACCAGTAACCCATAATGGAATCTAGCTGGTTCAAGTAAGAAACCAAGATCTTATAGTAACTCAAGTATTGTACAAGTCTAATTAAATAAATAAAAAATGAAGCTGCTATTGTGCAGACAAGGTCTAAATAGTTAATTTGGAAGATTCAGGAACCATAACTCTGGAACCCATAATGCAATTTGGCAATATCAAGAAAGGAACCAACATCTTATGGTAATAAAAGTAAAGATCAAACTAAAATTAAGACCAAAAGTGTGTAGACAAGCTTTTATTATAACTTAACCTAGTGACCTAGTTTTCAAGGTCACATGACCCAGTTTCGAACTTGACCTAGATATCATTGAGATAAACACTTTGACCAAGTTTGAAGAAAATCCCACCAAAATATAGACCGCTAGAGTGCAGACAAGCTTTTCTTAAATTTGGCCTGGTGACCTAGTTTTAAGGGTCACATGACCCAATTATGAACGTGACCTAGATATCATCGAGATAGACATTCTGACCAAGTTTTAAGAAGATCGCACCGAAATTAAGACTGCTAGAGTGCAGACAAGCTTTTTCTTTAATTTGACATAGTGACCTTGTTTTTAGGGTCACATAACACAGTTTTGAACTTGATCTAGATATTATTGAGATAAACATTCTGACCAAGTTTGAAGAAGATCCCACCAAATTTAAGACTGCTATAGTGCAGGCAAGCTTTTTCTATAATTTGACCTAGTGGCCTAGTTTTAAGGGTCACATGAGCCAGTTTCGAACTTGATCTATATATCATTGATAAACATTCTGACCAAGGTTAAAGAAGATCACACCCAAATTAAGACTGCTGTAGTGCAAACAAGCTTTTTCTATAATTTGACCGAGTGACCTAGTTTTAAGGGTCACATGACCCAGTTTCGAACTTGAACTAGATATCATTGAGATAAACATTCTGACCAAGTTTTAAGAAGATCCCACCAAAATTAAGACTGCTACGGTGCAGGCAAGCTTTTTCTTTCATTTGACCTAGTGACCTAGTTTTAAGGGTAACATGACCCAGATTCGAACTTGACTTAGATATCATTGAGATAAACATTCTGACCAAGTTTGAAGAAGATCTGATAAAAATTAAGACCACCAGAGTGCAGACAACAATTGTGAACGGGCGACGGACGGACGACGGACGAAAGGCGATCACAAAAGCTCATCCTGTCACTATGTGACAGATGAGCTAAAAACAAAACTACTATTTTATCAATGTAACAATTTTTCAGCATATAAAAGAATAAATCTAAGATTTTTATAGAGCGTTATTACCTCCCTTTTATATGAACCACGCGAGTCTCATTCATTAAAAAATCTATTGTAGACAAAATATGAACACTACGTATGACGAAAATAAAAGATATATGCAAATCAGAAATGGCCACATTTTTGAAAACGTAGCTTACCCACACAGTAAAAAAAGGCAGTGAAGAAAAAAAAGCATGGATTTATAAAAATGATTAAGTTAAAAAAGACACAGCAAGTAATTAATAAAAATGAGAACCCGAGTTACCGCTTTGGAATAGTCAGTGGCAAGTTTGACACCGGTAGATTAAACAAAGTTCTAGGGTGCACAACCTCACACTTAACAAACAATAAAAAAAGAGAAGATATACAGGAATTTTAAAAAGACATTTTGTTGGCAAAATATGCAAACTCACAGGTACAGCAGGCTAAGAAAAGTCACATTTGATATATTTCTATCATCTACATGTGTAATGATCTGTGTTTAAGTGCTTCTTCTATCATCTACATGTGTAATAATCTGTGTTTAAGTGCTTGTTATGCGGCTAGTCAGTCGGACTAGCATCCAGAATTACTTTAGATCGTGCCAACGTGAATTACACGCAAGCGGATCGTTAAATGATGAACATTTGTGTAAAGTTTCAATATTTGTGTTCTAACTGTGCAATTTATTCTAAAAAATATATAACAAAACGATTGTTTATTTTTGCTGTTTATTTCATCTAAAACGATAAAAGTTCAAAGATTTTTAATTATTTTTGAAAAAAAGTACCATAGTTTTCTTATTAAATATATTGTAAGGTCATAACTATTTTTTATATTACAATAAATTGCCTCCCTTTCATATTCATTTCACACCAAACAGGAGTTGCCGCGCTCACTAAAATCACAACGCCTCTCCACGAAGCCAAAATGTAGACAGGAAAAAGAGTGGAGGACTTTTTTATAAATAAAATTTTGCCGTTTATTAAGGGAAACACAAAATCAAACCCAGAAAAGCACAGTGTCGTGTGAGCTGAAAATCGATTTTTTTCTTAGCCTATCTTTGGTAACTTTTTTTTAATTGTTGTTACGACTCAAAACGCGTTTATAAATATCCGGTGTACGGTCCCATTCCGTGTTTTTCAAATCGTCAATTTTAAATGAGGCACCACAAACAATTAACGGATACAGATAACACGTTTTACAACTTTCCAATTACATTTACGAAGAACAACTCTGGTGTTTCGCAAAATGATCAAGAAGAGGTATATGTCTGTACGATCCCTGGAGTAAATGATAAATTGTTTCAGTCATGTCTTATGAAAAACGTGCCTTGGTATCGGCGCTATGTATTTTCTCTGGGGTTCCCTGCCGCCTGTCCTACGGGGAATGACTGGATTAGGAAATACATTCAGTGACAAGCTTTGTTCCTTTTTAATTTTTCTGCGAGTCACAACACGTCTATTAAATTCTTAAAACGATTTTCTTGTTAAAATGATGACACTTCTAACAACAAAATAATAGATTCATGCGAGTTTATTGTGTACTTATTTTATAGACCAACAAAAAAGCAGGAAATAATGAAAATAAAAAATAGCATGTGAAGGCACGTGCACCAACTTACATAGAAACAGCAGCCAGAGCAGCGTTAACATTCCTCGGTTCAACATCATCGTTGCCTTTTCACAATCTGTCTAACGTTAATTCACATTCCACCTTGTAACAAACGATAATGTAACACGAAGGTAAATCACGAAAAACGTGTGTTATGAAATGGTGTTAATGTAAGATGTTGTTGCTGATGTTCTAGTTTATATACTCTAAATAACTTATTTCTGTAGTATAGTTTCTCATAGTATGGTGATTCGATTTGACAACTTGAGTAATTCTGTATGAATGTTTGAAATGAACTTAAGCCTATTTTTCGACCATATCCACATGCGCCGATGCATTCAATCATAAAAAATGTCATCAGTAAACTGAATATTAACGTGGTTCTCGGCAGTGCACATTAGCTACATTTTATACATCCGATCGTTGGTATTTGTTATCGCTTACACTTGGAAAATAATATTATTGAATATGTACTTTATCAATCTAAAGTATTACCGCAGATGAACAAACAATTACTGTTATTTGATACACACTTTAGGTTATTGTTGTTGTTGTTCAGGGTTGGTGCAATTTAATGCAGTTAAATAACAACATGGTCAAATGACAGAGACAGGCCTGCCAAATCTCCGGACTTTATCCGAAATCTCAGGATTTTAAGTTACTTCTCCGGGGCTGAAGGTTATAAAACTGAGATTGAAAACCAGTCTCAAATCTCAAGGATCTGATTGGCTAAAATGGCGACCAGTCGCCATTTCAGCCAATCAGATGCTTGAGATTTGAGACTGGTTTCCATGCTCAGTTTTATAACCTTGGGAACTGATCTCCGGATTTATAAACAAAATCTCCGGATATCTATGAAATTGCAAAAAAAAGATTAGTTAAACCTAATTTAAAGTTGTGCAATGAACGTTTTAGTTTCTTTTACTGCAGTCGCACATTTCCTGTTTATTCCGAGATAACGAGGACGTGGTCAGTGATATGCTGCCCCAGTCCCTCTGGCACAACTATACAGTCCTACAGGTTTCCCCGGATTGTAAAGGTTTCACTCTATCCCACAACCAGCAGGGCTAATTATCTAGATAATTATAAAATTAAACAAGACTTACCTGTAAGGTGAAGTTCAATTATAATTCTACTGCTACTGGACCACGGGGTTAATGAGATGAACACTTGATCTTATCAATGTGTGAAACATCAGTCTTTAGAGTACAGTAATACAGTCATGGATTAACTTCTTAGGGAGGGAGTATTAGGGTGGGCATTAACCCCGCGGTCCAGTAGCAGTAGAATTATAATTGAACTTCACCTTACAGGTAAGTCTTGTTTAATTTTATAATTCTACTACTACTGGACCACATGGGGTAAATGAGAATTTAGAGTCCATGACTGTATTAAGATTATATTCAGCCATGAGTTTTTATTAAGCGATCCACTTGCTTACAGCATACCTTTTTATTAATTTGATGTTTAATTCATTTTCTAGATACAAGGTTGTATTGCTACATTCGTGTGAAAACTCATTAGTAATGACCTGTCATAATACTTCATTTCATAAATGCCCTTTTCCATCCAACTGTTACAAACATATTAATGCAGGATGTAGACTTAGCACTTAGCACAATGGTAAACATTTCCCTATCATCTAGTGGAATCTTAAAACACCTGCAAATATGTGCTTACGGACTGAAAGCTTTTAACTGCCCATCTACCTCTGGAATGACTTGCATTTGCTATGTACAGTGCCATATCTTAAACTATTATAGTATAATAAGAAACTCCAATGTAACAGACGGGTATGGTTTGATTTAAACAAACAAACTCCTTATTTTAATTTATATACATCCAAAGGATCTCTGCCAGTAATCAACACTTGTATAAACAGAGTAACTACTGGCCATATGATGTTTGTTTAGAGACCAACCGCGACACTTCAGAATGATAAATATCAGTTTATTTAATCTGGCTATGCAAACAGCTTAAGCCACTAGAAAATTTCTTACTATGTATACTTTGACTACTAGGCATCGTTTTCCCATAATAATGCATTTTATATACACATAGGTATGAAGGTAATTGTTAGCCCATAATCCGCTTGCAACAATGTTCAACTATTAAAACTGATTCCGAGATGACGTTTAACGTTGTGAATTATAGTACATGATAACTGGTTCCTCGTTTCTAGAACAACTTTCCTGACATTTAACTAACCATGTCATGGTTGAGCTAAATTCAATAAAACGTATTCTCTACTTTTTAGAAAATTTAAGAACTACAACTGCATAACTTTCTTTTCTTCTTATTTCGTTATCTGTTGTTTAATTTTATTTCTACATGAAACTTTTTCTGTTGTTGTGTTTTGTTGTTTCCCCTTTGCATGGTTACATAGCCGATCTATGAAAGTAAATCAGTACGTCTTTAAGACTCATCTGTCAGGATTTTCCGTAAAATACAGGTATTGGCTAGCTGCAGTTAAAATCCTTAAGGAAAAGCAACAACAAAACAATGGTCAGATAACCGGTCTGTGGATTCAATAAATCAACATAGACCAGATTGTTTTTAATGATGTCGCTAACAACCAGGATCATATAATAATCAAGATTACTAAATCATGTGTGATATTTTATATATCACAATTGATTTTAGATGTCACTTACAACCAAGATGGTAATATACATGTATGAGGTTACTTAATCATGTATGGTATTTGATATTAAAATACCTATTTGTTTGAAACAAAGTTTCAAACTTTGATTAACCAAATGTATCTGCTGTTTAAATCATTTGTAACAAATGATTGTCAATCTTGCCGTATGTATTAAAGGCTATTCTTGAAACTAATCTAGCACCTTTCTTGTCTTTGGCCTTTGGTGCTGATTTTATTTCAAAAGAAAATAAAGCAAACTCAGTTCCGAATACTCAAGTAAAAGATAATGCACAAATACTTTCTAACAAGAAGACAAATCAACCTTTGTTTTTTTTTTGTTGTTTTTTTTGCAAATTGTTATTCATTATGTAATAGCAAGGCTCCTCCAGACTGTTTGCTGACAGGTTCTGTTGAATATTTAAAAGCATACTTTAATTCTCTTATGTTTCCTCTACGAATCCAAAACTTGAAATCAATTGTACCAATATTTCTAAAGCGATATCAATGCTATGACAAAACTAATGTGTTGCCAATATAATACTTCCAAAAATCATTAATATACTTAAGGACTTTGAAAACGCACCCTTGGGATAAGTGTATTTTAACTTGGAAAAGGCCTTTGAAATGAAATGTTTCACATACCTTTGTAAAGTACAATTCATTGCCGTCAGTTTGATAGTAAAATATTTAAGATTGGTCTATTTATACAAAAGATATTGCGAGTTAAAGACAGTAACCCTAAAATCAAAAGTAACACTTCACGCCTATAGAGCTTGCATTACAATTAAAGGCATATCATTGAAAACGAACGCTTGTATTGGCTAAAGTGTTACTTTTGATTTCAGGGTTACTGTCTTGAACACGCGATATTTTTATTATCAATGAACCAATTTTAAATATTTTGGTATCAAAATGACGGCAATGAGTTGTACTTTACACAGCTATATAATATGTTTGATATAAAAGGCGTCTTCTATGTTTATATACACTTATCCCAAGGGTGCGTTTTCAAAGTCCTTAAGTATACTTGACCGCCGCACCATGCTGTCATTATTATGAACCTAAATGTGAAGCTGAAATCCCATATATTACAGGCACACGGACAACCTGTGCTGGATTTGAAATACTTGTTTTGATTTGAGGTTCGTTTATTTCAAGTCTCGGTACCTCCTCTTCTCGTTATTTGTTTCTTTATTATGAGGGTGTTGCTGATCGATTTTCTTTTCAAGATCATTAGCAACGGAAATATGCATACGATCTATTGTTTCATTATTATAATTAATTCTTGACAGAATTGACAAGATCCCTAAATAATCACTTGAGTTAACAAGGGAACTGTACCAAAATATTTAAATGGTATAACTATTAAATAATGATAATGTCAATTTATACACAGTGTACGTAACTGGTACATGGGTATCCAAGGCCACAGAATACATAGTTCTTCTTATGCCACCCTGAAGTACTTTTAATTTTATGAACTTAGAACTTTTAAAAAGGTCTGATAAATATTCTTTCGAAAGAATTATTTGTTTCTGGAAAATTTAACCAATGCTTTCCTTAAATGCATTGTTGTGCAATATTGTATTTTTACTTTAACTGATTTGCTATTATGTAAGCTTCCATAATGGTGTTAGTTAACTTCACTCTACTCTCCCCCTTTTTTGCAAACCACATGGTTTTGACAGAAAACAATATAAGGTCTGATAAGTGAAAGTACGGACAAAATACACGGTGGTACTGTTGTTTTTCTTATTTACTTGTCAGAAAATAGAAAATGCAGACAAAACATTGTGCTACTGTTGTTTCTGTCATTGACTCGTCTGATAATCAGAATTACAGACAAAAATTATTTTGCTATTTTCATTTCTGTCATTGAATCATCTGCTTAACGAAATTACAGACAAAACATTGTGCAACTGTTGTTTCTGTCATTAAATCGTCTTATAATCGAAATGACTGACAAACATCTTGTTACTGTTGTTACTGTTATTGACTCATCTGATAATCGAAATGATAGACAAATCATTGTGCTACTGGTGTTCTTGTCTTTGACTCGTCGTCTGATAATCGAAATTACAGACAAACTTTGTGCTTATGATCTTTCTGTTATTGACTTGTCTAATAAATAAAAATTACAGACAAAAAATGTGCTTATGTTGTTCCTGTCACTGACTCGTCTGATCATCCAAATTGCAGACAAAACATTTTGATACTGTTGTTTCTGTCATTGACTTGTCTTATAAGTTAAATAATTTCAAATAACAGAAAAAACATTGCGCTTCTGTTGTTTCTGTAATTGACTTGTCTGATAATTGATATTACAGACAAAACATTCTGCATCTGTTGTTCTAGTCATTGACTCATCTGATAAAGTTACAGAAATTACACAAAACATTGTTCTAACTGTTGTTTTATGTTTTTGCAGACACGTTTGCTGCTCACAAACGTTTCATTCGTATAGAGTTTAACAAGAAGATGATAACGCCTAAATTTGACTGTTGTGGTAGATTCCCATTTTAAGGGCACTAAAAGGAAGTCAAGGGACGGCATTGTTAACCTACAATGCTGCTGGGCTGATCTCAAACAGCCGAACATCACCAACCTGGCACCACAAGTCATAGTACAGACATACAGACACACGCTGGATATAGTGCAGTAAACAACCATTGTCAGCGTTGTTCACTGGTTACAAGCAACCAACTGAAAGTTGGCGAAATCAACATTCCAGACGACACTGGAAATAAAACTGCACATACCAAACCAGTCGGGCATGTTCTGAACACTCCAGTGACAGCGGACCTCACGGATTGCTGTATGGATAAAAATGTCTTATGTATATTCTGCCTTTGAAACAGGAGCACTGCGGTCTTGGTGAAGATGTCTTACTATATAAGAACATGCTAATCACTTACCTTTGCCCAACGCGTAAGCTTGTTTCTCAGAACAACCACATTAATACCTTGTGATTTGGCAGCTTATCCATACCTAGTTAGCATTTCAAAATGCCGGATTTCACACCTAAATGCTTCCATCATTAGGATTTAAATACACTGACAGCCAGTCTCTGAATAAAATTTTCAACTAAAATGGCCTCTCAGCAAGCCATGACACAGAGACTATAGATATTTAAATTTCTTTACTGAATCTCAGAACTCCGTGAAGACTTGCTAGGCATTAAACGTCAAATGTCAACCGAACGAAAAAGATTCAGACCTCAGCTCTCAAGACTAGAAGCACGAGTGATAGTCAGGTCATGTAGGACATATTGTCCTTGACCATGATCGAGGAGTTCTTGTATCCTCATATGCCTGTAATTATTCAATGCCATATTCTTCGAACATCCAAAACGAAATCAAGACTCAACTCTCAGACGACGGAGAGTTTAACACTGTCTTGCATGACCTATTGTCCTCGACTTTGATGAGATCACAGACGGTCTGATCACCCGCGGTATCAGATACGTCTGAAGGCATTCTGTGAGAGGGTATCATCCATTTCCCATGGTCGAACCCACACTCGGCCCTGTGCTGTCAGTGATTGCATGTCAAATTTTAAATCCAGTTATCTTCACTTGTTGGTTCCAGTTAGTAAGTCATGACATGTCCAATGCCGTATCCAAGTTCGCCAGCCGTGCGAAATGGAATCAAGACCCAACTCTCAGATGACTGAGAGTTTGCCACGGTCATGCGGGACCTATTGTCCTCAACCATGGCGGGGTCACAGACGGTCTGATCACCCGAGGTACCAGATACGTCTGCTGGCCTTCTTGAGACGGTATCTTCCATTTCCCATGGTCGATTACCGCTCGGCCTCTCTTCTTGCCTGTTCTTCTAATTGCTGGTATTTATGTCGAATAATTAATCCAAAATCACTGATCTTATTGTCTTTTACCAGTCATTAAAATTAAAGTTGTTTTCACTCTTTTAATGATGATTAGCGATAATAAAAGACACAAACTAATTTGAAATAATATAATATCCAGAAATAATAGACTGAAGAAAATACACATGTTCACTCTTGATAAGAAATTTTGGTTCTGATGTTTCACACATTGATAAGATCAAGTGTTCATCTCATTTACCCCATGTGGTCCAGTAGTAGTAGAATTAGTTACGGACAGCATAACTGTCAATTAGTAACTGACCGCTGTTTTATTGCCCTACCATGTTGTAATGTAGTCATTAGGTTTATTTGTGAGCAAGTGTTTCTTTGACACATAATATTTTGCGTACAGAGTTAAAGACAATTACAACTCAACAGTATTCTTCATATGAACTAATGGATCACACGTAATATCAGAACCACTGAGAATGTAAGAGTCATATACAATATTTGTATTCAAAATATTTTTATTTTCACTTGCCATTTAATTTAACATATTTTTGAAAAAAACATAACTTTTAAGTTACATATTATAGAAACTACGGATGACATATTAAACACGAGGGCTTTCGAGACGGTCCTCTTCGTATCAATGGAATATTGTTTAAAGCAGCTTATTACTACTGAAGAATGTTTTCATTTCGATAAATGTTATACATAAATAACGGATATAAGTATGTATAGAATTAATCAAAATTCAGATTGACTGCAAAAATAGTTTAAAGACATAAATAGTATGTGGCTTGCATTATTATTATAACATATTAAACTAAGTCGATTTATATCGCAGAAATGATATTATATAAAACATCCAAAAATCAAAATTTCAGGCATTCTAAAATGATGCTGAAGAATGAAGTTTGCAAATCTAGTAAATGTAAAAAGTACAACATTGGAAATATTTGTGAAAACCTAGTTTCATTTGATACTTTTTATACTCTTGTAAGTAAAACAAAAAGTGTTACAAAGTCTAGTATAAAAAGAACATTCCTGCATTATACATGTAAGGCTGGACTGAAAACAGTGGACAACAAAGATGTGATTCCAGTTTCATTAGTTTTTCGTTACGTGTTTCAGTATGCTGATTCTTCTGATATTTGTCACCAAATTGCTAAACAGGTTGAGAAAGAACTTTTAAGTGATACGACAAGCAGTGTAACAGTAATTGACTCTTCCCTAGAGCTGTATCAGATAATATCAAAAACCAAAATTCATGATGGTTCAATCCTTTTTGACAGCTTATTAATAATTATTGATGAACAGAAAGTTCCAACATTGATTGTTGAGCACAAAAATCATTTCATTGCATAAGAATGGAAGAAAATAGTTTGGTTTGAAACCATATTTCTAAAACCGTGGAACATAAACTTCACCAACTTTAATTTCTTATGAAGATGTTCTTCTGCTCAAGTTCAGGAAATTTCAGTCTTTTCTTTCGTTTGCGGTTGCAGCAAAACCTGGCATAACGCCTCTTCTCAACAAGTTAAAGAAAAGCTGACCAGGTACCAGTGGGCTGATAAACTAAATGACGTTGAAATCACTGGCGAGAAAAGTCACTTTCCTTCAATTATTGATAATGAAATAACTCAAACAATACTGCAGTTCTACGATATAGAGCTCAAACATGTCTGTTGTTTTGATGTTGTGATTACTAATTGTACTAGTTTACTGTATTCAAATTGTGATTGGAATAAACAGAGAAAGTGTTGAATATGACGTGGAAAGCCTATCTCAACATATCTTTTACACAATTCGGCGAAAACATGGCTTGCAAGTGGAGTACAATTCGCGCAGTTTACTTGTTTTCAGATGTATAATTAAAGGGTGTTTTTCGCTGGGGTTTTAAATTCGCGCATTTACCCTAGCGAGAAAGTACGCATATTTCTAAACCTGTTCGGAATGTATTGATACCATAGTAATTAAGCGTGCTTTCTATTTAGTATTGGAGCGTAGTAATGAATAAACGCTCCCAGTTCCTCCTTATTTGTCTTGGTTACTTGTTTGATTGCATCTTATTATTATTATTATATTTTAAATTGTATTTGCCGATGTTGCAAACATTATGAGAGTCCTATCTGGAAACTAAAAGACTGAAAAAATGTTTGAGAAATATCTATCAAAACTTTTCACTATTCAATTGCTGTAACAAGATACATTTTTATAAAGATTTTATTTAAAATGGTCTCTTTTCGATAAATTATAAGAAAAACCGGTCTTTAAGAGTAGATGGTTTATAACAAGGGTTTGGCTGTAGTAAAATCTGAGATTTATTTGTTTAATGTGGTCTTGGGCAGGGTTGAATGTAATATATGTATAACTGTAATGAATTATAATATAAAAAAGTATTTTAAATTATATGAAGGATTAACAAGGATTTATTTTATAATACATAACGAAATTATATGTTTTGAATAAATGATTGTGATAATAATTTGTTTTCCTTTAAATTAATTAAATATGAGTGTTTTACAAGGATTAGAATCAAACCATTCCATTCATGTATTCACTAGCAGAAAACATCTGTGGTAACATTAAGGTAAAGGGCTATCAAATTTCACAGCGGTCAGTGGAGAATCATTAGCTGTCAAATACAATCTGTTCCGGCCAATAGATAACAGTAATGCCTAGTTTTATGGCTGTGCAGAGATGTTCAGAATCTTGGGGAAACCTGTAGGCCTGTATACAATAACCGCGTGTCATAAACTAAACACTTGCTTCATCTATTTGCATTGCATGTTCATTCTAAAATTGTCAAAAACAGGTCTTAACAGGTTTAACTGGAAGTTAAAAAATGAATGATAAAAATAGACAACAGTCATTTTTAATCAAGTTCTTTAACCATTTCTAACAAAATCGGCAAAATACATTTTTAATTCTTTGAAGAATATAATTAAAAAGAAGAATATGAGAAAAATATCATCATCATCATCATGATATTCATCATCTTCATTTTTTTCAGTCACAAGCAGAGCAAAAAGACATTACAACACTCCATCGTTATCATCTCTATCATCATTATTTTTGTTTAGTCATAGTCATTATTAACAACAGCAACAAGACGTTAAAACAACAACAACATCATCGTCTTCATCATTGACATATTCAGACTAAATCTCCGGAAAATTTAATGAAGAAGTTTTGGCAGGCCTGGTGATCACCATCAATATGCACACTATCGTTTGAGAGGAGGCATATTTTTACTTAATCCGGGATTTTTGGTGCACCTTAGATCCTGGTTAAAAGACCCATTTTAAAAATTGTTTTGCCAATGACCATTTCAAGGCGGTAACAGTTGTTTGCGGTGTCTCATTTGCAATTGATCATTTGAGAAACCCATGGTCTCGTTTCATTTGTACTCTTTGGCTGCTGCGTGGGTGCCTGTGTTGTCTTGATGTGGCAATTCCTGATATGCATATTTCACTATATTGTGACAATGCTGTCGTGAATATACAAGGAATATCTGGATTAACTGAATAAAATAATCATATTCTTTATTTCGTAAGTTGTCTAGAAATACTGTAGCCTGTCTTAGATGCATGATCGCCATTTAGCTGGCAATAAATATAGTGCAGCCGTCGTTATTCATTACTGCTGAGACGAGCATGGCTAAATCCAAGATAGGAAGATTTTTGGACATTAGTTTAATGAAACCCCTAAATTAGCAAGCATGTTTAGTGTCAGATTGTCTTTTTGCATAATTTTGTAATATACTTACCACTAAAGCTTTTTAGCCCAATAACACTTCTACGGGAGCCTTTTAATTTGTAACATTCCTGCTGTCACATAGGTTAAAAATATCACGCACTGAAATACAAATGTTGCAGAGCAATACCAATGAAACAAAATTCTAACAGTGACAGAACTGTTATTGAAATAAAGATCTACCCTGACAGTGAATTCCCTATCACAAGGATGCCAGGAATTATGTTCTGAAGATACAGAAAACAACTTCAATATGCGTTTCTTTTTTCTGTTTTCTACAGTATAGCACCATAAAGGCATGAAAGCAAATTCTTCATTTTCATGATCGATTTATCACTGTCGTGTAACAGCTGCCCTGTACCAAATAGTGGGTACCGTGTGGCAGTTCGCAAGATGGCGACCAGTTAAGCAACGAAAAGGTATGTGCTGTTTTGTTTCCAATTGGTATACATATTGTAAGGTATAGACTGGTATACTTGGATCATATAATGAAAAGGATTGTTGCTTGATAAAATGATTGTTTGCCTTATTGCCGGTGTGTTCGTTTGACCCTGTAAAAATAAATGACCTTATTGGCTATTTCAAAATTGAAGCGAGAGCGACGACTGTTTTCGTCTTTTTATTCTATGACAACTTTGTTGTTCTCGTAATATGTGATATCCCTTTGAAGCGCCTCTAATTGCCTATCTTGTGGTATAACTATTAAACTGAACAATTACTTTGTTTTAAAGAAAATGCGATTCAAACAAATTGTTGTTGATAACCTGTACCGCCAATTGGAAACAAAATAGCACATACCTTTTCGTTGCTTAACCGGTCGCCATCTTGCGGACTGCCACAGGGTACCCACTATTTGTTACAGGGCAGCTGCTACACGACAGTGTTATATTGAAATTACATGAAGCGATGATCTGATGAAGAACGTTTGCATATTGTTGTACTTCGTAGACAAAAGCTATAAAATAATAAATTAAGGCATCGCCACACTACTCCCAATCCTATTCATCGATAAAATAAAAATCATCAAATCTCAGTAATGACAAAATGCCATTCAATGAAACTTTGCACAAATGAAGGTTACTAATGTATCTTTATTTTGCATACAGTAAGACAAAATAGAAAAGTAAAGAAACAAAGCTAGACCTAAAAATTCCTTGAATTCTATTTACATAAATTCATAAAAACTAGGCGATGCAGAACATAACTTTAAATTCCCTCGTGAGCGCAATGATACTGACAAGAAAATGTTGTGTACTTTGTAAAAAACGATCAACTATTAAAAGAGAAATCAGTGATTGTCATCAGTTTACGCGACCAGGAAATTGAAGGTCAAACACACTTTTACTAATATCTCGTAAAGTTTACAAAAGTAAATCATGAGGACACAATAAATTGTTGTCCGTATCATATTACTCATGTGGGCATTTAAAGTGATGTTTTGTGTTCTTTAGTTTTTGTGAATTTATGTAAATAGAAGTTGAGGGAATTTTTAGATCTCGCTATTTTTCTTTACTTTTCTAATATGTCTTACCATCTGTAAAATAAAGATACATTAATTACATACACTTGTGCAAAGTTTCATTTAACAGCATTTTGCCGTTATTGAGATTTTGATAATTTTCTTTTAATCGATTAATAGAATTGGGAGGAGTGTGGAAGGCCCTTAATTGTGATCCTCTTGGAAGCATGCACGGTTTGTGTGTGTTAAATAATTGCCATCTGTGATAATCCATCGTCACACATTTGAACTAAACAGATGATTATGTTCAACTAAACTAAAATATTATTAGATAATATCAAATGAATGACTGTATGAATTCCGTAAGAACAGATTTTGTAAATGATTACAGCCGTACATAGAATATGCATTTCAAAGTCCCATATTCCGCATTTTTTGTGCGGTGTGGCGACTATGTTTCAATAAAACAGCCTGCATAACTTTGGATATTGTTCTGCGTTATCACGTTTTCTTTGGCGTTATCTGTGATGCACAGGGTTATATTCTCAGATTCCCTATCAAAATTTTATTCTGTTTAGTTCCAAACGCCGCTGATCATGGAATGGTATTTTTCTGGAAATATCCGATTGACAATTCCATGATCACTGTCATATACACACCATTTGAGATGAATCGAAATTGGTACTGTTCACTTGTGTAAATATCTAGTTGTGCTCAACCCATGGCTAGTCTGCGTGGGCAGTACTTGCATTTCATTACTGCTCATGAACAGGCTCAATCAAAGCGAACATACAATGTACCGTATTTGTCGTGTAAGATGGCGTTCACCTATAACAAAATATCATTTGCTTTGATGCAACAAAAATACTACCGTCAAGAGTTACAGTTGTTGCTTGTATGGACATCTGTTGACACATTGCTCATCTAAAGAGAATGCATATGATTTGGTCGACATGATTGTGAATTTCGACAAACAGCAGACGTCAAACGCTAAAAAAAGCAGGAGTTATATCATCAAGAACTAAAGTTGCAATGGCTAGAAGTCGTTTGATATACAGTAAAGCTTTTGTCTTTAAAATTTTTACTATTTAAATTTTTTAGTAATTTCATACTAGATCTATTTAATATATTATTAATTAATATTTCATAACCTTTGTTAGGAATTGAACCATTGACCCCCAGTTACGCTAGCTTGCTAACTTGCGGTCTAACCGACTGAGCTATTGCGGGTCCCTTCTTCGTAAGCATTATTAACCCAATATAGCCTAGATGAATTACATAAATTATTTGAATTAAGTCCCTTTAATCGGAAAAATACAGAATCTGCAGCACTTTAGGTAAATTAACATCATCACCATCATATCGTTTCTACTTTTTTCCCATTAATTAATTTATTTGAAAATTTTGTCTGTCGATTACCAAGAAGAAATAAGAAATTGAATTCAAACCAATTGAAATGTCTCAAGAGTTGGATATAAGATAGCATTGTAACTTGGTTGTGGTACTTCAGTGAGAGGAACTACTGAAGGCCCACAGGTTAAGGGGGTTAAGGTGGTCGTGCCTTATATTGTTCCTCATGTTTTGAAACCTCCCCCTGTTAGGGGATGAGGGTGGGGTGGGGAGGGTAGAAGGAAGAGGATGTGGAGGAAGAAGAGTATGGGGAGGCAGAAGAGTATGGGGAGGCGAGCGAGGATGGTGAAGGGAGCGGGAGGATGGTGAAGGGAGCGGGAGGATGGTGGCGTGGGAAGAAGGAAGATGGTGGCGTGGGGGAAGAGGATGGGGAGACGAGTGAGGATGGTGGGGGAAGAGGGTGAAGAGGATGGGAAGGGTCGATGGGTGGCGGGGAGGGAACAGGTTGGGTGAGGGAAGACAGGTAAGGTGGGCGGAAGGGAGGAGAGGAGGGTCGAGTGGGGTGAGGTGGAAAGGGGGAAGGATGGGATGTCAGACTTTATTCAGATTTAAGGTCGATCAGAATTGTACACTATAGTGTGCAGAAGTTGAGGTGTGAAAATAAAATTATCGTTTTTAAATATTTTTAAAAATACTGTTATTATATTATTATAAACAGATGAATATTGATATATACAGGAGACAATTGTTGAAAAAATTGAATTTTGTTAGAAGAGTAATAAAATATGGTACCTGCTATGTTGTCTAATCCGGGTTCAAAATAAAGCACTTTCCACACAAGGGCTGTTCAAAAAAATGTTATTCTTGCTATTCTGTATGTTTCTCTTATTAAAACTGAGTACAGAACTGAAAAGATTTTTGAAATCGGTCAACTGGTTGCTGAGATATTGTCATTTGGTCTATTTCAGGCAGATTGCTTTTCGGTGACTTCTGGCACCTGAAGCTGCACTGGCACCGGCCATATCGGCTTGCCGTTCCGCCGGACTGCCAGCAACACCGAGAGGGGGAACCTGGCACTGGGCGCTACAGGATCTCCATACAACTCGTCCAGGCCTACACCTGAAAGGTCGAAAGCTCGGGTGCAGACTGTATTGTCTCTAGAGACAGAAGGATGCCAACAACAACAAGGAAATCATAATTGATTTGTGGAAAATGAACATTGAAATTTCAAAAAGATAATGTTTTTTTGAGAAAATATAGGGTTTGAGTAGTAAGAAGTAAGCCACAGAAAATAACTTTCATAAAATTTTCAGCGTTTAAAAGCAGCAAGTATTTTTAAAGATGGTAAACAGTTCCACAGAGACTGGAGTGATACAATTTCGACAAAATGCCGAAACAAGTTTATCTGTCATGCTTTAATAGAAGTGAGTTTTTAATATTTTAATGTGTCTCTAATTTGGTTCTTTTCAGAAATGTAAGATTTTAAGGGCTTGACCCAACAGTAAAAATGTTTTTACGACCTTTATTCAATAGGAAAATCAAATTGCCTCCTAATGAACGTGCTACAGGTAACAACAGACCTTATTTTCAGCAAAATTATTATTTCTCGAATCATATATGTAATTAGAATACATCATGCAAAAAAACCCACCATAATAGGTATAAAATAAACATAAAACATAATACAAATTGTTGGAAAAGAACATTGAAAGCCACTGAACACGACAAATCTCAAAATACGTATTGCAGGCTCGGTTTGGCTGACGACTCGGTTTGTCTGAGCCTGTCCATATGCAAAACTGGAAATGCATTATTACAGTCCACGATGCCTAGCCTGGGAACGAGCGCTACAGAGATATATCTACCGTGCCTTCGGAATGTGAATGATGAATAATTGCAAATAAAAATATTATAATATTATTCAGACTCATAGCTATCTAACGTTATAAAATGATCTCAGATGATTATTTAACAACGAAAAAAGTTTTGCGTTAACACATTAAGCTCCAATAAGTTTTGTGGCCAAATCAAGTTAAATATGTAATATTTTTGACAACTAATCAGAGATAGTTAACATGTTTGTGTGTAATCGCAACATGCAAGTTATATTTGTAATTGGCTTCCAATCAGTAGATCTTAAATATTAGATCATATTCACTGTACTAAATTAGACAGTATTCTTAATATATTTGAATATAAAAATGACATGTACAAAAACAGGTGAAATGTTAACAATGTTTGATGATTTCGAATGTGTACCTTAACGAAACAGCTCTTTGTTAACGAATGATACTGTTAAAAATAGACAATAGTCATTTTTAAACAAGTTTTTAACCATTTCTAACAAAATCGGCAAAATACGTTTATAAAATTCTTTGAAGAATATAATTAAAAAGAAGAATATGAGAAAATATTATCATCATCACCATCATCTTCTTCTTCATTTTTTTCAGTCACAATCATAGTGATCAGAGCAAAAAGACATTAAGACAACCCCATCGTTATCATCTTTATCATCATCATTTGTGTTTAGTCATAGCCATTATTAACAACAGCAACAAGACATTAAAACAACAACAACATAATCATCATACTCGTCTTCATCATTGACATAATCAGACAATACCTCCGGATTCTTAATGAAGAAGTTTTGGCAGGCCTGCAGAGATAGACACCGCGAATATGTGATCGAAGCGTTTGCCAAAGGAAAGGTATTGACTATAAGAAATGTGCTGGCATAACAAGCCTTGGTTTGGCTAATAGTCTAGCATTTCTCACACACCACCATAGCATATACTAGCATATGCAAAATAAAGATATATTTATAGCAGTTTAATCATTTATTTAAGTCTCATCATTATACATACAACTTACATGATATATACGTACTAAAATTGTACAATGCAACTCAATTAGAGTTACAAGAGATTGTATAACATTATGTCTTAAAATACTAAATTAAAAGACTACAAGAGACCATACAGGCAGGGTTAATCACATTGAAGTTTAATTTAAGAGAAATTGCATACTAAATTCCATAAGAATTACCATTATTTATAACTTAAAGTACACTTGTGTGTATGTGGACCTAAAAACCTTCAATGGAGTTATTAACCCTATCACATTTTAAAAATACGAATGCGTAATAACATTCGCACATATTGCACAAAATAAAATTTAAAGAAATAAAAAATAAAATGCTATGTTTGTATTTGTGCAAAGTCCTGTTGAATTGCATTTGCCGTTAAAGAGATTATGGTAATCTTCTTTTTATCGATGAACGTGCAATGATTGTAGACGGCCCTTAATCGGCGTATTCACCACTATTTGTCGCTTATCAAAGCTGCTCATTAAAGCAAGCTCGTGATTTTAATTTTATATTCTTATTAAAAAGTGAAATATGCATATCAGGAATTGCAACATTCAGAAGACACAGCCTTAATTAGTTCTAATTCATTTAGAGTGTCGTGTTGGGAATATATTTGAAAAGTCGATTAAATTTTTTGTGTGTTTTACATATATCTGCACCTTACTTTGCCGCGGCAACTAGCCCAACTATTTGTGCGCAACAAGGGCATTTCTATATATATGATGGTCGCCCTTCGCGCACAACCCAGTTACTATTCAAATCAAATTTTTCCTTCTATGCCTATATGCCAGCGACAAGAATCTTGTCGCAACTTTTGACGGCTTCAAATAGTTTTTTTAAACCTTATATATCTTTAAAAAAATACCTAACTGAAAAGCTAATTCCAATTCCACAAATATGTGATACTTTTTAAGAAACGTGTTCGTTCATTATGAAAAAAAAGTTATAAACATCCACACATGTCAACAGTTTTTATGTTACACCCCTAAAGGGTTACCTGTCTGAAGATTATCGATTTATAAAAGGGACGCTTTCATTGGTTATCACATTAAAATCTACATGTAAACGGCATAAACAATAGTAAGTTTAAGTGTTATTTGTGGAATATTTTTCATTTTATTGATACTTTAGTGACCATTTATGACAACAAATAAACATAGCAGTGCTGAAATATTCAAATGGCAGTGAAGAAGGGGAATTTAAAGCAGTGCGATTTCCACCACAATTTTGATCGTAACTGCTTGAGACGTTAAGGACAGACATCTGTAAAAAGTCAGTATGATAATGGGTCTGTGCTTGCAGTCGAATTATTGAGACTGCCGTGGCGACATCCTGAGGCACACATTGATTTTTATACGCGTTGACACTTGGCTGTGTATTAGCTACCGGTAACTGTCAAAAACGACGATTTAGAGCTAATATTACAGAATATGGCATCGCATTAGCGCTAAAGAACCACTTAGTTTGGAGCCGAGGCTAGGGCCGTGACTTGTTAAAATATTGGAGCCGAGGTCGTGGCCCCTGCGGTCCCAGTTCCTACCCGCCTGCTCGGTTGAGGATATCACTTGTTGCTTAATGCGGAGTATAAACAGCAACTAATACATCCATAATTCGAATAAACAATCTTACTTTCAAGTATAAGACTAAGTTAATAAAAGAACTATTTGAGGGGTGTCCCTAAACTGCTGACCAAACACTGCTGACCATGCTGACCAAAGACCAAAGTCTGCAGACCAAAAGTCCCTAATCTGCTGACCAGATATTGCTGACCAATATTAATTTGCCCTTGGGGATTAAGTGTCAAAAAGGGATTTATTGATAATGATATTTGGAGTTAGTGTACCATGAAACTAATATAAAAGACAATATGTTTGTCCAATAATTTAATTCGTTTTATATTTGAATTCATAGCATGCAAATGTATACATGTATAACAAATACATGATAAAACAGAGTTCATTTATTCAATTTATTAATTGTTTTTATAAATTGACGAACACCATATAATAAAGTGGATATTTATCTAGAGAAAAGAATTTCATGAATATGAATTAAATGATTATTTTGATTTATTTAGTATTGACATTATCTCTTTTGAATAAATTATGCATTATTTACTTTCTAGCAATATATATTAGTTCAAAATAATATTTAACTTAAATAGACTAAGTGTACATGTCAAAACTAATGAGTGTAATGTCTTCATTTCTTGTAGAATACAAGCTGCATTCATCAACAGACAAATTACAATATTATTCAACAATTTATAAAAAAAGAATTAGGTAAACAGAACAGGGGTAATTTTTTTTATTTAAACCTGAACATAATTCTAGAAGTCAAATATCTTTTACTCCATTAGACCATTAAATTTTATTTGAAAAATATGGTAACGGTACACCAGGATGATGAGACAAAATCTGATAAAACTGTGAAACTGTAAAATAGTATTTTTAAGCCTTTTGATTCATTAGTTTATTTCTGACTAAAATGCGACCAGTGCAGATCCTGATCAGCTGGCAAACTGGTCGAACATGCATAAAAATGTGTATATATATGGAAGAAAAAGTTAAGGAAAATTGTCACAGTTATAAACATGATGATAATATTTTTTTGTGATTTAACACTAACGGGTAATAATTCTAATTAAGTTGTTTTCTTGTATCGATATAAATACATGTTGAGAATCTTCAGTTATATCATGAGGAAAACGTTATATAAAATTAATGCTATGGTTTATACATATCCATGGTAACTAGAGAAGCAAAATTTAATGCACTCATCCATTTGACAAATTGTTTAAACTATCAAGTTGCAAAACAGAAGATTTATTAATTTATCAGTCACTTACACTTTTCTGTCAATATCAAATTGATAATTTGTTACTTAGTAGACATATATTTGATTTCATAAAATATAAATCTGTATAATGGGAAAATAACTCTTAACTACAAAATAATTATTTAATTAAAACATAGAGATGAAACCATTTAATAATTATGAAACTGCAAGTGTATTTACATGACACTAATTAAATCATTACCACTCTTATCTTGTTTATTGCATGTCATTCCATGTATACCAGATTAGTAATAAACAAGCACAGTAGGGGTCCCGCACAGTAGTGCAGTGATGCCACTGCAGATAAGATAATTAAATCTGCACAGTTATGTTAATTGCCCCTTACAATAAACAGCTACTGGTCAAAGATGATGTTTAAGCAATCAGCATCAATCAGCATAAATCACCAAACTAACAATATGTATCAAAACAGAAAATAATCCAATAAGATATTCATTTTACAAGCATTTATAATATTTACTACCATAAATATATATGATTATTAGTTCTCCTACCAATTCCTTTTTTATACACTTCTTAATTTGTAAAATAGGAAATTAATAATATATAAATGAAGTACGATATAAGAAGGTTCAATCTGCCCCTCTAGATTACTAGATTAATTTCAAGTCTCTGCGAAAGAGGCAAGCGTAAGGGGAGAAATTTTATCTGGGCTGAAGATTACAAAACCGAGATCTGAAAACATTCCAAAATCTTAAGTATCTGATTGGCTGAAATGGAGACAATTCTCCATTTGAGCCAATCAGACCCACAAGATCCGAGACCAGTTCCCAAGCCCAACCTTACGTATACAGCCTTGGAGCCAGTTATCAGTAGCATGTAGTAAGATTTTACGAAAAGACGAAAATTAAATTCTACGAGATTCTTTTAAAAGCATATATTTCCCTCAGAAAAGTTGCATTTATAATCATAAATTTCGTATATCTAATTTAGTGAGATTTTCAGTTATTGTAAGTTTTTTTATTTCTAATTTGAGCAAAAAGTTAAATAAAATACTTAAAAGCATTATAAAATATAAAATCTATTTTGATATTTTGTGAACCATGCCTGTGTATCTAAAAATATACAAAGTTTCAAAAAATCTGAAAAGATACACAGATTTTAATTCATTGATCTGTAGCAATTATTTTAATATAATTATATTTCTACTAACAAGCAATTATACTACCAAAACACACTGTAGAATCTTACTACTATGTTCTATTGATTTTATTTGTATTATTCTTCTGATTTTGAAGTACATGCATTTAATATTGAAAACAGTTAGCGAGTATTACTCACATGCAAGGTAATATAGCATACTTCAATCAAAAGGATCTGTTTTCAATATTTCATTACAAGAGGCTGTGAACACCAGTGACATCAAACAATTCTGACATCAAGATGTAAAATTGTACTATAATGATAAAGTATAATGTTGTTAACTATCAATTATATAAATTCAAACAAACAATTTAAGTAACAAATAGGTGTCAATAATTAAATATTTTGACCTTTCATGTTTCCTTTGATTTCTACATTACACATGTAGTTAAAATTTGGCATATTCAGCAAGGAGTAAAACTTTAAAATCTCCTATAATTCAAAATTAAAATGTATTATTACAACATAAAAAGTTAATATTTTTTCAATTTTTGCCAGGTGTGCGATTTAAATATACTGATAACAACACACTTTGATAATGTATTCTATTTGAGACTCTTTTTTAAAATTAATTATCAGTTAAAGTATTATTGGCCAATAATATATTTAAATAATATATTTATTTGATTTAGTTTTATGTGATTTTACTCATTAAATATACCTTTTATCAGCTTGAATATTTTGTAACTTTTGATTTAAGTTTAAACGTAAGATTGTTAATTTTAGTTAAGACAGAATTTTTGTTATAAAAATTGCTAAATGATTGTTTGCTGTAAGACATGTTCTCAAGATAATATGTATACAGATTATTTAACATAGCAACATCAAATATATTGAAATATGTGAATAAATCCCCTTTTGACACTTAATCCCCAAGGGCAAATTAATATTGGTCAGCAATGTCTGGTCAGCAGATAAGGGACTTTTGGTCTGCAGACTTTGGTCTTTGGTCAGCATGGTCAGCAATGTTTGGTCAGCAGTTTAGGGAGACCCCTATTTGAGTTAACGTCAAAAAATAATACTTTACACCAGGGAGAGTAGCTATTCACACAACAATAGTTCAATAGTCCAATATCCACTGAGGACTCTTACTCCGCTAAATTCAAGTGCTGTCAAGAAGTCTATATTCGTTTCTGTTCGATTAAATTGTCTTCGGTCAAGGAAAGTTCGATGTGTTCTCGCCAAATGTAATCAAAACGATCATAAAAAATGCGGGAAAAAACTGAAAGTAAAAAATAACCAGAAACGAACAAAATACTATGGATCAGAGCACGTATGAAAGTGACAACACCAAAAACTGCATACTTCAATCAGAACCTCCCGAACTAGCAAAGTCAGAACCGTGCTGGCTTGGCATTGACGAAGCAGGACGTGGTCCAGTTTTGGGTAAGCTCCCTGCAGAGGTTTTTAAATAAAACAACGCATACATTCCATAGAGACAAGTGTTGAGGACAAAATTAACTTAAGTATTTGATATCCAAAATGATTTTGACATAAATGGTTATGAGTGGCCTAGTGATGTCCCGCAATTTAACTGGGTATTGAATGTCCTGCAGCTTATCTGTTCATTAGACATCGGCAGCTGTTCATCAGGCTGGTAATTATGCTCGATCAAGCTATCGAGCTTATAAGCTCGATCGGGCTTACTAAGCATGATGTAGCTTATATACTGTAATAGAAAATGACAACCCAAGATACACGAAATGTCAGTTTGCACTGTTTGAGTGAACGGCGCGACCTAAAAGAACTACATTACGTGCAGTTTTGCAAGCCCTATCGATTCCAATTCACATTTTTTCTTTTCATTTAACATTTAAATGCGCAAATGAAGTTAAAAAAGTACCTTTTTCACATATGTAGCGTATAGTAGATGTTCACATCGGCCAGTGCTTCGTTATTTTCAGTAAAAATGTCAAAAAACTTCGTCATATGCCGCCATTTTGAAAAACAAATACACTAAAATAATGACGAATATTTCAAAACACTTTATTGTCAGCATCTTCTTGATGCAGCAACATTCGTTACAGGTTGTTCGAAAATATTTTCGACTCCAGGGGTTTTTTCCTTAACAAACTGAAGCCGATAGTCGGCGTCTTACCCAGGAAAAAAAATTCCCCAAGGAAAATGTTTCCCCAACGAAAATCACTTTCCCCTTTGTAAAGTGATACCGTAATCCCTCATGTAATCGCCGCACTTTTTTACCCGATTTTATCGTTAGGAAGTTGGGGGTGCGGCCATTCCATAGGTGTAAGACCTTTTGACATTTTTTCTAGAACGATTCTGCCGATTTTTGAAACGCCATGCGTTTACTTTATGATTTTATTACATGAGCTCTCTAAATAGGAGGTTGACGGACGATATGAACGAGGTAGCGCCGTTGTATGCTTTGCCGGTAGCGATCTAATTTAATTAATATATTTTGTTTAAAATGCATTATAATATTTAAACACTAACCAACGTGAATATATTCCATAATTTCCAGTTTTATCTCGTATCATATTTCAGAATTTTTGCAACATCAAACAATTTCAGCCAGCTAAAATGTCGTGCACACTACCAATACAGATCAAAGGATTTCATAGCAATGCCGATAAAACAACACAGCCTTAATACGAGCCGACAATTTCTTTGAAGTTGTATTAGACAGGAAGTTGCACAGACAGGAAATATCGACCATATAACCTGTCAATAAAACGTAACCTCCATATGAAATAAACAGGACGGTTGATCAAAGCAAAATGTATATACATGAACTAGGGTTTTTTAAAACGAGTTTGTAAAATAACCAATGCAATGTATACGGAAATATTTAAATTTATACGGATTCTTTTATTTCTATCAAGTTTGAACTTGAAGATAAAATTCTTTAAAGTGCAAGGTCTATTCATACGTAACTAAGAATCATAATAATTGGTACAAGTTTGTACATCACCTGTTACTGTTAATTGTCACTAATTGACACGTTATTCTCTCACCTGTCTGCTGGGACTCCAGAGAAGACGGTGACATGTTGAGAAGGTGCGAAAATATCTTATTGACACTTGACATTTGAGGGGACATGAGTTGCTCAATTTTCCTTAAAAACCTGCCTACCAAGATCAAACAAATAACTATCTCAAAATGTCAAACATACCTATCTCTCTATTGTCATTCTGACCTCACCTTAAAATTGTCGAATACCTAAAATTGTGGTAGGTCCTGTCTACAAATCGTTCACAGCAAAGGAAAACTTAGCAGTAATAGCGTATTCTGAAGTCCACAAATACAAAAACAATACATTTATATAGCGCAAAAATAATACATTTTCTATTGCGCTTTACATTAAAACAAAACAAAAAATGTATGCTAGTTTCACGGACAGCGACGGCGGTGACAGCGAATTTGAGAGTTTCGACGAGTCCGACGAGAATTTAGATACCACAAATATTCAAGAAGGAATTAATTTTTGCCAAATAAATCCACGTCAATATTTAACTATAGAAATAATAATACGCTATTTTTTCAACGATTCTTGGTACGTTACTGAACGGCCGTCATTGTCTTTATCGTTTACGCGGTATTCACATTGTTACTTCCCCTTATTTCTCTTTCCATTTTGCAAAATCGTTTACACTGTATCAACTGTGCAGCCTTTACATTGAATTAGGATTTTTCTTCATTTTTTTCGGTCATTTTGGGGGTGCGGCGATTAGACAGGTGCGACTATTACATGAGGGATTACGGTAATTTTTTAGCAAAACGTAAACAGAAGCTTAATTTATAGTCATTTTTATTCTATTTCATCCAAAATCTGCACTAATTTCAAGAATATTTGTTAGAAATTAGGTACGTACGCAACCTAGTATTATTTGTCGAATGTTACTAAATTTAGATTCGCTACGTCACAGACACTGTGTAGTGTATCCTGGTCATCAACTTAAACATTACTGGTAATAGATTATTGTCGTGTTGGGAATAAAGGCATTCTACCTGCCAGTTTTAAGTGGATTTTACAACAGTTGAGTACCGTTAGCTAGCGTACGGCCGTAAATTACGGCTAGAATACGACCCGTCCGCCGAATTTCTCGACAACATACGTCCCGCAGACTTCCTAAAAAGAAAACCACAACCGTCAACGTAGACAGTCGTAGTAAATTAAAACCCCGCCTATAATCTTTCAGGTCACACCGTTTACGATAGATAGTAAAAGATGTTTTGCTAAAACAATTAGCTCCGCCCACTTAAAAAATACCAACCAGTCGAGAAAACACTTGCGCGCGCCGGACTAATTATCGCCGAGGAATGTATTCTGACACCGGGCAAAAAAAGAATCTGTTGTTTTGATAATTGACAATTAATTGAAGATTAACAGAGTAAATTGCTAGTTGTCGTATATTGTCTTCGTCGTGCTTTAAAACGGATGCGGCTTGTTTGCACTGTAAGGTAAAACGAATGACGAATAATGCAAAATACAAACAACAGAATACAGCGCCATGTTCTGTCACAAAAAAACGAATCGTCAGGTGAAACACACATTCAAAACTGTGCCAGGCAATCATTTTTATCCCAAGAATTTTATATCCCGTATCTTCCGGAGAATTCATTAAAGCCCAGACGATGTGACTCACAACTACAAGAAATATTTAATTATCGCGACATTTAAAAGTCAAAGTACCGTGTAATATTACGATCATTTATCATCGTTCGTCGCGTGTTGTATTAGCATTTGCGTATCAGGGGGGGGGGGGGGGGGTCAGTGGAATTGCTCGAACCCTCCTTTTGAGCAGCAATATTAATTTTCTTGGGAAATTCAGCAATTAAGTAGGAAATTATCAATAGCTACCCTAGCACTGGCCTAAACAAAATATTTCTGGAAATCTTGCATCCGAAATGATTTTGATTCAAAACACACAATTAATGGATACATTTTAAGCAGGCTCCGAAAGTGAGCAAGTATAAATAAACTTTTCTTGTACTGTTTAAGAACATATAACAAAGAGATATGCGACTGTATGCTAAATAGACTGAAAGCTAAAGTAAAAAAAGATATACAGAAGCATAAACTTGAGTATAAACATTCACTGTAGCTAATACAAGTAAGAATGTATAATAAACTAAATTTTCCCCAATTTTGTATTTTTCACGCATTTTTCCCCTTTTGACCAGTGTCCAGCGTCTTCCCCTCTTCCTTAAAAAAACCCCTGGACTCGTATCATTTTCGGTTGGATTACTGATATGCAAAGGAAAAGAAATTTCAAGTAAAACTTGTTCATTTCTATAAACATAATATTGATGTGAAAATTTAGTGTTCTTTTATGAAACACAATTTATGGCTTATTTATATATCATCGTGCACCTTACTTAGATTTCATCTTCAACTGCATAATCTTTCAAAATACGGATAATTATGATTCATGAAAAGTGTGCTGTCATATTTTGGCGGTAAAAGCTTTTAAGATATCGACTTGAAACTTTAAACATATGTGTGTACATTTGCGCAAATTTCTTTTTTTCTCATGTGGATCAGTCCATTATTTTTCGGAGGGGAGCATGATTCCACAAAATCTTATGACACGAACTACTTCTACAGTTTTTAAGATATTGACTTGAAACTTGATACATATGTTCGACATGAAGTGTTAATGTGCGTGACATATTTTTCGTGTGGATCAGTCCATTATTTTTTGCAGGGGACATGATTTAACAAAATCGTGTTATGCAAACTTCTACAGTTTTGAAGATATCGACTTGAAACCAAAACTGTATGTTCTGCATGAAGTGTATATGTCAGTGACATATTTTTTTGTGGATCAGTCCATTATTTTTTGCAGGTGAGCATTATTTAACAAAATCTTTTGTTTAAAATCTTATGATGCAAACTACTTCTCCAGTTTTCAAACTTTAAATATACGTTTGTGAGTAGATTTCCATGACATACTTTGTTTCATGTGGATCAGTCCATTATTTTTTAGCAGGGGAGCATGATTCAACAAAATCTTGTGACACAAACTACTTCTACAGTTTTTAAGATATTAACTTGAAACTTTAAACATATGTTCATCATGAGGTGTAGATGTGCGTGACATATCTTTTGTGTGGATCAGTCCATTCTTTTTTGCCGGGAACATGATTTAACAAAATCATGTTATGCAAACTTCTACAGTTTTCAAGATATTGACTTGAAACTGAAATGACATGTTCTGCATGAAGTGTGCATGTTAGTGACATATTTTTTATAGATCAGTCCATTTTTGGTTGGAGGGGAGCATTATTTAACAAAATCGTGTTATGCAAACTTCTACACTTACTACGTCAACAGTTTTCAAGATATCAAATACAAACTTAAAACATGTTTGTGAGTACATTTGCGCAATTTTTTTTTTCTCATGTGGATCAGTCCATTATTTTTCGAAGGGGAGCACGATTTAACAAAATCTTGTGACGCAAACTACTTCTACAGTTTTTAAGATATTGACTTGAAACTTGATACATATGTTTGGCATGAAGTGTAGATGTGCGTGACATATTTTTCGTATGGATCAGTCCATTATTTTTTGCAGGGGACATAATTTAACAAAATCGTGTTATGCAAACTTCTACACTTACTACGTCAACAGTTTTCAAGATATCGACTTGAAACTTTAAACATATGTTCGTGAGTAAATTTGCGCCAATTTTTTTTTCTCATGTGGATCAGTCCATTATTTTTCGGAAGGGAGCATGATTCAACAAAATCTTGTGATGTGAAGTTCTACAGTTGTTAAGATATTGACTTGAAACTTTATACATGTGTTCGGCATGAAGTGTAGATGTGCATGACATATTTTTCGTGTCGATCAGTCCATTATTTTTTGCAGGGGGCATGATTTAACAAAATCTTTTATTTAAAATCTTATGACGCAAACTACTTCTCCAGTTTTCAAACTTTAAACATACATTTGTGAGTAGATTTCCATGACATACTTTGTTTCATGTGGATCAGTCCATTATTTTTTAGCAGGGGAGTATGATTCAACAAAATCTTGTGACACGAACTACTTCTACAGTTTTTAAGATATTGACTTGAAACTTTAAACATATGTTCGGCATGAAGTGTAGATGTGCGTGACATATTTTTCGTGTGGATCAGTCCATTATTTTTTGCACGGGACATGATTTAACAAAATTGTTTTATGCAAACTTCTACAGTTTTCAAGATATCGACTTGAAACCAAAATTGTATGTTCTGCATGAAGTGTGTATGTCAGCGACATATTTTTTTGTGGATCAGTCCATTATTTTTTGCAGGTGAGCATTATTTAACAAAATCTATTATTTAAAATCTTATGATGCAAACAACTTCTCCAGTTTTCAAACTTTAAATATACATTTGTGAGTAGATTTCCATGACATACTTTATTTCATGTGGATCAGTCCATAATTTTTTAGCAGGGGAGCATGATTCAACAAAATCTTGTGACACGAACTACTTCTACAGTTTTTAAGATATTAACTTGAAACTTTAAACATATGTTCAGCATGAAGTTAGATGTGCGTGACTTATTTTTAGCTCGACTATTCGAAGAATAGGGGAGCTATCCTACTCGCCCTGGTGTCGGCGTCGGCGTCCGTTAAACAAAAAATGCACTTTGGTCCATTACTTGAAAACTACTTATGATATCAACTTGAAACTTGGAATATATATTCGCCATCAAATTCTACATCATTACCAACAACACCCATAACTCTGCTACAAATATTTTTCAAGTTATGCCCCTTTTTCACTTAAATTTTGCGTTAAGGAAAATATGCACTTTGGTCCATAACTTATAAACTACTTGAGATATCAACTTGAAACTTGGAATATATATTCACCATCAAATTCTACATCATTACCAACAAGACCTATAACTCTGCTGTCAATATATTTCAAGTTATGCCCCTTTTTTCTTATATTTTGTGTCAAGCAAAATATGCATTTTGCCCCTAACTTTAAAACTACTTGAGATATTGCCTTGAAACTTGAAATATATTTTCACCATCAAAATCTACATCATAACCAACAAGACCCATAACCCTTCTTCCAATATTTTTCAAATTATGCCCCTTTTTCGCTTACATTTTGTGTTAAGCAAAATATACAGTCGGCCCTTAACTTCGTTATGAATGGAGGGATTTCAAAATAACTTGGCACAAATGTTCACCATGACAAGGCGGTGTGTCGCGTACAATACCCATGCCTGTAGGTCCAAGGTCAAGGTCACTGTTACTAAAAATAGAATTTTCTTGCAAAATCGTGTCCGCTCTGTAACTTTGTTATTTCTTATTGGGTTTTTAAATAACGTGGTATAATTGTTCACCATATCAAGACAGTGTGTCACTTACATGCCCAAGCCTGTAGGTCAATGGTCAAGGTCACTGTTACTAAAAATAGAATTTTCTTGTCTAGGCTGTTACTTTGTTATGAATGGAGGGATTTCAAAATATCTTGGCACAAATGTTCACCATGACAAGGCGGTGTGTCAGCACAATACCCATGCCTGTAGATCCAAGGTCAAGGTCACTGTTACTACAAATAGAATTTTCTTGTCCAGGCTGTAACTTTGTTATGAATGGAAGGATTTCAAAATAACTTGACACAAATGTTCACCATGACAGGGCGGTGTGTCACGTACCATGCCCATGCCTGTAGGTCAAAGGTCAAGGTCACTGTTACTAAAAATAGAATTATCTTGTCCTGGCTGTTACTTTGTTATAACTGGAGGGATTTCAAAATAACTTTGCACAAATGTTCATGAAAAGGCAGTGTGTCCGCACAATACCCAAGCCTGAAGGTCCAAGGTCAAGGTCACTGTTACTAAAAATAGAATTTTCTTGTCCAGGCTGTAACTTCATTATAAATGGAGGGATTTCAAAAAAAACTTGACACAAATGTTCACCATGAAAGGGCAGTGTATCGCGTATTATTCCCATCATTGCACTTGAGTGTCTGAAAATGATGCATAGCGGGGCATCCGTGTCCTATGGACACATTTCTAGTTTCACTTATATTTTCACTTAAGTGCACTTCATCGATAACTTTGCAAATACTTAAGGTATCAACTTCAAACTACCATTATATTTTCATTTCAGTTCTTTTTCTGTAACATTACTGAAGTGATTGATATTTGACTAAAAGTAAATGTCTCTAATAAAAAATTACTAAGAAGTTTTCTAACAAATTCAGAAATATTTCATAGTTATTCCCCTATTCAGTTTAATATTTATGGTACATTTAGGAATTATTTCTGTTATTTGAAAATAATTTCTCCCGTACCATTCACTTGTTAATATTTTTCCTGATTGCACATGAATGTATGGCCATAGTTATTATTGTTTTAATCTTCAAATTGCATTTGTTTCAAATGATTCGAATAGTCAAGCATGCTGTCTCCTCTGACAGCTCTTGTTTGTGTGGATCAGTCCATTTTTTTTGCACGGGACATGATTTAACAAAATCGTGTTATGTAAACTTCTACAGTTTTCAAGATATCGACTTGAAACTGAAATCATATGTTCTGCATGAAGTGTGCATGTTAGTGACATGTTTTTTATAGATCAGTCCATTTTTGGTTGGAGGGGAGCATTATTTAACAAAATCTTATGACACAAACTACTTCTCCAGTTTTCAAACTTTTAACATACGTTCGTGATTAGATTTGCCTGACATATTTTTTTTTTCATTTGGATCAGTCCATTATTTTTTGGAAGGGGAGCACGATTCAACAAAACCTTGTGACGTCAACTACTTTTACAGTTTTGTTTACATCCGGTGAAAACCCAAGTCGCTATTTTTAAACACAACTTTAGCTTTACATGCACGTGGCGATAGCATTAGCTCACCAAATGACATCATTATTCTTATCCCTCTCGGAAGAATAACAACATGTGCCCAGGTGAAGGTCGAGTAGTTGTGTGCTTATCAACAGATTGTAAAAAAAATACTCAGAAGATGCTCGATTGTTTTTTTTTCTGACAAAGAGACAGCATAGTAAGTAATATGTATGTAATTATCATGCAACTGAAATGGACTTGTATCGGTAGGCGGATATAGTCCTACGATTGGTTTCGTTAGCATTAGCTCTCCAAATGACGTCATTATTCTTATCCCTCTCGGAAAAATAACAACATGTGCCCGGGTGAAGGTCGTGTAGCTGTGTGCGTAAAATTAAATACAGATTGTAAAACAATACTCAGAAGATGCTCGATTTTTTTTGTTATGCAGAGACTGCGTAAGGTAATATGTATGTAATTATTATGCAACTGAAATGGCCTTGTATCGGTAGGCGGATATAGTCCTATGTTTGATTTTCTAAAATTGTTATGCCGCGAGAAAATTTAATCTCGGACTACACAAAATGAAAGTATGTCTACATCAGAATATGCCGTCCAATGATGTACTTTTGAAACTAAAATGCGCACAAATTATGTACATACTTTGTATTGGAGATATTTATTATAAAAAAAACAAAACAAAAAACCCAGCAGAAATAAACAACTACCGTCAATTTCATAATTATTGAAAATATTCCTGCAGTTCAATAATTTTTGTTTATGGAGAATTTTCACTGAATTGAGAGGCATAGTTGATTAAGATAAATGACAATAAATGATAAACCCATGCCTCCAGATGTCTTAATTTTGTGTTTCAAAAAAGCTCAAATGCACTTAAGAAATGGCTTCCCAATGGTATATAAATTGCTATCTTCCAGAAGCTTCGGGGGCTTCGACCCTCTTGTCCCCCACCAGGGCTTTGCCCTGGACCTACCGGAGCCCTAGCGGCCCCCTGGACCCCCAGCAAATTTTCAGGATTTCAATTATTTTTCAATTTTCACCCATGAAAGATGCAAACATCATTTCTGTATACTCTGACAAAGCAGTATTGCGGGGGTATTAATCACCTTCAGTGATAGCTCTAGTTTCATTGGTATTAAACATAAACCAATTTTATTTAATCGATAAATAAACAAACATGATAACTAAAAATATAAATTGTTATTCCATAAAATAAATGCTATGGACGGTATAATATTTAATATTTATTTTTAATATGCCTTAACACAGATGCAGACATGTTACCCGAAACACTTTTTCAACTGCGTCATAAGAGCATGGATTAGCTGTACATGGCTCAACAACGGTAACTTCGCATGGCAGATCTGGTAGAGAAGTTGGTATCCAGGTATAAGGATCACTTGTGTTGGTTTGGAGCAATGCTTGAACATTGTCTTCAAAAGTAATAGAGTATATATTGCAATGTTTAATTACTGCTATTGTTATTATTTTAAATGTATAATAATAATATTATTATTATTAATTTTCTTATGATTTTAATTCTTCTTTATTATTATCATATTTATATATATATATTATTTTTAATATAGATATAAATATAAGAAATAAAGGTAAGTATATAAAATCTTGTTATTATATAAAAAATGAGTATTATCCTATACCAAATTTGAGTATACCTTTCAGTTTTTTATCTACAGCGTCTGTCAATTCTCCATCGGATTCCGTAAGGCTATTTATTACGTCTTGCATTCTTTTCTCTACGTATTGATCCCCGATGTTGTTGAAAACTGTATCTGTAGTTTGCGTAGCATTAATAACGTTATGGACTTCACTCATTGTTGGTTTTACACTGTACAGCCAAATTTGTGGGCTTAGGGTTTGTACAAACCGATACCGTGTAGCATTTGGTATATTGACATTTATAATGTTAGTGATTACACTCACGGTAGCCTTATGATTAAATGTTACTCTCCAGTTTCTTGCTATAATTTGATTGTTATCGAAATAAGTAACAATGTCGTGATCCTTTTTTTCAATTCTATTAGGAAATTCAGAGTTGGTTTGAATCCATTTCTTTAAACATGTGTAGGAACCGGCAGGTGAATACGCAGAGCTGAGTCTCCTTAAGACGGAACTTCCCGAAATGTAGTATGATATCAAATTTGTATAAAAAGGCAACGGCGTTACGATGTTTAGCATTCTTGCCTTATATATGCAGTCAACGGCACCTAATATACATAAGTTTTTTTTGTGGTTATTGCCTTCGTCAACAGAACTTACGGATCTTAAGAAGGCCACTAAAATGTCATTTCTTTCATTGAGCCAATTGTTAACCCTAAACTCTTCTTTGAAATAAGACGAATTGTATTCATTAGAACACGAAATAGCATCAGCAGCAATATTGTCACTGATTTTTTTACCTATACAGGAAACTAATTCTTTCAGTTCATTTGCCGAATATTTATTTTCACGAATGTTTTCCATCACAATTAATATTTCATCGTGTCTTATTTTTTTCACTGTTGGTCCCATAATGTGTTCTATTATCTCTTCACATATGTTACAAACAGCAGTTGCATAGGGGGGAATATACTTCTCGTTCTTCATGAAATTTATTGTTGATTTCTGTATTTTTTTACTAGATAATTTAATAGGTTTAAAGTCTTTATTTTTTGAAAATTCCTCATGTTTAAAACAAGAGCATGCTAGACGTTTCTGAAATATCAGAAATAATTTATAGTTATTTTAAAAGTAACATACATTGAAATACAATTGGTAATGGCAAGTAAACATATGCAACAAAGTCACAATATAGGAAAAACATATCAACGGAAATTTTCTAACATTTGTAATTATTGCAATTTACATTAACTATTTAATATGAAAAACTAATAAAACACACACATTCACGTCTTATTTAACGGTTAATGGCATAATCTTTTAAGTATTGCAACTGTAATGAAACAAACAACATATTCACTTACTTTACTTGACATTTTATACTCCTAGTTTATCATTGATTGTACTACAGAAATGTATCTCATGTAACACTTTTTAACGTTCTGCAGATATTATTATAAATTGAAGCATTTATATACGGTTATAAGGCCACTTCTTTTTAATTTTCTGGTTTACGAGACCGGCGACTGTATTTTTATTAAAATTGAAAAAAAAATAAAAATCGATTTTGCCGTTTTTATTTTTGCCGATGGTCGAGAAAGTGCGAGTACGAAAAATAAAATTGAGACCGAATTTCGCGCCATAAACGACATCGGCAATTTCCGTCGTCACAGACATCAGCGAATGTGAATCTAACGAATCTCATTGGCTGGTTCGTATGTTGACGAATCGGGGCGAGAATCCAGCACGGCTGCGACAGGGAGTGGAAATTATTTTCAGTTGTCTTTGACAAAATCGGAGCCTGGTGGAACGTGTACAAAAAAATTCGTCAGAAGTGTCGAAGGAGAAGACGTTGGAGGTCTACTCTCGAGGAACATCACTTTCGAAAATGTTATGGTTGGTACAGTAGACTCCACGAAATCGGGTATCGGCTATAAGAATATATCAGCAAATGGGGTACGATTTTCGAACACAAAACCATTTCCTATATAAGCAATGTAAATTTTATCGGCCATACGGGTATCAGATAAGAAAATATATCGCCAAATCGAATAGAAAATTTGCATTTTTTTGGCCAAAACTGATTGAAATCGAATATTTTCATCGCCTGTTTACAGGAAATGACACCGGATGTACCGTTTATTGTCCGTATCAAAGCCTATGACACCCTTATTATTTGTCTATTGTCAGCTGATAAATCCAAATAAATATTTTGAAAGCGATGAACAGGGACAGTGAAGCCTCCGGGTAAACAAACTGTAACCTGTCACCTCTTTTAAACAGCTTATTCAATCGGGCATTAAAAATCTGTTACAAATACACAGCAGCCTAGGACTATCCGTTATCGAGACGTTATTGGTACATGTACTTACAATAATCCACGTTTAAATTCCATTGTCTCTTTAAATTATCGCATAAATTAATCCGCACAATTCAGAAACAAACAAAAAGTAATTTCTCAATTATGTTTAAAAACACTCATAGAATTTTGTACATTTCTTTGATCCGCCTTCCATGTTAATTTCATTTGGAGACCGAATTTGATTTGACAGTCAGTATGGAGGTAAACATTGATACCAACCATCAATAAAATGCAACTTCAAAGGAAATTGTCGGCTCGTATCAAGACTGTGTTTTTTTTGTCGGCTCTGCTTTGAAATTGTTTGATCTACAAAACTGTGTACGTGACATTTCACATTTTTAGCTGGGTTAAATTGGTTGATGATGCAATAATAATGAAATATGATACTTGAGATAAAATGGGGATGCAAATTATTATGGAATATGTTCGCATTGGTTAGTGTTTTAATACTTATTTCACATTCACGTTGTAAATGTTGCGGTAGCATAATATAATTTGAAACTTCGATTTTGTAGCAGAACATGACAGAAGGGTCTGTTAATCAATAAATAAACATATAAAATATTGCATATTTATCCAGAACACGATCTATCTGACCTCCCTTGTCAACAAATATATGCAGATTTCATGATGAATACGATTACCGGCCAATCGGGTACTCCGGGCAATAGAATATTTTTAGCTGACAATTTGTGTATTCGATTTGCTGGAGTCTATTGTAATAGGTTGTTGACATCTTGTTAACATCATGTAAATTCGCGACATGAAATTATTGATTCTGAGACCCACCGATATAGTCTGATAAATTGTAATGTATAAACGGTGTTTAAGCAGCTGGAAATCAAATGTTTGTTAACATGTCAGGGCACTTGTTTGGCCATTTTTGGGGCCGAATATGGGCCCCATTTCCCTCTCAAAATAGTATGTCTTTTCCCCTATCTCAGGAAAATATTCCCCTTAAAATCTAAAACAAAGAATTGAATGGGACTCCCGAAAATGCATGTAACTAAAATTGTTTTTTTTGTAAGTCTAGTCACAAAAATATACTAGCTATTAAAAACAGAGGTAGAACAGAATGTTATGAGTAAGTGTGACACTTCAAAGTCAAACATACGTATATGACTTCAAATTCCCCTTTTTGTCTTAAAAAGACGCAAAATTCCCCTTTATGAGGGTATGGGTACCTGTCACCAAAAGTTGTCTAGTGCTCTGCATGTATATGTGGTCTGATATTAAAATTTATTTTTATTTTTATTTCGACCTGCCGGTGAACATTTTTTTGAAAAATTTTCGTAAACCAGAAAATAAAAAAGAAGTGGCCTAAGTATATAAATATAGAAGTGTAAGTTTAATTCATAAGTACACTATAAAACTTGTTCCAAAAGTACATTGTTACATATAGATATAAATTTATAAGTAAATACGCTATCGTGGAACAAAACAGGTTTGTTAAGAATGTTTTATTTTTAGTTTAAGTGTGCAGTTCAGTTCTTGTGTTCAACAGCATATTTCAGATATACATTGTTTTCACACCACCTGTACTTTTGTTTACAAATGCTTAAAGCGAAATGATGCTGACAACAACATTATAATACGCATAAGGAAATATGTTAGACAACAGCGCAACCAAAATGGCGTCGGTGAAATAAAATACTAAGACATTGTAATGAAAATTGTGAAACACTGGCCGATGTCAACATCTACTATACGCTACATATGTGAAAAAGGTACTTTTTAACTTCATGTGCGCATTTAAATGTTAAATGAAAAGAAAAAATGTGAATTGGAATTGATAGGGCTTGCAAAACTGCACGTAATGTAGTTCTTTTAGGTCGCGCCGTTCACTCAAACAGTGCGAACTGACATTTCGTGTATCTTGGGTTGTCATTTTCTATTACAGTATATAAGCTACATCGGGCTTAGAAAGCCCGATCGAGCTTATAAGCTCGATCGAGCATAATTACCAGCCTGTTCATCTTGTCCTGCTTTGCTTATCAGGCTGGTAATTATGCTTGATAGAGCTCATAAGCTTGATTGGGCTTAGAAAGCCTGATCTAGCCTGAGCCCCGGTCACAACTAGCCGTGCATCTTTTTTTGTCTGTACGTGTTCTGCGGAAGTCAAATTCGTGGCATTTTTGGGTCAGAGGTGGCAAAAGCAGAGAGGAAGTAAGTCACACTCACAGTTGAGAAAGGTGCGAGTATGTGGCCAGCACGCCACGTCTAGGGGTAAAAGGTTGCTTGCATGGTATGTTCCCTAGGTGTTAACGGAGTTGTACGTGCTGAAAACAGGCTAACAATGCAAGATCTCCATGCAATTTTCATGTTTACGTACGGAGGCAGTACTGCTAATGTATGGTGTTCTTAGTTGCTCGCCCATTGTAAGTGCGTGCAAGTGCGGTGAAAGCTAGTTTATTTTTCGGTCGCTGTTGGGTGATATATATAAGGACGACCTATCGATACTGCACGCAACGTCTAGGGGTAAGCAGTTGCATGCATCGTATGCTGCGTAGTACTGCAAATACTGACAATGTGCTTACAACTCAAGATCTCTGTGAGATTTCCATGTCAGTGCTCACGCTGGCTGTTTTAAAATAATAGCCACAAAATTTTTGAAAAATAAATTAATAGTTTTACGTGTTGTATCCACATGCATGGGAAATAGAATAATAATTATTTGTTTTGTTTTTTAATTAACATGATTTATCTAACATAACATCTATGTTATGAAGATTAGCTGTTAATTATTACTTTATTAATTTAACCTAGTCAATGAAAATAATTAGCGTTATGTAAAATTACTGATGATCATTAACAATAAGGCATTCTTCACTTCACTATTGCAGACAAAATCAATTGGATTCACTGCTGTGTAAACATACCAAAAAGGTCTAACCTTCAAGTCAGTCTTAACCAAACAAAATTGTAAACTATTGCATTAAAGTTTTGGGCAAAAAATTTAATTCCCATCTCAATTTTCTGCTTAGAATGAGTTTATATGCTAATGGGTAGTGGCAAAGACGATTCGGGATTAGATCAATGGTAGGTCAAAAATATACGTCGTGAAAATGGATGACAAACGTAATTACTAATAAACCAGTAGAAAATTGCAATATGAAATAACTTTTCCAAAGCAAAAAATAACCAAAGCATCTGATTAAACACATTTTTTTTGAAAATATGAAGTATTTTCTCCGTTAACATGGTTAAAAAATGGTCAATTCGTACCGCGAATTTTCGTCCTATTCATCACTTGAGGTACTGTATCCGGCTAGGTTTTTGCTTTGAGAATGGATTTAGAATTTGGCCAGTATTTACTATTTGATTAGAAAAAAGAACACATTATTTATTCTTATTGTTAAAATATTTGTCTGCTTTGTAAAACATATGATAGGGGAATCCATAATAGCTATAAATAGCAACAACCTTAGAATCTTGTCATGACGTAACAGAAATGCTCAAAGTTTACCGATTACAAAAATCAATCATTGACATGTAGGCAAGGACGCCAAGGTGATTATCTTAAGTGACACTTTGTTAGTTCAATTAGGGAATTAATGACCCACAATTATCAGAAATGTGTCGACCGCTCAGGGCAAAGTGAATGCAAATAAGCTAACAATATCTTGCTTTTTTGACAATTATTTAGTCGCCAAATTTTACAGCCAATTCTTTGAAATAATCGATAAAAACGTAAAATTATTGCAAATGGTGACAATGTCGACTGACAGCATGAGCACTGCATGTAAACGTATTGAGGCAGTACATAGATGTGCTGCTCAGGTATGTTGTTCTTGTTTGCTCGCTCGTTGCAAGTGCGGTTAACGCGAGTTTATTTTGTTTGCTGTTGGGTGATATATATATAAGGACAGCCTATCAATGCTCCCCGGAAACCACTGCTGCAGCTGCCTTGAAATGTCAACCCTACAACATTAGATATTGCAAATTCTAGCCCCCTCTTATCTTACTCTGTGGCCGCTCGCTTCTTTTTTGCCTCTTTTCTTGCTGCCTTCCTCAGTGGCATTGATCCGGTCCGCGTTTTATACACGTCCTTTTTTCAGACTGGCTTACGGTAAATAATTGCAAGTTGACTGATTCTTACGTATAAAATTGAAGCGCAATGACCAGTCTCCAGAAACTGAAAGTAGTTAACAAACTTCACAACAACGTTTAGAATGAGCGATTATTCAATGGAAAGCCGTTAAATACGAACACTGGCACTCTTTTGTTGCAAGATTTTGGGTATATATGGACCGATCCCATGCCATTGGCGACGAGGCCCGGGTCTGAGCGATTTGAACCAATGAATGTAGGTACCGGTATCGAGCAACCTCCTGTACTTTCTCCCGAAAATCGGACTGAAACTAAACTTGAATCCAACCTTCCGACGTATTTGGATACCAAACTGAGTCACACTCAGAAGCTATCCTTGAGCTAGATGTAGCTCAAAGACACATTGCCTCAACCTGACACTGACTCCAGCCCCCACTCCTTCCATTATAATTTCAAATGCAGATTCATTTCACATTAATTGCAACCTCAATGAAACTTTTCCTGCCAATGGAAATTATTTTTCCATAGACAGGCAGTCATTGGATTGGCTGTAACCTAGTTCTGGCTTAACAGTTACATCACTTAAGGGTTTCCTGTTTAAAAACCAGAGCTTATGATGCTTGGTAAAGCTGAATAAAATCCCTATTATTTATTTATATGAATAAAGAAAAAATCCCAATTTGGCTGATTTGCTACTGATTTTTTCCCAATTTCAAGATTTTACGACGCAAAAATTTCCCAATTGTAGGGGAAGGGGAACCTTTCCCCTTTGGGGAAAAAAACCGCTGGTAGTCCACCCACAGCTCAAACACAGAGAAAGTTTTGCATGCACTAAAAATGCTACGGCGTGTCTGTGTGCTCCAAAACCCATAGTACCACGTATGGATCCCTGAATTCGGCCAAAATTTTTGCACGTAGACAGCACGCACTTGCAAGTACTGCATGTTGTGACCCGGGCTTTACATATTAAGCTAAGGGACCACAGAACTGTACAAAATGTCAGTGTTTTTTTTTCACTTTTCGGGGAAGGGGGTCGCAGCCCTTTGGAGGGGGAAAATTGCGACGTGAACAAAGGAAAGGGGGAATATTTGGAATATACTTGCAGCCTGTCAAACACAACAAAACGAAGGGTTCACTGATTTTTTAATTTAAAGAAAGTCAGTGGTCTACAGTGAAATGTCTCTTTCTCCCTCTGCAATTTTATCAATTATTCTTGTCAATGTATTGTCTATCAGTGGGGTATCCATTAAACATATCCTGACTCAGTACGGTCTGTAACAGACTCCAGCAAAGGGGGAATTTTTTATCGGACATGGGGGGAAAAATATATACTATTTTGAGGGGGGAATGGGGCCCTATTTCTCCCAATATTTGGCATAAAAAAATCACTGAATGTAGTTCTATTAGCTTGCGCTGTTGATGAAAACAGTCCGAACTGACACTACATCTATGTCGTTATATGTTGAAATATATAAGCTAGATCGGGCCAAGTTTATAAGCTTGATCAAGCAAAATTACCAGCCTGCTTATGGCAAGCATTCTTTCAGTATTAAATAATAAACACAAATTGAGTGATTGCAATTTGAAGCAATCTTTAACATTTTCCACATGGGATATAAGTCATATGCTAGGAGAAAAAGGTTAAAACTAAGTATCAAGTAGTTACTTGCAGGTCACATTTGAAATAAGTCATTAAGTGTGATTGTAAGGTGCATGTTCCTAAAAGACTCTAATGTCTATGTACTTGTATGAAACATTGGTCACACTTAAGATAGATATTAAGATAATTGCAAACTTCTCGAAAGTTTTAAAAAAAGTGTCAGACATTTGGTCAGACAAGATCTGAAAATCTTTCTGACCAAAACAAATTTTGTCTGTCCCAAATATGTTTAAAAGGAGTTAGCTATTCAAATTGTGTCTGCCCTCAGTCTGATAACATAAGAAAACATGTTGGACCGGTCCAAATTTATCAGACAGGTCCGTCGGTCTGACAGCTTTCGGGAAGTCTGAGATAATGCTTAGTCACAATGTTTGTTTTAGGGCCAATGGTTTATGGGGTGTGCTACAGTCCATTATCAAAGAAACAAGAACTAGAAGACCTCAAATTTGCAGGTAATGTTTAAGTTAGCTTTGTATATAAAATTATCTAGTTAAGAGACATAATGGAACTTGGTTTGTTGTAAACTGGACTTTTTCAACAAATTCAGAATAGCAACTGTTAAGAGTTTTGAAGTTTTCATTGTAAAATTTACATCAAAATATTATAAATTGTTAATATTAAAGGCCTTTCTGTGGAGAGTGAATAACCTGTTACTACATATATATGCATTTTAACGTCTATGCGACAAGTTTAGATTGAGATCAGCCATCACATCAATGCCATCTGTTCTGTTTCTGCACTGGTCACATCTTGGTCAGAAATAACCTATGAATCTGGAAGCGAACAGTGTACATCCTGATCAGACACTGATCTCAATCTACACTGTTTCCCATGCAATAAAATGTGTTAAGTAAAGGGATAATTAACAGCAACTTAAAGATATCATTAAGTTCATGAAATTCAATGGTTAAGTTTACCTGAGTTTTTCTTGCAAGGACTGATGGTCTTTAATTTTGGGGTATTATCTGTCAGAAGCAAAAAACAAAGACAGTACCTATACATCTATACACAATGTTATTGAAATTAAAGGGAGATGTGCAGGGACGAGCAGGTGTACTCGGTAAAATCGTAAACAGATCGATCTATGTAACACTTACGTGTACTTTTCATTAAACTCTATATTTCAAACCCTCCAGGAGGAAGTTTTCGGTTAATTTTACCATTTTACCAGACCTGAAAACAATCCACTGAAGAAATCCCTATACAAAAATACATTCTATGTTTAGCGATCATTCTATATTTAGCTCATAGCTGAGCTTACTATTTGTGGTGGCCCAGGCATTTTGAAACAAAAGGCGACGTCGATAGTTGTCAAGGTACACGGAATGCGTATTTTGGTTGAAGTGATCACGTGACAATCCCAAAAACCACCGCGGCTTTACGCGGGAAATACACAAATAGCTAACCTATGCGCGTCGCATAGGATAGGAAACACCATTTATATATCTTTTTTATAAAATATTGGTTTGAAATATTTCGGGTGTAAATCAATATTTGAGCTTCAAATAATGATTTTCAACTGATTAAATAACCCTTTTCGCAAATCTGTTCCATTCATCAATCCTGCACATCTCCCTTTAAACTAGGAATGGTGTGGATGAGGACTTGGGAGAAATAGTCTCCCTACCATCCTTAACATCTTCCACTAGTGAGCCAAGAGAAACTTTTTAGTTAAGGTTAAAAATAAGACTTGTAAATCGTTCAGCTGTTCTGATAAGCAAGTCTCTTTAATTTCTTGTACTTCATTTTATTAATAATGTAGCAATTTATTCTTTAGATTCTAAAACACTAACAGAGGAACAAAGAGAAAGCATTTTTGAGAAATTATGTGAAGCAAGGGAGATAATTGGATGGATGGTTGAAATTCTTTCCCCTTCATACATATCCAATAGTATGTTGAGAAGGTAAATTTATATGTATATAGAGAAACAGATTTTTCTTTTCAAGAAATAGTATAACAATTCAGTAACTTTGTTTTGTTGCATTACAAAAGAGACAAGCTTGACTAATAAACAATATGTATATTTCCATTTAATGCATAAAATTTTATCCTTTATTTGTTTCCAACTGTGATTTTCAATGCATTGTTTGTAATATTAAAGGAGACACTTGTAGTTCACAACTCAACTTTCTATGCTTTCAGGTTTAAGTATAATTTGAATGCCCTATCCCATGACTGTGCTATTGGATTGATACAGAAAGTTTTGGACCAAGGAGTCAATGTAGCAGAGGTAAGGTCCTCAGTTCTGATATTGTTCGGTATATTTCAGTGTTCCAGTGTCAATGATGATCTCTGAATCCAAGTCTAGGACTCTGGTCATTTCTGTTTATTATTATTAACCCTTTCCTTAATATATACACATATATTCATATTTACCATAGGTGCCAACAGTGTAGATCCTGATCAGCCAGCACATCTGTGCCTTTTGATCAGGATCTGCACTGTTCGATTTTTGGTCAGAAATAATCTATTAAATCAAAAAGCCAACAGTGCAGATCCTAATCAGAAGGCACAAATATGGCGGCTGATCTAGATCTACACTGTTCGCTCATGTCATAAGGGTGTGTCTGTGCAGTAAAGGGTCAATCAGTTCAGTTGTCTAAGAAAACCACTATTCACACCTTTGGTACTGCGAATGCATTTTTATTTTGTTTGTGACATTATTTTTCTAACTTGAACTTTTTTGATGCTATTTTCTAGGTTTCAGATGTTATTTTGTAACTTCTAGATGCTATTTTTGTGTCGCCTGTAATAGCAGATAGACACGTAGGGATCCTATGTCCATTGGCAGCGGCGTCCAGTCGTCACCTTAACTAAAATTAATCCTAATGTTGCCTATAACTATTAAAGTACTTGACCTATTTTAATACTTGGAATATATCTTCTGCATGAACAAAGTAGTTGGTGACAACAAGAATGATAACTCCTGTTTCACTCATTTTTGAGTTATTACCCTTTCAGATGCAATTTTATGCGGCATGTGTTCAGTCAAACACAAAATTCTAGTCTAACTTTCAGATGCTATTTTCTAACTTGTAGATATATGTTGATACAGTCGGTGACCCTGGCAAGTATCAAGAGAAGTTGAAAGGTCTCTTCCCCAGTATAGATATCACCGTGGCAAAGAAGGCCGATGCTGATTACCAGATTGTTGGTGCTGCTAGTATCTGTGCAAAAGTGAGACTTACTATGCACTGGCGCTTGACCAACCGCCCCACCCCCTGCCAACCCTTACTAATACGCCTTTTTTTGTAAAAATGGTGTCAAGTCACTTATATTATTCCATTTTATTAAAATATGCGAAAATACACCGTCAAAATCGTATTCTAAGAAAAATTTATATTTCTATGTATATAATTGAATAATTCTGATTGGTAGAACTATTGACGTATTCCGGGAAATACTTTGCACACAAATCGTTCGACCAACCCGAACGCTCCTAACAAAAGCGTCTGGGATTTCCGGAAATCGCACGGTGGTGAAGAATCTATGAAAAAATAACCTGCATTTCGGAGGCCGTTTTTTTGTTGAATAGTACGCGTATTTCGAGCTTTTGGTAAAACTTTTTGACATTTACTGTTAGATCATACCCTCTTGCGTTGAACCAAACAGCTGTCAGGCTGGAACTCACAGTATTGTAGGACAAACAGCCTCTCGAACGGGGCTAGGGTCTGGAGCCGTTCCTGACCATTATTCAGTTATATACATAGAAATATATTTTTTTTAGAATTCAATTTTGGCGGTGTATTTTTGCATATTTTAATAGAATGGAATAATATTAGCGACTTGACACCATTTTTAAAAAAAAAGTGCGTATTGGTAAGGGTTGGCAGGGGGTGGGGCGGCTGGTCAAGCGCCAGTGTTACTATGTTATCTAAGATTAATTTAAACATTTGCTCTCTATATCCATGATATGCATACATGGTAACTTGGATGGACCATAAATCTGGAATTTCAGCTGATTTCGTGGGCTCAGAACTGGATTTTTTTATCAGCTTGAATTTCAGTGTACATTAAGCAATATTTTATGGAGAAAAAAAAACTTAAAATAATTTTTGAAATTAACAGAAAGTGTTTGTGATACCCTTTAAAAGAAAAAGTGATACATTGGGATCACTTTGTCATACACTGCAACACCGTTATATCGCGATATCCAATATATCGCGCTTGGTCCATGGATCCCAATTTTTTGTACACTTACAATGTATATGTTTGTTGATTCTTCGTGGGTGGTAAAAAAAGATCAAATGATTAAATCAACGTTGGCGAAAAATTCACGAAACGCACGCTTTTTCCATGTGGTATTACGTCATTATCGGCGAAAGCGAAACATTTTGTAAACAGGGATTTAAGAGGCGATGTACATGTTCACCAGCAGATACAATTTAACATAAACGTATTAATATAGATGAAAGTGTTTTTTTTTTACTCACCTGTCACGTAGTGACAAGGTGAGCTTTTGTGATCGCAATTTGTCCTTCGTCCGTCCGTCTGTCGTGCGTCCGTAAACTTTTAATTTAAACGACATCTCCTCTTAAACCCCAGGGCCAAAGTTGATGAAACTCGCCACAGATGTTCCTTGCATGAAGCTCTTCCAAAGTTGTTCAAAGAAATCAATTCCATGCAGAACTCTGGTTGCCATGGCAACCTAAAGGAAAAACTTTAAAAATCTTGTCTGAAACCACAAGGCCTAGAGTTTAGATATTTGGCATTTAGCACCCTCTAGTGGAACTCTACAAATATTGTTCAAATTATTTCCCTGGGGAAAAATTGGCCCCGCCCCAGAGGTCACTTCATTTTACATAGACTTATATAGGAAAAACTTTAAAAATCTTCTTGTCTGAAACCACAAGGCCTAGAGCTTAGATATTTGGCATTTAGCACCCTCTAGTGGAACTCTACAAAGATTGTTCAAATTATTTCCCTGGGGTCAAAATTGGCCCCGCCCCAGGAGTCACTTCATTTTACATAGACTTATATAGGAAATTTTTAAAAATCTTCTTCTCACAAACCACAATGCGTACAGCTTAGATATTTGGTAAGTGGCATTGTCTAATGGATGTCTACTAAATTTGTTCAAATTATGTCCCCTGGGCCAAAATCGGCCACGCCCTAGGATTCTCTTGGTTTTCATATAGTTATATAGGAAAAACATGAAAATCTTCTTCTTTAAAACCACAAGGCCTAGAGCCTTAATATTTTTGATATACAGCATCATCTAGTGGTCCTCTACCAAAATTGTTCAAACTATCCCCCTGGGGTCAAAAATGGCCCCACCCAAGGGGTCATTTGTTTTACATAGACTTAAATAGGGAAAACTTAAAAAAATCTTCTTCTCTAAAACCACAAGGCCTAGAACCTTGGTATTTGGTAAGTGTCATCATGTAGTTGTCCTCGACAAAAGTTGTTCAAATTATTCTCCTGGGGTCAAAAATGGCTCCGCCCGGGGGTCACTAGTTTCATAACATAGTGTTATATAGTAAATCTTTAAAAATCTTCTTCTCTGAAACCGTAAGGCCTAGAGCTTAGATATTTGGTATAGAGCATCATCTAGTTACATTTTCTCCACAATAGCAGCTTAATTTTTTGACTTGATTATACCAAACTTGCACACAACTCTTGCAACCATTGAGCAGTTGTTGAGCGACCCAGGGTCCTATGGACCCTCTTGTTTAAATTCTGTTGCTTCTGATTTGACATGAAACCCCCTTTGTGACGAACAATAGGTGCGAAAAACACCAAGCTGATACGGTACTGGCAGAATTTCGTTCACGATACAAACCGCAAATTAGTGACAATTAATGCAAGTTGTTGACCATAAAAGACATGAGCAGGAAACGTCAAAACAATTTGTTGTTTTGACATTACCTGCTCATCAACATATCAAGCTGGTAAACGAAGGATGACGACGAACTAACATAACCGACAATGACCGACCAACAGATCGTCGATCAGTTGAAAGTACCGAAAACAATAATACCACCTTGGGAAATTGATCTTTGGCGATCTTTGTTTTGTACATTGATTAATTTTTTTTTATTAAAAATAAATCTTATTAAATTATATAAAAAAGTTGTTTTAAAACACGGAACGTACTCCCTGATGTACCCGTAGATTTCACGGCGTGTTAATTACGCAACACCGCGATATACATGCATTTGACAGCAAAAACAAATGAATTCTCCTTGTTTTAGCGCGATTATGTACTTACATCGCGCTCCGTTTATAAAGCGGTTGGCGGGCTTGGATCCCGAGGTCCGCGATATAATGGAGTTGCAGTGTATGTCCATTAGTCCTTCATGAAAACCTTAACTTTGGCTGTATCATTTCCATTTCTTTATGTTTTGCCATCAAACTTATATAGCTAATGCCATAATCTTTAGGTCAAAGTCACTTTTGACAGTGTTATTTTCCTCTGTATTTAGATTTTGTAATGGAAACTGAATATATTGGCAATGACTTTGCCATTTCTTTATCATGCTTTCAAATTAATTCATATGTGTATTACATGTACTTACAAAAAAATGGTTGTAGGCAAAGCAAAAATTTATAGGTCAAGCTGTCTTTTGAAATGTATACCCATTTGTGTCCTTAGAATTTGTCAAAAACAAACATTGGCTATTAGGCTATTTCTCCATCAAACTTTCGAAATGGAATTATTTTTGACAAAATGATAGTTATTTAGCCAAATTATAGTTGATCAATACAAGGTCACATTGATAGTTATTTAGCCAAATTATAGTTGATCAATACAAGGTCACATTTGAAATATTTATGTTTGTACTTAGGCACGCTGTCATTCCTGATGTGGACTTGTAAACACTTTGGTTCAATTATTCTTACAAAGTACCAGTGTGTGACACAAATGTTCAGGTGAACACTAGTCTAGTTTTATAAACCTTTACTCCATATATAAATACACTTAATTGCATGTGTGACCCATGTAGATCCAGATCAGCCAGCACATCTGTGGCATCTGATCAGGATATGCACTGTTCTCCTTTTGATTTATTTCTGACCAAACTGTGAACAGTGCATATCCTGATCAGACAGCATGGATGGGCTGGCTGGTCTTGATCTACATTGGTTGCACAAGAGATAAAATGCACATATTTATAGAGTACAGGGTTAAACTCTCGCTATATGCATCTTGTGCTAGGAAGGTCATAGTGAAGCTTCATGTTAAGATCTGGGCAAGTCTTTGCAGACTTGTGCCCATTTTTGTGTCATGTTTTTGCCTTTCTCAATAATTCTTAATGAAATTTTCAAATTAAATAGTTTATGAAAACACGTTAATGATAATGTCCAGTTCTTTAGTTCAAGGTCACATTTGATGGAGTTATGCTCCTTGTTGTACTTAGATTTTGACAGAAAAACTTAACATTGGCTATAACTTTGCCATTTCTCAATATTTCTTATTGGTTATGTCTAGGTGACGCCAGTTCTTTACATCAAGATGGAGTTATGCCCCTTTTTGTACTTGCATTTTTATTCTGACATAGTAATTGAGGGCAGCACCTTAACACCCATCTACTTTAACTTAGACCTTTACTTTAACGTTTAACATTCTATTCAAGTATCCAAGAATTTCAAATGTTAAATTGAACATCCATTTGGTTTATTCCATACAGGTTGCCAGAGATAAAGCAGTAAAGAACTGGACATTTATTGAAGGTATTGAATCCGATGGGGCATATGGATCCGGTTATCCCGGTGGTAAGTTATTTTATAAAGCTTTATATACTATGCTGGTTATGGTTTGAACTTGGTTTCTTTTAACCCTTTTCTCCATATATCCACCTATATGGCATGGACTAACAGTGCAGATCCTGATCATACTGCATGGATGAACTGGCTGATCTGGATCTACAAAGACAAATTTTGTTTGAAAGTGTGAATTTGTCTCTGAATGTTTGAGAAAACTGCAGTCGATTGATATTGGAGGTTAAATGTCGGGGAAAATGCTTTTTATGCCCCCGAAGGGAGGCATATAGTAATCGGACTGTCCGTCCGTCCGAAATAATCTTGTCCTCGCTTCTTCTCCAAAACTGCTTGAGGGATTTCTTTGAAACTTCACAGGAGTGTTTGTCACCAAGCCTAGTTGTGCATATCGTCAGGAATTTCTGCTCGGATTATTTTTGGCTGAGTTATGGCCCTTTTTAGCAAAATCTTGTCCTCGCTTCTTTTCTGAAACCGCTTGAGGGATTTCATTGAAACTTCACAGGAGTGTTTGTCACCAAGCCTAGTTATGCATATCCTAAGGAATTTCTGATCGGATTTTTTTTGGCGGAGTTATGGGCCTTTTTACCTAACCCTAACCCTAACCCCAAGTTTTTTTGAAACCGCTTGAGGGATTTCATTGAAACTTCACAGGAGTGTTTGTCACCAAGCCTAGTTATGCATATCCTAAGGAATTTCTGATCGGATTTTTTTTGGGCCTTTTTACCTAACCCTAACCCTAAGCTTTTTTGAAACCGCTTGAGGGATTTCATTGAAACTTCACAGGAGTGTTTGTCACCAAGCCTAGTTGTGCATTTCCTATGGAATTTCTGATCGTATTATTTTTGGCGGAGTTATGGGCCTTTTTACCTAACCCTAACCCTAAGGTAAATTTTGTTAACGCAATAGAGGTTACAATTTTTGTCCGATTGTCATGAAATTTGGTATGAATATTGATATTGATGATTTCTACACAAATGATTAAAATCATGTTGTTAAATTGACCATGGGGCCCCGCCCTGGGGATTTTAATTTTTTTTCTTTCAAAATCTGTTTTTAACCTTTGATTTTCTACAGTTATCAACCAGATTTTGACACAAGCTTTATACCATCTTAAAATTCAATCTTTCCTGAACAATTCATTCACTGGTTGTTCAGTGATAAAATTTGAAACAAAAATTGTAGTAGCAGAGTGAAAATTTCAAGTGTCAAAATCCAATATTTCTACCTGGCTTCAGCTACATATGATGTTTACCAGTTTATTACACGGCCTCTCAAGGCCGTGTATATTGATATAACGAATTGAGATGTGACATGGAGGAGCACGTGACTGTTTGGGCTATAGACCACTAAATCAAATCCTATAGACTCCCACTTTAGCAATTCATCAAATTTCGAATTTGCTATTGGGTCAAGCCTTTGAAATGTTATATTTAGAACCAACTTAAAAACATAGTAAAATCCGACTCTTATCATAGCATAAACGGTAAACGTTTTCGGCATTTTAGCGGAACTTTTGTCTACAATCTGTCAAAATACGTGCTACTAATTTAATCACGGAATGTGAAAGTATCCAATTTCACGATTTTTTCGGCTTACTACTCAAATCATTTATTTAACCAACATCATTTTCTTTTTATGCCCCCGGCATCTAGTGATTGAACCGTCCGTCCGTCTTTCCGTCCGTCCGTCCGTCCGGTTAACATTTTTCGGCAAGTTGGATATTTCTCAATTTCTACAAAGAGCATTGGCACTAAAGTTTACACACTTACTTAACAGTTCAAAGGTCATGACCCTGACAAGTTACATAACTCTGGGTACCTTATTTCTGGTGTTATCTCCCCTTTTTGTACTTAAAAAAGTGGTTAACCTGTTTCGGCAAGTTGGATATTTTTCCATTTCTACGAAGATCATTAGCATGAAAGTTTACAAACTTACTATACAGTGCACAGGGTATGACTCTTCACAAGTTACATAACTCTGGCTATCTTTATTCTGGGTTTTCTCCCCAATTTATACTTGGAGATAAATGGTTAACATTTTTCGGCAAGTTGGATATTTCTGAATTTCTACAAAGAGCATTGGCATGAAAGTTTACACACTTACTTAACAGTTCACAGGTCATGACCCTGACAAGTTACATAACTCTGGGTACCTTATTTCTGGTGTTATCTCCCCTTTTTGTACTTAGAAAAATGGTTAACCTTTTTCGGCAAGTTGGATATTTTTCCATTTCTACAAAGATCATTAGCATGAAAGTTTACAAACTTAATATACAGTGCACAGGGTATGACTCTTAACAAGTTACATAACTCTGGCTATCTTAATTCGGGGTTTTCTCCCCAATTTGTACTTAGAGATAAATGGTTAACATTTTTCGGCAAGTTGGATATTTCTGAATTTCAACAAAGAGCATTGGCATGAAAGTTTACACACTTACTTAACAGTTCACAGGTCATGACACTGACAAGTTAAATAACTCTGGGTACCTTATTTCTGGTGTTATCTCCCCTTTTTGTACTTAGAAAATGGTTAACTTACTTCTGCATGTTGGATATTTCGCAATATCCACAAGGAGATCTGGCATTAAAGTTTACACACTTAACAGTGCACAGATGATGGCCCTTACAAGTTACGTAAGTCTGGCTACCTTTTTTCTGGGATTATCTCCCCATTTTATACTTGGATATAAATGGTTAACTTATTTAATTTTTGCCCTTTTTCGCTTAGAAATTAGAATTAACACTTAGAAATTATGGTTAAAGTTTCAATGTTAGTGTTTTTCTAAGGTAATGCTATAGAAAAGGTTTAAAACAGAATGATGTACTTAACATACTTCGATGAAAGTGTTGAGTGGTTACTATACTATACTATACTATACTATACTATACTATACTATACTATACTATACTATACTATACCATACCATACCATACCATACCATACCATACCATACCATACCATACCACACCACACCACACCACACCATTCCACACCACACCACACCACACCACCACCACACACCACCACACCACCCCATCTCACACCACACCTCCACCACCCCACCACACCACCAACAATAATACTGTCAACAACATCGTCAACAACACCACCAACAACACCGTCAACAACACCACCAACAACTTCGTCAACACCACCACCAACAACACCGTCAACAACACCACCAACAACAACACCACCAACAACAACAATAGCATCAACAACACCAACAACCAATAACAACAACAACACCAACAACTGACAACACCAACAACAACACTGACAACTACACCAACAACAACACCAACAACAACACCAACATTACAACATTACCAACACCAACAACAATACCAACAAAAGCAACAACACCCACACCACCAACAACAGCAACCAGCATACCATACCTTACTATACTACACCACACCCCACTACATCACTATAGGTGGGCAGGGATAGTGGGTTGATGGGTGTGGGATCAGGGGTGTAAAATACAATAATAAAGTAACTGTAATTTATTGATTTCCTAACTTGGATTAAGAAACTTTTGTCGTGTGTGTGTGTGTTGGGTGTCATAAACTCCTAAATCACTCCCCAGTTTAAATGAAGCCCAGTTTTAAATGTGCTTAAATATGTCTGACTTCGAATAGTCAAGCGTGCAGTCGTTTCCAACTGGCTCTTGTTATGATAAATTCTTTTCATGTACAGGTTCTGGCACCAGATGGTTATTTTCATTATTTAGAACTAACTTGTGATATTAGTTGCAGTTTTAACACTGAGCTATCATTTAAAATTTGTATCGTTACAAACTTCGCTACCGGGGGCATATGTGTATTCCGAACACAGCTTCTTGTTTACATTTCAATTTCCATTGTTCTCAATCAATTCTGGCTTTCTGTAAAAGTGGATCCAGACGATGGTTCTCTAAAGCTGTAGATCATGTTTTGGCCAATCTATTTATTGCTTTCTGCACCAGTTTCGACATCTGTCGGATAATCAATATTAGTGACTGTTAATCGGTTTGATACATTTCTCATATTAAATAAGTATTTACTTTCGCAATAATAGTAATTTTAGTTTACTTTTCAATATGCGAATTGGAACAAAGCATTGTGATAACTAACTGGTATGGGCTTAAATTTGCAACTAAATTAAATGCAAATGAAGCACCAATCATTAAATGCGCAAATCATTGTATTTACTAATAGTCATTGGCCTAAATTTCTTCTATCTACATGTAAATTAAATGCAAATGATCCATCAAGCATTGTGTCGATTTCTGTTGAAATTTGGTATTGTGGTTTTGTTTTGCTAATGTGAACAAGGGCAAATTTTATGTAAACAGGCACCGCATCAGAGAACTGATTTCCTTCTTAAGTAAATGGCATTTAGGAGCACCTTCTCCTCATCAAATTTCTTTAAAATGGCGCAGCATTTCAAAGTTATGTTACTTCGCCTCTTGCTGATTATATTCCCCTTTAGATTCAAACCTACACTATTTGTGTCCAAACTGTACAAGACAGGCATAGGCCTAAACTACCCAACATCTGTCAACTTGATGACAGAAAGGCCTATGCATTAGAAGGGAAGGGTACAGACAAAAGAGGTAAAGCATGATGTAGATTGCTGTTGTTATCAGCCGAAATGAATTAACATGGATAGATCACCCCTACACTGCTTTAGCAATTTCAAGAATAAGAAGGTAGGTGATGTAGGCGCATAGGAGATGTGACCGCAAGAGCAGAGACCGCTAACCCCGGCGGCCACGGCTCAAACATAAGGTTTCTTGGGTGCCTATGCGATGCCATTAACAATATACTCCTACCATTCGTTTTTTGCATAAACATTGTTGTCGGGTTGCCTAATACATAATACATAAAAGTCAAGTGTCAACATCCAGGAAATGGCGATATGTTGCGGGATTTCCTCAGTGTATTAAAGCCATGGTTGAGTAAGGAGGTAATACCAGTTAAATGTATGGAATAAGTAGCGCTGCACAGAATATGGAAAACAATGTCGTATTCAAAGAACGGGGTCGGAGGCTAGATTTTCAGAAAGGGGTTCGTTAGGGGAAGTCTTATGATAGTTACATGATAATTTTCAAAATTAGCAACATCTCTGTGAAATTTAAATAATTCTGCATCAAACGGGGTTCGATCGTCCCCCCCCCCCCCCCCCCCCCCCAAAAAAAAAAACCAAAAACAACAACAAGAACAAACAAACAAACAAAACAACGACTCTTGATCCGCCCCTAAAAACATTCAATAAGTATGGATGAAACATTATTACTGATGCATCTTTTGTTTTCATATTTATGTAAAATTATTATTAGGTTTATATATTATAGAGAGAATCGATGTCAAATTTATGAACTGGGATCCTATTATTGCTTGCAGTATTTCAGTATACTAATGATTCAACCGTTTTATTTACCAAATGATTACATATAATTGTATTATAAATAATTAACTTTTTATATCGACATGCCACTGTTATGCAGCTAAAATCATCTCCTCCGCGCTCCCAGTGTTAAAATCACTCTTGATCGCACGTGTGATGTCTCTTTAGAATGATTTTACGATAAAGGCAGACGTAGCCCAAAAAGTAAAATCATAGATCGACCCTGATTAGAATAAACAATAATTGTGGGGTGGAGCGCAATAGGGTTGTAATTCCATTTTTTAAAAAATGACTTTTTTGCATAATGTGGCTCATTTTATATTAATACATTGTACATAATATAATTAAAGAAAAATGTGTTTGAAAAAAAAACCACTAAATATTGCAAATAGATCCTAAGGCTAAATCTCATATTCAATAAATTTTGTGTGCAATACGGTTGAAACTCAAATTAAAACCATGTTGCACAAAAAGGCATTGACTTAACTGGGATGAGTTGTAAGTGGAATAGAGATTTAACTCAGTCTTTATATGTACATAATTTATAAAATATAAAATATAAGCATGAATTCAAATTGTCATTACTGGGGTTGATTAACAGAAATCCCCTTACCAGTTACCATGAACTATGAATGGCTTAAAACCAGAATGTTTTTTAGCTCAACTATTCGAAGAATAGGGGAGCTATCCTACTCGCCCCGGTGTCGGCGTCGGCGTCCGTTAAACAAAAAATGCACTTTGGTCCATTACTTGAAAACTACTTATGATATCAACTCGAAACTTGGAATATATATTCACCATCAAATTCTACATCATTACCAACAAGACCCATAACTCTGCTTCCAATATTTTTCAAGTTATGCCCCTTTTTCACTTAAATTTTGCGTTAAGGAAAATATGCACTTTGGTCCATAACTGATAAACTACTTGAGATATCAACTTGAAACTTGGAATATATATTCACCATCAAATTCTACATCATTACAAACAAGACCCATAACTCTGCTGTCAATATATTTCAAGTTATGCCCCTTTTTTCTTATATTTTGTCATGCAAAATATGCATTTTGCCTCTAACTTTAAAACTACTTGAGATATTGCCTTGAAACTTGAAATATATTTTCACCATCAAAATCTACATCATAACCAACAAGACCCATAACCCTTCTTCCAATATTTTTCAAATTATGCCCCTTTTTCGCTTACATTTTGTGTTAAGCAAAATATACAGTCGGCCCTTAACTTCGTTATGAATGGAGGGATTTCAAAATAACTTGGCACAAATGTTCACCATGACAAGGCGGTGTGTCACGTACAATACCCATGCCTGTAGGTCCAAAGTCAAGGTCACTGTTACTAAAAATAGAATTTTCTTGCAAAATCATGTCCGCTCTGTAACTTTGTTATTTCTTATTGGGTTTTTAAATAACTTGGTATAATTGTTCACCATATCAAGACGGTATGTCAGGTACATGCCCAAGCCTGTATGTCAATGGTCAAGGTCACTGTTGCTAAAAATAGAATTTTCTTGTCTAGGCTGTTACTTTGTTATGAATGGAGGGATTTCAAAATATCTTGGCACAAATGTTCACCATGACAAGGCGGTGTGTCCGCACAATACCCATGCCTGTAGATCCAAGGTCAAGGTCACTGTTACTAAAAATAGAATTTTCTTGTCCAGGCTGTAACTTTGTTATGAATGGAAGGATTTCAAAATAATTTGACACAAATGTTCACCATGACAGGGCGGTGTGTCACGTACCATGCCCATGCCTGTAGGTCAAAGGTCAAGGTCACTGTTACTAAAAATAGAATTATCTTGTCCTGGCTGTTACTTTGTTATAAATGGAGGGATTTTAAAATAACTTTGCACAAATGTTCATGAAAAGGCAGTGTGTCCGCACAATACCCAAGCCTGAAGGTCCAAGGTCAAGGTCACTGTTACCAAAAATAGAATTTTCTTGTCCAGGCTGTAACTTCATTATAAATGGAGGGATTTCAAAAAAACTTGACACAAATGTTCACCATGAAAGGGCAGTGTATCGCGTATTATTCCCATCATTGCACTTGAGTGTCTGAAAATGATGCATAGCGGGGCATCCGTGTCCTATGGACACATTTCTAGTTTCACTTATATTTTCACTTAAGTGCACTTCATCGATAACTTTGCAAATACTTAAGGTATCAACTTCAAACTACCATTATATTTTCATTTCAGTTCTTTTTCTGTAACATTACTGAAGTGATTGATATTTGACTAAAAGTAAATGTCTCTAATAAAAAATTACTAACAAGTTTTCTAACAAATTCAGAAATATTTCATAGTTATTCCCCTATTCAGTTTAATATTTATGGTACATTTAGGAATTATTTCTGTTATTTGAAAAGAATTTCTCCCGTACCATTCACTTGTAAATATTTTTCCTGATTGCACATGAATGTATGGCCATAGTTGTTATTGTTTTAATCTTCAAATTGCATTTGTTTCAAATGATTCGAATAGTCGAGCATGCTGTCTCCTCTGACAGCTCTTGTAATATATAGTTGTATATTCAAAGATCTCTTTTGCAATAAAAAAATCATTGTTCTCATTTATGTCAAAATTTAAGTGGAAAACGGTTGTAGGTCATATATTTAGGCCTAAAAAAAAATAGGTTTGTTTCTGGTTACCCGACCGACCGTCTCTAAATAGCGCCGACTATAACTTTTTTTCAGCCCTCCCAAAAAAATTGTATGAAAAGCCGACCGGGATTTTGACCGACAAATTCTGTTATTTTCGGACACAATGTCCGGTGCAAAAGCACCGTTTCATTTTTGGAAAATTTACTTTCACTTTCTTCTCCGGCGTGATTTTTGTCCATGTAACATATGTAAACCCCGTTGCGTGTGCTTTCGGGTCAACGTTAGTAATTCCATGATTGAATTCGCCGAGGTAAACAATCATGGATGTCAACGTTCGGCGAGCCAGTAAAAATATTCTTTTTGATCCACCGACGACTTCATTGTAGAATTAAGGAAGCAAATAGATTAAGATTTCAGTTCGAAGTGCATACGTGATACGGCGTAAATGCAGAATCTTTTAATAATGGCTTTATGAGTGAACAATTATGTACTGATATCTGTATCGTAAAATGAGTGAAAGAAACAGCACTGATCAAATTTTTAACCCTGCTTTGGTGGTAGTGATATAACTTTTACCATCTTTGACGGGATATGTATATATTTGATTATGTGTTAATTGCAACAATATCACGAATACAGCTAAAAACGACTTAATACGGGTTGAAAGTGAGGCACAGTGGTTGCAAAAAGTGGTAGGTATTAAGGTAAGTATATCCAACATATTTTTTTTTTTTACAAAAAATAGCCATGAACAAATCAACAATATACACGCATTAAACCACATTACGGCATTACACATCTAATTGTAATTAAAAGAATAATTATTTATATTACATGTTAAGCAAAACAATTCAACTTTAAGTTGAAACACTGGTTTATTAGTTTCAATGGAATTAAAGTATAAACTGCAGTGAGTTTTCCCTTTTCTACACTTCAATACCTTAAAAGATACCTCTAAAAAAGAGATACATTTCCGGGCAAATAAACTGTAACCTGTCACCTCTTTCAAACAGCATATTCAATCGGGCGTTAACAATCTGTTACAAATACACAGGAACCTAGGCCTATCCGTTATCGAGACGTTATTGGTACATGTACTTACAATAATCCACGTTCAAATTCCATTGTCTCTTTTAAATTATCACATAATCCGCACAATTCAAAAACAAACAAAAAAAAATTTTCTCAAAAATGTTTTAAAAATACTCCTAGATTAATGTACATTTCTTTGATCCCCCTTCCCTGTTAATTTCATACGGAGACTGAATTTGATTGACAGTCAGTATGGAGGTAAACATTGATACCAACCGTCAATGAAATGCAACTTCAAAGGAAATTGTCGGCTCATATCAAGACTGTGTTGTTTTATCGGCTCTTTTTGAAATCGTTTGATCTACAAGAAGTGTGTACGTGACATTTGTCATTTTTAGCTGAGTTAAATTGGTTGATGATGCAATAATACTGAAATATGATACTTGAGATAAAATTGGGATGTAATTTATTATGGAATATGTTCGCATTGGTTAGTGTTTTAATCAAAGACCTATATATTACTAGGTAATATATAGGTCTTTGTTTTAATACTTATTTTACATTCACGTTGTAAATTTCGTGGTGACATGATATAATTTGAAACTTTGATTTTGTAGCAGTACATGACAGAAGGGTCTGTTAATCAATTAATAAACATATAAATGATGCATATTTATCACGAGTATTGTCCAGAACACGATCTACCTGACCTCCCTTGTCAACAAATATATGCAGATTTAATGATGTATACGATTACCGGCGAATCGAACACTCCGGGCAATAGAATATTTTTAGCTGACAATTTGTGTATTCGATTTCCCAGAGTCTACTGTACAAATTGAACAATTTTAGTCTTTGATATACCTACTAACACACAAGATGGTATATACTTGGACTTTGGTTCCTTCCCCTTAAAAAAAAAAAAGAAAAGAAAAGAAAGCCGACCTACCGACCCATTGTTTTTTCAAGGATGTAACCAGAAACAAACCTAATTTTTTTAGGCCTTATAAATATCTCTTTTGGAAATTATTTTTTAACATTTCTTCTTTATAAGTTTATATGTATACTCAACAAAAATAGAAACCTGACACTTTATATTTGGTGTATTTTCCTGGAATCAGATTTAAAGCTAATTGAATTGTGGTATGTAATAAAATTGTGCATGTTTTGAACTTAATTATGCATTTTGATATTTTTGGTGCATGAAACAAGTGATTCAGTGGTTATTTTCTTTTGGATGGTGCAAAAATATATAGATTTTGAATATGCACCTCATACTTATTCAAAGTTACAGTGTCAGGTTTCTTTTTTTGTTGAGTATATATAAACCAAAAAGAATAAACATTCAAATATGAGAATAACAAATTAGTTTTTTTGTTAATACTGAAAACTTTTATAAAAAGTGACAACCGTGTTGCGCTCAACCCACCCACGATATATGCGCTGAGTAGTTTCCCTGATTTTCTCATTTCCCCTAACCAAGATGAATAACGATGGCTAAAACAACCAAATAATCAAATAGGCATAATACACATTTCAAACAGGTTTACAAATAGTTAAAATGGAATGGTTTGACACAAACAGCTCACTTTTTAGGCCGTGTACTCCTTTTGCTGCATTAGCAGCAATTTTTTACTTGTTCATTAATATTGGTCAAGTTGCTGGATGACCTCATGAACTTTGCTGCTTAGATCTGTGTTATGCAATATTAAGAACTATGCTCTGGAAGATTTTATAGGGTAAATTTTAATATAAACAAATAAAGGAAGACAAACTCCAATCTATGGGTAAATTTTGTCATTTTCTATGGATAGTGACCAAATAAACTTTCTTACTTTATAGCACTTTGAAAATCAGGCTTTTCTGAATATGTTATTCACTGTTTGTAAGTAAAACAACAAAAAGAACAACAACAACAAATTTGAAGCACATTCTCAAAATGTTAAGACTAAATTTAAGAAAGTCTTAGATGTATACAGTGTATGTACACAAACTGGCAAGTTAAGGCCACACTTTTTTAAGCTCCCCGCATAAATTCGGGGGAGCTTATAGTCGCCAAGTTGTCGGTCAGTCCGTCAGTACGTCCCACATTCTTTAACACTCTAGCGGTCACATATTTGCCTCGATTGTTTTGAAACTTGGTCAGGATGTTTGTCCCAATGATTTCTCAGATGAGTTCAAATATGGGTCATCTGGGTCCAAAAATTAGGTCACTGTTACTAAAATAGAATTTTCTTGTTAACACTCTAGCGATCACATTTTTGCTCTGATTGTCATGGAACTTGGTCAGGATGTTTGTCCCCATGATTTTTTGGACAAGTTTTAATATGGGTCATCTGGGTCCTAAAACTAGGTCACTGTTACTAAAAATAGAATTTTCTGTTAACACTCTAGCTGTCACATTTTTGCTCTGATTGTCACGAAAGATGGTCAGGACATTAGTCTCAGTATTTACTTGGAACAGTTCGAATATTGGTCATCTGGAATCAAAAACTTGGTCACTGTTACTAAAAATAGAATGATCTTGTCTTGGCTGTAAATTTGTTATTTCTCATTGGATTTCAAAATAACTTGGCACAAATGTTCACCATGACAAGGCGGTGTGTTGAGTACAAAACCATGTCGGTTGGTCCAAGGTCAAGGTCACTGTTCCTAAAAATGGAATTTTCTTGTTAACACTTTAGTGGTCACATTTTTGCTCTGATTGTCCGATTGCAACGAAACATGGTCAGGACATTAGTCCCAGTTATTTATTGGACGAGTTTGAATATGGGTCATCTGGGGTCAAAAACTAGGTCACTGTTACTAAAAATAGAAAAATCTTGTCCAGGCTGTAAATTTGTTATTTCTCATTGGATTTTAAAATAACTTGGCTCAAATGTTTACCATGACAAGATGTTGTTTCGCGTACAATACCCATGGCTGTTTGTCCAAGGTCAAGGTCACTGTTACTAAAAATAAAATTTTCTTGTCTGGGCTGTAACTTCCTAATGAATGGAGTGATTTCAAAATAACTTTACATAAATGTTTACCTTGACAAGGGGTTGTGTTGCGTACAATACCCATGCCGGTAGGTCCAAGGTCAAGGTAACTGTTACTTAAAATAGCATTTTCTTTTCCAAGCTGTAAATTTGTTGTTTCTTATTGGATTTTAAAAGAACTTGGTGTAAATGTTCACCATATCGAGACGATGGGTCACATACAACACCACTTTGTTGTATTCAGGTGAGCGATAAAGGGCCATCATGGCCCTCTTGTTTCCCTTGATTTTACCAATCTTGCACACAACTCTTACAACCATTGAGCAGTTGTTGACAGGTGAGCCACCCTATGGACCCTCTTGTTGCAAGGGTTATAGGCCCTTACTCTTTACTATTTAACTTCCACAGGCATATTTTTACTACATATGTATACCAATTCGATTTCAAAGCTGCATTTCGGGGGCATATGTCAATTTCAAGTGACAGCTCTTGTTAATACTAGTACGGTGCTCTTTATCTCATCGAAATCGGTCCAGGAATTACTGAAAAATGAGCAAAAACCTACCTGAAGCGAGTGATTTGTGTGTCCACGACATCCCTGACACAGCTCGCAGACTGATCCTCGCTTTAAGAAATGCAAATTCTTTAGGTTGATCAGGGTCTTAGATTGAAAGATCCATATCTGATCACATGTAATTATGGATTAGGAATAATGTTTCCAACAATTTTGATACATGAAGTTCTTGTTGAGATTGGACACAAAAATTGAGGTAACATGTCACCAATCATCCATTCAATTGACATTAGATAAATACAGTAACCAAATTCATACATCCGAGACCATCTTTGTGCAATCAAAACACAAGAACAAAAAGTGCAGTGAACACCCTGCAGTCATCTGCAGTTGTTTATCTGTCGCGCTCAGCTAATTGAGCGTATTGATGCCTGTCATCAGCGCAGCTGAAACTGCGGGCGACCCAAAAAGTTTTGGAGCGGCATTACTAAAATATAACGGCGGCAATTCAAAATATTGAGGTGGCGGCTGCCGCCCCATTGACTATGCCTATGACAATTTCCTGCTACAAATATTCTTTTTTCAGAGAAAACTCGGGCTTAAATGGAAAAACATTGTCTATATTCAATTGCTATATGTTAATATAATTTTTAATATTTTATTTATGTCTTGGTTGTGTGTTAGTTTGTTTGTTTTTAGCTCACCTGAGCACGAAGTGCTCATGGCGAGCTTTTGTGATCGCCTGATGTCCGTCGTCCGTCCGTGTGTCGTCAACTTTTTCTTCAAACGACTTCTTCTCCTGAACTCCTGGGCCAATCTTGCTGAAACTTGGCAGGAATGTTACTTGCATGAAGCTTTACCAAAATTGTTCAAATGGTTCCAGTCCATTGCCTATCTAGGTCACAGAGGATAAAATAGATTTTGAACATGAAATTTTTAAAAATCTTCTTCTCTGAAACAGTAAGGCCTAGAACTTTGATATTTGGTGTGTAGCATCACCTAGTGGTCCTCTACCAAGATTGTTCAAATTATAGCCCTGGGGTCAAAATTGGCCCCGCCCGTGGGGTCATGTGTTTTCCTTATAAATATATAGTAAAAACTTAAAAAATCTTCTTCTCCAAAACCGCAATGGCTAGAAGTTAGATATTTGGCATGAAACATTGTCTAATGGACCTCTAACAAAGTTGTTCAAATTATGGCCCTGGGGTCAAAATTTGCCCCGCCCCAGAGGTCATGGGTTTTCCTTATATCAATATATAGCAAAAACTTTAAAAATCTTCTTCTCTGAAACTGTAAGGCCTAGAACTTTGATATTTGGTGTGTAGCATCACCTAGTGGTCCTCTACTAAGATTGTTAAAATTATAGCCCTGGGTTCAAAATTTGCCCCGCCCCAGAGGTCATGGGTTTTCCTTATATCAATATATAGCATAAACTTAAAAAATCTTCTTCTCCGAAACCGCAATGGCCAGAGGTTAGATATTTGGCATGAAACATTGCCTAATGGACCTCTAACAAAGTTGTTCAAATTATGGCCCTGGGGTCAAAATTTGCCTCGCCCCAGAGGTCATGGGTTTTCCTTATATCAGTATATAGCAAAAACTTAAAACATCTTCTTTTCCGAAACCACAATGGCCAGAGGTTAGATATTTGGCATGAAACATTGTCTAATAGACCTCTAACAAAGTTGTTCAAATTATGGCCCTGGGGTCAAAATTTGCCCCGCCCCAGAGGTCCTGGGTTTTCCTTATATCAATATATTGCAAAAACTTAAAAAATCTTCTTCTCCGAAACCGCAATGGCCAGAGGTTAGATATTTGGCATGAAACATTGTCTAATGGACCTCTAACAAAGTTGTTCAAATTATGGCCCTGGGGTCAAAATTTGCCCCGCCCCAGAGGTCATGGGTTTTCCTTATATCAATATATAGCAAAAACTTAAAAAAATTTCTTCTCCGAAACCTCAATGGCCAGAGGTTAGATATTTGGAATGAAATTGTCTAATAGACCTCTAACAAAGTTGTTCAAATTATGGCCCTGGGGTCAAAATTTGCCCCGCCCCAGAGGTCCTGGGTTTTCCTTATATCAATATATAGCAAAAACTTAAAAAATCTTCTTCTCCAAAACCACAATGGCTAGAGGTTAGATATTTGGCATGAAACATTGTCTAATGGACCTCTAACAAAGTTGTTCAAATTATGGCCCTTGGGTCAAAATTGGCCCCGCCACAGGGGTCGCCCATTTTACATAGAATTATATAGGAAAAATCTTGTAAAAGTCTTCTTCTCTAGAACCATAACACATAGAGCTTAGAATTTTTACATGTAACATCACTTTGTGGACCTTTACCACGTTTATACATATCATGACCCCAGGCTCGAATTGGCCCCACCCAGGGGCTTATCAATTTTTACATAGAGCTAAATAGTAAGAACTGAAGACATGTAGAATGTTTGCTAGTGTCAAACTACACCCCTTGTTCTCTGAAACTAATGCGACTAGACCTTAGATATTTTGTGTTGAGTATTGTAAAGAGACCCTTTACCAGCATTATTTAAATGTTGGCCCTGGGGTAAAGCTGAAAGTACTTTTGTACTCAGGTGAGCGATACAGGGCCATCATGGCCCTCTTGTTTATTCATCTAATAGCATGGTGTGTCCGTAAAATTAAGTATGTAACAATGTAATGATGTTGTGTTATACTTACGAAATCTTTATTTCAGATCCTAACACAAAAAAGTTCATGGCAGAGAACTTGGACAGAGTTTTTGGCTTTCCTCAGTTTGTCAGAATAAGTTGGTCAACTGCTTACAAAATCATAGAGAAAAATGCTGTCACATTCAAATGGTTTGTATTTTTTATTGTTATTACTCGATTAACCCTCCAAATGTTAGCATTGAGTCACATGTGGCCATTGTAGACAGATTAGTGTTGGGATATTGATCAGATTGCAAATCACAATCATTAGTTGAAATCAGTTGCCATTTCAAATGTAATTTCACTGGTGTTTCAAAGACAAAAAACTTTTATTTGCTTTCTTTTTTATATACACTAAATGGGATGAAAGTACAATGCTTAGCAAAAAATACACACCACAAAATGTGTAGTAAATAGTACATAATGCCTGAAAGGCCATACAATTATTTCAAATCATGAATAGTACAAATATATGACAAAGATATGCCTAATTGTACTTAACAGTTATTTGTTAAACTTATAAATAGAATCCAGTATGAGAGAATGACATTTATTATCATCACAGAGTAGCTTTATTACATGATTATTTTACAATCATCAGCACATCACTATCACATAGCCTTCAAATCCAAGGGGTATCATCTGGGAGTTTTCCGTTCACTTTTCAGTCCATGAATTCTGCAAAATAACTAAAGAACTATTGAAAGATTAATCAGGTTTCAAAAAAATTTAGTCTATTACACCATTTCAGCGGGTAAAAGTTCACGATTTATTCATGTTTTTGTTCATCGGGTTCAAACTACATTATTTTTGTGTTGCCCTTTTGAAGAAAAGGTGATATATAAGAATCGCTTTGTATGTCTGTCTGTCACGAAAACTTAACTTTTGCCATTTCTTGTGCTCGAGATGATGCCAAATTTTTAAGGTCAAGGTCACATTTAATGGAGTTATGCCACCTTTTTTACTTGGATTTTTATTCCAAGAGCACCAGAGGGCAACACAAGTGTTCAACTGAACACCCATCTAGTCTTAATTACTTAGATCATTATTTATAAATGTCTTAAGTTTAAATTTTGGCATATTAAAAAAGAATTTCCATAATCATATGTAGAGCGGGGACAGGTATTACCGAACACTTGAGCCACAAATTTTACTGTTCGGTAATAGACGCCAAAACTGTATATTTTCCGGGTTTTGTTATGGGTAATTTTAGTCTTAAAAGCAAATTTTAAAGAAAAGCCTGTATCTGTATCTATTATATAAAGTGACATACGTTATTTTTACATATCGCACTGTTCTTCGGGTATTACCGACCATTATGTCTAAATCCGAACACATGTGCGTGCATTTCCGAACATAAAATAGCTTTTTTTAAAAACGAACCTTTAAACAAAAAAAACCACATAAACTGTTTATTTAATGATATTTTACAAATAAAACAATAGATCTGTGCCACAAATTCATTTCCTTTGAAATTGCTGCTTACCTTTGTCAAGCAGTTAACTCCATAGATGTTAAATAAACATCCTATTGTTGTATAATGAACAAATAATGCGATGGCTGTCGCAAATAGGGGAGCAATAAATTAATTGCAAACTGCCAATTCAGCAAAGGGCCGGTACTGCAGATACAAACACAAACTGATCAGAAATAAGCACTAATTATACCAGATACACTGTCAATCAAACAATTGGCTGAAATAGGAATTAAAACCTTGTTAGTTTATTGACGGGCGTCAGCCGAATTTTCAGCGGTACACACCGTTTCAAGTTGATGTCGGCGTCTTTGAGGTGTTGAACAGGTGTTCATAGCAGTTCTAAATTTAATGATTTTAGTCAATGTAATTCTCGGATATTTTAAAGGCAAGTATTCATGATTAAACATATACGTTGTTCATGTTATTTCTTACATGTAATAAAAAATTATGAACATTGTACTGAAACATCGTAAATTAAATGCAAGGTCAGAAATATATGTCGTTCGTATGAGTCCATGTGTAATTTAATGCGGCGATACTATCATTAATTTGCTTCTTTTTTTTAAGAGGACTTGTATAATATGAAATAATATATGGTCGGAATCTGACAGATGTGAAAGATAAAGTGCAGCTTTTTCCGAACTCCTCGTTATCTTTTTATCATGTGTTATTGAAGCGCTAAAAGTTGTATCCCCTGAAAAATACATGTTAACGTTTTTTAAATATCATAATCTCTTATATAGACTTTAATATTTTAACTTTCTGTAAACTTAAGATTTTTAAGTGTTGGGATTAACTAATTGATAATCATAACTTACCTCAAACAGTGATTTTCTTTGAAACTCAATAAATTTGAAACTAGCGTGCAATCGAACTTGTAAACAAGTTAAATATTTTACAAAAGTATATTGGCATCATATTTCACCTCGCATACAAGTTTGACTTATGAAAAACAAATATAAAATTTATTTGAAAATTATGTTCGGAATAAGACACCTGTTCAGCAATACCCGACCCCGCTCTATATCTTCTAATTATTGTCATGTTCGTGTCTGTATTACCATGAATTTTGAAGGAGAATCACTCTCAGTATCCCCGCAGCAGTTACTTCCCTTTACATGTAAGCCATGGATACAGCTTGTATCCCTTGTGCAATATATTTAACTTAAGATCATACTGCACATCTGTTTATTATCCACTGCAAATAATATAAGAAAAAAAATGTCATGACCTACTTTTTGAAATTTGATAGGGTCACTCAATCCTCATTTTGCTCTTTTTTATGTAATTTCCACATCAAGATGTTGCCATAAAATGTTTGCAAGTCATAAACTTTTTTGTTCATGAAAATAAATAATTTTACAGCAGCTTATTTTATGCTGCTAGATATATTTTATATAGTCTTTTACTCCATAGGTATGGCTTTATTGCCAAGGCAAACAGTTTAGATCCAGATCATCCAGCATATCCATGCTGTCTGATCAGGATCTAAACTGTTCGGTTTTTTTATTCATTTGGTTATTTCTGACCTAGAGGCGAACATTTTAGGTCCAGATCAGTTAAGATGGCTGTGGCAGCAGATCGGGATCTAAATAGTTTTTAATCACCCAGGTGATTAAAGGCAAATATATGGAGTAAATGGATAGAGAAAGTGGCTGAAGATTATAAAACTGAGATTGGAAACCAGTCTCAAATCCCAAGCATCTGATTGGCTGGAATGGTTTCCATTCTCAGTTATATAACGTTTGGACTGTGTGTTGTGTTTTCAGGGAGGATGATGATGAAGAGGAAGAGAACAAGAACACTCAGTCGTTGATGAAGTTCATGAGTAAACCGGATGATAAATCTAACAGACATAGATTCTTTAAAGAACGCTGCTTGAATAATGTTGCTGCTTTGTGATTTGTGCATATTTAAATTATTAAAAATGAAGATTTTTGGATGAGTTGAATATTGTAAAATAAGGGTCTGATATAATAATGTTGTATTCTTAGTTGCAGTGGAAGGGGCAGTCATATACTCGGTGCCCGGTATACAGAATTAAATAAGTCTGCATAACCTCCAAATTCCTCAAAAATCTTTTGGCATCAACCCCTCATTTACTATCAGGTGGATTTCTTTCAAATAGCACAGATGATTAGCAGGACATGTTGATGGCAATAAAAACAAAGATTTTTCCCAGCAAAAATGTTTACTAGAGTCCTTCATCGATTTCAGTATTAATATTTTTGGCATCAAATCTTCATATTTATCTGGCAGATTTCTTTCAAAGCTATGCTTGTTCGTCCATTAAGAAACTTAACAGTGGCATTGCTATGTCTTGATATTTCTTCATTTAACTCAAAAATTATATTGCTTATGACAAAAGGGTCTTGAAAAAGCCAAAATCTTTCGGTCAAGGTCACATTTGACAGAGTTGTGCTCCATCTTTGGTGCATAAAGGATTTTGTCATAAAAATTTAACATTTCTGAAAAAGACACAAGGGCCACACAAGTCTTAAACTAAACACTCATTAGTTACGCTATATGTAACACTGATTATCTTTTGTTTGATCTTATCCAAAATAGGCAAATAACTTGTAAATACAACAGCACCAGGTGTTCTTACTATGGCTAGTCAGACAATGGTTGACACTAAATAGGCCCCATTTCTTGACAATTCGGGTGCATTAGGTTGTTAGAATGGTCTAAAAGGGTCATGTTTAGTAAATGACATGCTTTTCGTGCCCACTGATACATTGGACACGCAAAATATGAAAATCAGCCCATTTATAAGTCTGAGATGTAGGACAGTTTTAAAGTTCAAACAACTGAAAGAGTGCACCGGTCTCTAGGTGGCAGATATCTCTGAATTGATACATGACCTAAACTGTCCTTACTGGAAATGGACAGCACAAACATTCAGCATCAAAGGCATGTAAATTAACCCCTTACCAAATGGTACCAGGTATGATTGCCAGCCTTTAGAAATCTAATGTTTACTTAAGATTCTGCAGGGGAGACAACTTCCTGGACTTACACCTATAAGGCATTAATTATGGAGGTGTCCGTAAGATAATTGGTTCAGAAACCTCTTAAATCAATTCCCACTGACTTGCATTTTAGGCCTAACCCATTTCTGGTTTTGTTAGCCAGGTTTTCTTTAGAAAAATCCTGGTTATTAGATTGGGGTATGTCGTTTGGCGGGCGGGCGGGCGTCAACATTTTGTGAAGTTTTTTGTGAAAGTTGTCTTTTTCTCAGTAACCGTTCAAGATACAACTTTGAAACTTAACATAGTTGTCTGACATATCAATACCAATTATCAGGACAAGTTTCATAATCCCTGACTCTATTTTGACATAGTTATGCCCCTTTTTCACTTAGAAATTTTGTTAAGTTTTTTGTGAAAGTTGTCTTGTTCTCAGTAACCGTTTAAGATACAACTTTGAAACTTAACATAGTTGTCTGAAATCTCAAAACCAATTATCAGGACAATTTTCATAATCCCTGACTGTATTTTGAAAAAGTTATGCCCCTTTTTCACTTAGAAATTTTGTTAAGTTTTTTGTGAAAGTTGTCTTTTTCTCAGTTACCATTCAAGGTATAGCTTTGAAACTTTACATAATTGTTTGACATCACAGTAACAATTATCAGGTCAAGTTTCATAACCCCTGACTGTGTTTTGCCAAAGTTATGCCCCTTTTTGACTTAGATTTTTTGTTAAGTATTTTGTGAATGTTATCTGTTGATGCCAAATTGCCTGTTGACGCTTAGCTTGGTTTGTGGGTAGCTTATATCAACAGGCAGCTTGAGATTGCTACCCAGGTGTCTGTGATAAAGGTCAAGGTCACTTGCTAAATATAGAAATTCAGCTTACCCTCAATAACTTGAGTTTGCTTTTACCTCTGGATGCCAAACTTAGTAGCTGATATCAAAAGGCAGCTTGGGATTACCACAGGTATCTGTGATCAAGGTCAAGGTCACTGTTGCTAAAAATAGAAATTCAGTTTTCCCTCAATAACTTGAGTTTGCTTTGGTATATTTACGCCGAACTTAGTGTTGGTATCTAATATCAAGATGCAGCTTGAGATTGCTACCCAGGGGCCTGTGATAAAGCTCAAGGTCACTGAAGCTAAAAAAAGAAATTCAGTTTCTGCTCAATAGCTTGAGTTTTCTTTGGCCTATTGACACCAAACTTGGTTTGTGGGTAGCTTATAACAAGACACTACTTAAGATTGATACCCAGGTGTCTGTGATAAAGGTCTATGTCACTTTTGCTAAAAATAGAAATTAAGGTTTCTCCTTATTACTTGGGTTAGCTGTGATCTATTGACACCAAACTTTCTTTGCGTAGCTGATACCAAGACGCACCTCGGGATTTCTACTCAGAAGTCTGTGATCAAGATCAAGGTCACTGTTGCTAAAAATAAAAGTTCAGTTTCTTCATATCAGATATTTCCTTTACAAAAGTATAAGTATTAAATGAAAACCTGGTTTTCGGCGCGTGGCGACGTTTTTTTCTTGTTACAATGATGCATGGATAGAAACTTGTGTATCTCTTACTTCTCTAAAGAGTAGCCCAAGAACTTCCCTCATCCATCAATTAAACATCAATTCTAGATTGTAATTAGCAGAAGAAATTGGTTTGATACCAACCAATAAAATCATTCTGATTGATTTGACAGTTTAGAACAGTTGGAACACAATATAAATATGTGTACTCTGTATAAGCCTTGGATAAAATTCAAATCAAGGCTCTTAACCCTTTCCTCCATATATATGCATTTTTATGCATGTGCGACCAGTGTAGATCCAGGTGGATGTGCCATCGGATCAGGATCTGCACTGGTAGCATTTTGGTCAGAAATAACCTAATGAATCAAAAAAGCGCGAACAGTTTAGATTCTGATCAGATGTGCTGGCTCATCTGGATCTAAACTGTTTGCCCATGCGATAAAGGTGTGTTTATGTAGGAAAAGGTTAATTCAACATTTTGTGGTCTTTGGCCAGAAAGGGTTCTTAGCTTAAGTTTTATTTTTGTTATTTAAGGTCTTATTGATAAAAATACTTGCACCCAGTTATAATTTACCTTGTATAAGATTATGTGGCAATGTATCTGTCGGCCTACATTAGATGTTAATTGAAAACCTGTTTAAACCAGTTTGGTGTTGCACACAGGTAGTAATGACTTCACACCTATCAATATTGGGTACCAGTGTTCTATTATCTTAGGATGTTAATCATAATTTCAAAAAGTAATTAAACTGTTTATCAATAACATTGGCCATTATTACATTAAAGTGCTAAGCACTGCTTATGTTGCTGTTGTGACCTGTGTAGACCCAGATCAGCCCATGCAGTCTGACTATGGTTTACACAGTTCAGTTCAGACAATAAATGTGTATAACATTCATATGGCAAATGAACGGATTGGCACATTTTCAAAGAAAAGTGACATAGATTCAGCATGTAATGGACAATAAAACAAGACGATGAGTCAATACATGTTATTACTCCAAACAACTGGAGTAACAGTTTAGCTGTTTGTACTGACTTGCCTCCCTTTAACTACAAGTATTGGTTTCCTAGTTTTGAATGGATTTGTTTCAAGGCAACTGTGAAAATGAAATAGGTTCTTGCTGTTAACCAATTAAAATTCTAAGGTTTTGTTTCAATATGTAATATTTATCAATTTAGCAGATGCTTTTGAAATGTGAACTTGCTTAATTTACCATAAACCTTAAACTTTCATTACATAACAGTTAGTATAGTTGAAATGGTTAATATAAAAATAAAGCATAGCAGTTGGTGAACAGGCATCACTTAACCTTTTCTAGGCTACACGGGCCTAGATTTGATCTCCATGGCCATTCTGCGAGCACAATATTATATAATGCAAAATCTTAACCCTCCAAATATTTTTTTCTGAATTTTGCATGCAGACTGATTCACAAATTTCCCCAAATGTCCAATGAAATGTAAATTGAGATTTAAAATTCACAAATTTAACCCTTTCATTTGCCTTTTATTCATAAGTGAACAGTGATCCAGATCAGCCCTCACATCCATGCCAGTACCAAAGATGGTCTCAATAAAAATTCGATATTACCGCTGAATACAATGACCTAAGCCTAGTTTTTGTTTCTGTTTTTATGTATTATGAGATATGGAAATAATTAATTTACTCATGTTTAAGTGAGTAAAATGTATTTACTGTACCAGAGAAATCATCATTACTGTAATGTAAAGATCAGTGATCGGATAGCAGATGTACAGTTTGCACAACAAAGGCCATATCCCATGGAGTTAAGGGTTCAATACTTACTGGTACCTCAATAGCCAAGGTTTACCGGGTATATCCTAACAGTGTAGTTCATGGAGGCTGATCTGGATCTACACTGGTTGTACAAGGGATACAAGCTGTAGCCATGGAGTGGAGGGTTGATAAAAAATACATGCATCATTACACACATACAATCACGACAAGTTTAGCTGTTTTACTAATTTGCAGGTGCTTGTTCAAAACAAGTCTTTAGCTCACTTTCCAGAGCATTAATTAAACACAGTTTACAGTTTGTAAGCCAATACCTAATCTACAGGAAAACTAAGCTGACCTGAATGAAATGAGACAAGAAGTTATGATGGAGCACTGTACGAATTTTAATTTTGCAGGTGTTTAATTTTTGAATGAATGCTCAAATTCAAACCAGCTGCAAAATTGAACAGTGTTGGACTCCTGTAACTAATTCCTCATAAAATCTTCAAACATTCAAACATTTAGTGTTTCTTTGCAAACCTGGACCCAAGATCATAAAACTGAGATTGGAGACCAGTCAGAAATCTCTAGCATCTGATTGGCTGAAATGGCGACCAGTCACCATTTCAGCCAATCAGATGCTTGAGATTTCAGACTGGTCTCCTGATTTAGTTTTATGACACTACAGGTTCCTAGACTAGAGACACAAGATGCAGTCTTCCACAGGATGGCTTCATGTCCTAGGAATGGCACAAATTCTTATTTTCAACGATACGCAGAAATAGACAATTGTGCCCCAAAAATAAATTTTTAACTAGTGATTTGCTTGTTTTCTTACATATTTTTATTAATCTACAATGCCCAGATATGGGCAATGACACTGCAATCATCAGAATCGCAACAGAAGTGTGTCTCTGGATGGTATCGAACACAACCAACTATCAGTACTATCCCAAGCTGAATTTACTGTCTAAATTTGTTGCCATGGAACCTGTAACCCAAACAAGGCAGGCTTAAAATTCTTGTCTCGGCTAATGTCAAATGTAGTGTTGGTTCTTTATTGGGATTTGCCAATTCCTCATATCTGAAACATGTGTTTCAACTTTGGCTCTCACACTAAAAACCTTCAATCGTTGTGAAATCCTCACAAAAAACAATACAATTTCTGTTTTTGGTATTTTTTATTCATTTTTTTCCAGATTTAAATCCCAATTGCTTTTCAACAATTTAGAACTATGTAAATAACATGTAAGTTAAGGAAAATGTTAAAGAAACTAGCAAATGTTAACATACAATGTAAACTGCAATCCCAATGTTGGATAAGTGATAATGTATTCATATCATATTAAGTTATATATACTGTGCATTTTATATACTGCTGCTATTTACAGCAAGGCAGTTGCCTAAACCTCCCTGTAATGGTCTTGTCCTTTTGTCTGTTATCAGCCAAACCAGTTAACCTTTTACTCCATATATATGCCATTTAAGGCCTGTATGACCAGTGTAGATGAAGATCCAGATCATTTGACTCATCTGTGATATCTTATCTGGATCTACACTGGTCACATTCTTGGTCAGAAATAACTGAATCAATTTAAAAGCTATCAGTTTAGATCCTGATCAACGACTGATCTGGATCTAAACTGTTTGCCCATGCAATACAGTCTTATCTATGGAGTAAAAGGTTATCTGCTCAAAGAAATATTAACTGAACAGCAAACATTCAAGAACAAATCATACTACTCAAGATGACAAGTTCTACACTGGTTGCAAATGTGACAAGTTGTGATTAGTAGGCTCAATGTCAATTTGTTTAAACAAAGGATTTGTATTGAAGTGTCTCAAGAACCACAAGCAGGCTGAAGCCTCAATAGCTCAAAAGCAAATGTTAAAAGTCTGTTGTATACAATTATTATGGACAATTAAGTAAATCTATGCCAAAATTTGAAGAAAAAACAAATTCATCAAATCAATGCATTTTAAGTGTATAATCCCGATTGAACTAACATCTGAACACTTAAATAACAGCCTCTGGCTATAACAAACTGATTGTTTTTAATCTACCTGTGAAATTAGTCCAGCAAAACAGGAAAAAAGTTGACAGATTTCTCTAACTCACAAGTCTACCGTTTACAGTTCAACAGTCACTTGATATCAATCCAAATAAAATCTAGACATTGTATAGACAGTTGAAAGCACAAAATAAAATCACATCACCAAAGGCAATTCAATACACAAATTAAGACAATATATAATCCTAAACAATGCATCTGTATTTATCCAGAGATTTTTTTATTTGAATTGTATGTATTTTCTTTCCAGGTAATTAATTAATCATGTCTAAAATCAATTATTGCTAATATCTCTAAACCACCAAAACTTAAATGATTTCCAGTATTAAATACCAAGTTACAACAGCACTGATGTGTATATCTTTATCAAGAACAACATAACTTATAGTAGAGTGCAAAAGACTCAAAATGCTAGGACTTTTACCACCAAGGTAAACATACAATATACATGTGCTACATATGTGACACAACACATACTTTTTTGCTTTTTTCATTTAAGAGCACTAATGAACTGTATCAATGTTATATACAGAATGTACATGATTAAACCCTTTACCCCATGGGATATGACTGTAGCAAACAGTGTACATTCACATCAGCTGGCATATCTGTGCCATCTGATCAGGATCTACACTGTTTGCTTATACATTCATTAGGTTATTTCTGACCAAGAACTCGTGTAGATCCATTCCAGCTGATCTGGATCTACACTGGTCACACAAGCGATAAAACCTGTGTACATGGAGTAAAGGCTTAACTGCCTGTTTTGACATGTGAATGATCACAAATAGATTAATATTCAAAATTCAAGATTAAGATTAGAAATACTTCCGTTTTATCTCATTGTATTCAACTAAAATCTAAATGGTACTGTTTACATAAATGCTATCAGTTCTTGAGTATATTCAAGTATTACCATGTCACAGGTAAACAGTAACAATGCATTTCACAATAAAGGGTTTTACTAAATTGCCAGTACTTCTTTTAAAATACACCATTAAAACAAATTCTTGTAGTTAACCCTTTTTTTGACAGTTTCGATTTCACAGCCAATCCTAAATGTTAAACTTTTTTACCTGTCGATTTAATGAAATGGGCTCAGATTTCGTTAATTCCGAGACAGTCTATTCATTGTTCATAGGGGTGTTTTGTAAGAACTGAATAGCAAACAGTGTGGACCCAGTTCTCGCCATTAATAATTCATGAAAGTGCAAGTCAAAATACTGTAGAACAACAACAAAGTAATTCCCCATTATTAAATTACTTGTTCTAGATTTATAGCAGCCAGTAATTTCCCGTAACATTTTGTAATATTTACTTACACACCGTCGGAGATACGCACTATTTACAATCTATTTACAATGCCATAATATACATGTAATAAATATCTCACATTTATATACACCAAGACAGCATTCTGTAATATAAGCAGGCTTTTATCTGAAATATTTTTTGACTTACAAGATTTTTTAATATTTAAAACTTAGCAAATATTTTTTCCTCATGATTTTTTTTTCTTTTTGAATTTTTCCAAAATGGCAAACAAAATAATTCAAGGTAAACAACTCTTCAACAACTATTTCATAACTAAAGCAGCAAATAAAATACAAGTTCTCTCCTTTTATATAATGAACCAAAACACTATGAAGAGTCCTCATCCTCAACAAAGGCATTTTTCATCAATCGAGGATATTTCTTAAATGAATAGTCATCAAAACCATCCATATGTTTTACTTTTCTTTTCCTAGAGCTTGTTCTAACGCCATCATTACTAATAATAGCTGGTGGGCTCAGTTTTTTAACAGTTTGTAGTGGTATGTTGCCTATTATACGTGGCTTTTTGTCATTGGGTTTATTTTTCCGGATTAGTTTCCCCTTTTTAACAGGTGACACAGGAGTGGTGATAATTCTTGGACCGGACTGTTTCTCCTGCTGATCATCACACAGTGCAGTTTCAGAAATTGACCCATTGGCTTTGAGTTGCGCATCCTCTTCCACCCTATAAATCAAGCTTGTGTCTTTGACAATGTCTGATGACGGCAATTGGTTATTTTCAAATAATTCCTTCTTCCTGAGGAATGATCCCCAGAGTTTCTTTTCATTTTGCGTCAGATCACCATCACCTAGATCAATTGTCCTTGGTATATTAATAGTTATCAGTCCACCGCTAACATCGTGTAAATGTCGCAAAAAATTATCTACAGACATCATTTTTCTGCATGTATAACAGCGTACACACAGCGACTTCTTGTTGTGGTACCGTTCAACAAACACCTCGCCTAGTTGTGACCTAGTTCTCTGATGGGTCTGAGGACTGGAATCTCGGTGAACTATTCGGATGGGTGTTTCATCATATCCAACTTGTACGATCTCCTTCCTTTTCATAACCATGCTAGAACTTTCTAGAGTATTTGAAGAATCTGATCCATGTGTAGTGTCTAACTTCCCCACACTACTGGACTCAAGTTTAGGACTTGGTGCAGCCGAGTCATTCTCTTGAATTCCTGAAATATTCATGTTTTCACTGGTCTGTATATTATCTGGAAAGTTTTCTTGAACATTTTCAGTATCATGAAAGCTAGTTTCAGTTTGAATATTGACTGATTCAGATGATTTCATGTCTAATTGCTCTTCATCTTTATATTCTGATTCCACACTTGTTGCTAAAATGTTTTCTGGTAAAGTAGGGGAGACTTTCAGTTCTGAACTGCTCAGAATATGGGATACAGGAAATTTCACACTTTGTCCAAGAGTTACACCCACTGGTGATGTATAGTTTTCAACACTTTCTACAGCTGATGTGCCATTTTTGAAAGAATCAGTGTCCAAAGCATTACAGTTATTTGATTTTTTGTCTTCCTGAGCAGACAAAATTTCTTCTTTTTTATTTTCAAATATTTTGTTACTGAGAATCAAAGCTGGTGAATAATTTGATGGTGGTAATAATTTCCTCCCTTTCTGAGGAGTAACTTTTGTCCGATAAATTCTAGAACCCAGCTTGGTTCCTGTAGCTTTGTTAACAACCTGAATTGCAACCGGTGTGGATGTTGCAACTGGTCTGTTTTTTTTCATTCCAAACTTCACTTTTAAACCTTTATTGTAAGTCTTGGGAACTGCTTTCACTCTGGATTTTGCCTTGGCCACCAAACTTGAACTAACTTTGAGATGCTTTGCTGGTTTTCTAACAACTTGCAAATCTGAATCGCTACTTGACTCGGTTTCATAATCCTCAGAACTACACTCGGATTCCATACTCTCGGTCTCTTCACTGCTCTCAGTTTCAACAGTATATTTCACGACTTTCACCTTTGTTTCTCTTCCTTGCTTCTTCTTTTTCTTATCTACATTAACCTGATGAATTTTGTTACTCATTTTCTTTGCCAGTTCTTCTGAGTTTTCATCATCTGCATTATGAGAATTGGAATCACCTCGTAACATTTCTAAAAAGTTAATTTTCTTGTGACGTGTAGAACGCTGCAATCTTCCACCCTCAGACTGTACCGGAGTTGTGTGGGTTTGATGGGATGTCACTTTAGGGACCTCAAACAGTTTGGCCGCTTCAGACTCACTGAAAAAAAAAAGTTACAATTTAGTTCTCTTTAGTTATTGCATATGACATTTAAGACCACGTCTTCTAATAAAGTTACAAAATTTGTCTACCTATACTTTCTTACCAGTGAATTATGTAATAATGTGGACATTATAGATCGAAATAAGAAGTCTAGACTTATCAGGGTTTACACTGTTTCTTATTCAATTACAAACATCACAGAAAACTGTCAGAGAACTATTAACTGACTGACCCCTACATTTTAGAAAGTAGAGTCCACAACAACACTTAGTGGGTTAGCTGCTAATATATCACACTGTTTAATGAACAAAAGACAACCATGGCCTTAGACTAAAGAACTGAGACTGAAGACCAGTCCCAAATTCTAGCTTTTAATTAGTTATTTCCGAGACAACTAACAAGCTATCAGAGAAGCAGTTTTATAATCTCAAGCCCAAGCTGGCATAAGATGGTCCTCCTGAATTTTGACGGCCTTAAACTTTAACTGATCAATGGCAAGCCATATCATGCAAGACTTATCTACTGTGTCAAATAACAAAATGTGGGGTTGATATGAACTGACTCTCTTAGATCTGTGCAGTTTAATTTTAATCTGCACTATTGGAAACTTAAATTATTTAGATTACTCCACCAACAAATGTCTAATGATTCCAGTGACGTGAACAGCTGTAGACGCAGATCAGACAACGTGGATCTGATTAGCATCGACTCTAATGTGAGATTTTAGTTCTAAACTTTTCCAGGGCCTAAACAACTTTAATGAATGAAAGGATCTCTCAATAAATCCATCAAGGATTATCAATCAATAAATACTCACATCCATCGAAAATGGACTAATTTAAATTTATAGAAAGTATTTTAATGGGGTGAAGGGTTCACTATGACTGAAATGTCCCCTAAAGAATTGAGGGACAGTTTTGATTTATTCACATTTGGAAGGATTTAGGCATGTTTATTATGCACTGGCAGGGAAAGATGATACACAAATCAAGGATAATGAATTGCAGATGATACAGGATCTTTTGTGAAACCTGAAAACCTTTTGAAGCATGAAGTGTTTTTATTAAAAGCAAATAAATTCACTCATCTTTGCATCAGTTCAATGATTATTTGATGCCTAAACTAAGTTTTGCTATCTACTTCATACAAACAATTATTTATTCACTTCTTACTGCATGGGATATGGCCATTATCAGTGCTTTCTGATCACTATCTAAACTTCTAGATTCATTAGGTTATTTCAGACCAAGAATCATTGTGTAGATCCAGATCAGATGATAGGGATGTGCCTGCTGATCTGGATCTACACTAGACATCAATATGATACAAGTCATATACACTATCCGTAAAGTAAAGGCTTAATTATATAAGTGAAAGTAAGTGATAATTATAATGACTCTTGGTTAAGACTTTTTTTAATTAAAATAATGCAGATGACGCAAATGAGAACAGATTGGCCATTAGCTCCATAACACAGATCATAGCAGAGATGTAAATGCTTTATAAAAAGGAAATTATTCTGCAAATATTAATGTTCGAGTTATGGTTAACATATTGTTATTCCAACATTGATGTGGTTCCATTCATCAGTTTTGGAGGCTAACAACAAGCTTTTTTTTGCATAAACATCACGAAGGCAAATAATTCTGCAAATAAAGAAGATACAATTATGATTCCTGTGCACTTCACATCTTCTTATCGATTTAATCTCTATTTCAAGAATCATCTAGCTGTAGAGATATGCTCTAGATAAACTCGTTAAATTAATAAAAAAACTTCAAAAGGACATAATTCTGTAACTACTTGAGGTTGAGTTACAAATTATTATTTTCTTTTTTTCTTGTTACCCTTTATCAATATTCCAACAATCATAAGGTTCACTCTTACTGGCTGAGTTGATAAGCTTTGTATTTAAAGGATCTTAATTCTCAGAATTTTACAGGTAGAGTTATGGTTCCTGTTTTTCCTGTGCACTGCACATCTAATAATCAGACAGGCAAATGGCATTACCACCAGGGGGGATAATACAAATTTACTAACTTTTTGATGAAAATGTATGCGGCAGGGACTTGATGAAAATGTGTGCCGCAGACTCTTGATGAAAGTGAGTGTAGCTGAAAGTGAGTGTAGCGGGGACTATCTGCACAATAATTTTTTTAAGTGATCAGGATCATTTTGTCAGAGACCGGCTTATTGTATACAAGTTAATGAAACATGTGACGAAATTGATTTATATCTTGTTCTCCTGTCAATACCATGTTCAATGCGACCTACACTGTATTTGCATACTTAGTTACAGAGTAAGCCATTATCAATATCTGCTAAACACTGCTAGTGTATCAATACACACTACACTACATACATGACATTTTCAGCTATTTTCTATTAATGACAAGTTGTACTTTTTAAGTGCAATGCGTGTTCATAAGTATTTACAAATGCCTATTTTCTGGGCGATTACTCAGAAATGTAAAATGAAGAGTATTGATTGTGACACACACAGCCTTCTGAATGACGATGACAATCTGCTTTAAAAGGAGACTTGTTTCTCCGAGAAAGCAAACTGAATTGCCTCAAGTTCTCATCAAATTTGCATCTTTTTAACAATACTGAAGTAAATGATTTTTAAAGCAGTCACAAGTTTATGTCCTATTACTTATGAACATTCTTTCAACTTCTCACCATCATTTCCACACCTGTGCTGAAGACTTCAGATTAAAACACCCATCCTAGATATTATCAGCAACCTTTACAAATAAAGACCAGGACCGAAGATTATATAACTGCTGAAATAGAGACCTGTCTCCATTTCAGCCAATCAGATGCTTGAGAATTAAGACTAGTCCCCATTCTCAGTTTTATAATCCTGTATCTAAGGCTTCCCTTCCCTACATGAATTTATGTTACATTCTGCATTTATTCTACATAGTTTCAGCTTCTGATTTTCACAAACCCCTCTGGGTAATCACAACAACTGTTCATTATTGGGTAATCTGATCATGTGCAAACACCATCAATGTCTAGGTATGGATTTTTCCTCTAACATACATAATATTATTCAAGTTAAATAATATCAATTATATATGAATAAATGGAAACGATCAAAGTTTTTATTCAATCACTAAAAGTGTAGTTTTTTATTCAATAATTCTGGTGTAGGCCTACAGGGCTTTTTTTCCTTCTATAGCAGGGGCCGTTAATGAGCGTCTTCCCCTCAGAAAATTTCTTTAAAATCATGCAGTTTTCCCCAAAAAGTAACTTTACATTAGGTTATTCCACTCCCCTTTAGAGAATAAATCACACTATTTTCCCCAAAATTATAGGGCATGGGCCTCTTCCCCAGGCAGTATAAAAAAGCCCTGGAATAGATTAGAGCTGCAATCAGATCTGGATCTAAAGTGTTCATATTTCATAAATGCCTGGAAAAGACTGCTAAAATCCTTTTTACATAATGATCATACCCATTTCCCACTTTATAAATACTAGATGGGTGTTCAGTTGAACACTTGTGTCGCCCTCTGGTGCTATGTCGGAATAAAAATGCAAGTACAAAAAGGGGCATAACTCTATCAAAGAATTTGGCATCATCATGAGCCTGTTGTCACAAGCAATATAATTTGAAAGTTTGATGTAAAAATATTAAGAAATGACAAAGTTATAGCCAATGTTAAGTTTTCGTGTAAAAATCCAAGTACAAAAAGGGGCATAACTCCATCAAATGTGACCTTGACCTTGAAAATTTGGCATCATCTCGAGCGTGTTGTCATAAGCAATATAATTTGAGAGTTTGATGTAAAAATATTAAGAAATGACAAAGTTATAGCCAATGTTAAGTTTTCGTGTAAAAATCCAAGTACAAAAAGGGGCATAACTCCATCAAATGTGACACTGACCTTAAGAATTTGGCATCATCTCGAGCGTGTTGTCATAAGCAATATAATTTGAAAGTTTGATAAAGAAATATTACAAAATGGCAAAGTTATAGCCAATGTTAAGTTTTCGTGACGGACGGACTCCATCAAAGAATTAGGCAGTATCATGAGCATGTTGTCATAAGCAATATAATTTGAAAGTTTGATGTAAAAATATTAAGAAATGACAAAGTTATAGCCAACGTTAAGTTTTCGTGTAAAAATCCAAGTACAAAAAGGGGCATAACTCCATCAAATGTGACCTTGACCTTGAAAATTTGGCATCATCTCGAGCGTGTTGTCATAAGCAATATAATTTGAAAGTTTGATGAAAAAATATTAAGAAATGACAAAATTATAGCCAACGTTAAGTTTTCATGTAAAAATCCAAGTACAAAAAGGGGCATAACTCCATCAAATGTGATCTTGACCTTGAAAATTTGGCATCATCTCGAGCGTGTTGTCATAAGCAATATAATTTGCAAGTTTGATAAAGAAATATTAAGAAATGGCAAAGTTATAGCCAACGTTAAGTTTTGTGACGGATGGACAGACAGACAGACGGACAAAGCGGTCCCTATGCATTCTTCGAAAGGGCGACACAAAAATGGGTTTATTTTCAATTTTCCTAGTCTTTTATTGTTCATAGGGATGTCTTACAGAAAATTATTCACTGAATGCAGAACAGAGTAGACCCTGATGCAGAACAGAGTAGACCCTGATGCAGAACAGAGTAGACCCTGATGCAGAACAGAGTAGACCCTGATGCAGAACAGAGTAGACCCTGATGCAGAACAGAGTAGACCCTGATGCAGAACAGAGTAGACCCTGATGCAGAACAGAGTAGACCCTGATGCAGAACAGAGTAGACCCTGATGCAGAACAGAGTAGACCCTGATGCAGAACAGAGTAGACCCTGATGCAGAACAGAGTAGACCCTGATGCAGAACAGAGTAGATCCTGATGCAGAACAGAGTAGACCCTGATGCAGAACAGAGTAGACCCTGATGCAGAACAGAGTAGACCCTGATGCAGAACAGAGTAGACCCTGATGCAGAACAGAGTAGACCCTGATGCAGAACAGAGTAGATCCTGATGCAGAACAGAGTAGACCCTGATGCAGAACAGAGTAGACCCTGATGCAGAACAGAGTAGACCCTGATGCAGAACAGAGTAGATCCTGATGCAGAACAGAGTAGACCCTGATGCAGAACAGAGTAGACCCTGATGCAGAACAGAGTAGACCCTGATGCAGAACAGAGTAGATCCTGATGCAGAACAGAGTAGATCCTGATGCAGAACAGAGTAGACCCTGATGCAGAACAGAGTAGACCCTGATGCAGAACAGAGTAGACCCTGATGCAGAACAGAGTAGACCCTGATGCAGAACAGAGTAGACCCTGATGCAGAACAGAGTAGACCCTGATGCAGAACAGAGTAGATCCTGATGCAGAACAGAGTAGACCCTGATCCCACTGCATGCTGATCAAGGTCTACACTAGTCACAAAAATGCCAAATGCTGTGTTCAGAATTTAATATTAACTCTATACAGTGCACATCCTAAACAGATGGCACCTTTGTGCCAGCTGATCTGGATCTAAACTGTTTGCCCATAGAGAACTGCCATATTTTTTTGAGTAAATGGTTAAAACTAAGACAGAAAGATAGAGTTGTAATTTATTGAATGATTAGCCAACATACATGTATTAAATTTCTTGAATTTAACCTTCCCAATCCTACTTGAATCTTGTTCGCACGGACTAACTTAATGAACCCAACCAACTAACATTTAATATTCAAAACAAATAATATCATTATTGTGAAATTAAATGAATTTCAAAGAAGTTGAACATAATTATTATTGTTTGGTATTTGGGGCATAAAAATAGAAGTCATTAACAGAAGGTTGGGTAGAATTTGATTGACACATCAACTAGATTCTAACCCAAATGGAGCTTAACAGAAATGTCTTGTAATCCATAGTCAATTTTATATGTGACCAGTCAGACTACCCTATAATTAGTTATGTTTTATTTAAAATTACTAACATTCTAGTTCGGCAAAACAAATTTTCTATTTGGGTCAACCAAGCAGGAAAAGATATACATTCAAATATATTTTAAAAGTTTTACATGATTTTCTGGACTGAAAATAGAACAGGGTGAAAACTGCCAGGTTTATTTAGGTCTACCGGTCATTAAGTTGGTAACAAACATATTTCCAGCCAACTAACAAGATTTAAACAGAGGTAGAACAGTCTTGCAAAAGCATTTCAAACTTACACAGTAAACTAAAACAGCTATAATTAATAGTTCTCAAAAGAAAGAACTATTTTTTAGAATTAATTAATGTTAACCATGACCTTGCACTTTGAAATTATTAGGGGTCATCTACCTGCCATGAATAACCAACATATGCCAAATAACATCCCTCAACCTTTGGTTGGGGATAAATGATTCTAACACCTGAAGGAAGAGACCAACAGCAGAATGCATGAGTATGTAGATTCATCAAAGCTTTATATTCACTTGTTCCAAACAGTTCAGCATTTAGAAATGCAATCAGCTGAACACCTACACCATCAATTTATTCCCTTGGCCTGAACCTTACATGAATACTGCATCTGTGTTTCCCAGAAATGTTGCAACAGGTTTTCTATAGAAACAAGTCAATAATGGGAAACCACATGATCTGCCAACATGCCAGAGACCACCTGTTGTAAAGTGCTGATTTCAACAATCATTGAGGCTTGACCCCCTGAATTTGGGTAATGATGTTCTTGCTTTTCTCTCCATGTCAGCTCTCATTTATAGTTCACAGGGGTGTTTTAGATAGAGGAATTTAGTAAATTGTACACAAACAATAACTACAAGTTCAAGGGTTCAAACCACTAAAGCAAGTAATGATTATAATGTAATTTCAAAGGCTCAATACAAATATGATTTTGTCCTGTATGCAACCCAAGTCAGAAGGTGAATGAAGATAAAAAGATAACCAATAGTTTTGCTATCAAGAAAACCTCTAAACCTGAAGGTTCAATCCATGTCATATATCATGAAATAAAAGCAATTTCAGCAAGTGTGGGTTAACTTATGTTTTACTGTTGTTTTCCCATTTTTAAGTGTTAAGTCATGTACAGTTTTTCTCCGTTCCCAACCTACAACCCCCACCCACTACTGTTGTCACGTGATCACTTCAACCAAAATACACATTTGGTGTACCTTGCCGACTATCGACGTCGCCATTTGTTTCAAAATGCCTGGGCCACCACGAATAGTAAGCGTGACATTCCAATGATCGCTAAAATATAGAATGTATTTTTGTATAGGGATTTCTTCAGCGGATTGTTTTCAGGTCCGGTAAAATGGTAAAATTAACCGAAAACTTCCTTCTGGAGGGCTTGAAATGTAGAGTTTAGTGAAAAGTACACGTAAGTGTTACATAGATCAATCTGTTTACGATTTTACAGAGTACACCTGCTCGACCCTGCACATCTCCCTTTAAAGACACTGAATGGGGCAGTGTATAAAAACAGCAGATCTAGATTAGCTCAAAGACACTGAATGGGGCAGTGAATAAAAACAGCAGATCTAGATTAGTCCAAGGACACTGAATGGGGCACTGTATAAAAACAGCAGATCTAGATTAGTTCAAGGACACTGAATGGGGCACTGTATAAAAACAGCAGATCTAGATTAGTTCAAGGACACTGAATGGGGCACTATAAAACAACAGATCTTGATTAGTTCAAGGACACTGAATGGGGCACTGTATAAAATAAGGACTAAATTGGTTCAAAGACACCGAATGGGGCACTGTGGTTTAAGGACACTGAATGGGGCCAGGGCTTTTCATCCTTATATATCAGAGGCCTATAAAAGGCCTCTTCCCAAACCAAAAATACAGTATTTTTTCCCAATTGTGGTAGAGACAGTTCCCAAATTGTTAGGTAAGTCGTCCAAAAATGGTTAAAACTCCTCTGAGTGTTTAAAAATTGAAGTCTGAAAAATAAGGTGCTTAAAAAATTAGATTAAAGTTAAAATAGCTATTACTTTTCAATTTTAAAAACAAGAACATATCTTTCAATTAATATTATTTTCCCAAAATAAACGATCACTGAGCATAAATTTCCCATTTGGAAAGGCCAGGGTGTCTTCCCAATTTTCTTATGAAAAGCCCTGGGGGCACTGTAGTTGAAGGACATTAAATGAGGCACTGTAGTTCAAGAACACTATATGAGGCACTGTAGTTCAAGGACATTGAATGAGGCACTGTAGTTCAAGGACACTGAATGAGGCACTGTAGTTCAAGGACATTGAATGAGGCACTGTAGTTCAAGGACACTGAATGAGGCACTGTAGTTCAAGGAAATTGATTGGGGCACTGTAGTTCAAGGACATTGAATGGGGCACTGAAGTTCAAGAACACTGAATGAGGCACTGTAGTTAAAGGACACTGAATGAGGCACTGTAGTTCAAGGAAATTGATTGGGGCACTGTAGTTCAAGGACACTGAATGAGGCACTGTAGTTCAAGGACATTGAATGGGGCACTGTAGTTCAAAGACATTGAATGGGGCACCGTAGTTCAAGGACACTGAATGAGGCACTGTAGTTCAAGGACACTGAATGAGGCACTGTAGTTCAAGGACACAGAATGGGGCACTGTAGTTCAAGGACATTGAATGGGGAACTGTAGTTTAAGGACACTGAATGAGGCAATGTAGTTCAAGAACACAGAATGGGGCACTGTACTTCAAGGACATTGAATGGGGCACTGTACTTCAAGGACATTGAATGGGGCAATGTAGTTCAAGAACACAGAATGGGGCACTGTACTTCAAGGACATTGAATGGGGCACTGTACTTCAAGGACATTGAATGGGGCACTGTACTTCAAGGACATTGAATGGGGCACTGTACTTCAAGGACATTGAATGGGGCACTGTACTTCAAGGACATTGAATGGGGCACTGTAATTCAAGGACATTGAATGGGGCACTGTACTTCAAGGACATTGAATGGGGCACTGTAGTTTAAGGACACTGAATGGGGCACTGTAGTTTAAAGATATTGAATGGGGCACTGTTCTAAACAGCAGATCTAATATTTTCATATGATTCTTTAATGTAATTTCTATTTCATTCGAAGAACTTAATGAACTGATGATAAAGAAGATATAAACAAATATTGTTAGGTTTCTTATAGTGTGTTAAGGCATGCTCAATAGAAGCCAGTATAATGCAAAACTAGTGTATTTGCTTCTATATTTTCTGTAGGTGGCACTGTTCTTCGGAGCTTAACACTTAGTGTTATCGGAAAAAATTGTTAATGCTCCATCTAAAATGTAACTATTTCCCATTAAAGACCTTTCATAATGTACTTAATCCCAAAACTAGCACAGAATCCCTGAGAAACCTGGGTATTCTACTTAATGGTAACCATAACTGAGACTAATACTGGAGATAAATTCTCAAATCTCTGCAATCTGACTGGTTGAAAATGTGCTAATATAGAATCTAATCAATCATGACAATTGTAAAATTTGGATTGAAAAGGTGTCTCAATTTTAAAAAACTGAGATCTGTCGTTCATCTGGAAAGTAATATTAATTCCACTTACTTCACAAATACAGCTTATAACATGGACGACCAGTGTAGACTGGGATGCCTATGTGATAAAAGGCATATCTTTGGAGTAAATGCTTTAAAACTGCCAAAATTTCAGAAGCCACAAAATAATAGGAAATTTTATCAAATACCCAAAATCTTCATTCACTTAGCACAGACATTTCTAAGCTCTAAATATGACAGATGTGTATTTCTTCAATGTCCCAACATTTTTTACCTTTTTCTTTTATTTTTCTAACAATACCCGGTTGAAATGAGAAGAATTTATTAAACCAATCTGTAAGAATCGACACAAATCTTGTTAATGGTTTGACCTTGGCAAAGAAATAGATCTTAATTCCCCCATTACTTCCATGTCAATAGATTTCTTCAATACTTAAAATTGTAGGACTAAAATTCAAAAATTGGTAAAAAAAAAAAATCATGAATGCAGGTGACAACTGAAGTAACTTATAAAGCCAAATAAATTGGTTTCCTAAGACTACTGTAAACATTGTATATAACACCTCATCGCTCCATTTATACAATTACCTCACCTTGTCATTATTATACAAAATATTGATTTCTGCAAAGAAGTAACAATGTTGTAGACCTCAAATGTGCAGTCAGCAAGCTGATCTGGGTCTACACTGGTGGCAAAATAATAACACTGCCAAAATTGGTAATGTATACTATTTAATAAAGATCCAGTTGAATATAATAAACTTTATCAATATTTATTAATGACCAGATAGCCAGACAGAATAAGTATTTCCCTTGATGATCATCTAGATATATGCAGTAGACTTGCCTTGGATGGAATTAGTCGTTCCAGTTGTTAATTTAACCTTTACTCCATGGGATATGGTTGTTATCCCATTGGTGAACTGTGAGATGCAGATTAGCCGTCAAATCAGGATCTACACTGTTTGCTTATAGATTCATTAGGTTAAATCTGATCAAGATGCAACCAGTGTAGATCCAGATCAGATGGCACAGATCTACACTACTTGCACATGTGATTAAAGCCGTATATAAGAAGTTAAGGATTTAAAAACAATGTATGCTGATAATAAGGGTTGACAGTAATCCCAAACTCTATGAATCTGACCAATTTCAAGACAAAATGAATTGATCAATAAGGAAATCTTCAAATTTGCATGTTCACTTCTGGCATGTGCATTTTCTAGCTGAATGTATTTCCATAATATGCCTGAGAAACTTCAAGTTCTGGAACAAAGACTGCTGGATAACAGCTGGTATATTTGTAAATGACTCATTTCCTCACACGACAGCTCGGCCTAAGATCATAAAACTAAACAAGGAGACCAGTCTCAAATCTCAAGAATCTGATTGGTTGAAATGGCGACTGGTCGACATTTCAGCCAATCAGATGCTTGAGATCTGAGACTGGTTTCCATTCTCAGTTTTATGACCTTGGGACAAGGACTTTTGGCCTTGGATTCTTTGTGAATGAACAGTCAAGATTACATGCATTTTGAAACAAACAAAGATTACTACATGCACAAAGTAGTGGAATGTCACCAAGTTGTAAACATCCATCCTGTTTCTCTAAATATGTCAATTAGTTTAATTCAAGCATTTAACATATGGTGAGTTTTTTCATGAATCTAGCAATGATGAAATTCAAATAAAATGGCTTCAGTATCAAAAGACAGCAAAAGGATCTCAATACTAGACCCTAAAATGACATTCTCAATACTAGACCCTAAAATGACATTCTCAATACTAGTGATGTGCCGATGATCGAAAGACATTGATTTATCATCAGTAAGAACCTCCTGATGCCGATAATCGATGTCATTATCCCATAATCGATTTAAACCGATGTATACGCCCGGCTGTAAACTACTGCACAATTAAAAATATCTTGGTCAATATTTGTACTAGTCACGATTGTTCATTCATTCTAATCAGTGCATATTTAATAACAAGAGGGCCATCATGGCCCTATAATCACTCACCTGAGTACAAAAGTACTCTCAGCTTTACCCCAGGGCCTACATTTAAATAATGCTGGTAAAGGGTCTCTTCACAATACTCAACACGAAATATCTAAGGTCTAGTTGCATTAGTTCAGAGAAAAATTATTATTTATGTTTTCCTATATAAATCAATGTAAACTAAGAGAACCCTGGGGCGTGGCCAATTTTGGCCCAGGGGACATAATTTGAACAAACTTGATAGATATCCACAAGACGATGCTACATACCAAATATCTAAGCTTAAGCCATTGAGGTTTCAAGTAGAAAGATTTTTAAAGTTTGCCTTTTTCACATATTAAGGGACCCCGGGGCGGGGGCCAATATTGACCCCAGGGCCAACATTTAAACAATGTTGGTAAAGGGTCTCTTCACAATACTCAGCAGCAAATATCTAAGGTCTAGTCCTATCAGTTTTGGAGAAAAATGATTTTTCATGTTTTCCTATATAACTATATGTAAACCAAGAGAACCCTAGGGCGTGGCAGATTTTTGCCCAGGGGACATAATTTGAACAAACTTGGTAGACATCCATTAGACAATGCTACTTTCAAAATATCTAAGCTGTACGCATTGTGGTTTGTGAGAAGAAGCTTTTTAAAGATTTCCTATATAAATCTATGTAAAATGAAGTGACCCCTGGGGCGGGGCCAATTTTGACCCCAGGGAAATAATTTGAACAATCTTTGTAGAGTTCCAATAGAGGATGCTAAATGCCAAATATCTAAGCTCTAGGCCTTGTGGCTTCAGACAAGAAGATTTTTAAAGTTTTTCCTTTATAAGTCTATGCAAAATGAAGTGACCCCTGGGGCGGGCCAATTTTGACCCCAGGGAAATAATTTGAACAATCTTTGTAGAGTTCCAATAGAGGATGCTAAATGCCAAATATCTAAGCTCTAGGCCTTGTGGTTTCAGACAAGAAGATTTTTAACGTTTTTCCTATACAAGTCTATATAAAATGAAGTGACCCCTGGGGCGGGGCCAATTTTGACCTCTGGGAAATAATTTGAACAATCTTTGTAGAGTTCCACTAGAGGATGCTAAATGCCAAATATCTAAGCTCTAGGCCTTGTGATTTCAGACAAGAAGATTTTTAAAGTTTTTCCTATATAAGTCTATGTACCGTAAAATGAAGTGACCCCTGGGGCGGGGCCAATTTTGACCCCAGGGAAATAATTTGAACAATCTTTGTAGAGTTCCAATAGAGGATGCTAAATGCCAAATATCTAAGCTCTAGGCCTTGTGGTTTCAGACAAGAAGATTTTTAAAGTTTTTCCTATACAAGTCTATATAAAATGAAGTGACCCCTGGGGCGGGGCCAATTTTGACCCCAGGGAAATAATTTGAACAATCTTTGAAGAGTTCCACTAGAGGATGCTAAATGCCAAATATCTAAGCTCTAGGCCTTGTGATTTCAGACAAGAAGATTTTTAAAGTTTTTCCTATATAAGTCTATGTACCGTAAAATGAAGTGACCCCTGGGGCAGGGCCAATTTTGACCCCAGGGAAATAATTTGAACAAACTTTGTAGAGTTCCACTAGAGGGTGCTTAATGCCAAATATCTAAGCTCTAGGCCTTGTGGTTTCAGACAAGAAGATTTTTAAAGTTTTTCCTATATAAGTCTATGTAAAATGAAGTGACCCCTGGGGCGGGACCAATTTTGACCCCAGGGAAATAATTTGAACAAACTTTGTAGAGTTCAACTAGAGGATGCTAAATGCCAAATATCTAAGCTCTAGGCCTTGTGGTTTCAGATAAGAAGATTTTTAAAGTTTTTCCTATATAAGTCTATGTAAAATGAAGTGACCCCTGGGGCGGGGCCAATTTTGACCCCAGGGAAATAATTTGAACAAACTTTGTAGAGTTCCACTAGAGGATGCTAAATGCCAAATATATAAGCTCTAGGCCTTGTGGTTTCAGACAAGAAGATTTTTAAAGTTTTTCCTTTCGGTTGCCATGGCAACCAGAGTTCTGCATGGAATTGATTTCTTTGAACAACTTTGGAAGAGCTTCATGCAAGGAACATCTGTGGCAAGTTTCATCAACCTTGGCCCAGGGGTTTAAGAGGAGATGTTGTTTAAAGCAAAAATTGACGACGCACGACGGACACAGGGCGATCCTAAAAGCTCACCATGAGCAAGAGTGCTCAGGTGAGCTAAAAACACGTGAAAGAGTTTATTTTTGTAATTGGAACACCAACCTTTATGTAGAAAGTAGCAGCAAACACACAATAATAAGGGATATTATATAAGCTACTTATTAGAAACCATTTGTTAATGTAACACAGATATGATTTATAAACCGATTAATAATCGGTGAAATCACATCGGAAGTGGCAACTGATTCCAACTGATGATCGATTGTGATTTGCAACTGATATCCCAACACTGAGTCAATACTAGACCCTAAAATGACTCTCAATACTAGACCCTAAAATGACATTCTCAATACTAGACCCTAAAATGACATTCTCAATACTAGACCCTAAAATGGCATTTCAATACTAGACCCTAAAATGACATTCTCAATACTAGACCCTAAAATGACATTTTCAATACTAGACAATACTAGATGGGTGTTCAGTTGAACACTTGTGTTGCCCTCTGGTGCTGTCGGAATAAAAATGCAAGTACAAAAAGGGGCATAACTCCATCAAATGTGACCTTGACCTTAAGAATATAGTAACGTCACGAGCGTATTGTCATAGGGAATATAATTTGAAAAGTTTGATGAAGAAATATTAATAAATGGCAAAGTTATAGCAAACGTTAAGTTTTCATATAAAGGGGAATAACTCCATCAAGTGTGACCTTGACCTAAAGAGTGTGGTATTATCAGGAGCTTGTTGTGAAAAGGAATATAATCTGAAAGTTAAATGAAGAAATATTACAAAATGGCAAAGTTATAGCCGATGTCAAGTTTTCGTAAAAAGGGAAATAACTCCATCAAATGTGACCTTGACCTAAAGAATGTGGTATCATCACGAGCGTATTGTCATAAGGAATATAATTTGAAAGTTTGATGTAAAAACATTAAGAAATGACAAAGTTATAGCCAACGTTAAGTTTTTGTGTAAAAATCCAAGTACAAAAAGGAGCACAACTCCATCAAATGTGACCTTGACCTTGAGAATTTGGCATCATCTCGAGCGTGTTGTCATAAGCAATATAATTTGAAAGTTTGATGAAAAAATATTAAGAAATGACAAAATTATAGCCAACGTTAAGTTTTCGTGTAAAAATCCAAGTACAAAAAGGGGCATAACTCCATCAAATGTGACATTGACATTGAGAATTTGGCATCATCTCGAGCGTGTTGTCATAAGCAATATAATTTGCAAGTTTGATAAAGAAATATTAAGAAATGACAAAATTATAGCCAACGTTAAGTTTTCATGTAAAAATCCAAGTAAAAAAAGGGGGAATAACTCCATCAAATGTAATATTGACCTTAAAAATTTGGCATCATCTCGAGCGTGTAGTCATAAGCAATATAATTTGCAAGTTTGATAAAGAAATATTCAGAAATGGCAAAGTTATAGCCAACGTTAAGTTTTCGTTACGGACCGACGGACTGACGGACAAAGCGGTCCCTATGTATCGCCATTTCTTCGAAAGGGCGACACAAAAATGACATTTAAAAACTAAGATCTCTGTAGCCCCAATCTGACATGCTTTATCTCATCAGTTAACAGGATTGCTTTTCCACACATAAAAGTTTTATTGCATGTGGGAACAGTGTAGATCCAAATCTGCTGACACATCAGTGCCGGCTGACCAGGATAACTGTTACAACAGCCTTATGAATCTAATGAATCTAAATGCAAACAGTGTAGATCTATCCCAATCAGACAGCACTTTGCCAGCTGATCTGGATCTAATAATTGTTAGAATAGCCTAGAGAATCTAAGAGCAAAAACTGTAGATCCCAATCTACACTGTTCACCAATGAGGTAACAACCATATCTGATGGTGTAAAGGGTTAATGATGTTATTATAATGCAACCTAGGAACCAAAATTAAAAGGACTGAAGTTATATGCTTCTTTACAATTCCTGTTATTGTGGCAAACATTGTACCTTAGCACCTCCATTAATTCTAAAGGGATCAGACATAACTTTAAACTTTTAATCTGCTTAGTTTGTGTAATGGACTTGTCATTCTTTAAAACCGAGTCAATCCATTGATTGTTCGCTGCAGTGTTTATTTTAAAAAGCAAAACAGTGTAGATTCCTATCAGACTGCTCAAAACTTGCAGATTAATTAGGGTCTACAATGGTCACAGATGTGATCGTTACTTAATAGCTTTCAAAACTTTCACTGCTGAACAAAACTTTAACTTTGTAAAAATAATGCACAATAATTTCCTTGATTAATGCATACAGCCAACTTTTTAACTGAAATGTATGCCTATCTTTTTTCAAACAGCAAAAAATATCATCCCAAGTATTTATCGCCAGTTCACAGGAAATCTAAACAGGAATCTGTATACAAACAAAAACCTGTTGAAAATAAAGGGAAAAACCCTCAGTCATCTTTATTCATGCAGGTGCTTAATTTGTTTTATTTTATCCTTAATGTAACTGTTCATTCAACTTGGTGTTAAATTACTGACTACCCAAATGCAACAACTTGAGCATGGCTTGGATTTATTTGCAAACAGGATTTTTAAATTCCTACATACTATCTTAAAATTTGACATTTTAACTGTGTGTCAAAAGTTAAACTGTCTCAAAATTTACAAAATAATGAAGCAAAAATATGACAAGCTTTCCGTATCAGGTATAACATGCTGTAGTTGTTTTTACATGATGTATCAAACAAAGTTCAGGCTGAATTCCCAAGGTTAATTGCCAAAGGCATAGATCTGTTTTATACAAACATGTTAGCATGGGAGATTTTCGTCTTCTGAAGCAGAATCAATCAAAACCAGATATTCCAATAGATGTCCAGTCTATAACAAGGCAATCTATAATAAAGCTTCAGTGAAGAGTGATAAAACACTCTAGAAATGAAACTGTGGCAAGGCATTTTTACCCTCAATGACAATTTCCCAGTTCATGTACAAATAGGAACCTGATTGCAGCCTCGTAACACCTGACCTCCAGAACTCAACAGATAGGACAGTGGGATAGTGGTTGACCAGTCTGAGGTTCAATTCAATTCAATCTTAAATTATTGGTTACAAGAAGATCACTTAACCTACAAATCTTTTCCTAAAGTGCTTTGGTGGTTAGATCAAAAGGTCATGAAAATAATTACTCCAACACTTTAAATGGAAAAACATCCACAAAGACATTCTTGCCATTTTAATAATAAAACAAGAAAAAGTCGTCGCCCCGCGCCGAAAACCAGGTTTTCATTTAATACTTATACTTTTGTAAAGAAAATATCTGATATGAAGAAACTGACTTCTATTTTTAGCAACAGTGACCTTGATCTTGATCACAGACTTCTGAGTAGAAATCCGAGTTGCGTCTTGCTATCAGCTACCCAAAGAAAGTTTGGTGTCAATAGATCACAGCTAACCCAAGTAATAAGGAGAAACCTAAATTTCTATTTTAAGCAAAAATAGACCTTTATCACAGACACCTGGGTATCAATCCTAAGTAGTGTCTTGATATAAGCTACCCACAAACCAAGTTTGGTGTCAATAGGCCAAAGCTATTGAGCAGAAACTGAATTTCTATTTTTAGCTACAGTGACCTTCAGCTTTATCACAGGCACCTGGGTAGCAATCTCAAGCTGCATCTTGATATTAGATACCAACACTAACTGCAGCGTAAATAAACCAAAGCAAACTCAAGTTATTGAGGGAAAACTGAATTTCTATTTTTAGCAACAGTGACCTTGACCTTGATCACAGATACCTGTGGCAATCCCAAACTGTCTGTTGATATAAGCTACTCATATACTAAGCTTGGCATCCAGAGGGAAAGCTGAATTTCTATATTTAGCAAGTGACCTTGACCTTTATCACAGACACCTGGGTAGCAATCTCAAGCTGCCTGTTGATATAAGCTACCCACAAACCAAGCCAAGCGTCAACAGGCAACTTGGCATCAACAGATAACATTCACAAAATACTTAACAAAAAATCTAAATAAAAAAAGGGCCATAACTTTTGGAAAACACAGTCAGGGGTTATGAAACTTGACCTGATAATAGGTACTGTGATGTGAAACAATTATGCAAAGTTTCAAAGCTATACCTTGAATGGTAACTGAGAAAAACACAACTTTCACAAAAACTTAACAAAATTTCTAAGTGAAAAAGGGGCATAACTTTGTCAAAATACAGTCAGGGATTATAAAACTCGTCCTGATAATTGGTATTGATATGTCAGACAACTATGTTAAGTTTCAAAGTTGTATCTTGAACGGTTACTGAGAAAAACACAACTTTCACAAAAAACTTAACAAAATTTCTAAGTGAAAAAGGGGCATAACTTTGTCAAAATACAGTCAGGGATTATGAAACTTGTCCTGATAATTGGTATTGATATGTCAGACAACTATGTTAAGTTTCAAAGTTGTACCTTGAACGGTTACTGAGAAAAACACAACTTTCACAAAAAACTTGACAAAATTTCTAAGTGAAAAAGGGGCATAACTTTGTCAAAATACAGTCAGGGATTATGAAACTTGTCCTGATAATTGGTATTGATATGTCAGACATCTATGTTAAGTTTCAAAGTTGTACCTTGAACGGTTACTGAGAAAAACACAACTTTCACAAAAAACTTGACAAAATGTTGACGCCCGCCCGCCCGCCCAACGACATACCCCAATCTAATAACCAGGATTTTTCTAAAGAAAACCTGGTTAATTAGCCTTTCACTAATGTGCAGACTAATCTGGGCCTGCATTGGTTACAAATGTGACTTTAGCCATTAATAAATACACAAAACATTCATACAGCAACTTCCAGGAAATAATTATGTAATTGATAAAAACAATGGTAATCTTAATAAGTGTTGCACCACAAGTTGTATTCCTATATGGCAACTCTCCAGATTTTTGCTATATTTAATTGATGAAAACAATTATTTACTGTTTACAATTTATACGACTAACAGGAAGCAATTATAAAAGGTAACAAACAAGCTATTTGTGGTCTTAAAAAACATTGGGTTCAAGATCCAACAACTAAACATTTTACCAAACCATCTAACTTTCCTAAGTTTGATTTAATCACTAGCCAAACTATCAAATGCACAAGCTTTTTTTTTTATTTGGGTAGAATCACCCCCAAAAAAACTTTATGAAATCTCACCTATTTTGAGAATTGATGTCCAGACTTGTTTCATGGCTGCTCTCTTTGATCTCTCTCGGGTCGACTTCATCCTTCTTTTCAGATGACCTCTGTGCACGCATGGCGGCTCTCCTTGCCAAAGCAATTCTACGTAGTTGCTCTCTGCGATGGTCAATAATCGACTTAGGATGATCATCAAATCTTGATGACTTTGGCTGCGGATCCACATAATAACCAATCAAAACCTTTGCATGTTCTTTAGATATAATCAGGGTACTTTTGGAATTGAATGCTTTACCATACTGCACTAAAAAATATCTTTGCATTTCTGAACAATTTTCTACTTCAATATTCATCAATTGACATCGTTTCTTTAAGATACCTGTATCTTTTGCAGGCAGAATTTGTTTATGAATATCCACAAGTCTAACATATGGCTGATTGTTTATCATAATGGCTGGTAAGTCATTCCAGTACATGCTGACAGTCACAATCCATGGAGCATTATAATCAACCTGGGACTGTTGAACTGGTAATGTCGGTGCACCAAAATCTACCAGGTGTGTAGCTGGTAGAGACTGAACCGGGGCTACAAGACTGCCTTCCATATTACTTAAGTATTTGGGTACTTCCGGCTGAGTCACTAGAGCTGCATCTGGTACAACACTATCAGGCACTCCAGAAATGCCTGCCGAATACATGTAAGGTTTATCTAGTTTAAAGTCATTTCCTAAGAGATCAAGAGATTTATCTAACTGTGTCAAAGAGATCTCTGAATTCGCTGATGTAGCGCTAGAACCGATATCTGATGCAAAAGAAGAACTGATTCCTGAACTTAAAGTAGGTGTTGCGAATAATAATTTTTCGTTATGTACACCAGTTTGTGTCTCAAGTTGATTATTGATTTTAGCACTTTCAATTCCAGCTGAAGCACTGCCGTAGGGTTCAGATATAGTTAAAGTCTCTGCCTGGCCTACAACAGGCAATACATTACCACTGCCTAATTCTGCTGTTGTTACCGCTGGTGTAGATGGTGCACTACAACTTGCCAGTTGTGAACTGTTCACATGTTCTGTTACACCTAGGTTAACATCTGAAACACTCTGATTTCCCTGATTCTTATTAATATCATGAGACACTTCTTTAAGATCTTCTTTTGGTTCAGCATGCGCTGAAGTATCTTCACCAGGTCCAGCTACTTGTGGTGATCCGACACTAACCTGATCAGCAGAGACAACTGGGTCTCCAAGCTTTTCTAATACCACTTTAGTGTTGGTAGTTGCAGAAGTTGCCATCTCTACCTTGTCTGTCCCTTCTACTTGCACTGACCCTACAAAACCAAAGAAACAATTACATATAATAAGTGGGATTTGTTCTTAATTCAACAGAATGTTTAGTCCCTGATAAAGGAATTAAATGAAAGCTTACATCATCACCTCTGTCCTTATTTCCATGGTATTTACACTGTTTTTGCACTGAGATGACAACACTATTATAAATCACTGTGTATTTTCTTTCATTCATTATGAGTCAGGACATTGGGCTAATATAAAGTCATATATGACAAATGAAATACAACATTATCATAAAATTTTATTTATAGGAATATTTTACTGTCTAATGCAATTTATGCTGAGTTGTCTCGTAGGGATTAAACGATGATCGATTATAATCGAAAATCGATCGTTTTTAGGATCGATTTTCGATAATCAATTACAAGGTTTAATAATCGATCATCGGTTTGCAGTTCTTTAAGCAGCTCACAAGGGAGATCACTGTATCAGAACAAAAACAGTGTTTGATATATGACATAGATCAGTGTTAATTTGGTTTTAAATAAGCTTTGGAATATGTTCTCCCACTAAGTATTTCAAGAAAAAGACTCCTGTACCTGCAGATTACACCCTATGCTCATAGAAGAATTTCTTGTATGTTTTGCATGCCTTAAGCAGAAGATTCTTAATATTTTGAAATTTGCATTTTTGCAAAATAGAAAAAAAGTATTATAATAACAAATTACGAGTATTTTTGTTGCTAGAATATTAACAAAGAATTCCTATAAATAAAATTCTTCTTTATTAAAGCATGTACATTGTTATTGTTAATGCTTCGATTATATAATCGATGATTGATCGAAAAGGGTTGTTCGATTATTTCCAATGATCGATTCTGATTTTTGTCCAATTATGAAACCCTAGTTGTCTGTGACTTCTGATATTCTCTTCATTCTGACTATGACTTTTAATAATCAGTCATTTTATCCCATCAATTTATTTTACATGACATTCAACAATGAATAAATGACACTCTATATGTGTACATATGTAAATGTTTAATTGCAGAACATTAATTGTATCTGATACTTGAGTAGGTGGCTTATTTATGATCACAGGGTAATCAATCAATAGTTTACAGGGTCCTTTTGCAAAAAATTTAGCTACACATGCAACTGGGTCTACATCTGCCAATACTGAATGACAATGAGTATTGGCAGGCATATATTTAGTTCCATCAACTTATGGGTTAATTCCACATCTTCAAATATTAATCCAGTAATGTGTGCAGCCAGAATCAAATTGCAAATCTGTGCAGTCTGATCTGGGTTTAAACTACGCTATTCTGCAAAATATATGTCAGTCCCATGAACATTTTAAGGTAAGACCTGTGTAATAGGCACTATTAAGAATCCAACATCTGATTATATTTTCATCAACTGCTTCATACCACTGACTTGTATGCAAAATTTTAATGATTTTCACCGTGTAGTTTTTGAGATTTTTAGCTTTTTTATTTAAAAAAGTGATAAAAAAACGTGAAAGTTTCCAAATTCTTTAATCGGTGACAAAATTTTTTGTTATTGATAAATTCAACCTTAATTTTTTTACAGTTTATCCAAAATATGTTATATTTTACTAAACCAATTTAAGATATAATATATAAATACAGAATTTATCTTAAAATGACATTTTTTGACCAAATAAATTTAAAAAATGCATTTTTTATATTTCACGAGACTAAATTAACGAAAATTGTGCAAAATCCTGATTGGTGCAATATACCAAACTTTACCATTTTTTAACTATATACCTTAAACAAAATTTAAACAAAATTTCAGAGAAGTTTACCGTCCAGTTTTAGAAATTTTCAAATTGATGATTTGAATAAACACTATTCTGATAGCGAAAACCCCTTTAATCTTGATTATTTTGCTTATTTTAGTTTAAATCATGAGAATTTTATATTCAATGACAGAATTACACAGGAAAAAAAGAAATATGCCAATTATTTAAGCTCTAGGCTTACGAAAAAAAAATAGCTTCCAGTGGGATTTGAACCCTGGTCCTCTTGGTTGAGAGAAATCTATGCTAATTTACTACTATAGTTATCTCCCTTGGATACTCTTCTGGATATAGGTATTCATTACACAGGTCTTACCTTAAATGAGGGCAAGTCTATTCAAAAATTCAAGAAAAGATGTGCTGTCTGATCAGGATCTACATTGTGTATTTTATGGTCTGATGAATCTAATTATTTATCTAAAAGTACTAGTATAATTATGCTGGTCTGAAAATTTGCACAGGTCAGGTTGTACAAGTCCATGGATTGAAGGGTTAACATGACTTACAACCAAGTACAAGCTGTCATAAAGTGTGTGTTAGTATTGATTTAAAGCTAGCTCAACAATGCAATTATTATGTACTTAGGCCATAAACCACTTAAGCAAACACTTTTTGCATTTATCTAAAAACCAGCTAACAGATGAGCAAAACATAATGATGTTCCATGAAAACCGGTACAACACCACAATTCATTAATAAAAAAGTTCAAACAAACAGAAATCCGACTCAGCAAACCAGTTTAACTGTTAAACCTTACTTAAAGAAACAGCACTGACAGGACTTTAATTTAAACCATGTGATGATCTGTATCACAGGCACATGTACACAAAGCAAAACTAGAAGCACAGAAAAGCAGTTCAACAATTTATAACAGACGTGACTGATGAATTGACTGATAGATGAAAAGTGGGAGTATTAAACATCACTTGAAAATTACCAACACAATATAGCAATTAATTTCAGAGCTTATTATTATATTGACAAATGATGGGAAGGAAATAGCTCGAAAACGACAAGTTCTATATAAATAGGTACCCTGTATTCATGTGAGACAAACCATGCATATCCATTATAACCCCCATTTTAATGCGCATTAAAATTGTAGAGTTTATACAGTAAAAGGTAAATCATAACCTTTAAAGCAGCCCTTTCACTGTGGGGCATTCTACAAAGCATGTTAATCTGAAATCAACAGAATGATGTTTTTTTTATATTTTAGAACTATAAATTAAAATTTGTCAAACAGTGAAAACCACTGACTGTAAACAGAAATTCAATACACCTGGGAAATTCTTGATGACATGAAAATTTCCATTTCTTAAATTAAAGTCTAGTATTAGTATCAATATAAACTGGCAATATGAAAGAGTAGTAGGTTGATATGAATAAACTGGCAATATTAAAGAGTAAGTTGACATGAATCAATAAAGTACCAATACCAAGCATGAGGTACAATGAAGGGACTGAATACTGGAAAAGATGGTAAAACAATTTTCACTACATAATTCATGAAGGCAAGCTGTTGGTGAATGACACAAAAGATTCAAGGTGCTCTTGGTTGCTTCTATTGTTATCTTATTGCAACAAAAATTGACACTTAATAAAAAAGAGGGTGGGAATTGCTGTAAAGCAGGCACGGGTTTTCCTGGCCATTTTGGGAAAAGGACCCTGACCAGAATTGGGAAAATTTTAGCGCGTGAAACGTCTCAATTGGGAATTTTTATCGACAAAAATAGAAGTTTTGGGAATTTTGAAATCATTGTTTTATGCATTTTCCCCCTTTTTTAAAACTTTTACAAGGAAGGATCAGTTAACTTTTTATTCACTCAGGGTGGTTTTGTGTTTAATGTTTAAAACCTATATACAGGCTTTTTTTTCCAGAAAAAAAACTCAAGGTATCGAATAATTTTAATTTGTTGAAGTCAACAAATGACTATTTTTCTTTGTTTTCTGTGCTTGAATGCATCGCATAGTTCCTCCAGGGTGGCATCATCTAAGGAGGCCTGGCCCTCAATGCATACACTGCAACTCCATTATATCGCAGACATTGGGGTCCAAGCCCACCAACTGCGATATAAACGGAGCGCGATAATCGCGCTAAAACAATGAGAATTTATTTGTTTCTGCTGTCAGATGCATGTATATCGCGGTGTTGCATAATTAACACGCCGTGAAATCTACGGGTAAATCAGAGTACGTTCTGTGCTGGACAAATGTTTTAAAACAACTGTATTATTTATTAAGATTTATTTTTAATTAAAAGAAATTAATTAATGTTCAAACAAAGATAGCCATCATCAATTTCCAACGGTGCTGTATTATTGTTTTCGGTACTTTCAACTGATCGACGATCTGTTAGTCGGTCATGGTCGGCGATGTTAGTTTGTCGTCGTGCGTCGTTTACCACCTTGATATGTCAATGAGCAGGTAATGTCAAAACAACAAACTGTTTTGAGGTTTCCTGCTCATGTCTATTATGGTTAGCAACTTGCATTTATTGTCGCTAATTTGCGGTTTGTCTCGTGAACGAAATTCTGCCAGTACCGTTATCAGCTTGGTGTTTTTCGCATTGTTCATCACAAAGGGGGTTTCATGTCAAATCAGAAGCAACATAATTGTTAAAAAAACACCTTTCATTTATTTTCATACGTTTGATGTTAAATTGTATCGGTTTGTGAACGTGTACATCGCCTCTTAAATCCCTGCACACAAAATGTAATAAACAGCCGTCGCCGATAATGACGTAATACGACTGTTGCCAACGTTGATTGAATAATTTTGATCTTTTTTACCACCACGAAGAATGAACAAACATATACATTGTAAATGTACAAAAAATTGGAATCCACGGACCAAGTGCGATATATTGGATATCTTATGTTTTGAAAATTATTTGTGGATTCAATTGGGAAAAATGGAAGAAATTTCGGATTGGGAAAGGGTCCGTTTGCTTTGGGAAAGGGTCCGTTTTCCGGACCCTCAGAAAGGCTAGGAAAACCCCTGGCAGGTTATTCTGGCTGCTGCGGTGTTCCAGCAGTCTTTCAATAAAATTGCAGAAATATTTCCAGCAGTAGCAACTCCAGCAATAATTTAAATTGCAAATAATAATACCTATCATAGGCCTGTTTCAAACTAAAATCCCTCAGTTGCCACGTGTGAGATAATTGGAAACATGCAGAAAATACCTGCTATACAGTATTTCATTTCTTTTCAAAAGCCTTATATATGCCTTTATTTGCACTTCCTTAGTTTGTGTGAATTTCCCTCAAAATATGTGTGGGAAACAAGTCTTTTTTGCCTGGCATAACATTTTTTCTATAAAATAACCTAGAGAAGACAGTTAAATTTCTTATTGTCTTAATCTTAAACTACATTTTCAAACCAATAAAACCATTTAGGTAGAACTAAAACTTTAAATTTATGTCAAGTAATTTTATAGGAAACAATTAAACTCTAAACACCCATTTAAGAACACGATTTCAAACAGTAAATTCTCCTAATCACTTATCATTAAATGTGCTTTATGATGCTTGATCATCAGTAAATTAAAAAGTATCAGCAAGCCAAAACTAAGAAAATGTCAGCACTAAAAGCACTTTTTTATAATAGTTCTTCTCTATTATTAAATCCATTGTTTTCCTAAAGATTCAACTCCTTAATCTGTCAATTTATTTTCATAGGCCTCATTTGCAAATTCCTTAATTTACTATTGTATTTTTAGTTAAACAGTTTCTTTAAAAGCTAACATCAATTTGATCATTTTTTTTAAGTTCTCTAACAGAATTCAGACAAGTTTGAATGTATATTCTTACAGAGTATCAGACTTTTCTTCATTTATTATGTATTAATAAAATCAAATTATCCCCCCACATGAAATAAGACTGCATGAGAAAATATTAAAATTGGATGTATCTATCTATCCATCTAATCTGCGCAAATACGCAGATAACATCTTTGACATCATTTCAGGACACATGTTCAGTTATACAAATATGTAACATCTGCGGTTTTAATTATGATGCACAAATCCATCATACAACTATTGGAATTATTTTGTTTTGAAAAATAATTATCTATCTATATTACAACTTGTTTATTTGTAATGTAACAACTATTATCTTACTGTCTGCATCATGAACAAGTACTGCTTCCAAATTTATATCAACAATAATTTAGCATTGCCAAATGACATTAATAGGCTACATTATCTTTACATTACCTGAAGATTTTGAAATATATTTTCTTTCAAAATTCACAAGCCAAAGATGACACCTTTGCACTGTCAAAAATTGTTACAGGAAGCATGCACTTGAAAGTTCTTTATCTTACAATGTACATCTCGAGAAAAATCAATTGTTAGTATTGCAACATAGTAATAGTGGATTGTATGGTAATACTTAACAGGTTTAAGAACAAGGACCCTTATTTTGAAAGTTACTGTTTGCCCGTTAATCCTTTACCCAGCCACTACGTGAAGAACTTGCCTTTCAGCGCATTTAATTGTAGAGAAAATCATTAACTGAATAAAGACTAGTAGACACTAATCAGACTAGCATTCCGTGTAATAATCTCCTGGGCACAAGATCATAAAACTCAAAATGTAGACCAGTCTCAAATCTAAAGCATCTGATTGTCTGAAATGGAGACTACTGTATAGCCTTGATCCCGTAGTCCAAGATTGTAAAACTCAGACCAGTCTCAAAACTCAAGCTTTAAATTGGTCAATTTGGGACTGGTCTAAATTTCAATTAATCAATGCTTGAGATTTGTCCTGGTCTCCAGTCTTAGCTTTATGATCTTCAGCCCTGTACTGATAAACATGCTTTCAGTTATAAAGGGTTCAAGTTACCTTCAGCATCTTTTGCAGGCAAATTATCCTTTTGAACTTCCTGTTTACCATCCTTGGTCACAACTGGGTTTTCCGAGACTGTTTTATTGCCAACAAACGATGGCATAGGAAACTGGAACGCAGCATCGCCGGTATCCGAGGAAACAGGCTTCACTGCACCAACTAGTCCTGGAGATGAATTTTGTACCTCATCCACTGCACTGTATAATAAATCTATTTGTTCTGGGGTAAGGTTCATTTGTTCAGGCAATAAACTCATTATGTCCGTACCAAGCCCCTGGCCGTACATTTCCATGGACTCGTTATAAGCAGGTGACTCCGGTGGCCCCGGTGAACCTAAATCCTCATTTTCAAGACTAAGAATTGTATTTATTATGTTTTTCTCATCGTCAACTACAGGTTCTGTTGGCTGACTCGAAAATGTTCCATTTGCAAGTTTAACTGCCATGAATTCATTTCTTAGCGAGTTAAAGCCAGCACTGTTAGGTGACATTTTCGTTTGTTTTGAGCGAATTTTTAGATTTTCAATATCTTGATCAGTTAGATGTGGTACAACAATGTCCCCTGGTTTGGGTGGAATAAATACTCGGTCTGTACCATAAGGTAATGGTACATCCTTACTTTCACGTCGCCGGCTACGCTTTTTTGTATTCATAAAATAGACAAATTGGTCCTGAAAATCAGAGCTGCCAGTGATTTTCACCTTAGGATCAGTTCTTTTAGGTTCTGTGTATTTTTCAGCACGATATTTAGGCCTCAACGGCTCTGGTATACTGTGGGTGTCACTCTCACTGTCCACATCAAATTCATCGCAAGTGTCTTCCTTCAGTATACAGCTTGATGCCCTCTTACGCTTCCCAGTTTTCTCGTTTTTCCCAGATTCACTACTGTCCGCTCTTTTGCCTCTAGTGTGCATGACTTTTCCTTTGGGTGTTTCTTTACTGAGAAGTCTTGCTTCAAGAAAACTGCTTACAACAGATGGCATTAGATTTTTTGTACAATAATCATGATCATGCTGTATATGGTCAGTCATTTTTGTTTCAGTATGGGACACTGGTGACAGACTACTTTTTACTTTTTGTACTAATGATCCAAGTGAATCAAAAGCAGGTGAGGTTTTTCCGCTTGTAACACAATTTGATCGCAACAATGGCGACGGCATTTTGACTGGATCTTCCTTCAAAGGACTTTGATTTTGCTTAATAGAAGCGTCTCTTGCCATTCCAGTGTTACTGAATGAAGCAAAAGTTCCTATTCTAAACGTACCAAACTTACGAGGAGACATTTCCTGAGAATCACTAGATACTGCAGTTGGAACCACAGTCTTGGGACTTATCAATCCAATAATACTTTCTGGCTTTGCTGGCACAAGCTTAGGGATTTCAGTCAATAATGGAGACATGTTTTTCCCTAAAGAAACTGGAGAAAGAATCAATGGATTCTGTGACATATGCGCAAAGTTGGTCCCGGAAATCAGTTTCATATCAGGCAAGAACATCTGCCCAGCAACAGTTTTTGTTAAGTTTGTGTCATGAACTGTCAAGTTTCCACTTATAGGATCTACACTAACCAAAACAGGCACGAGTGTTTTCAACATGACTGATTTTTCTGCCTGTTCAACAGAATGTTCCGTCTGATTAACTGTGTTTTCAACAGGATCTGATAATGAACGAGATGGAACTTCAGTTTCCGGAGACTGGGTAACATCCTCATATCCACTGTCCTGCGAAAGCTCACTTGTTGACCCAAGCGGAGTCTGTGGCTCCTCCACTTCACTCAACACATTAGAATCATTTTCTGCAGAAAAACTCACCGGGTTTATTTTTCCTGGCAATCCAGCATAACAGTGGTCTGAGTCAAATCTAAATATTGGAATATCATTTCCACTTTTAGAAGCTGGCAACATATCACTACCACTATTATCGCTATTATCAGCTCGTTCAGTCAATAACAACCTCGAGTCTTCAGTTAATTCCCTTGAATCTAAAATAGTTTCATCACCAGCTGCCGCCATTACTTCAGCACTATCAGAATGAATTGGACTAGATGCTACAGTTATCCCTGTGTTGCTTTTTTGTTTCTTTGCAGAAGTTTTATCTAAAACAAGTCCCTCCACTGAATGACCATCACTTTTCACTAAACTGAAAACTGATCTAAGAGGGCTTTCTTCTCTTTCCCCAAGGAATAGCGTCTCATTGGACCTGCAGGGAAGTGGGCTTTCTACAATGCCCACAGAATCTGGGTTCCTACAGTCTGGAGAAAGCAGGTGAACATTGGTTGGGGAGTCTTCCGTACACACAGACTCAGGTAAGTCCAGTTCTTTGAGAGAATCACACGAACTTTGATTCCTTATAGATTGTTTACCACACCTATTCTTTACCTCTAGTTTAGGTGAAACAATATTCAAAACAACTGGTTTCTTTTTACTCCAAATTTCCTCCATAGTTGCAGATTCAACCACTTTATTTTTCACCAAGAGAGATCTAATAATTCCAATATCTGAAGTTTTACTATCAGTTTTTGACACTGATATTTTCCCATTATCTTGAGAGGTCTGCTTACTGGAGTCTGTAGATTTCATTGAACTGTTGTTATCATTCTGACCACGAGTAATATTGATCACCAGTGTCTGAGCTGGCTTCTCATCCACTGGTTCCAAGGAAAGTTTAGTTGGTACCACTTTAACTGATGATAATTGTTTAGGTTCTGAGGTAGCTATGGTGATTACTTGTGCAGTACCAGTTTCACTCTTCTCAATTTTCGATAAGACATGACCTGTCAAATTTTCATTAACACATTTTTCCTTTTTCTGTTCTTCACTGCAGGACTGTTCACACTGAATATTCTCATCCCTCGTGAGGTCTAAATTATCACCTTTTTCATTAACAGCAGGTTTATTCAAAACTGTTGCACCATTTTTGGTGATTAACTCCCCAGTTTGTTCATCCAACTTTAAGCCATCATCCAAGAATAAACTCAAATTGCAACTATCTAATGAAATGTCACTGCCCCTATCAGGTTTACTAGTATTAAATTTCACTATCATTGTGCCTTGTGTCCTATTTCCTACAGATGTCCCTTTGTTTGACCCTATATGATCACCACTTTGTTTTTCCGAATTGCCACATTCACAATTTGTTCCTTCATCATTGTTTGTATATTTACCTTCCCTTGTTTCATGTTTACACATACAAATCCTATTTGAACATGTGTCCTTATCACATCCAATGGTACACTTCCCTTCATGTATGTATTCTGAGTCATCAAACTGGGTTGCATTTGCGACAACTGTGGTTATTTTATCTCTAGTTTGCCCTACAGTAATTGAACTTCGCACAGACTGCTCTGAAGTGTAGCAATTATCGGAGTCCGAATCAGTTCTTTTTCTTTTACGCTCATTAACCTCAATGGCTGAATCGTTCCCTTTGTTATTAGTTCTTTTTGCATTGCCGTAATTATGTTCATCAAACATTTTCTCCAAATCAGGATTAAAATCATTTTTCTTGATTTTCTTTACAATAACAACACTGGGTTTATTTCTGGTAACATTGTTGTTGTTGTTGTTACTAATAAAGCCTTGGTTCTCCTTTGTGCCATTGGTGAGTGGTGTGTGCTTTGTGCATGTCCGACGTTGCCTAGTGATAATTATCCTCTCTGGACCATCGTCATGTTTCTGCTGGAGCTCGGCTGCACTTGCCAGCAGGTCCAGGGGATTGAACCCATCCATCAGTAACTTGCCCCTCTTTCTGAGCACGCTTCACTTTTCTCTCACCATTGTTAAATGCCTGAAAAAAAATTAGAATACTATCAACTTTGTGACTCTTTAAGTTTATTATACAAAGATAAAACAAATCCCACCAGATCAATACTGTGCCCAATTCAACATTCAAATTTTTTCAAACTCCCTTACACAACAATTTATTTTTGTACAGTATTTAAATAGAATATTTTTAGAATTATACGCTTGTAAACTAATCATGTTTGCTGACCTACATGAACAAGTCCCTTGTAAACATCCCTTTTATGCATACATGCACTGACTCTTCAGCAAATAGATGTCCATGTACTCATGTAAGGCGTTTACATGTATAATAAACATTTTTGTCAAAATTTGAAATGTCATTCTTAAGTCTGCCAAAAATGTTTAGTATCCATAATATTCAATATAATAATTATCTTAACCTGTTGGGGCAAGTGTGAGGTTGGTGCACCCTAGAACCTGGTTTAAACCCCCAGTGGCAATTTGATTTGCCACTGACCGTTACAAGGCGGTAACCCCTCGGGTTCTCATTTTTGTTAATTGTTAGTGGTGTCTCTTTTGAAACTGATCATTTTATTAACCATGCTCTCTCCCTCTCTTCTTCTTGACTGTGTGGGGAGGCTGTTTTTTCTGAATGTGGCGATTCCTGATATGCATATTTCACCTTTTTTTTAATCAAATGAATGCCAAGTCAATGAAAAAAATAGAATTTGCAATTTTTGCCAGTCTAAAAAATAAATAATTATTCTTGTTATAGATTTGTTTGTAGTTTTCGCTTATATTAGATCCCTTTCCTGTATAGATACACCTTATTGCTAGGGCGAACAGTTTAGATCCAGATCCAGATCCAGATCCGTGCCGTCTGATCAGGATCTAAACTGTTCGCTTTTTGATTCATTAGGTTATTTCTGACCAAAATGCGACCAGTGCAGATCCTGATCAGACTATTGTTAGTTTGGGCTAGGGGAAAACATTAAATTAATAATTAACAGTTTGCATTTGTATGAATTCAGTAAAATTTAATTACAAAACATTTACATTTGTAATAACTTTGTTATTTCTAGACAAAATGGTGTGATCTGACCTCAACCACAAAACTGAAGGAGTGATACAGGTGTTTATCAGCCTTTCATAAACATGTCATATTCATGAGTAAAAATAGTTTTATATTAAGGTAAACACTACTATCACGGTATTTCAAAACAGTACTAGCGGTAGCCTACCCTTCACAACACATTAAATCCAAACTGGTCATGTTACATTTGAACAATCTGATAATGCTTGAGAATAGTCCCTTTATTCTTTAACACACTTTAACTGGTGTAAATTCAACTTGTTTTTCAATCCATTTATTTTTTCTTGTGTAAATTGCAGAACGAGTGAAGACCCAACCGCAGATTTTGGTGTAGAAACTTAAAGCATTTTTAGTGGGCTACAGAAAAGAACTTAACATATCCCATGAACCAAGGATTTTTCATGTTTGCACTTCTTCTTTGTACAACCAACCAACCAATAAGGGATTTAATCTCCTTAAAGTTGTAAAGAGAATAAATATCACCTCATTTAGTCAGGGCTGAAAATAGATCCAACATGAACAGGGTATTATATTCAAGGTATATAGATATCTGGATAAAAAGTCCAATGACTGTCATGAAGAGAGACCATTTAAAAAATAATGTCTTTGCAACACAAAAAAGTACTAGCAAAGCACTGTACCAAGTTCAAAAACAAGAAACTGCAATGTGGCCAACAGTGCAAATTCTCTTTATGAATCAACAAATAAACATAACACTGTAGATCTATTCCAGTCAACGGAGTCAACAGGGAGTATAATGATGATTCTGTGTTAATACACATGTACACTGATTGTTATCCAATCAGATAATTGTGACAAGTGCTGCTTAATCTATCAGATACAACAGTCACTGCCATGAGCATTAAATCTAATTATCCCATAGTATATGATGTACTTCTAGCAAAGATAAACAATGAATATTTCTACATGCTGTCAGAAAGAAAACAATGATTATATCAGACCCAATTCTCATTATATAAAACAATGTTAGTGGCGAGACTTCCAAATCAAATGAAATTCTGTTATTTATAAACATGCTTCACACCAACTAATGGCTGTTTAATATTCACCCCAATTTTCTCACCCCAATTCTTTTCAATAAAAAAAACCTGACTGGAGTCTAACATTACTGTAAGCATGATGGACTGGAAGTCTGGCAGTCCATGGTTCAACATCATAAAACAGTCCAACACCTGTTTCCGAGCTCAAGCATCTGATTGGTTGAACTTGGCTAATAAACTCCTTTAATGCTTAACCCTTTAGTCGATTAATATGTTTGTAATCACATAGGCGACCAGTGTAGATCCAGATCAGCTGAGGATTGACTGTTGCACAACAGTCAGGTATGTTCCAATGGTGTTTTCAAATAAAGAAATTGCATAATTCTCTTTCTTAAATATTCTCACAACACGTGTATACAAGCCATTAAATTACAAAACAACTTTCAGTTTGATAGCTGATTATGTGTATGGTAATTTAGGCGGGGCTGTTTTGTCACTAACAAAATAATTTCGAACATAAATACGTTATCATTTACTTGTAGGCTGGTATGAAAAATTTAATGGTCACCCTGCACAGGGTGACAGTTTAATTTTCATACAAGCCTCCTAGTAAACAATACATATAGATACTTAAATTATGAGTTATTGTTTTAAAACAACAAATTACAAAATACATGACAAAAATTAAACACACCATGCCCTTTTTGTATCCTTGTATACTAGGGTGAAATTAATTTGTCCAGTTCTATATGCTGCTTTTTATTTATGGTATATTGAACCCTTTACTCCATATAATATGCATTTTAACATGTGCATGACCAGTGTAAAACCTGATCATCCAGCACATCTATACTGTCTGATCTGGATCTGCACTGGTCACATCTTTGTCAGAAAAAAAAATTGAATCTATGGTAATCAGTGTAGACCCTGATCAGATGGCACTTGTGTGCCAGATGGTCTGGATCTTCCCCACACAAAATAGGGTGTATATTGTGGAGTAAAGGGTTAAATAGACAATAAATCAATGGACTGTGTACAAATTCTGGCTTCTTTCTAAATAATTATAATACTGTAAAGAAAGTTCATATGTTTACTTTGTGACCATCATAGCCTCGGGTTTTTGCCTTTAATCAATATTTCCCCCACTGAAGGCCTCTGCGCTATTGATACCCACCTGCTTAACTGCCTAATTAATTAATCATTACTTTACCAATACACATTGCTGTCCACACTTATTACTGCACTAAATAAAGTTAACAACTTCAGCTGGCAAATCCAGAATATACTGCTAAAGAATTAATATGTTATCATTTACTAGGATGCTGGTATGAAAAAATTAAATGGTCACCCAGTGCAGTTGTTGCATAAGAGTAAATTATATTAAATTATATTAGAACTACTTTAGTTTAAAGCAGCATGTTTAGCTTAGTATTGTCAACAATGTACAATACGGCGATGACATGTTTCTTATTATTTTGTATTTAATAAACATGATTCAGATCACATTAAGCAAGAAAATCAAATATTTATGCAAAATTAAATTAATGGAAAGTATGACAATCATGCCTTCATCTATGCATCCTGGTCTCATTAAATTCAATTAACTCTTCCAGAAATATCATTAACAAATTGGGTTCTAAAAAGTTAAATACTAGGACAATAACATGCACATGTCTATAATATATGTAATGGAAGTATAGTCCTTATGTTTCCTTTAAAGACACCCCCTCCCACCATTAAAATGCAATCTTAATTCACTTGGATCATTACTTGTTAAACCTTAACCTACAATATTAATGGTTACTATAAATCCATTTGTTATGTATTACTTAAAATCCATTTATTGTTAATATATGGTTGTTAAACCTGAATTAATTGACTGAAAGGCACATAGTGTAGACCCTGATCAGAATGCCCAGAAATGCAGCTGATCTGATCTACACATAAAGTGAATCACATATGACAAATGTATTATTATAAACTTTCCTTCAGGGAGCCTCTAAAGGTATTGATCCTGAACTAATGAATAGATAGTGGGCCTAGCCAGGCCAGATAAAATGCAGCTTGGCAAGACAAGCTGTGATAAAGCATGTTAAACAGGAAACCATTAAAGGCCTGGAGACATGCGACACATTTAATAATACTAAACATGTCCATGCAATCCGACTATTCTTCATCACTATTCATCATCATTTATGTGCTGTTGTTAACAAATTGAACACACCTTTAAAACAATGTAAACAAGTGTGCTTAAAGCAGCTAGATTTCAGTTTAAGTTGGAACATCACTTACTTATAACTATTATTTAAATTCAAAATGACAATTCACAAGTTTTAACTAAATTGCAATAAAACCAAATAAATATATGTCCTACAACTAACTATTTATGCAGTTTGATTTTTTGTGTAATTAAGGTGGTTTCCCTTTTACCAAAAAGTGTCGATTTTTTTCAGATTTTTTGAAAAATTTTCCAATCTGACCGAATTTTTTTATTAATCCAGATTTTTGTGTACATCAATACAAAACCATTATCTTCATTATTTGCTCTTACACCACACCTATTCATAATAAAAACACCAGCAAGAGCTGAACAGTTTGTTGTTGTTTTTAAGCCAATATGGATTTACAAAACTTACTTTCCCATTTAAAAAGACACAGCACTAAAATATTTTCAAAAAGATATCACTCACACTGATGCATTTCACATCACAAATTTACTTCACACAATAGTTCACACATGTTGTAAATACTCATATTTTCACCATTTATAATTCCTGTTCAATGATTCACATAGATCTACTGTAGAACAAGGTTATTTACCTGCAGTTATTTTCCTTTCTTATAACAATGATCAATATTTTCCTCTTGTCTGGTATGGCAATTTAATTTTGTTGATGATCACTTTTTGTTGTTAACTGCAAAGATAATACAATTTTATTTAACCCAACTTATCAATTCATTTAAATATGTCTCAATTATTTTATTCTAATAATTAAACTCATCAATACCTTAAGAATGGTATGATTTAACTTTATATTATACAATATTTGTAATTCACTTCCCACATTCAGTTATCAAACATTAACAATCATGCATGTGTTGAAAATACCTTGCTGATCAAACCATACATTCAACAGCATTTTACTGTGACACAGCCCAGTATTAAACAAGTGAACCACTAAAAACCTCTGCTGGATTGATTGCCCTACTAAGCACAAAGAAAGACTGCTGAATTTATCTCCCTTGGCTTTGTGCTTTCAACTGAGGGGCACCAAGCAGGGAAAAACCAATACACTCAAAAAGCATCAGCCATTATTAAGAACCATGTGTTGCTGCTTTGAGGCAGGGTTACCATCTCACTCAACTTCTTAAAAAAGAATTTTTTTTCCTTAGGTTTAAAGAATATTTACTGGTTATTTACTTGTACTTGTGACCTGACAAGTTTGTTCTAAGTAACTCATTAATCACTGCCTTGGCTGTATTTAACATACTTATCTATTAGTATTAAGATACTTTACTTGACATTATACACATCATGCACCCTTTGGCAATATTAAACAAACATGTCATTGTGTTGCAAATACTTTTCTGAGTAAATAACTTATGTGAACATATATTAATGCAAAACAGAAAATATCTCTGGCCTATATAGTTCTAGCTTTCCCCTTCATTTTATGCAACTACCAGCAGGGCCTATTTTTTCTTAAGTTAAATTTAAATTCTCTGTGAAAAATGGGCCCACTTTAGAAAAACACTTTTTAATTCTGGATATCCATTCCTGACCACAGAGGTTGGGTAAACAGTAACATACCGATACTACTATTATCAAGTGAAGAAATCATTAGTTTATAGATTAAGGATATGATTTTTAGATGTTTTTGTTAATAACAACAATACTATAACATACATGACATTGTTATGATTGTATGCTATTTATGATAACATTTGATGGAAATGGAGAAATTAATGGAGACCAGATTCCATTTTCTGCAATAATAGCTAAAGGGATGTTAAAAATTGTTATGTGCCTGTGCAATAATTGTAATAATTTACATGTACATGTAAAATAACAGTTCTTATATAAATGAATATTGTTATGATTGTATGCTATTCAGGAACAACATTTTTCACTTACTAAGATACCATTTTCTAAATAAATAATATCAAAAACGTATTTTCAAAACAAATAGTAAAATTAGAAACACTCTGGTATTTCTTTTGAATGCCCTCACCAGTATTCATGATGAAATGATTATAAATCTGCTTTTAGCCTAGTGCCACAGATCACCATCGGTCAAGTCATTTTCTTGTTTTCATTTAAATTGTCTTGCCAAGTTTTTTTAATGGAACTTCTTAGGAAGAGTTCTAAGTTTATTATCTTTATCAAAAAGAGCAATGAAATTGCTGCATCTAGATAACTAGGAGTTCTTACTGCAATCAGATGATTATATATTCTTCCCAGTCACCTTTAATGGCAGCAGAGTCTGATTATGTTCTCATTGTTGTCAGCTAAGTGCCAATTGATTTTACCAAATGGGAGAAGTTTTCCCATACAAGGTAAATTTTCTACCCAGTCACTGTAAAACAAACTCTTTGAAAGGCCTCCCAGATATGTTGATTTGAGTGGATTCAGGAATTCACCCTTTCCTGGATAAATACGCATTTTTATGCGTGTGCGACCAGTGTAGATCCAGATCAGCCGGCACATCTGTGTCGTCTGATCAGGATCTGCACTGATCAGATGGTACAGATGTGCCGTCTGATCTGGATCTACACTGGTTGCATTGTGGTCAGAAATAACCTAATGAATAAAAAAGTGAACAGTTTAGATCCTGATCAGACGGCACGGATGTGCCGGCTGATCTGGATCTAAACTGTTCGCCCTAGCAATAAAGGTGTATCTATACAGGAAAGGGTTAAATATGTTTAAGACAAATAATTGATGAGGAAAAAAGGGCCTAGGGTACTTGGGATTCACACTGGCATCAAAAGGCAAATACTTGGCATTATTATTACATTTATTGATTATGTATTATCTGATTTGAAATCCATAAAGAGGCACCCACCCCATCACCTTGACAAATCTTCAAATGTATATTTACACTTAATTCTACTATGTCCAGCAGCATAATTGTTAAATCCCCTTTCCCCCATATTTAAGGATGTGTCATTCCGATTTGTTACCCATAACTGAGGCACCCTAGCACTTAAACAATTCTTGTTAATCATGTATATTTATTGCCATATTCTAAAGCACTGCATCAATCAGAATTAATTAGAATTTTCCTTTCCCCATTTTTAAGAGCATTATGTCATTCCCTTGAGTATTATCATTTACATATCTGAAGGTAGATATCCCCTTTTAAATCTTTTTGTTCAAACTCACAATTTGAATTAACAACAAAATAGTTTGTTGTTGTTTTTATTAAGAAATCCTTAATGGATTTCTTTCTTTTTTTCATTTCAGGAAAACATCTTTAATGAATTTCTCAACTCAATTGACAATATAAGACATTCAGAATGTTTTCACCCTTCTCTTGCTGTTCACCCACCTTAGTACTTGCAACGAGTGATATTATTGCGTAATCGATAGCGACTACACCAGCTACACCCCTGATCAATGTCACGTGCATCTATAAATAAATTTGATTCAACTTCGCACATTTTGCTATTTGCACTGAAATATTATGTTTAACAGCATACACAAAAAATAAAACAAAACAATATGCAAGATATAAAATAAGACATTTATTTTTAACATAGTTTTAGTATAATTGTGATTCCGAAACTTGCGTAAAGTTCAGTTTTGCCGCCATTTCCGTTTCATCTTGAAACAGACGACGTAGTCCCGACATTTATTGCGTACTTATGCAAAACATGCAATCTGATCACAAACTATTGCTATCAGTACTTACTCCCCATCTTTCTTTGAACGTCCAAAATCGTCAGAATGGAGATCAAGTCAAGAATAGAGCAGAAAATAGCAAATGTTCGTGATCAACTGAATATCGTATCCTTTCTCTCCTCGCGCAATCAATGGAATGCGTTACGCGAAGTAAGGTTTACTTTATTTTACGGACTTTGCCAATGCGTCATTTGTGGACGAAATCATTTATACAGGCTTATAGGAGTTACTTCCCTTTATTTCAAACGCAAATTGTGTCGATATTTAAATACTGAGCAAAACCATGAACTATGTCACCAAAATAAGATTGAGTACCGCAGATTATTGCATATTATATATAGAACTTAAGAATCTCCTGTACAACCTATAAAGGACCAATAGTGGGTATACATGCGTTTAATTAGTATCCACAGGAAATCTGTAAAACTATTGAGCATACAATTGGGCACACCTATTTACAAAATATGGATTATGTTTACGAAACAACTCCTATTGCAAGAAAACTTTCACTTCTCCGCCCAATGCTGGAATACATTTCCTATATGAAGGACCCCTACCTTGTTTAGCGGATCATTAGTTCAGTGGTTAGCGCGTCTGGCTTTGAGTCCAGGGATCGCTGGTATGATCCCCCGCTACTCCAACTAAAATTACTAATAGTCTTTCGGATGATAATTTAAACCGATGTCCAATGAAATGGTGCTTTACACCGGGCACTTAAATGAACCAGGGACGTGTGTTATGGAATTGGAGAGTCCTCAGTATCTTACACTATCCTAAAAACATAAATTGACTTTAACACTCTTCTGGAGGTGTCGCTCATATAGGCATCTACTTATCACTTGACAGACGCATCCTCGAAGGATCAGATAAAAGCTACAACATCGAGTTGCTGGTTTGTTATATGTTTCTCGAATATTTTCAGTATGAAAAAATAAGCTCGAATATTGTTTCCTGAATATTGTCGGTATAAAAATTGAGCTTAATTATTGTCATTATAAAAATTAAGGAGGAATAAATGTGATCCTTGCATATCTTTAAAAGAATATTTTACAAGCCCTAACGAAATCAACAGGCTGGATCGACACGACAGAGTATGGCAAGCGCATTGCACATGTGACGATATGACGATAACTATGGTTAAAGCCAAGTATCTATGGTTATTGGCGAAAACCATAGATATCGGGCGATAATCAGAGTTATTGTCAATAACTATGGTTATCGGGTCGATATCTATAGTAATTGGTCGATAACCATGGATATCGGATTAATTGTGCTATGCGCTTGCCTTACTTTGTCCTGTTATCAGGCCAATAACTATGGATATCGCCGAAAACTATAGAACTTTACCGACAGAAAACCTTAGTTCTCGGCATTAACCGTGGTAAACGGGCAGTATCTAGAGTTTTCACCAATAACTATGAATATCGAAATTATTGTGCAACAGATATGGACAAAAACTATGATTATTGACTGAAAACTTGGGTTTTCACCAATAACTATGGTTACTGGCCGGTAACCCTAGTTATCGTCAATAACTATGGTTATCGGACCGATATATATAGTTATTGGTCAATAACTGTAGATATTGTATTATTTGGACAAACTGCATGCCAAACAGTTACAATGGCAAGACGATAACCTTGAATATTGATTTGTATCTAGTGTTTTAAGCCAAATGCACAACAAATCCGATATAGTCCGTAGTTATTGGTGCGAACCGTAGATATTGCCCGTTAACCACGGTTAACGCCGAGAAGTTAGGCTTTTCAGTCGGTAACTATAGTTTATCTATAGTTATTGGTCCGATATCCATAGTTATTGACAATAACTATGGTTATCGGCCGATATCTAGGGTTATTACCAATAACTATGGTTATCGGGCGGTAACCTTAGTTATTGTAAATCGGGCCGATATCTATCATGAGTTATTGGTCGATAACCATGGATATCGGATTAATTGTGCAAACCGCTTGCCATACCAGACACCTGGGTACATGGTCAGACAAAACCCTGAATGTAGTATCAAACATAAACTAAGATCCCGAATCATGCTGTCGAAATTAGTGACTTAGTGATTGACAATCCAAACGATCCCGTCAGGCGGTTTTCATGTTATAGTTTTGATCCAGTAATCGCATAGGTCCATGATGAATTGTCTGATAACCGTAGGGTGTATGGCTGTATGCATCTCCTTTGTCCGCGAAATATCTCTCAAACAGGAATGCCCGGTCCGGCAGCCAGGGACAATCGTACCTGCATGCCATGTCTGCATCTGTCTCCGTTTGCGTGTCGTTTTGCGCACGGACACGCACATTCATGAACACACTTCACGGAACTATGGAATGCCAGTCTTATCATTCAACTGTTATGGAACACAACAATATAGATCACCAAAGACGTATTTTTGAGTTTCAAAGTTTTAATCTAATTTTAATCCGTCATTCTTCTAAATTGTAAACGGATCACGCTACAACCGTGAATAGAAGAAAATGAGAAACATAAAAACTGCCGCTCTGTTGGGAAGGATGTTAGCGACACCTTCTAACTGTGCCATTAATTTAGGTTTTTGTTTTCATGGGAGGCCACTCGGGCTAATTAGCGATCTTCACAAGTAACAGTAGCTTCGCTTATTATGTGGATGCCGATTAGACCGATATTCCATGGTTCCGTGATGCGTGATCCGTGTCCGCGTCCACGTCCGTGTCCGCGATTTTTCACTCACCTAAGATATCGTTGGGTATATTCTATACCTCCGTGTCCGTTCCGCGTCCGCGACCGTGTCCGCGTTTTTTCACTCACGAAATAACGTGTTTATTCCATACCTCCGTGTCCGTTCCACGACACGAACACGGACGCGGAACGGACACGTACACGGAGGTACGGAATAGCGGCCTTAGGCCTGTATTCCAGTTCCGTGATGTGTGATCCGTTACCATGTCCGTGTCCGCGTCCGTGTCCGCGATTTTTCACTCACCAAAGATATCGTTGGGTATATTCCATACATCCGTGTCCGTTCCGCGCTCGTGTCTATGTATATAAATACCGGTTGACAGTATAAATCCAGATCTGCTGGCACATCCATGCTGTCTGATCAGCCTCAGGATCTACATTGTTCGCTCACTATTCATAAATAAACTATAAATCAACAAGTGAACAGTGAGGAGATGGGTCATATCCCATGGAGTAACGGGTTAGAAGACTATTCTTGTTAAGCCTGCATGAGATGTACATTTATGCACGCATTTTCATATACGTATTCAAGTTGTGGTTAAATTGTATCCCTACTGGAAAAAAGACAGCACTAGACAGGAAATGCATTAAAGTCTACGAGAAAAGCAGTGTGGATTGATTTTAAATAATTGTGTGCGTGCGTGCGTTCATGGAGCTGCGTGTGAGGCGAGCAATCTCATTGTTGAGGTGGGCGAAGAGGTGAGGGGTAGCAGGTACCCATTTGAAGCAGAAGCAGCAAATTTCATTTTAAAACAAGTTATTTACATCCAGGTTTTAACCAACCAGCCAAAATCATTTTGTCCATTAACGGATAAAAATTAACATTAACATTATTACTGATTTACACAGAAATTAGCACTGGTTTGCACAGAAATGAACATGGATCCGTGGATATATTTCAAGCATCTTAAAACAGTTTATATGTGACTGGCCAATATCATCATATGATTATACAGCCATCATTCACAGCGTGGAAAAGGCAAAAAATAGACTGGTTATAATAAGAATGAAACTTAAAATAAAGAAAAACAGACAATAAAACCCTCGTGACAAGTCTACACAGAGATTGGCAGCAGATTGGCTTTTGACAAATGTGGTCATATACTGGGTCGTTTTTTAATAAAGGCGTCAATAATAAATCAAGCAGTTGGGAGGAAGTTAGCCGTTGCAGTTGTCGGAAGTTGGGTTCACCAAGCATTTGCACCGATGATATGAAGAGCTTGCCCGAGTTGACCTTGACACCCGAACATAAAAAGATGCGCAGACACACGGAGAAAAGACAGACACACGGAGAAAAGACAAAGAAAATTACTATGTCCCGAGGAGATTCGTTCATACTTACATGCTTCAGAAAACAATACATTCATTCGTTCCAACTAGTGATCCCGCTGGAATATGAATCCCCTCTAACGACGTTTGAGGAAGTTTGGTTTTAACCGACAGCGAAATGGCATCGTTGGATTATTCATGAAGCGGCGTGGTCTCATGTATTAAGCTGTCCGTTTATGTTTTCTGATAAGTTATATAGAAAACTGGTAATGCATTTAGTTTGAAAACAACAACAGCAGCAGCTGTAGCAACAACAACAACAACAACTGAATACAGTCTTCGTTTCATTATTATAATATCTAATTATAAAATACATGTACATTATATAAATATAAGGATTGTCAAAATAACAACAACACCAAACACTTGACATAACATCATCTAAACATGCGGAAGTAGATTTGAAACAATTCGCATGCATGTACAATCGTGACAGTATTACAATATAAATAGCGTCGAAACTTCAATTTGACCAAATAACGCTGAATTTGTCTAAGATCTTTTAATTATTCACGATGAAGACGATGAAGATATTTATTCCGCAATTTTCCTTTTTGCAGTGAATAAAGTATTTATTTACAGAAGTCAGAATTTTTCTAAATATAAAAAATGTATAATATTTATAAGACACACTTTAATTTAGCGACCATAATAGAACACAGTCACATCCACTGGCGCTTGACCAGCAGTCCCACCCCCTGCCAACCCTTACTAATATGTCCTTTTTTTGTAAAAATGGTGTCTTTCGGCATTCAAATTCAACTTTTAACGGACCACACCATAATGTCCTCGGTCAGAGGCGGGAGGGTCCTGGGAATAAACAACAACATGGTGTCAAGTCACTAAATTATTTCATTTTATTAAAAGATGCGCAAATACACCGTCAAAATCGTATTCTAAAAAAATATATTTCTATGCATATAATTGAATATTTTCGCATATTTTGATAGAATGGAATAATATTAGTGACTTGACACCATTTTTACAAAAAAATGGCGTATTAGTAAGGGTTGGCAGGGGATGGGGCGGCTGGTCAAGCGCCAGTGGTCACATCATTCCGTACTTAATATCTTTTGCTATTTAATAACAGAAAATGAAGTCATCCCTGCATAAAAACACTTTAAAAAGATACCATCTTGTATGAAAAGACGTATACAACTTTCCTCCAATCATTTCAAGTATTTCAGAAATGTATAAGGAAAGAGAAAGCATGTTTTCACAAATCTTGTTCGAGATCCCTAACATTGTCTTTTTTTTAACAAGTTTGGCTTTATTATCCAAAATTATATCTTTAAGGTTTGAGATTCCGAGCAGAGTCGGCGGATCTCGCAGCAGCCGATATTGCATCCGGGCACTTTTCTCGTCGCAGCATTTTATTCCCATCAAAAAAGCCCTCGTTTCTCGGTAACCCATGGGAACCGTCGGAAAACGTAACCAAGCCTGGAACAGAGAGAATTTTACGTCGTGTTAATTCTTTTTGTCTATTATTGGAAGATCTTAAATTTACCATTTCCGCCATATTTTTTTTTCAACATAATCTGCTGAAGACTATAAGCTGGGTTATAACATTAGTTATATTGTAAGTCCCCAGGTAAATGTAGATCTAAACGGAGGAAAAGGTTATTGAAAAACATTAATCATGAAGGCGTAAAATCGATCCGAACGCCCTTAAGAAAGTAATCGAAACATCATAATCAACAAGCTGTCTTGGTAATACATGAAATGAAAAAATGAACAAAAAATCACGGTTTTGTAGGCACGTCAAACTTTTGTCCGTCATTTAAACACACCGTTACACCTGGTCCCAAGGTTATAAAACTGCGAATGGAAACCAGTCTCAAATCGCAAGCATTTGATCGACTGAAATGGCGGCCAGTCTCGGATGCCGTTTGTAGCGCGAATGCCGTTTTTGGTTTTTAAGTATTTTGCAATGTCTGTATAAGAAAATGGATAGTTGCATTGATAAAATTCGTTAAAATTAATGCCAACCTATAGCGTATGTTGATGTTCAAATGACCATAAAATGTGGACTGGTGTTCTTTTCATTTCTATATCGTAACAGCTTAACAATGTCTCATACAATTTGTTTCTCCAATCAGTGTGGCAGAACCACAAAGAGTCGCCCCTTTCAACAATACTTACCTAGGCCGACAATTTTTCCGTTCTGGAATTCGCCCTCGTATTTCATACCATCACATCTTTGGAAAATCCCGTGCCCGTTAAACTTGCCCTGTCGGAAATCTCCCTCATATCTGAATAAAATAATAAGATATTACATTGTATCAATAAAAGCAGTATCAAGATTTATTTGTTTCAGTCCTTTTAAGTAAAGAGCTTCGAGTAAAAACAGCCTCTTGACAAAAATCGTTCAACCTAATATAATATATTATGGAGTGAAAAAAAGGTCTACTATTAAGTCTCCAGTGTGATCAAATACGTTATCTCCAGATTTGGGGGTAAATTTCCGGATCTGACCCCGTAAGTCTGTCCGAAATCTTATTCAAACATACTTATTTCACGAATACTTGACCTTTTACGTTCACCAGCGCTGAAGATTATAAAACTGACATTTGAAACCAGTCTCAAATCTCAAGCATCTCAGTCGCAATTTCAGCCAATCAGTGCCCAAGGTTATAAAACTGAGCATGGAAACCAGTCTCAAATCTCAAGCATCTGATTGGCTGAAATGGCGACCAATCAGATTCTTGAGGTTTGAGACTGGTTTCCAATCTCAGTTTTATAACCTTCAGCCCAGATCTTTGAGATTTGAGATTTCCATTCTCAGTTTTACAATCTTGTAGCCATGCTTTTATGGTGTTTGTAACCATGCCACGAGGAATCATTTTGAATTTTATTTTTTTTTGGAGAAGGGGGGAGCGTTGTCGGACATCGGCAGTCGGACTGACAGCAGCACTAAAAAGCACAAGTTTTCATGGCCAGTCAGACGAAGGGAAATAAGGAACAATCTCCGTAATTCCTGGGTGCCAACAGGCTTTGGAATGGCCCAAGGTCATGTTCATCGTCGGATATCGCCGGGTGTCGGCTCCGCAAATGGCGGTAGCTAGCATTTTCTGGCATCAACCGCACTGGGAGACGTACCAATGACACCTTTATTCAACAGCTTATAGTACCATTCCGGGATGAGGAATAACCCTCGCGGTAAGGGGATTGTATAATTAACATTCCTTGGATTTCCTTGGAAATACAGATCCAATTAGAAAATCCCATTATTGGAGTATCTTGACTTGATCACATCACACCTACATTCTCTATAAGGAAAAATTGTGCATTTTGTTCCTTTAAAAGATTGCGTTGGTCTTGGGCTACTAGGAAAGTCGCTGAGATTAAAGGTCATTGCGATTGATTTTTGCCATCCTAGTTATTTCTTTTTTATTTAGGTTTAGATATGCCGAAATGAAGCTGTGATACACATTGTAACATAATTTGAAAGTGTTGCCTGGCAACGATTTAAATGAATGTTCTGCGACAGGTAAAATAATCAGTATACTCATTCCAGGTTGGTAGTGACAAATTGTTTTCTTCTTGGGTTATTGATTATTGCTGAAAATTAGGACTTGATATTAAGAGACATTGAAGGTAAAATTTCCAATTACTTGTTTTCCATCTTGTACAAAGCAACATGTTCTTGGCATGAATGACAGATGTTAATGGTATTGTTCTGTTACTTTTTAAAGATAATAGTTTATCACAAAAAATCAGAAGAAAAAGTAAGTAACAGTAGACGCAATAAGGGGGGTTTTGGGATTACTTGACCTATAATGGCGACCAAATAGAAGTTGTGGATTCATTTGATAATCAACGACCGCCCTTAACTATCTACTGAATCGCACTTAACAAAACGAGTACAATTACTTAGTAAAGCTTTATAGCGCTTAGTATTTTAGAGCTGAATTAATTGTACAAAATTTATGTTAAAATGAAACCTAAACCAATGCGACAGACTCTTTTTGCAGCATGTATTTCATTGTGTATTTAAATGTCCTTGCTTCAATGATTTACAAGTGAAGCGTCTGACACCTTATATGTTCAAGTAATAAGAACTAACGCGTTCATAACGTAGGAAAATATTGAATAATCTTCCTAAATATATTAAACATTCATTTGTTAAGTTGATAATCATTGATTAACTTGTACTTTTGATGACTCAACAACCTGTTGATATTTCAATTCTGTTCGCTCCATAATTTAGATACAAACCCAAGCCATGTGACGAAAATATTATGCATTTTGAATGATTATTGATGACTATTTTCTTTTACACGTCTATGAATTATAATTCTATGCTGCTCAGTTCTGTTCTGTTCATATTAAACCGGCAAATATCAAACTGGTGTTCCCGTTATCTCTAATTATGTAACACAAGGGCCCAGGATCATAAAACTAAGATTGGAGACCTGTCTCAAATCTCAAGCATCTGATTGGCTGAAACGGCGGTAATGTTAGCAATAAAAAACATATTCAATATATTTTTAAAGCATCGACAAAGAAATTACCAAAAAACTCAATAAATATCTGAGCTGAAACAGAAACTAGCCTTTTGAAGTAATGAATTTCTTTGATTAACTGTACTTTCCTATTTCGGACTTTCCTCTCGCCGATTCATGCATTACCAAATCTGCCATGAACTGTGAAGGTTGGAATTGTTTGTATTTCCATTTATTTATCGTCGCTACCGGTTGCCCATATGAGCGACGACTCCAGAAGAGTGTTAGTCATTTTAGGTTTTTGGAGGATAGTGCAAGATACAGAGGACTCTCCAATTCCAGAATCGTCCCTGGTTCTTTTAAATGCCCGGTGTATAGCACCACTACACTGGACCTCGGTTTTAAGTCCCATCCGAACGACTATATTAGTTATTTTAGTTGGAGAAGCGGGGGATCGAACCAGCGATCCCTGGACTCAGAGGCAGACGCGCTAACCACTGAGCTAATGATCCGCTCTAGTCGGTTGGAAGGTTGGAATTTCGAAAGATCTGACCTTTAACCCAAATTTGTGACCATGACCTTCATGGCCAGCAGGTGCTGACTACTCTACATCAACATAATCAATGATAATGAGGTTAACACTTGTACAAGCTGTTACAAAATACGCCAACAGGTGGTTGTAAACACGACGAACTTTCCAGTGTGACAATCACATGGAACAACTGAGACCAAGTTTTTGGTTAATGTATATATTTTATCTTAGAAGCGAACATATATGCAACAGGTGTTTGACGGCAAACTTTCCATTTAACAAAAATCTCTTTTTTAAAAATTGGATCGACTCCGATATAATTTTTGTTAACGATATCATATCTGATATAGGTTTAATAGACACTAATACCATTTTAAATAAGTTAAAGAATAAATCCAATTGGATATCAGAAATAAATATGCTAAAGAAAGCCATTCCGAATCGCTGGAAAAATGTTCTTTCAACAGACACGAGTGTTAATTATACAAGAGTGAACACAAAATTAATTCTCTCTTGCCAGAATAAATCCTTCATTGACATGACGAATAAAGATAGTTATCAAGTGTACATTAAACGATTCTTTGAAAAACCATATATACATAATTACTGGAATCAGCGCTTACAGGAAACCATCAACTGGAAATCATGGTATTATATTTTTCACAAATCAGTTGACAATAAAATCAAACAATTTAAAATAAAATTCCTACATAATCTCATACCAACAAACTTAAACTTATTTACATGGAAACTAAAAGATTCTCCATTATGTGCACATTGTAAAGAATTAGAAGATTATGAACATTTCTTCATACACTGTTCATCATTGTCATTGTTCTGGGATACCATTATCGATTTGTTTAAACAATGTGGTATAAACAGAATAAGTAAAAACATAAAATTCATATTAATTGGATATAAAATTGACCAACAAGAATATGATGCAGTAAATGTTGTTCTGAGCCAAATATCGTACTGTATTTATAAGACATATTTCTTAAGCGAAAGACGATCATATTATATAAACATTCTATATTACTTGTATTATGACCTCATTGCTATTCAAACTCATTTCATTAACAAGAAAATATCATTTCGTTTTTTGGACGATTTTGTTAAACGTATTAGCACTACTTTACATATTAGTCATTACGCATAAGTCAAGAAAATATTTGTTTTCCTTATTATGCACACACTGATTGTTATGTTATGTTGCTGTTTTTTATGATTAAATAAACAGATTGTCAAAAAAAAACTTTCCATTTTAACGCATGACTCGCATGTTTTCCGTTTAAAAAAGTTCTGACGACGGTCACGTTTTCTTTCGACGACCAAGAATGTGTGCACACAATTGAACATGCATAAAACTTCACTGACAAGATGATAGTGCAAAAAAATAGTTGACTGGGTCTGCCAGAATTAATTTAAAAAAAGATTTTGTGATTTTACTTTACCTTGAATTATCGCTAAATACCATAACACCCGGTCCCTCACAGAGCCCGGACTTGAACATTCCATAATACTGCGATCCGTCAGTGAACTTCATTACACCGTAGCCTTCTCTCTGACCGTCCTCGCTCCAGTCACCCTTGTACTGGCTGCCGTCTGGATACTGGTATGTTCCTTTCATTCTACAAATATTAAGCTGGCGACATTTAAACCATATTTTAGGTAAACGAACATTCAAGATACATGCGTTAGTCACGCTTTTTTTTAGCAGATGCTAATCCCGGGCTGTTGTACAAAGGGACTGCCATACCCCTTGGCTTCTGGCTATTGTTGCAGCATCGGTTACATAGAGCGAACAAAATATATAAACCCTTGTGATTTTACATTTCTATGCTCGGCCATTTGAAGTGCTCATTAAATATGCAAATGAGAATACAGTTCTCAACATAAACCGATGTAATAGACTTTGTTGTTGTTGTTGTTGTTGTTGTTTTTAAACTTTTGTTCCCGGCTGGAGTCATTTTCGTTACTAATTATCTGGCTGTGAAACCGATGTTTTTGTACCAGGAATTAGGTTTTCGCTTCAGATCATAGGTGATTCTTTTTTAGAACTTATGTGTTAAAAACACTTTGTTCCCCTTCTCAAATCGCAGGTCCGTTCAGATCTCGGATCACAGGTTTTCGCCGTAAATGAAATCAAGCAGGTCAGAGATCATATGTTTCTGACTCGCGTGCTAATATATAATGTAAAATAATTATCGATTCTGGATTATTTTTTTCACTTTTACATTTTGAAAAAAATATCTGTAACAAATGTGCAAATATCGAACAACTATGTAGTGCATACCAATTAGGCAATCAAAACCAGTGGCGCTCAAAAACCATGTTCCCACAGCGTAAACGTATGCTCTCTTTTCGAGCACTCAGTGAGAACATATGATTTTAAAGTTACTATTGTAATGTTAAAACCAAGAACATAATAATGTTCTGAGAGAATAAACAAAAAACATTAAATTTTGATATGAACTGGAAAAAAACCTTTATTTATTTATTGTATTCGACGTATAGTCAGTTCCGAATCAACATATGTTTATTCTTACTAGCAAACCCATTTCAAAAGATAATCTACACATCTGTACCCAGTCATTTTTACTGGTCACGAAACACATGTATAATTCATTGAATTTATTCCAACGTCCAAGGTCGGATGCAAGATTTCCACTTCTTGTAAGGGGGTTCGCTTGGGGCAGTCTTAGAGTAGTTACAGGATAATTTCCAACGTTCAGGCCAAAGTCCCTATGAAGTTAAATATTACTGCCTAAAGAGGGGGTTCGAGCAACCCTACTGAACCCTCTCTGGATCCGCCCTCACCGAACATCGCTAAAATAATTCGGTGTTGATCAGGAACATATACATAGACACTAACTGCAACATAAAACACGGAAGTTATGATGTTTCACGAATTTGACCTTTCTCCAAATTTTGTTTCAAGACGGATGTGTATCATCATAGCATGAAATTCAAATGGAAACAAGGAAGATCAATAATGATATAAGTCTACTTCAATAAACCCTTACCTTTTCAAGGGCCACCGAAAGCACAATCTAAGACTTGTGTCCTTTAAATATGTAATAAATAAACTTATGGAGTAATTCGATGACTAAAAGTAGTTGATACTTAACGCATGACTTCACTTGAAATGAATAACATTTTACTATATTTACCTGAGTGTCAAATTCTACTTTCAGTTCAGAATTTGCACCTGTATGAGTAAAACGTCATCGGCCTATGCACGCGAGTAACGATGACGTATCACGGGAACACCGTCAACATGGTTGATTGCGGAAACATACGATGCTTTCAAGAAAGACGACTTATTAAAAAGGATTTGATGTCATGGAGCAAAAAGATACCAATAGTTGTTGGTATGTACTATTTTCATTCTTGTCAACAATTTTCGCCAGTTTTCTTTCCTATTTGTTTACTTGATTTGATAAGTTTTCTTAAGTTTATTGTCAAAACTGTGGCAATTGCGATTTCCTCCCTCGGTAGTTAGTTTAACAGGTTTTACTTTCGCTTTCAACAAAATATTCTTTGATTAAATAAAAGTTATGGTTTTTCGTTATTGTTTTGCATCGAATGGGGCAGATTAAGTAGTAAATTCATTTGTTTATAAGAAATATTTGATACACCTTACAATTTTTTGACAGAGATGTAATTATCGATCGGCTACTTGCCGAAAATTCAGCCTCTCAACGGAGCGCTGCTATTGGTTGAAAATTTGGTGACAGGCTGCTGCCGGTGACAATTTGGCCAAATTTGGGTCAATTTGTCAATATAGCCGATATTCTGATCTTTGTTTGCTCGTCTACCTTTGTTTCTTTCTTTTGAAAATTTGGCAGAATGAATCCATAAATGTGAAGATTGATACTGCAGTCTCACCTTAGATATTGATTTTGTCAAGATCAATAACTAACAAAGCATATGCTGCAGTTTGGGGAAAAAGTTTATTAACATATTTAATGAGCCTGTTGAGTCAGCTTGATGATTTTGTTTTTTATTCCTGACTCAGGACATTAAAACATGTTGTTTAAAATTATAAATCAAATTAGCATTTAATTATTTTTATGAAATAATAAATGGCCTGTGGCTGTTAAAATATTATTTAAATTCTAATCATGATTTTGTCCTTGCTATCAGAAAACATGCTTTAATTTCAAGTCTACAACAATGAAATTGTTGTGAATTATAAAGAATAATATGCTGTTATAATATCATTAAATTTTTATCAGTATTTATATCTATCTATAATAATATTTAAATAGTAGAAATGCCTTTATTGTTTAACTATGTACAATTGTACATGCAGGGAGATTTAAAGGTATATTATTGCATGTATCCCCATATTTTGTGACAACTGGAAGATTTAAAGCTCAGAGGGCACTAACTTATGAAATAGGACTATCGATAATGATCCTATGATCTTTTAGTAAATTTAATTTTTTGTTTTTACAATTGTTATCCATGGTTTCATCACATTTTATGATTAAAATAAAATTGAATTGTACATGCAAGTGAACTGTTCCAATTTAAAAGCACTTTATTTCCTATATTATTGTCCATTCATGTTCACCATTATTGCCCCCAAAGCCTGATGTTAAGAATAAGAAAGTCTCAAACCCTAGCAGACTCATTCCATAATAAACATTTCAAGCATTCAAAATATAGCAACTTCCTATCTTTTCCAATTGATTTTGGAATGAAGTCTTGATAAAAAAGTAAACAACTGGTCAGTTTGAAATAGTAAACATCCATTTAATTACATCACATATTACTAAAATGACAAAGCATTATGACATAGTCAGATGATAGTCTATTTAATTAGTGAAAGTGCTCACTCAAGAACCTTAAAGAGATGAAGAGTGTAGTTCTAGATTATAGATCTCAATACATTGCTGAGCATGGCATGGACGTAAAGTTTTAAATGTTTATTCAACAAGCTTACAGGCTAAACATTTATTAGTCTTTTTTTTCATTTTAAAGGTATAAATGTATTAAATAGCTAAATAAATTGCAAGCATTCACACTTGATGATAATGGCCCACTAAATAATAATGGCCTTCAGCTAAAGCCATTGTGCAATTATTTATACTAAATGTGTTGGTTGGCTGAATTGATAGATTGATTGTCGGTTGGTTGGTTGGTTAGTTGTTTGGTTGGTTGGTTGGTTAGTTGGTTGGTTGGTTGGTTAGTTGGTTGGTTGGTTGGTTGGTTGGTTGGTTGACCAAAAGAGAGAAAATCTTAAATTTGATCATTCACCATAAATCCTGTTGCTGCTTTCAGCAACCACAGTTATTTTATCATAAGTTTTCAGTGTTCAAATTCAGTTGTTGATCATTTTATTTTCAGGCTTAGAAACCATTGCAGAACATGTCGGAAGCAAAAGAAAAGTTAGGAAACTGTTTGAGCCATTCAATTGTGAGTAACAGTAATTTCCTTACAGTTTAACCCTTTATTCTATCAGATATGGCTGTGATCCCATGGTTGAACAGTTTAGAACATTGTAGATCTAGATTAGCCAGTACATTTGTATCATCTGACCGACCAGGATCTACAATCCATAAAACTAATATAAAGGGTAATGCATTGTTTATTTGCTTAAACACATATAATTTTATGCTCAAATAATTATTAATAATTGAAAATAAACGATACTGACAAAAACAGGTATTCTTATAGCATAACAACAGTAAGACATACCAAGGCACCACTTGGTAAAATGATGATTACCAGGATCAAAATGATCAAGTGGTGATGGTGACAGTGATAATTTTGATGATGATTGATGAAGATTTATTTGATTGTTATAATATCAGTCATGTATCCATCCAATATTAGAAATAGAGTCAGTGCTTTGTGTTAATGTTGACAGGTTTGGAGCCCAAGGAGCCACAGGACTGGGAACCGGAAGAGAACTGTTTTTATTGTGCGGACCGTATACAGCTGCTCTTTGTAAGTGTTGTCCTTTACATAACATAGAATAAGAAAGTACCGTATCACTAACCAGCAGGATTTGATACCTATACATACATGCAACTGATATATTAGACTTACCAGTCAGAAACACTACAATAATCAATTTCTGCACCTTTTTATGTTGTTTTTTTTCAAAGAGATGGGGAATTTTGCGGAGATATAAGGTAATGCTCTAAATCATTTTACTTAAGTTAGATATCCCTTTGAAGTCAGATAATCCCATTGAAGTCTTGTATTTCCTTGTGGATTTTATCTAATTGTACCATTGAAATGTGAGGATGTCTAACTCTTAGCTCAATGGGATATTGCTGTTATCCCTTGGTAAACAGTGTAGATCCAGATCAGCTGACACATCCATGTTGTCTGATCAGGATCTATATTGTTAGCTTTTTGATTCATTAAGTTATTTATGACCAGGAAAGTAACAGTGTTGATCCTGATTAGATGGCACAAATTTGCCAGCTGATGTGGATTTACACTGTTTGCATGTGCAATAAAACCTATATATATATATATTAAAGGGTTATTGTACTGGATTGAACACTGACTGATCTGGATCTGCAGCAGCAATAAATCTCATTTCTAGAACAGTTTTATTTCTGCTGATGTCTTTTATCCAGGTTAGATGTCTTTATGATACAAGTAAATTTGTTTCATTAAAATTTATTAATGTTTTAAGGTTCAACCTGAGCACAATATTAAAATCTAGACAAAACACATTTTTGCTTTTTGAAATACCTGCACGATGTAATGATACAACAATATCTTTATATCCAATACAGCTGTTACGCTATACAATTTATCCTTGTCTCCATTATTTACATATTTAATAAGAAGAGTAAAATGGTTAAAGCATGGTGGAACTGTTTACTCTATGGGATATGGCTGTTATCACATGGGCAAACAGTGTAGATCCAGATCAGCTGTCACATCAGGATTCATGATCAGGATCTGCACTGTTCACTTTTGATTTCTTAGGTTATTTCTAACTAAAAGGTGACAAGTGTTGATCCAGATCAGACAGTTTTGATGTGCTGGTTGATCTGGATCTACTCTGGTCCCAGACATGAGGAAACCTGTTTATATGAAGTAAAAGGTTAACATGCTAACTGCCGTGAATCTACACTGGTCGCTAATGTAATAAAAGGCATATAATATGAAGTAAAGGGTTAACTGAATTAACTGAATGGCTAACCATGTAGACCCTTGCTGACATATAATAATAAGGCTGATCTGGGTCTACACTGGTAACAAATGGGGCGCACTGTAACAAATGGGGCGCACTGTACTCAGCAGTTGAAAGGGACATAGGTGATATTTTTAGAAGGATAATTAGAATTCATTTTATTTTTTCATTATGCCCCCAAAGGGAGGCATATAGTAATCGGACCGTCTGTCCGTCCGTTCGAAATGAATCGTGTCCTCCCTTCTTCTCCGAAACCGCTTGGGGGATTTCATTGAAACTTCACAGTAGTGTTTGTCACCAAGCCTAGTTGTGCATATCGCCAGGAATTTCTGCTCCGATTATTTTTGGCCGAGTTATGGGCTTTTTCATTTTTTAACTAACCCTAACCCTAAGGTCCAATAATTATACTCATATTCATACACAAAATCTTGTCCTCCCTTCTTCTCCGAAACCGCTTAAGGGATTTCAGTGAAACTTCACAGGAGTGTTTGTCACCAAGCCTAGTTGTGCATATCATCGGGAATTTCTGCTTTGATTATTTTTGGCCGAGTTATTACCCACATTATATGTAGTAAGGTCCATAACCCTAATAATCATTTTTCCAGGATAATCTCCCCATTAATCTTACAATTTTCAAAAAAAATTGTAATACTTAACTTTATTTTACTATATATTTACTACAGACTTGAAATATATGATCCTTTCATCTTTCACATTATTTGCATGGAGTATGCTTCATGTCTTCCACAGGGGGGGGGGGGGGGGCATATGTCAGTTTCAAGGGACAGCTCTTGTTCATTAACCCTGTACTATATATTTATACATGTTATGCTTTTAAACATGTGTGTATCCAGTATATATCCAGATCAGCTGCACATCTGTGCTGTCTTTGCTCGATCAGCACTGGTCACTTTTTGGTAAGAAATAACCTAATAAATCAAAAGAGAACAGTGTAGATCTTGATCAGATGGCACAGATGTACATGCTGATCTGGATCTACACAGTTTGCCCATGTGAAAATGATGTATCTGTGGTGTATAGGGTTAAATTATATTTTTTAATTTGAACATAAATTATATGTCTTCAACTTGAGAGGTTATTTATTTGAATTATGTCTATGTCAAATAGGACCTTTTCACATAGCCAGTAAATGAAATTTAAGACATAAATAAAAAAAAAAAAATACCAGTACATTTATTTGTTCTTTGACCTTTTAAAGTTCATCTCAAATTGATTTTCTTGAGGCATGTCAAAAAAAGATAAAAACAATAAATATTGGATAGTTGTCACCACATGCCTTTATGTAAATCTAACTAACAGGATTTTCCAATAATTCATTTATTTTGTTTTAAAGGACATGTATATTGATTTTTACAGGGAAAATGACAAAAAAGCCGAACTTAGCCTAACTTCATTAATGCTGAAACAATAAGATTCATATCCTGTATAGAAAAGAGAAGTTTCATATTTGCCAGTTGTAGGAAATATTAACATTGGAGTAAAGATTGAGGAAGGCAATATTTCTTAAGAGATATAATTACAAAATATGATAACTATGTATACTTTTCCAGTATACAAAATCTGTCTTGATTGGCGGTAATAGAATAAGAGTTACTGTGGTGTCTTTGATGTGTGATTTGGATCTAGGCTTTGCTTCTTGTAACCAAATGAATCTAAAGCAATTAATGTAGATCCGGATCAGAGGCCCAGATCTGATGCTTTATCCATGAAAGGGTAAATGTAAACAGGGTGGTGTATTATATCCCCTAGTTTTGATTTTTCTGGATGAAGTCTATGTTCAGATAGATAGTTTCCCAGCATGTTGTTCCTGTCCAGTGAACATGTAACTGTCATCCTTTATCTAAAGTAAAGGAGTTTAGGCTAGCAAAATTTTGTTTACTTAAACGTTTGTTATAGGGCCCAAGATAATAAAACTGATTTGGAAAACATGCAGGTCTCAAAACTTAAAAAAAAACTTCTGATAGGTCCATTGAGAGACTGGAGTCCGTTTCGACTTATCAGATGTTTGAAATTTGAATTTTTTAGTTTCAGTTTTAATAACTTGTGTCCAGTTTGTTATAAGGGTCACACATTCAGTTCAAATCACCAGTCAAGTAGTTAGAGTGCATTTTTACCTGTGAACAAGCTCAAAAGCCTATACATGTACATTGCTACTAGGGAATTGTGATGGTGCTACTGTTAATATGAACCAAAGACTAAATATCACAATTATTTTGCTGCTGACTTCTCAAATGTCAGTCTTGGGGAATTTTTCATTTCCTAACTAGTTTTGGTATGTTACCCAGGAAAGATGTTAGCTGAACCAATCTCTGAATTATGACAGTTCACCCAAAACAAACTGACAAAGATCGAAACCAGCTAGTGTTCCTTGGTGACAGGTTTATAACTTGTATGTAAGAGGCAAACACTAACTACATTTATTGTGTTATATTTCAGGATGCCATTGAGAAGACAAATTCAAAAGATGGAGGAAAAATTCTTAAAGATCATCCAAGTAAGTTAATACATTTGTAAAGGCCCACAACAAGGTTAAATTGAAACAGTATTATTATAAGAGTTGTCTCTCTTATACTCCAGGCTTCCTTCACATAATCTTATCATTGACTACATTGATATGCCTTTTATCACATGGGCTACCAGCATAGATCCAGATCAGCCAGATCTGCCAGCACATCCATGCCTTTTGATCTGGATCTACATTGTTTGTTTTTGGTCAGACACTATAAATCTTAAAGCAAACAGTACAGATCAGGTCATATGGCACATTAGCCTGTGCGACAAAGTTTTATCGATATATGATATATCTAAAAAACATTTCTGGGAAGTAAAATGACTTCAACCATGATGTAAAAAACAAAACAATTCTTCAAATTCAGGTTTACGTCATTTAGGTGATGTCTTGCCGTTCCTACCACAGTTTTATACCAGTGATTATGGTCGTGAAATTCTCAGTGACATAAAGACAGCAGTCAATGAGCCTGAACCGCCAGCCACCACAGAAGATGCTCAGAAACAAAATATAGAGCTCAAAGTTCCCAGTGTCGTAGCTGGAGGGTAATTTTATACGTACTACAAATTAATGTTGTACATATTTCATAATATATACATGTGGTTTTTATCAAGGTTTTATATGGGGTATTTTCTGTAATTGGATCAAACTGAGATTTGATATACATTGTAGTATGATCTGGCACTAGTTTGAGGTAATTCATTAAACATCAATGCAGTGATCTTCATTTGATGTTACACTTGGCAAATTATTGCAACCAGGGTAAATTGATAATACTGTTTTATATTATAATAAAAGAACTACAAAATGCAGTTTAAATAGGAAATGGCATATTTAATTATTATTCAATATTTCATAAATATATGAATAGCTATCAGAAAAAAATTGCTATTGACATATTGACTAACTAAGATCTGCAAAAGCTATACTTGCTTTTGATGTAACTGCAAGGGAAAGCATGTTAAGCAACCTCTGCAGGGAGTTTGGATGATGTCACTCACATGAACATTTGGTGTATAAGCGTCATTTAAATGTGTTCAGCATGAACAGATCATTAATGCAATCATTGGACCAAGCAAGCAGTATTCCCTCTTGCAGCAGTTGCAATTTGTTGATGTGCTTGCTACATGAGACTAGTCTAGCCTCCTACATAAAATCACTATATAAATTACTGTAGTTTATTGAGTAAGCTCAGTATTTAGTGGTAATTGTTTGCAACAAAAACAAGGCACTATTTTAATAGACTTAAGAACTACTGGCCTAATAACCGAGTGGGAACATTGTGTTGACCACTGATTCAATACCTTATTTTGCCTTCAGTAAACATTTTCGTTTCTTCAAAGTTTAATTATATAATATGAATTCATGATATTCCAGATAACAGCCTTTTTTATATTATAACATAATATTTCAGCAAAAACAAAAAAGATGGTAGCTCTACAAATGGCAATGGAAAGAGAGGTTACTCAGATGTTGAACTCAACGCAGCTGTCAGCGAAATTCGTAATGGTAAACTGGGTACCAGACGGGCCTCCTCAGTCTATGGCATTCCAAGATCGACATTACGGAACAAAATGTTCAAGATGGAGATAGACGATTGCAGTAACTCTTCTCTCCTCACAGAAGAAGAGTCAAGCAATGATGAGCCATTGCCACAGCAACAACCACCTCATGTTCTCACTACTCAGGAAAGACCACTTATGGTAGGTGATTTTTAACAATTTACTCCAACATATATACGCATTTTATCCCATATGTGACCAGTGCAGATCTAGAACAGCCGGTATGTTGTAAACTCCTTTATTGCATGAACAAAAATTGTAGATCCAGATCAACCGGCACATCCATGCCCTCTGATCAGGATCTACATTGTTTGCTTTTTGGTCAGAAACAATCTAAGAAATCAAAAAGCTAACAGTGCATATCCTGCTGTCATTTTTACGGTTTGTAATAGTTGTTATACTTTAAGTATCGGTATTTAATTTGAATTAACTACTTTCTTTTAATAAATTAAATCAAAAGATAACTTTAAATATTAAATTATTTTAATATTTTTATATTTTAAAGCTTTTTCCCAAAAATATGGATTGAATAGTAAAGCATGCTGTCTCCTCTGACAGGTCTTAAGATCATTTCTATGGCTGAATATAGAAAGGAAAATACAGTTTGAATATCCTGGCTTACAAGTATCAAGTATGTGATTGGGTTGAGAATTTGCATTAGTCAAACCCTTTAATCACCGAAGTTATTGACTTGCCAGCCTTAGAATTTTCGGTCAGTTTATTTATTATCCAGGTTGGAAATAAGTGACTAGCAAAACATGTAGAATCTGTTCAAACTTTAAATTTAACCAACTATCCCATTATGACTTATTAAGAATGGATATTTTGTATGTTTCAGCTTACAGATTTACTACAGCTGTCCTCATTACAATACCTTGCTCCCATTTCCCTCCCGTATTTCATGAAACCCGAGCTGTTCATGTTACCACTAGTTGACAATTCCGAGTGGGAGAGAAAATTACAAACTGTACGGCATAAACATAATCTGAGTAAAGCATCTATGAACCATTACAAAGTGAAGGCCCTGACACAGCATAAGTTGAAGCCTTTCCAATACGATTTGATCAAGAAACTGACTCAGGAACGATTGGAATTTGAGCAGCGTGCCACGAAAGCTAAATGGAATGAAGAGAACTATGATATGCATAATGCTTTGTCGCAGGCACATTCGTCTGTGATGAAGTCATTGGAGTTTGCATCATTTCCACAGTCCAAGAAGATTAAGCAAGAACTAGTGCCAGAACAGTTAATGGATACAAACACGTTGATGCAGTCTGCCCTCTACAAAGCTTTGAATCTAAACACATTTTCACTGACTGGTAGTTTACGCGATTCTAGCTCACCAGACTCAGATGTGCCTGTACAGGAAATTCAGAAAAAGCGAACAAAAGAAATTAGAATGTCCACAGAACGGGAAGAAATGGACAAAAAGGCTTATGACACATTGTTCAAGTATGAAAACACCAGAATCGGAGACACTCTCAAAGACATTATTGTCAAGACTATATCAGAGAAAGTTAAATGTAAGCTGGAATCAACAGACTTCTCTGGATTGGTTGGCTCAAGTTCAAGCGCTGAGAAACAGAAGGCGAAAGAATCTATCATGTCAGCTTTTTCTGTGCCTGAGACCTCCTCACCTTCAAAGAAGGTGAAAAAAGAGCCAAGTTTGTTGGATGTTTCTGGTCTGGTAAGACGTCAGAAAGATGGGGTTGGTTCTCAGACAAAGAAAACACGTCCAAAACGTGGACAGTACAGGAAGTACAACAGTCAGTTGCTGACGGAAGCAGTCAAAGCAGTGCAGCGTGGTGAAATGAGTGTGCACCGAGCAGGTAGTTATTATGGTGTGCCGCACTCCACGCTGGAGTACAAGGTCAAAGAGCGCCATCTTTTACGTCAGAAGAAGATCAAAGAGCAGCAAGAACAGAAGCTGAAACAAGAAGCAGAAGAAGCTGCTGCTAGAAGTAAGCAGTCGGCTAATTCGGAAGAAACGAAAACAGCGCAAGAAGAAAAAAGCACTGAAAGAACCTCAACTCCAACAAAATTGCAGTCTGGCTCAGCGTGGTTATCTCCCTTTGGAAGTCAGTTACCATATGAGAGTGCAGCTGCCCTTGGAATATTTGGTGCATCTGGATTTTCGCTCAGCACACCAGCATCAGAACTGTTAAGGAAATTGCAGCATAAAGTACAAAGTAAGTCAGAGTCTGGGGACGAATCAAGTACCGACTATTCTTCCCCTTCAGAGGGTTATGTGTACATTAACTAACACCTAACAGATGTTGTCTTTACGTTAACAAAAACATACAAATGCAGATAAGATGTACATTACCTTAATCCTTTCCTCCATATTTATGCATTTTTACGCATGTGTGACCAGTGTAGTTTCAGATCAGCTGGCACATTCGTGCCGTCTTATCATGATCTGCACTGGATGCATTTTGGTTAGAAATAACCTAATGAATAAAAAATCGAACTGTTTAGATCCTGATCAGACGGCACAGATGTGCCAGCTGATCTGGATCTAAACTGTTCGCCCACACAATAAAGGTGTATCTATGGAGGAAAGGGTTAAGCAAAAAGATATGAGGAGTTAATGTACAATTAAGGTGTTAACTAAAACTTTACAGATGTTGCCTTGTTCCAGATAAGAACTATATTTTCTATAAATAGATGATATTTGTTTATTAAGTTTGGTGGTTAAACATAAGTTTAGAGTTTTTCATGTCTGTATGTGGGCCTATTGTTAAATTGCATTTGTATGCTATATACCGTATAATGGGTTATTTTCGCGATCGAAAACGTTTGCCAGCAGATGTACAGGTGTAAAAATTAAGTATTATCAGAAGAAGTGTTTGCTAAGGTGTGAAAGCTGCACATTTAACAGTGGTATTTTATCAAACTATTATAAATCAAGTTGTCCGTAGCATAATTGACATCCGTTTTAATAACAAAGGTGATAATGTTTTTATCGACGGAATAATGACAGTTACCACCGCAGATATAGACTATGAAGCGATAAAAAAGCGTTATCCCGCTGGCTAAGACGATTATAAAGCCTTTTCAAACAGATTATTTAAAAGTATCGCTCATCAGCATTGAACTTCGCAAAAAAAAAGTTGGGAATTTTTTGTGTTTTTTATTTTAGCGAATTCACGACGATCGCAAAAATATTATGCTCGCGAAAATAACCCATTATACGGTATTTAATGAAATTTCATTTTTAATTTTAAATAGGCCTTATAGCAAACTGAATGTTAAATATTTTAAGTTTTATATGACAAGATCTTCTCTTGTTTATACAATAAATAGATCATTAAATTTTTTATCCACAAGGGGGTAATTTTATATGGATCAACTACAGTTAATCATTTGATGTAAAATAATTTAATGTTTTTAAAAACCCCACAAACCAAGTTTGGGGGTATGTAGGAGAAGGCTAGTTGGTTAATCCATTCATCTGACTGTCCGTCCATCAGTTCTTCAGTTGTCATACATTGTTTGGATGATAAGTACAGAACAATTGGGCAGACATGAAATGGTATGTTGGTGTAACAAAACAAAATGCAGGTCAAATTTGAATTTGATCAGAATCTCCCATCTTTTATGGCCCTTTTGCAACTAAACATTTGCCTTTTATACATTGTCCGGATGATATGTAAAGAACAGTTTGGCAGACTTGAATGAAATTTGGTATTTTGGGGTAATATTTAATATAGGTCAAGTTCAGAATGAATTTTTTTCTAATTGATGACTGCTTATAAAACTCAATTGGAAAGAACTGTAGTCTCCACTTTTTATCCAGTTTATATCATTTATATCTAACCATAGTTAGTTCGTATAGTGTTAGACCTATTTTTGTTTTCATTTTAGCATAATTCTCTTATCTAAAACCCAAGATAATAAACTAATATTGAAGACCAGTCTCAAATCGAAGGTATCTGATTGGCTGAAAGGGAGACCAGTCATCATTTCAGCCAATCAGATGCTTGAGATTTCGGACTGGTCTCCTGATTTTTAGCTCACCTGTCACGTAGTGACAAGGTGAGCTTTTGTGATCGCAATTTGTCCGGTGTCCGTCCGTCCGTCGTCCGTCCGTAAACTTTTACTTTAAACGACATCTCCTCTTAAACCCCTGGGCCAAAGTTGATGAAACTTGCCACGGATGTTCCTTGCATGAAGCTCTTCCAAATTTGTTCAAAGAAATCAATTCCATGCAGAACTCTGGTTGCCATGGCAACCTAAAGGGAAAACTTTAAAAATCTTCTTGTCTGAAACCACAAGGCCTAGAGCTTAGATATTTGGCATTTAGCACCCTCTAGTGGAACTCTACAAAGATTGTTCAAATTATTTCCCTGGGGTCAAAACTGGCCCCGCCCCAGGGGTCACTTCACTTTACATAGACTTATATAGGAAATCTTTAAAAATCTTCTTCTCACAAACCACAATGCGTACAGCTTAGATATTTGGTAATTAGCATTGTCTAATGGATGTCTACTAAATTTGTTCAAATTATGTCCCCTGGGCCAAAATCGGCCACGTCCTAGGGTTCTCTTGGTTTACATATAGTTATATAGGAAAAACATGAAAATCTTCTTCTTTAAAACCAAAAGGCCTAGAGCCTTAATATTTGATATAAAGCATCATCTAGTGGTCCTCTACCAAAATTGTTCAAACTATCCCCCTGGGGTCAAAAATGGCCCCGCCCCAGGGGTCACTTGATTTACATAGACATATATCGGGAAAACTTAAAAAAATCTTCTTCTTTAAAACCACAAGGCCTAGAACCTTGGTATTTGGTATGTGTCATCATGTAGTGGTCCTCTACAAATGTTGTTCAAATTATTCTCCTGGGGGTCGAAAATGGCTCCGCCCCGGGAGTCACTAGTTTTATTACATAGTGTTATATAGTAAATCTTTAAAAATCTTCTTGTCTGAAACCGTAAGCCCTAGAGCTTAGATATTTGGTATAGAGCATCATCTAGTTACATTTTCTCCACAATAGCAGCTTAATTTTTTTTAAATTTTTGACTTGATTTTACCAAACTTGCACACAACTCTTGCAACCATTGAGCATTTGTTGACAGGTGAGCGACCCAGGGTCCTATGGACCCTCTTGTTATTATATTGGGCTCGGATGTTTATGTTCTAATATTGGTGCTATATCAAAATGGTTGTTTCTCACAAAGTGCTTAAGATATACAGAAGTTATATATAATAATTGATATATTTACAAAACATAAGGATTCTCTAAATATCACATCATGACTTTTTAAATTAACAGCGCAATGTAGTTAGTCGGTCTTGTTTATTCATCTATATACATATTCATTATTTCAGTTCCTTTCAGTACCACATTCTCAGCCAAACATCTTCAATGGTTATTTTGTTAATATCACATAAAGAAATAGTGTCGACCAAGATCAGCCTGTACATCCATGCAGTCTGTTCAGGATCTATACTGTTCATTTAAAGATTTATGAGATTGTTTCTGACCATGAAGCAAACAGTGTAGATCAGACTGCACAGATGTTAAGGCTGACTAGGATCTACACTGGTTTTATATGCTATATGAAAGTGTTTAAAACAGATTTGGAAAAGCTGTAACTTGCTCATGTTCATATAATGATCAGTATTTTCCACAGATTAACCCTTTCCTCCATAGATACACCTTTTTTGCACGGGTGAACAGTTTAGATCCAGAGCAGCCGGCACATCCATGCTGTCTGATCAGGATCTTAACTGTTCGCTTTATGATTCATTAGGTTATTTCTGACCAAAATGTGACCAGTGCAGATCCTGATCAGATGGCAAGGATGTTCCAGCTGATCTGGATCTAATCTGTTTGCACATGCGTAAAAATGGGTATCTATGGAGGAAAAGGTTAAATGATTACTTAGTTGAAATGTAATGTTTGTTCTGTGTTGATTTCAGCTGCACCATAAGGGATCAGTCATCCTTGTCATCAATCATTCATCACTCATGATCTGCTGTGGTGAAGGTTCCATCACCCAAAGTCATCAGCATCATCATCCTCATCATTCTCATGGTCGTCGTCATCAGGATCATCTTTGTACAGCTACTCTTTTTGAATTTTGTATGAAAATTTAATGTCCTAAAAATTGTATACTACTGGTCATTGCGATTCAAAGCCTTACCATTGTTGTTTAATCATGATGAAATCAGCTGTGGCCAAGCGCAAAGCTACTATTATCATAAGTGTTACTTTGATCTTCTCGTATAATAGTTGTTAATGTTTGTCTTCACTGCTTTTTGAAGAATCTATGCCTTAGTCTAAAATCAAGATTTGTATTTAGCCACTAGATTCACCTCTGAATTTATTTTGAAATATTTCATAACTTATTTTTTTTTTGCAAACATTGTGAATACCAGTAAACATTTTTAAAATTTTAATCATAAATTAGGTTCTGTTGATCTGATTACATTTACAATATGTTCTAGTCACCGTTAGTTGAAGCGATTTTTAACCCTTTACTACATGTATACAGGTTTTTGCATGAAAAGTCACTGTAGATCCAGATCATCTGGCACATCTGATCACATCACATCTTTACCATCTGATCTTGATCTACACTGGTTGCTTCTTGATCACAAATAACTCAATAAATCTTAAAGCAAACAGAAGATTATAATTAACCCTTTCCTCCACATTTAAGCCTTTTTACGCATGTGCGACCAGTGTAGATCCAGATCAGCTGGCACATCCGGATCTGATCTGCACTGGTAGCATTTTGGTCAGAGTTAACCTAACAAATCAAAAAGTGAACAGTTTAGATCGTGATCAGATGGCAAAGATGTGCCGGCTGATCTAGATCTAAACTGTTCGCCCTCGCAATACCAGTGTATCTATGGAGGATAGGGTTAAGCAGCACGAAGTTGCTGGCAAGTTATTGTGAAAGGGAGTTAACTCTTGCTTTCCAAGTTGTTGTCATGGCCTCCCATGTCTTTGAATGCCAACAAGTCCATTTATAATTCGTAGGAGTGTCTTGAAGCTTTTGCCTATCGATTATATATCAAACAGTGTAAACCTGGATCAGACTGTGGATGATTGTCTTAGCACGTCTCGTCGTGTCCTAGCACGTCTTGTCTATTTTCAGCCAATGTCATTATTATGACAACTATTGTAGTGCCTGATCAGCCTGATGTGGCTCTATGTTGATTGCAAGTGACATTAGTTATGACAGCTGCTTATTTCTTCCTTAAATTTCTCCACAATCAATCTTTTTATTTGTTGGTTTATTATTGCAATAGTGACTTTTAGTGGTTTGTAAATACATAACCACATATTTTAAGGAAGTGTGGATGTAAATTACTTTCGACACACCCTTCCATAGCTTTCTTAACACTTGACCTGTCAAAATTGGGAAGTGTAGTTTTTTGGTTTTCAACTGTTGCTAAATTAAATATATAAAATGTTGTAGGAATAGATCATTACAGACAGATAGGCAGGTAAACATGGGTCTACACAGCTCCTAAATATGACTATATGGCTTCAATTAATAAAGGTCACATTACATTACATTTGAACCCTTGTGGATTGTAGACTCAAATCTGCAGTTTGAACAGGATTTTTCTCTTCTACAATCCTTTAAGTGATTGTTATTAAGACACATTTGCAACCAGTGTAGACCAAATAACCCTTTCCACCAAAGACACACCTTCATTGCATGGGCGAACTGTGTTGATCCAGATCCGCCAGCACATCCGTGCCATCTGATCAGGATTTAAAAGGTTTGCTTTTTGATTTGTTTGGTTATCTCTGACTAAAATGTGACCAGTGCAGATCCTGATCAGACCCAATGTGCCAGCTGATCTGGATCTACACTGGTCACACATGCATCAAAAGGCGTATAAATGGAGTAAAGAGATAACAGCCTGTCTTTCTGCACAGTCTAATCAGAATCTTCACTCTTTTTGCTATTCAGCAAATAAATGTCTGTAAAACATTTGTATAACAAGGGCACATTTTTATTATTAACCCTTTCCTGTATAGATACGCATTTTTACGCATGTGCGACCAGTGTAGATCCAGATCAGCCGGCACATCCGTGCCGTCTGATCAGGATCTGCACTGGTCGCATTTTGGACAGAAATAACCTAATGAATCAAAAAGCGAACAGTTTAGATCCTGATCAGACGGCACGGATGTGCCGGCTGATCTGGATTTAAACTGTTCGCCCTAGCAATAAACATGTGTCTATACAGGAAAGGGTTAAATATGAAAAAGGCAAGTGCATTATCAACATCATTAGTTTTAGAAATATCTCCAAAAATGGCAATATACCTTACATAGTTATACTCACCTTATCCATCAGTGCAGGTTTTAATCAGCATGTGTTACATTGCTGGCGTATCAGGATGTTCCCACCTAACTTAACCCTTTCCTCCATATTATACGAGTTTTTGTGCATGTGCGACCAGTGTAGATCAAGATCAGCCAACACATCCATGCTGTCTGATCAGGATCTGCGCTGGTTGCATTTTGGTCAGAAATTACCTAATGAATCAGAAAGTGAACATTGCAGATCCTGATCAGATGGCACGGATGTGCTGGCTGATCTTGATCTAAAATGTTCGCCCGCGCAGATCAGCTGGCACATCTATATACCCTGTACACTGTTCCTTTTAAGATTCATTAGGTTATCTCAGTGAAGTAGAAAACAGTTTAGATTTAGACCAGATGGCATGGGTTTACCTGCTGATCTGGATCTACACTGGTTGCATTTGTATTTGATAAAACCTGTATAATATAGAGTAAAGAGTGAATATTATCCTCTTGTCAACAATTTCGATTATTCAGCATGAAATAAATGAGATAAGTGTGTTTATGATTCTAAAGATTGATTTTGGTGATTCAAGATTCAGTTATGAACATTGGTTAATCACTATTTTATGATGCTTAGCATTTTCTTTGAAAACTCATTGTAGCAAAAAAACTAGTCAAAATATTATTTTCAGATTTATCATTCATTTAAATGACGTAGACAAAAAAGTTGGCTAGGTCAAGAAATACTTGATATCAGCTAATCAGCTGTAGCAAAGCTCATCCCATCCATTACTGTATAGCAATTATGAGACAAACACTTGTCACGAAAACAGCTTCACTGTGCAAAAATGACTGGGTTTGACATCATTAATGTGAACAAATGATTTCAGGTGTAGATTCGCACCAATAACTCTTAACTTCATATAGTTGCCTTTTTTTCGCAAACAGTGTAGATCCTGATCAGGAGCTGCATTGTTTACTTTTAGATACATAATGTTATTTGTGACCAAGAATCAAACAGTGTAGATCCTGATTAGATGGAACAGATTTGTCAGCTGATCTGGATTCACACTGGTCGCCAATGCAAAAAAAGGTGAATATATGAAGTAAAGGGTAAAAAAATCAAAATTGTATGAAATCTGGGAGCTTATTCATGATTGAACATTACAGCCCATATTCTACAAATCTTTTTCTTGCAAGCAACAAAGGCAAAAGTGCAATAAAATTATAAGTATATTTCAAATACTAGATACTTATTTAAATAGTTTGATTTTAAATTAATGTTTTAAATGAAGATCTCATCAGTATTGTTTGGAGAAACGTCTTGAAGATTGTTTCATGACTCTTGCAAATTACAATAGTCTACATCATCTTTTATGTCATTACCAGTCTTGCTATAATAACAATTGATCAGGCAACCTTGCTAGTATTCAGTTTTGTTTTTTGTACTGTATCACTTACACATTAACATTGTGGTTATTTATGTTAATAGATTAGGGTAGACTGGCATGCTACTTCACAATACATTATGACTGTCTTAAATTTGTGTCTGCAGTTAGTTCAAAACAAGGCCTTGAAAACAATTCCAAACCTTGCTATGTGTCTTTTCCATGTGATAAATAAGTCCACAGATTTACACCATGAGGTTATAAGAAATTAATGTCATGATTTTTATGATTGAATATGGTTCAGTGTTGTATGATACAACCCATGCTTTGTTGCATTGTTATTTAGGCAGAATTATATTGCATGCTGTTGAGAAATTTCTCATATAACTGTATAGGGGTCTTATTCGGATTATGAAGTATGCTAGTGCCAATTTATTTCACTTCATATATGATTTGTTGCAACTGAAGCCATGACTTACCTATTTGTGTGGGCATGATAGTTTGTGCTGTTTTATCCATCTATTAACACAAAATACTCATAACTTAAATATATTAAAGAGAGTGTTTGAAAGCTTGAAATGATGAATATAGTTCATAAAGAATTTTCTCCAAGCATATTGACAGATGTAAATATTTTGTCTTGCTCTGAGATATCCCACGTGGCAAGGCATGCAATACCTCACGTAGGTTTGTATACGGTGTCATTACATTTCTGTAAAAACAGCCTTCCAATGTTATTGATAATGGAATATATTATAATATATGATAGTGTCTCTAGCTGGGAGCGAAATGTTAATTTTAATGGCAGCTCATCATTCAAGATGTGCATTTAAAATTCAATTTATATTTTGCATTATTCATTTTTTGTCAAATGGGACCAATGAAAGCATTCCATAAGATGTGCTCTTAATTTATTTGTTATTGTTGTTTATTTTAAAAAAGCATATTAATAACACATGCCTAGTCGCTTTATTTATGTTCATCGGAATTTTTGATGCATATTTATCATTTAATTGAAATCTTTTTTCTTGAACATGATTATTGTGTCTGTGCTAATATATATTTATTGTCTCTGTTGATTTTTGTTTTAGTTGCATATTTGCATAAGAATAGAGTGCAATTTGTTTTTCTAGTCATGATGTGCAAAGAAATGTTTTTACACTCTAGTCATAAAATATCAATCAAACCAAAACATCTATTTGGTATCCCGGTAGTTTTGAATACTTAGCATATTTTAGTGATCATAACTATGTGTTATCTGTTTAACCCTAGCTTACTTTTTTAGTAGTTAGAGCTCACTGGTTTGAGCTGGATGTAATGCTAGGAAACTTGTGAAGAACTGGTTAGAACTGGTGAGAAACCTTGGAAACTTGTGCAGAACTGAGTTGAACTGGTTTAAGCTGGTCGAAACCAAAGAAAACATTTGAAGAACTGGTTTAAGCTGGTTATAAAACAATGAATTATTTGAAGAACTCATTTAAGCTGGTTATAAACCAATGAATCATTTGAACAACTGGTTAAAGCTGGTTTTAAGACAATGAAACATTTGTAGAACTGGTTTGAGCTGGTTACAAACCAATGAAACATTTGAAGAACTGGTTTAAGCTGTTTATAAACCAATGAATTATTTGAAGAACTGGTTTGAGCTGGAAATAAACCAATAATCATTTGAACAACTGGTTAATGCTGGTTATAAAACAATGACACATTTGAAGAACTGGTTTACTGGTTAAAATTAGTTTGAGTAGGTAAGAATAAGAGGAGTTATATCTTATTAACTGTATTTTTGATACATTCCAGTGTTTATATTAAATGTACAGTGTTATTTCAAATACTTAAAATCTATTATTTGCAAATAAAGCTCACAAAAAGTACATGAAAATATGCCTGAATATTTCATTTATTAATAGTTCATTACATTACTGTTTGAGATTGTTTTGATGACATGATTTAGCCAACCTTTATTACATAGCAGTTTAGTAATAATTATGCTTAACTTAATGCTTTAGTAAAGGCTTCAATTATTTGTTCAGATGTCTTGTTTTAAGTCAGTGTATGTAAAAGTATTTGTGGTGAAGTGCCTTGTGATTTCAGTCATGTTTATAATGAAATAACTTATTTCAAAATGTCTCAACCTGCCTGTTGCCCTCCAGATGAAGATTTGAGGGTCTGGTGCTAGACTGGTCTATTGTTTTGTTATAATTCTCTGTGAGATAGACTGGTTTTGTACCAAGCCACCAAATTTAATGTATTTTTTAGTTTTATCAAATGTCGCATTTGAAGCTGAAAAGTAACAAATACATTGTTTGTGTATAGGCGGTAAACTTTCATTATTGTGTTCACTTTTGTTGATGATTTTGTATGTCCATCTGTATTTTTATTCAATGGGGTACACTTGGTGTTTGGTTGCACAAAATGAGAATCTTTATTGTTTGCTAATATTTTTGGTTAATGGTTTACAATTTGTGTTTTAACAATTCTTTAAGTGAATGATGATTCTTAAAAATGACAATAACAAAATGCTGCTTCTTCATGAAACTATTTTTAGTAATATACAGTACAGGTATATTGCAGTTTAGTTACCTGTTTAGCAGCTGATATCAAACATGGCAGTCCACTGTAGTTAGCATATGGTTGCTGATACCAACATGTCTGCTATCCCAACTAATCAATATTTTTCAGCTAAAAAGATATTTTTGTCCAGACTATGGTGCAAATCTGGGTTGAAGATTATAAAACTGAGATTGGAAACCAGTTTCAAATCTCAAGCATCTGATTGGCTGAAATGGCGACCAGTCGCCATTTCAGCCAATCAGATACTTGAGATTTGAGACTGGTTTCCATGCTCAGTTTTATAACCTTGGGCACAGTGTTAGACAACATAGAAGCAGCCTATTCAATTGATCAAATTTTGACAATATTGTTTTAATCAAGTAAAAACTTACTTAGTAAAATTTACTTTTAATACACTTATAACATTTGCATATTGATTATTTTGTTACAAGATACACATAATACCTTTGTTACAACTTCTTTTATTGTTTTTTAATAAATTTTAAATTTTACTGTTGATTAATTCATTCATTAATGGATTTATGATTATTTATGAATTTGGACAGGTTTACCAACATTAAGCAGACCATGTGTCTTGAAATTGTCATTATTCTTGATATTTTGGTATAAAATGAATTTGAAAGTGGCATTTGTTAAGAAAAACCTTAATGCTTGTTATAAAAATACAAGAATGTTGTCTAAGTACCAACCCTAAAATGTATACATATTTATTTGATCTTTTGTAAACCTGTTCATTGTTGGGTAAATTACATTCAAATTTTACATTTTTACTAGTAATTAATTTTATACTAGTGCTGTATTTATTTAAAAAATGTGGGTTTTAGTTAAAGTTTTTGTTGTTGTATAATAACAGCCTTTTTCATTCCATTAGGGTGTTTACAGAATATTGGGTGTATGTCTCTTCTAAATATATATTTGTACTGTTTGTGGAATAAAGATCTAAGAACCAAAGTTATTATTCGTTTTGAGATGCAATAATTCTTTGATATGATAAATCATCCTATTTTCACAAATCCCTACAATAATGTTAATTTTAAAAATAAATGTGTTACTGTGCCCCACACCAACCCCAATGACACACACACTGAAGGTACTAAACTAGGTGTAGATGATGATGCCTGAAAGAGTTCCATCTGAAACAGAATGGAAGAGTCAACACACTTTAGTCCGAAAGAAAATATATGTTTGTTGACGTCCATATATTAGTAGATACCACATAAAAGAAAGAGTTTTATTAGTTTTCATTCATGTAACATCTTTTGTAGGATTTACTTTATCAACAGTTTGAGTTGCAAGACGTTCATGAGTATTATTTCCCCCTCAATACTGTGATAGGAATGCCACTTTGCCAGATTGTTAGAAAATTTATCCTACACCAATGTGAATCAAGGTCATGACCGACAAACAATACGGGGTCGGATTCACAAGATTCAGAAAGGGGTTCGTTTGGGGCAGTATTAGTGTAGTTACATCATAATCTCCAACATTTTGGCCGTTTACATTTAATATTGCTGCACAAAAATGAATTCCAGCAAACCCTTATGAACGCCCTTTGGTTCCGCCTTTTTATTCCACGAGTCTGACTATAAACAAACAAAGACATTTCCATGAGCATGGATGACATTCATTTTGTGAGTGTGATGTACTTGAGGAGCTAGGAAAGCAAGAGAGGACGTACGTGAGGAGCTAGGGAAACAAGAGATAATGTACGAGAGGAGCTAGTGAAACAAAAGAGAATGTACTCGAGGACCTAGGGAAACAAGAAAGGATGAACGTGAGGAGCTAGGGAAACAAGAAAGGATGAACGTGAGGAGCGAGGGAAACAAGAAAGGATGAACGTGAGGAGCTAGGGAAACAAGAAAGGATGAAAGTGAGGAGCTAGGGAAACAAGAAAGGACGTACTTGAGGAGCTAGGGAAACAAGAGAGGACGTACGTGAGGAGCTAGGGAAACAAGAGAGGACGTACGTGAGGAGCTAGGGAAACAAGAGAGAACATACGTGAGGAGCTAGGGAAACAAAAGAGAATGTACTCGTGGAGCTAGGGAAACAAGAAAGGATGAACGTGATGAGCTAGGGAAACAAGAAAGGATGAACGTGAGGAGCTAGGAAAACAAGAGAAGATGTTAGTGAGGAGCTAGGGAAACTAAAGGGAATGTACGTGAGGAGCTAGGGAAACAACTGGTGACGTACGTAAGGAGCTAAGGAAACAAGAGGATACGTACGTGAAGTGTTACGCAAACAACGAGGAGAGTGTGGCAAACAAAAGAGGACGTATGTGAGGAGATATGCAAACAATAGGAGGAGCTTAGGAAACAAGAGAGGACGTAAATAATGAGTTGAGGAAACAAGAGAGCACGTACGTAAGGAGCTTTGGAAAGAAGAGGACATAAAGGGTTAGGGTTAGCTAACTGGGGAGCTAGATAAACGAGGGAGGACGAAAGTGAGAAGATATTAAAACACGAGAGACATACGTGAGGAGCTATGAAAACAGGTTATCACGTACGTGAAGAGTAAGGCAAACAAGAGAGTATGTACGTGAGGAACTACGGAAACAAGATAGTACGTACGTGAAGAGTTACGCAAACAAGAGGATCTGTGCGTGAGGATCTGGAGAAACAAGAAAGCACGTACGTTTTGAGCTTGGGAAACAGCGGACGTAAGTGAGGAGCTAAGAAAACAAGAGAAAGAGTATATGAGGAGCTAGGGAAACAAGAGAAGACGTACGTGTGAGGTAGGAAACAAGAAAGCACGTACGTGAGAAATTACGCAAACACAAGAGAGGACATAGGTGAGGAGCTAAGGAAACGAGGGGACGTACATGTGCAGCTAAGGAAACAAGGAAGGTCGTAGGTGAAGAGTTACGCAAACAAGAGAGGACGTACGTGTGCAGCTAAGGAAACAACAGAGGACGTACGTGTGCAGCTAAGGAAACAAGAGAGGATGTACGTGTGCAGCTAAGGAAACAAGGAAGGTCGTAGGTGAAGAGTTACGCAAACAAGAGAGGACGAACATGATGAGCTAAGGAAACAAGAGAGGACGTACGCGAAGAGTTACACAAGCAAAAGAGTACGAACATGATGAGCTAGGGAAACAAGAGAGGACGTACGCGTGGAGCGTGGATGTACGTGAGGAGCTAAGGAAACAAGAGTAGGCGTACGTGAAGAGTTATGCAACGAGAGAGGACGTACGTGGAGTGTTACGCAAACAAGAAAGGACGTATGTGAGGAGCTAGGTAAACAAGGGAAGACGTACATGTGTAGCTAAAGACACAAGGAAGGCCGTACATGAAGAGGTACGCAAATAAGAGAGGACTTACGTGAAGAGTTACGCAAATAAGAGAGGAAATACGTTAAGAGTTACGCAAACAAGTGCAGAGGGGAGGAAAGAGCAAGGGAAACAAGAGATGACTTACGTGAAGAGTTAAACTAACAAAAGAGAACGTACGTGAGGAGCTAGGGAAACAAAAGATGACGTACGTTAAGTGTTATGCAAACAAGAGAGGGTATATGTGATCAGCTAGAAAATCAAGAGACGAAGAATGTGTGGAGCTAGGGAAAAAAGAAAGGACGCACATTAAGAATTGTGCAAACAAGAGCGGAGTTACGCAAACATGAGAAGACTTCCATGATGAGCTAAGGAAACAAGGAAGGCCGTACGTCAAGAGCTACACAAACTAGTGAGGACGTACGTGAGGAGCTTGACTAACAAGAGATTACGTACGTGAGCAGCGAGGCAAACAAGAGAGTACGTACATAAAGAGTAACACAAACAAAAGAGGAATTACGTGAAAAGTTACGCAAACAAGTGGGTCGTGCTCGAGGAGCAAGGGAAAAGAAAGATGACGTAAAGAGTATGTGTGGAGCTAGGAAAACTCTAAAGGACGTACGTACCTGATGAGCTAGGGATAACATAAGAGGACGTACGCGTGGAGATAAGGAAACAATGAAGGCCGTATGCGAAGAGTTAGGCAAACAAGAGAGTACGTACGTGAAGTTACGCAAAAAAGAGAGCACATACGTGAAGAGTATGGCAAACAAGGAAGGACATACGTGAAGAGCTAGGCAAACAAGAATGAACGTACGTGAGACGCAAGGTAAACAAGAGAGTACGTACGTAAAGAGTTACGCAAACAACAGAGGACGAACGTGAAGAGTTAGGCGAACAATCGAGGACGTATGTGAGGAGCTAAGCAAACAAGAGAGGATATGTAAGGAGCTAGGGAAACAAGAGATGACATATGTTAAGAGTTACGCAAAAAGAGAGGACATATGTGATGTGCTAGAGAACCAAGAGAGTACGTACACGAGGAGCTAGGGAACCAAGAAAGGACGAACCTGAAGAATTAGGCAAACAAGAGAGGACGTACGTTAGGAACTAAGGGAACGAGCGTGGACGAACTGGGGGAGCTAGGCAAACAGGGCGCATGGGAGGAACTGGGAAACAAGAGATGACATATGCGAGGAGCTTTGGAATCAAGAGAGAACGTACGTTAGGAGTTAGGCAAACAAGAGAGAACGTACATGGGGAGCTAGGTAAACAGGAGAGGATGTACGTGCTGAGCTAGGGTAACGTTATGATTCGGGGAAACAAAAGAGGACGTACGTGAGGAGCTAGGTAAACAGGAGAGGATGTACGTGTTGAGCTAGGGTAACGTTATGATTCGGGGAAACAAAAGAGGACGTACGTGAGGAGCTAGGTAAACAGGAGAGGATGTACGTGTTAGCTAGGGTAACGTTATGGGTCGGGGAAACAAAAGAGGACGTACGTGAGGAGTTTGGAAAACAAACGAGGACGTGCGTTAGTAATTGGGCAAATAAGAGACAACGTGCATGAGGATCTTGGCAAACAAGAGAAGAATATAGTAATCTCGTCTGACAGTTGTCCGAGAGTATGTGATGTGTGCGGACGAGCAGGGCCGAGGTTTTCCGAGAGTTCGCGGAATGAGTGAGTCAGTGACCTGGACAGGTCGACGGGGAGATTTCAAATTAAAAGGGACAGAGCAAGCTTCATCTGCTGGTTAGGTTGACTAACCTTAACAAATAACAAAATAGCAAAGTAGAAAATTTAACGACTTTATTTTGTGTCAGTTTGACAATTGCATTTAAAATACAAATACAAGTGTTTAAACAATTAAATTGTTTTTCTACAACATGTGACTGTACTTGATTTATTCTAAGCAGAAACATCAGTTCTCAAAATCACTTACTGCTCTTTTAACTTTAATTTAAAATTGCTTTCATCAATAAAACTGCATGTATTTAGTTACGTGGAATACAGTGGATGATGAAGATTGATTCTTCCGTTGATGAAATAGGATTGTATGTACGGAACATGTTCTGAATTCCTAATTAATTGTTCTCTTCCAAGTGAAGTTTAATTGCATGAAAAAAATCTTGGTAATTACGATTACATAATCTAACAGGAATATCAACAACACACGATAACAATTACATCAACAACAATACACAAATGTTAAGGACAATGAACAAAAAATTACAGCGATGGATGAATTATATAACGGTAACATCAAATAATAAATATAAACAGAACCCATATTACGGTAACTATTAACCGCCAATAACTTAAATTTTTTTAGAAAAATAACAATAATTACAACACCCATATTGTTTTCAGCTCATTTCCAGCTTATCAAAGGGTTTAAAGATTCGAAAAACGTCAAAATATACGAATTGTTCGCTAAATTGACAGATAAGTTTATTAACCATATGAAACAATTAACAATCTTCAAATCTTCAACCATAAAATACCCTTAGTTGAGCAATGAACCCCTCGATTAAGATATAATCGGAAATGGGTTCTAACGTGACAATGTTGTATATACTAAATATCTGTTACTTTCTCCCTCCACCCCAGACACGACCCCTCTCCCTTCTCCACTCTCCCCTCTCCACTCATCCCAAATGAGACATCCGGCTCAAACAGAATAAACAAGCATCCACGAACTAAACAAAGTAATGATCTATAGCTACATTCAGAACATGACAGTTTGAACATTTTTGGCGGTAATGGTGCATAGAGCTTGTCCGTTACCATCTCGGCCCCAGCAAAGCTTTTTGATCGTAAAACAAAACGTGTGCACCTTAGATTGCACAACTTTTGGTCGTTGCGATAGAATGCTAACATCGGCAGTTATAATTTTATTAATCTTTTAAATTACAAAAAGAAGCATTCGAATGTTCGTTCTTCAATTGTTTGGAACATAAAATACCAGTTCTTTAATAACTGGACATTAAGGAGTAGTGCAACTGGCAGAGCGCGAAGGCACTACCACATGCGATTTTATAAAAAAAAATGCATACATATTGCGTAGATATTTATCTGGCACTCATATTGCGGACATCGGTTGAGCCTAGAAAGGGAAAATGTCCGAACATATCGGCGAAGAATATTGCCCGCCAGGTAAATATGTCGCATGAAAGAACAATGCAAGAACTTATCACACAAGAAACAAGTGAATCTCGTGTGGTCAAAACACAAAACACAAAACAGGAAAATAGAACATTTTCAAAATGAGACTGGCAGTGAATAATATCTATGCGTGAAACTCATTTCGATTCCTGGAGACTAACTCGTAAATTTAGCCTTTCTTTATCGTGTTAAAAGACTGGTGTAATACTCATAATTTGATTAAGTTATCCGCAAAAAGTAATCCTCACGATAATAAATGGGTATAAAAAATATCTACTAGTATCGAACCATATACATCAGTTGGATGTGATCAGTGCAATATGACAATGGTGGCTAAAACACCGATACTGAGTGAGTTAAAATTAATTTTGTTGTAATTTTCTGATACTCTTTATGTTAACCTTAACAAATACTTTTAATACCGACTATAGAATATATTTTCAAAACAGTGCATTCTGACCTTTATCAGGTATTTTATATACAATGTATATATACAGTTTGTTAAAAGAAGTTTGTTAAAAGAGTCATCAATAAAACATAATACAGAGTTATATTTACACTTGTCAAAGATAAATCAGCTTTGTTGCCTCGATCGCCTCGATCGCTCACCCTTTGTATCAGTTCTTAGCGACGTTTTTCAACATGTAAAAAAATCTCATCTTATAAACTTTATATAATGGTTGAAATTATTTTTGAGCCAATGACCATTATATACGTTATAGTTAATTTTGAGGCTGCGCTGGGCCTGACCGTTTAATGTTCATACAAGCCTCAAAATAAACTATAACCTATACAAAATGCTCGTCCTCAAGAAAATGTCACAAATAAAATATATCACAAAAGAATAAGCACTACAACTACGCCATTTTTAAACAATAATTATTTACTAACATTAACGCACACTGTATATGTGTTCGTGTGAAATATCAATTTTATTTCACAGGTGAACACTGAGTGAAAATTTCAGATTTTAGTGTTCGAGAGTGAAATAAAATCGAACTATTTTTGTTTTTATTTGAAGTATTCTTGTCAAATAAATCAGAAAAATTGAAAATGAAATAAAAAAGTAGTTTGGCAAAAACAGTGAAATAAAATTGATTTTCGACCGTTTTTATTTTTATTTCACTGAGAATTGTTCATTTTGTGAGTGCGCTTTACACATAAACTTGAATTGCAACTTTCTACGAAAAACAAAATATTTAAATATAAAATAATTATACAACTCAAAATTGCCAATGATTCATCATACATGTGTTTAAATGGTAAAGTTCTATAAGGATTATTGAAATAAACTGATATATATTACATTATATATATTATGTGCAAGTGATTGATTTATATGTCACTTGCAACACGACGGAGCATGCCAAAAAAAGAGAAATACTACCCGTTAAACTTAAAATGCATTTGCTATACTGTCACTTATCTAACAAAATCTGTAGCAGTTCTCGGTAGTAGTTTTGTACAATGTTTTATAGTTTTACTAGCTTTAAACAATGATTTTAATTTTGTTATAAATTGTAAACGAACAACAAGTTTACTCTGAACTAAAAAGAATTAAGTTGTTTCACACGCTGGAAGAACTATTAGTTTATTAGTAACAATAAAAGTAATGTAGGTCCATCATTATGAGGGCTTCGAACCGCTGGCGTCAATCCTTGCAATGACGTCATAGAGTTCAGCAGACGACAGAACCGCTGGCGTCAATCCTTGCAATGACGTCATAGAGTTCAGCAGACGACATTGCTTATTATGCATTTCTGCGATAAAATAAAATTATATAATAATAAATATGTAATAAAATCACATATTATTAGAAAATAGTATATAACTGTAAGTTCTTTCCAAATATAGTAACAACTAAAATGTAACAAAAATTGACCCAGGAGACTTTTTCCCGATCTATCATATCTATCACACAAATCCTGACATTAACATTCTAAGTGACTTTCGAAAGCAATCCATCATTGCATTTTACTGACCATTCACTTCATAATTTCATTTTTGAAAATGAAAAAGGTCATTAAATTCATGGGTCCTGCATTGATATTGTTTAGTCATGGTTTGAATTGGATATTTTATCCATTTGACAAATCTTTTGTAAACTTCTAATTTTCGACATCTCACATCAGTTTCAAGTACATACAAATCAAGTTTATTGAGACATTGTGTCCTATCTAACGATCACAATCCCTCGTGCTTTGATAAATCGTCGGCAATTTTGACGTCATTCACCTCTGTAGGAACGATATCGTCCGCTGTTGTTTTCTGTTCACCATTATCTGTCGACTGTTGCTTTCTTTGCTGTTTTTTTTTTGACATTTTTTTAACAATAGGTGTCAACAGAGGCCAACGAAAACGAAACAATGGCCCAAGATCATAAATCTACAATTGGAGACCAGTCTAAAATCTCAAGATTCTGACTGGTTGAAACGGCGATCAGTGCCATTTCAGCCAATCAGATGCTTGAGATTTTAGACTAGTCTCCAGATTTAGTTTTATATCTTTGGCAATTATTTACAATAAATACCACTAAAACCAACAGAAATGTTATACTTCTTCGTGTGCGTATTGTTATGAGATCTATGTAAAATATTCAAACCGGAAATGGTGGCTGTATCTCACGGTGCTAGTGTAATCGTCTGCTGTTCGTAACATCCAATGAAGTGTCTTTCAGGATTCCTGGAAAACTTTTCGCTGTTGCAACGGGTCGAACTCTCGCAGCATTTTTTGCTTTAAAATTTGAATGCATTCTCGGTTTCGGGTGGGGTATCACGTGCGAAAGTGGCCCAGATAACACCGAGATCTTTGACTCCGGTTTTCCCGAGGGCCTTGTTATCACTCTAGGAAACTGGGCATTGTTTGAAGCAGGACTCAAATGATCAAGTGTCTGGTAATGAGGCTGGTAAAGAACTTCCCTTCCGATTTGATAAACTGGATCACGTGACCGCATGAAGTTGATGTTATTGCCTGGTCCATTCTGCAAGATGTATGATGGTCCGTTCCATGAGGTCCAAGAGTTAAAAACTTGTCGTTGCGGTTTAAATGGCACATATGGTTGGAAGACGGGGGCAGCAGTGAAGGTTCTCACCGGCGCTACATTGTACAACCCCGTACCTAGGTTTGAACCAGCGAATTGGTTAACGAAAGGTTGGCTTCTGGCGACGTTTAGAATACCAAAGACCATTGGGAAGAGAAATGCGGCATGCTTTCCAAATGGAAGACACTCCATTCCTGAAGAAAGATTAGAAATGAGTATAATGAGTATAAAAATTGAGTATACATTGTTTTTTAGAAAACATGGCTTTAGATTAATAAAATTATTGACGAGCATACGGTACCCAACCCATTTGCTATATTTAAGAGGCAATAAATATGTTTATACATTTTATAAATCATTTGCCGTTTGATATTTGTTACAACACTATTTGGCTATTTTTCCTAAATTTTGAAAATCACGTATATTTATCACTGTCCTGTCATCGTGTGTTGACTCCAGAGCACCTGTTATTTAGCAGTCTAACTCAATCGACACGGACCAAACAGAAACCAGAACATCGGGGCTAAATCAACAGAATTTATCTTATTGCACAATATGAAGCAACGATTCTGCCCGCAAAATGAAACATTTTATCTTGAGGTTTAACAAACAAAGCCCGTGAATTTGCTTGATTGAGTTTTAACGACACGTGCAAGACGCCACGAAAGCGACACGAAACGTTACCTTTCATGTTTCGTAAATACCATAAGAAGAAAACCATAATTTAATATCCCAAATCAATGTTTAACATTGTAAATATACAGGGTTCATTGGCAGGAAATGTAAAATTATTGTTTTATAACATGCATCGCACGACCTAGAATTTCCAGCGATAACCTATCGATCCTTTCACATTCTGATCGAATATGCAGATGTTGAGTCATCTAGGCCCAAGACCATAAACTTACTTACTTACTTACTTTTATGATCTTGGGCCCTGGTCTCATAGAGAAGCTGACATCTTCATCTCTGCATAAGGTCACGTGTTTGACTTACTCTCTTTCCTTAACAGGGGCCCGTGATTATAAATACTTAACAGCTGACTGACATCATCATATTTAAGACCAGATTTTAAACCATCTTTCGATTGGTTTATTTGGTGACTTGTTTTCGTTTCAACCAATCAGATGCAAGAGATTGGAGACTGGCCCCCGTTCTCAGTTTTTCTGACCGTAGACCTTAAATTGTCAATAATGTATTCTATGCTTTTCACAGCAGCATTTTACGTTTTAATTCTTTTAAGACTTTCCATCGTAAAACAAAAACACAATACAAATACAACAACAAAAATATCTTAGCAATAAAGTAAACTATTTCTGAAACTCTAACATTTGAAGTACTTAAGATATGAACACTTGTCAGCATAATTTCTTTATGATCAAATATTGTATTGGTTAATTATGCCCCCCTTCGAAGAAGCGGGGGTATATTGCTTTGCACATGTCGGTCGGTCGGTATGTCGGTCGGTATGTCGGTCGGTCCGTAGACCACATCTTGTCCGATCAATAACTAGACAACGCTTTGTGATACAGTCCTCATATTTGGTGTGGAGGTTGGTCATGACCAGTAGAAGACCCCTATTGATTTTGGGGTCAGTAGGTCAAAGGTCAAGGTCACAGTGGCCTTGACCACAAAAACCTTGTCCGATCAATAACTAGACAACGCTTTGTGATACAGTCCTCATATTGGGTGTGGAGGTTGGTCATGACCAGTAGAAGACCCCTATTGATTTTGGGGTCAGTAGGTCAAAGGTCAAGGTCACAGTGGCCTTGACCACAAAAACCTTGTCCGATCAATAACTAGACAACGCTTTGTGATACAGTCCTCATATTTGGTGTGGAGGTTGGTCATGACCAGTAGAAGACCCCTATTGATTTTGGGGTCAGTAGGTCAAAGGTCAAGGTCACAGTGGCCTTGACCACAAAAACCTTGTCCGATCAATAACTAGACAACGCTTTGTGATACAGTCCTCATATTTGGTGTGGAGGTTGGTCATGACCAGTAGAAGACCCCTATTGATTTTGGGGTCAGTAGGTCAAAGGTCAAGGTCACAGTGGCCTTGACCACAAAAACCTTGTCCGATCAATAACTAGACAACGCTTTGTGATACAGTCCTCATATTTGGTTTGGAGGTTGGTCATGACCAATAGAAGAACCCTATTGATTTTAGGATCAGTAGGTCAAAGGTCAAGGTCACAGTGGCCTTTGCATACAAAAACGTTGTCCGATCAATAACTAGACAACGCTTTGTGATACAGACCTCATATTTGGTGTGGAAGTTGGTCGTGACCAGTAGAAGACCCCTATTGGTTTTGGGGTCAGTAGGTCAAACGTCAAGGTCACGGTGGCCTTGACAACAAAAAACCTTGTTCGATCAATAACTAGACAACGTTTTTTTTATACAGTCCTAATATATGGTGTGGAGGTTGGTCATGACCAGTACAAGACCCCTATTGATTTTGTTTCTCATATTTGGTATGAATGTTGGTCATGACCAGTAGAAGACCCCTATTGATTTTGGGGTCAGTAGGTCAAAGGTCAATTACAATCAAATCCTTTGTGTTAGACTAGGTTAATCTACACGCGCTTATGTTTGTCGAGGTAAATGTAATCCTCTCATTGCATGACCTGGTTATTCATATATAGGAGTTCCACCGTCTTGTAAATTGCTTTCATGACTGGTACCCTTCATTGCTAAAGCTTACAAAAGTCTCTAAATTTCCAAAAATTTAAATTCAATGCTAATAGATATCACTTGCACGTCAGGGGGGGGGGGGGGGGGCATTTGTGTTTGACAAACACCTCTTGTTTTAAATGGGGTCTGGCAAAAGCATGTAATGATATATTTCTGATCGATGTAAAAACAACAACACAAAACCTTATCGCTAACTAGACAGAAAACAAATATGTGTGGTTGTATTGCTGCAATTTCTTTGTATGCTAAATGGTCGTATAGATATAACAGTTTTACAGGCGAGGTACAGCCTTTGAAATGATAAATTGATTTTTAAGTATAAGAATAAGAATAAAATGTATCATGTACCATTGTTCAATGATATTAACCACTCCAGAAATCATTCATCACCCCTTATCAGGGAAGTAAATGACAACTTCACGAGACTTACTTTTATTGCTAGTAAACTTTCTCTGAAGCTGGTACAGACTGACTTTTACGTTTCTTTTATAAAGAAGTCAAATAAGCAAATTGTTTTATTACAACCACAAACCACCAGCTATCAACAATTACAATCATCAGTTAAGCAAGAATATAAATTAAAACAATGCCCACATCATAAGTAGACACTTTACTGATACATATACATGTGTAATCTGTCAAACTTAACAAGGTTTTTCTATATATGCCTAATGGTACATAACCTATGTAAACAAAACTGACCCCGGTATGATGTATGTACATGCATTTTAAGTGGTCAATAAACCTGTTAATGAACAAAAAATGGTCTCGACGGGAAGATTTTAAAATAGTTAAACGACAAAATGGCATTGGTTAGCCATTATATTTAACCTTTATTTAACGTTTTTTGCCATCGACTAGCATTTTGGAAAGCCGCCGGTACCCGGCAGTGACATCTCAGTCAAAAAGTTAACATTTGAAATCTGATTCAAGCTCAGAACTGGGAATGTTCTTGTCTCTCTTAACTGACAGGCGGAGAAGTAAAAACTATGTATGGAAGAATACGGCAAACATAAAAACAAAATGTAACCTCGTTAAAATCCAACGTGTTCTGAAGCTGGGGCAACGACTAAGTACGTTGTAAGTGTGATAGTCTGCCCCGCCCCTAACCGCCACCGCTTCTTCTGCTTCGAATAAATAATTTAAGATGGGTTGGAGGGGTGGAGATTTTTTTTACTAAGCCTGTTCACTTTCGTTTATAATGCTTGACAATGTGGTACTATTGCTGCAAAAGAAACATATTATACCAAATTAATAGTTCCCTAAGAATAGTATTTAGAATAGTTTTAAGCGATCCATATTGTGCGCATTCTTTTCTTTTTCAATATAAAAATAAAATGTATAACCTATTTACAACAACGACGACGACAACAACAAAAACAATCGGGTGACTGAAGGCATAATAAATGGTCTACGCCTCTCTTCGTTTGCACTTTTTGGTGTTGCTGCTTTATTTTTTGCCTTTGTTATTCCCGCGTGCAACTACATTAAAGAGATTGACTTGTTGTTAATTTTTTGTAGTTAAAATTTTCATTTAATTTTTAAAAATATAAATTATTGTTATTGCCATGTCGCGTGAATATTGTTCATAGATATTATCAGCATTATATGCTAATGTGTCATTATATGGCTTGAGATGTCATTACAGATGACTTAGTGTTCTGGGCCCAAGATCATAAAACTAATATTAGAGCCGAGTCTCAAATCTTATGTATCTGATTGTCTGAAATGGCGACAATCAGATGCTTGAGACTTGACTCCAATTTAGTTTTATGATCTTGGGCCATGTTCTCTTCTGTTCTGCTACATTTAATTTCTAAGAAATTATGTTTAATTGATTTATTAATGTCTTAGTACCTTACTTTCAAATTATACCATATTATATTTAATTCGCATTGTTACGTCTTGATAATTATATTACGTTTTTAACTAACAAATAGCTATTTCAGTGTCTCTTACTTGTGTTCCATTATAAGAGGAATAAAAATGTAAAACTTTGGCTTACTGTTGGTGTTTCTTAAATCCATGTCGTTTGAAACACGGCAAAGGTCATAACTGTCCATAACTTAACAATAATGTACTTTATATACATTAGACGTTTCCTTTGTTTTTAATTTTTATTGTTATTTTTCAGACATCTTCAAGAAAAATGAATGGTCAGTTACATTAAGTATTTGATCGTGCTGTATGATATATGACCGGACGCAACCTTATACAAAGAACATTTATGGCAAATATAATAATAATAATATTTTTAAAGCGTCTTGCTTAGAGATTAACGAAAGTGCCGGAATGATGTTCTGAAGCAAACGTCCTCTTTGTATTTTTTTGAGAACTCGTTGGTTCTAAGTTGGTTGTTATGTGAAACGGTTAAGAATCTTACAAGCCCTACTTCAGGACTTGCAAATAACATTCATTAAGGTTTTGAGACCTAACTGAAGAGTGAAGTGCAGATGAAACGTGTTTGTAGAATGCTTATTTACAGGTTCATATCATTCAAAGCGATATCGATGCTAGAAAACAATATCTGAACATTTGTGAGCGAGCCGCTTTAACTATCTAGAAAATGAAGCTTTAGATGTGACTGTCGTTATAAAAATGTCTCTACGAACAGAAATTGGATCTATAACTAACGTCGTTCGTGTGGAAAGTCATTCACCAACTATATTTCCTGGTACTTATCAGGAAATCGATTTTATTAGACTTTACTTGACACAAATTCCAAGCATCCAGTAAATCGAAATTTTCCCTTTTTCAACAATAAAAATCACTGGCAAGGTAAATGGCATTTGACATATTACTAGTAGTCTAATTTTATTATCCTTAAGAATTCTTATTAAATAACAATGCAGCTTTTTGAACATTTGTTTCCTCGCACAGAACCTCAATTAAATCTTTCGCGTCAGGGAGAATGATGAAATTTGTGACTTGATCCCATTTATTTACAATTTGCTATATAAGAAAATAATTCATTAATTAAATTTTCTTTAAGGTATGAAACTTCTTTCAAAATCCATTTTTTGTAATTATTATTTTGCAATGTAATAAGACCCAGTGTAGTAAATTTAAAAAGAAGAAAAAATATATTCAAAAGTTGAGGTCAGTTGTGTTGCCTTTGTGAGAGGCTTAAACATAAATTGCTTAACGGCATCGAACATTGTCATTGTTTATGTATAGTCATCGTGTATATGTCAAAAGAACGGCCAACGACCAGACCTCACCAGCGCTTCTCGGGCATTGTACTAGCTTGCTGTGATGTGGAGTCACTGTTTATCAACAATTTAGTTCAGTTATTCACTGGGATGTACCATCGATCCGAAGTCTGTCGAATATACTTCAGACGGCTCTAAGATAAACAGAGTCCGGGTTGGATTCCCAGAGAGCTCCAGGATAACGTAACACTGTTTATATCACCGATAAGCCAGTAAATATCAAGTGCAAATTTTTTTTCAAGCGTAATCGATGAAATTACATTTTTTAACAAAATGCATTCGTAATTATATTATTGCTTGTAATATTAGGCAATCAAACTTTAATGCAAACAAATGACATTCTAAATGTTATCTGTAGCAGATGCACGAACATGTCTAAACATGGTGAAGACATTTTAAAGGATTGCTTGAAAATTACCTACACTTTATTGGTCAGTATATAGTTCTTGGCTAATATTACACAGTGGTTTGTCAGAAGTGCAGCAGTTAAAAATTTATTCCACGCTTAGTAACTAAGTCATAAGGCTATCAAATTTGTAATAGTCATAAAGTTACTTCAGGGTCGTACGGATGATTCCAGAAAGGTGGTTCGTCTGGGACAGTCTCTGCGTATTTAATTAATTAAAACTATTTATATGATTATTTCCGACTTTCTTGCTAAAATCACCATAAAAATTCAATATTGATGACCAAATATGGGAATCGAGCAACCTCACTGAAACATCTGCATCCGTCCCTGTACTTTACTTAAAGTTTAGTATATACTAACTGCAAGGTCTATATCTATACGTGCCCAGAATTTTAATAAAATAGTGCGCTTAAGTTTGTATGTGCTTAAGTTACTTCCTGTGTGGTTCCATTAAAAATATTTCTTACTCAAAGTGCGATATTCTGTTCTGAAATATTTCGAAAATCAAATGAGATTAGTTAAACAAAAATAAAATTGGCAAAAAATAAGGTAATCATTTATAGACGATAACTGACGTCCTCAGAAGACCACCATATTTGTTGTTGCTTTTAATAAGTAATGTTTAAGATGACGACTTGCCAATCAACATGTCTTTGATCACATTCATGAATGATAGTCACACACATGGTTTGACCTTAGTTTCCTCGCTTACTGAGCAGTCAGCTTTTGATTAACAAGAATTTATTACCGAATAACCAGCATAACTAAAGGGTCACTAACCGACAAGCTAGTTTAACGTCGTATTTGAACTGAACACAATATTTAACAATACAATGTTAAATTAATAAATAATAAATTGCAGAATGTTGGCTTTACAGCAAATTATAACAAAGCGATGACTGAATCGTTTGAATGGTTTTGAACTAACGTAAGTTTACGTAAATTTGAAGGAAAAATATCTTCAGAAAAAATGTTCAGATCGTCTGAAATTTAATGTTGAAGTTAGAGTACGTCATAAGCAGCAGACGAACAAGCTGATTGCGACAAAAACGCATTAATCTTAATTATGTTATGATCAGTTACACAGTTATATGATAAGCAGCGTATAAAATCGCCTCGTCGATGTCTGATCCTTTGATGAATGGTCATCTATTTTAATGTATCAGTCTCGGACACAGAGCGGCAACACATCATTGCGGTGATAGGAGGGAAAAAAAGTTGAAAGTGATTAATTTTGTCTCCATGATCTGGCGCAGTGAGTTAAACGAACAGACAAACGAACGAAACAAAAACGGAGAGAGAGGAGAGAGAGATAAAGAGAGAGACTGCTGGACTGTCCCGTCACCGACATTTTTAAAAACGTGGTGAAATCCTCTCATAGGTGATTAATATAATCCTAAATTCCCTACAATGAACCATATTTGTGTATTAATATCTGAAACATTACCGTCAGGACAAGGGATACAATTCCAGAAACCGTCCATTTTGTACCAGTAGGTGATCCGAAATAAAATGAATGAGACCAAACTGATTTATCTGGAAAAAAGCTATAATCAACTCGGTTCCCCGCAAAATTATCCTTTGGGCTGTTCTACATGTAAGAACGTGATATTTTTATGATTTAATGTGTTATATTTTATTTTCGTTCCTTCTCGCAACCTTTCTCTTAAAGCGCGCTTTGGACGAAACTTAAAAAACTTCAGTATACTACAACATTCAGTTTTACTAACAAAATTCTTTAGTCATACTGTTCCGTTCATTGTAAATCCCTTTAAGAATACTATATCTATCATTACTTGTGCCAGAAAGTGTGCTAACCCGTTAATTATGAGCACGAGAAAGTGTTCTAATCCGCTCAATTTCAGTGTGCTTAGTCATTTACTGTAATTCGTTAATAATTTGTAGAAGAACTTGTGCTATCCCGTTCATTATTAGTGCAAGAAAGTGTGCTGACCGGTTCATCATTAGTGCAAGAAATCGTGCTAACCCGTTCGTTATTAGTACCAGTATTTGTGCTAACCCGTTCGTTATTAGTGCTATAAAGTGTGCAAACGCGTTCATCATCAGTGCCAGAAACAGTGCAAACCCGTTCGTTATAAGTGTCAGAAAATGTGCTTACCAGTTCGTTATTTGTGCCAGAAATTGTGCTAACCCGTTCGTTATAAGTGTCAGATAATGTGCTAACCCATTCGTTATTAGTGCCATAAAGTGTGCTAACCCGTTAGTTGTTAGTGCCATAAAGTTTGCTAACCCGTTCGTTTTTAATGCCATAAAGTTTGCTAACCCGTTCGTTGTAAGTGCCATAAAGTGTGCTAACACGTTCGTTGTTAGTGTCATAAAGTGTGCTAACACGTTCGTTGTAAGTGCCATTTATTTTGATAACCCGTTCGTTTTTAGTGCAAGAAAGTGTGCTAACCCGCTCGGTTTGTGTGCCATAAAGTGTGCTAACCCGTTCGTTGTAAGTGCCAGAAAGTGTAATAACCCGTTCGTTGTGTCAGAAAGTGTGTTCACCCGTCAATTGTTATTGCCAGAAAGTGTGCTAACCCGTTCATTATTAGTGCCAGAAAGTGTGCTCATGCGTTCGTTTTTAGTGCCAGAAAGTGTGCTGTCAATTGTTAGTGTCATAAAGTGTGTTAACCCGTCAATTATTAGTGCCGGAAAGTGTGCTAACTCGTTTGTTTCTAGTGCTGCCAGAAAGTGTGCTGTCAATTGTTAGTGTCAGAAGGTGTGCTTTTAATATTTTAATATAAATTTTAATAGTTATAAAACCTTGAATGAATATCTCATAAAATTTGTATAATGAATTGATAAAGTTTAGAGTCTACTTAATTCAGGTTTCGATGTTTTATGCTCCATTATCGCAATTTCATCTGCACTGTTTATGTTTACTTGATATTTAACAAGACATTTGCAAGCATTTTATGCCCTTATCAGTGCAAGTTCTGAACTTCTAATTTGTAGAACTAGGAAACTTTAAAAGTTCAAATGAATACTTATTAATACATAAACCTTTCTTCTAACATCCATGTAACTTAACAGTTGATTAGGGCCGAAGTAAGGTACACCTGATTAAGGTAATTAAGATGGCAATAAAAATAAATCACAAAGCTAACATGAAAGCATTTCGATGTAATGATCTACAAAATGCTCTTACATGGCTAGTTTGTATCTTTATATAATCAAGGTTGTACTTTTCATATCATTTGTCCAAAAATGAATACATATCATCGAGTTGCTAATAGCGCCACCTAGCACACAATTAGGAAATTAGAAAATGACTCTGTTGGCCTTGTTGTGCAGGATACAGCTGGCGTACGGAAGTCGTAGATGTTTTAGAAATTCTGCAAAGCAGTTTATACAAATGTCTATCTTAATAGACCAAGATACTAGTATCCTGTGCACGAACACGAACCAAGATCATAAAACTGAAGTGGAGACCAGTCTAAATATCTGAAGCATCTGATTTTCTGAAATGGAGAAAAGTCTCTTTGAGACTGGTCTCCAATCTCAGATTTATAATCGTGAAAGCTAGTCTCCATTTCAGCCAATCAGATGTTTGAGATTGGAGACTGGTCCCCAGCTTCAGTTTTATGATCTTGGGCCCTGATGTTCTCGCAAATCTCACTGAGCAGAAACTTAAAACTATGTAAGCAAATATTTGTTAACCAAATCAATTTTGAACTGTCATCATTTCTTGAATGATATTAACCGCTCACAATAATTTTATGGATGTATTACTCAGCATGTTATAAATTTTTTGATGGTAAAAATGTGTCAAGCCCGCTTACCACAAAGATTTTTCAATATGAATAAAATTTGTCAAGTTTTCTGTTTAATTTTGACAGATTATCAACTAAAAAGTATTTAAGTTATATTTCTTTTATATATTAAATATGTTTTCATATATTTATTAATATGCTAATTAATGTAATTGTAAGACATTGTAATCTTTCATTACATCACTAAATGACATTGCTTTGTGTAAATCAAAGTAAACTGAGAAAGATGATGAACGATTATGAAATAAAAAACAGATTATTTTACAATCTTCGAAAATAAATCAATTGGCAAAAAAATGCTAGCGTCGCCAAAAATGATTATGCATCAACATCTCGTTAACGATGTTTGGGTTGTGCAGTGTTTTGTGTCGCACAGCTAGATAAGTCTAAGCTCAATTCAGCTGCTAGTACCCAAAGCGCGTTTAGATACTTATGTTATGCAAAACTTTGTTGCATTATATTAAAATAATGTTCCACATTGCTGAAACATTAAAGATTGCTAACTACTACACTTAAGAACAATTTCATAAGGACTCTCGTTATTAAACAAGTATTTTCAAAAACGTACGCGGCGTTCGGTCATACAATGTAAGCGGCACTAAGGTAGAGAATTTTTATGACAAACAGTTGATTGCAAAGAATGTCGCCCGTGAAGTTCTGATTGAAGCATTGTGCAAGATACAACGGACACACAGGGATCGAACCAGCAGCTCGGAGATCGGACAGCGTTACATAGCAGACTGGAGACCAGCAACCGACCTCAAGCTTGTCATTTGATATTTCGTTGGTTGTGCTCAGTTTCAGTCAACCTGACTTCCGAAATCGGAGACAGGTCTCCACTCTTGAGGCGAATGTTCTTCGAGGAACTAGAATGCACCGTGCCTAATTTTCAAACAGAAAAGGGTTCCATCCGATTGCATCAAACGGTAATGAATCGGTGATTTTTGGAAACTGACCAGCGCCGAACGATTGATATTTTTACTTCGCGTAGTCACGTATCAAGCGGGCGCCCGACGGTTGTCTCGACTGACACAAGAAACAAGCCGGACGGCAAACGGTCGAGGAATGTGCGAATTTATTATCCAGTTATTGAATACAAGCAAGCCGGTCGACCGCCCGGTGACAGTACAGGCACACCCCGATACCCTGACAATAACTGTAAATCGGGACGTGCCTTGCATGGCGCCTACCGGCGCTAATAAGGTGCCCGCAGGATTGCCGTTAAATATTGTTAAGTAGAAACAATCTTAATTGTAAGGCAACAACCCGATCCTAGCAAACGCTGCTTAGGCATCGTCGGGCGATCGGACACGGCCGAACGATGTGCTTTCTACCTCTCTAACCTTGAAAAAATTCGTGTGGTTTTTAAGTATTCTCAAACTTTCGACGAACGCTGTCCGATAAGCAAACTTTTCAGCTGCTACTGCTGAGTGGCCCGGCGGGCGCTGTCCGATTTGGTGGCAGATCCTTATTTGTTAACGTAGCATCATACAACTAGCCCACCAGACATAATACGAGCAAGACAGGTCACTTTTGTTCTGTTTTGTCATTTTCGTTACTTTTGCAGATCATTGAAGAAAACTGAGGTAAAGTTTGAAAAGCGAACTACATTTCGACAAGTTATTTCGGATGTTGCTTTAAATTGCGCTCTTCTGCTCGATTGCCGCTTATTGCACTTGAATCGCTTTAAATGTTGTTGTCAAATACTTAAAATATAAAAAAAAATGTTTATTTAAAATTAATTTAAAAACAAATGCGACTGTAATAAGTTCTTTTGTTGCGAACATAATATAGTAGTCGTAAAAATATTAGCCATATTTTGAAATTAATGAAAACTGTCGAATTTAGCATAAAATAAGACATATCTATTGTTTTGTACATGCATAACATGTCAAAAGCAAAACCAATATTTCAAAATCCAAAGCTGTTTCACACTCCTACCTCCTATGTGAGTTAATCCACAACCCTTCGCGCACAAGGCTATTGGAGTACTGAACACTGCAAAGCAAGACTTTCGTCTTTAAACAATTCCGCCACGGCCATCAATCTTTGCCGCGTTTGACAGCAATTACAATTTGAATCTGTCGATATACGGCGAACAATTAGACATTTAACAAACGTTTTCACGCATACAGCAAGTTGCCTTGGCGTGTACAAGTTGGCATAAAAACTTTCAAAATTATGATTAAGCAAAATTGACGCCATTCATATTCATGTACTACATGTATGCATTAATTGTGCGATGCAATGTCGAGCTGTTAGTATCCCTCTGGGCGCGGGGTGCGAGTTGGGGCACCACATGACTTTGAGACCGAATTATACGATACCCGTAAGATTAAATTTCGTTGAATGACTTAAATGCTATTGATTTGATAAAAGTCATCGCAATTTTCCAAAAATTATATCAAAAGCGAATCATCCAAATAAATCGTATGGGATAGCTCCTCACGGTGTAAAGGTTTTCTAGGGTCATGATCCGATCCGAGATGTCAAGCTGTCGGCTTGGAGATTTTGATTTATGTTTTATTTTATCAGCTGCTTCAGTCTTAAGTCTCTTCAACAAGTTGCTTTAGCTACAAACTAAGGAAACTAACAACGGACAAAATCGAGTGCTTCCTGCACTAGTATAGTGAATGAGATAGGTCAGCGCTAAGGTATTCAGTGGCGGATCCAGGGGTGGTTCGGGGGGTTCGGACGAACCCCCCTAATTTCCGTAAATTTTTGGGTCCAGGGTGGTTCGCGGTTCGCGGTTCGAAGTTTGTATGTATGAATCAATATGACTGATTTCCAGAAAGAAATCGATGACCAGTTGGTGCTAAATTGTTTCATTTGGCGACAAAAAATATTACCTCCGTGGTAGTCTTGGGTGTCAAAACTTAGACTTCAGGCATTGTGCGTACTCTCAATTTAAACCTGTGTATTTCCAATAAACAACTTCGCACCCTTGCACACTTGCCACTGTAGGTGGCCAATATGCTTTTACTTAAAACAAGAAAGTAGGAAATTGTTGGTCTATGGAAAACTTGGTATTGTATGTTTTTTGCAAAGTCTCTGGTCACGGGCATTAACTTGAATTTGGATAAATCACAGAAAAGGCGACCTTTTCAACTTAAGGGCTTGCCACACTCCTCCCAATCCTATCCATCAATAAACAGAAAATCGTCAAAATCTCAAAATGGCAAAATGCCGTTCAATGAAACTTTGCACAAATGAATGTTACTAATGCATCTTGATTTTGCATACTGTAAGACACGTTAGAATAGTAAAGAAAACAAGCTAGACCTTAAAATTCCTTAAAATTCTGTTTACATAAATTCACAAAAACTAAGCGATACAAAACATAAGTTTAAATTCCCACGTGAGTGCAATGTTACTGACAAGAAAATGTTGTGTACTTTGTAAAAAACTTTCAACTACTAAAAGAGAAATCAGTGATTGTCATCCGTTTACGCGACCAGGAAGCGACCAGAAAATTGTAGGTCAAACACACTTTTACTAATATCTCATAAAGTTTACATATGTAAGTCACAAGGACACAATAAATTGTTGTCAGTATCATATTACTAATTTGGGCATTTAAAATCATGTTTTGTGTTGTTTAGTTTTTGTGAATTTATGTAAATAGAAGTTGAGGGAATTTTTAGATCTCGCTATTTTTCTTTACTGTTCTAACGTGTCTTACCATCTGCAAAATAAAGATACATTAATAACATACATTTGTGCAAAGTTTCATTTAACGGCATTTTGCCGTTATTGAGATTTTGATAATTTTCTTTTTATCGATGAACAGGATTGGGAGGAGTGTGGTAATCCCTTAATAACATTCGAAGTTAGAATCTGGGCTATACAATATATCATTAATTTTAAGTGCTAATATTCGCAATTTAAGAAAAAAAAAAAATAAATAAGTAAAGTTTGAATAAAAATGTTATCCGCCAAAATATGTCAGGCGCGCCATGGAGCACGTGCGTATATTAAACATGGTCATTACAGGATTTTAGCGCCAAAAATCATTACACAATCGTTTCTGCTTACATCAGTCTCTTACATAATTGTGCATCTGTGCGGACTGAATTTCGTGCCGTTCATGAAAATAAAGCATTTAAAAGTCGAAATATATTTAGCCGTAACATACTTTCAGGGGTTCCACTGACTAGCTGCTGAATCTCAAGGGTCATTTTAGTATCTTTTTAGTGGATTCAGATCATTTATGTCCAAAATACCCCCTTATTTAAGGAAAAAATGACCCTTCGGGGTCAGAATGAGGGATTTTGGAAATTTCAAGAGTCAAATAGTCATCTCCCGGGTCAAATGGAACCCCCGACTTTATATCCTACGAAGATTTATCGGTCCCGCTCTGTTTTTCCAAATTACTTCTAACTAAAAACGATATGATTTGATTTCGAGACATTTTGTTCTTAATTCAACTTTTTTTGGCATATTTTACGTTTATTAAAACAAGATATTTTGTTATTTCTGACAAATTTTGACTTGCCTATGATCACAGTGTCTAAGCGTACAGTTAACCGAAACGGAAGTTGCTGATCTGTACGACGATGATCACATAGTTGCTTACAGAAAACCCTGCGACATCGAATTATTTATTGTTAAATAAACCAAGTTTAATGTGCATTTGGAAAAAAATATTTCTGTGGTAAGTAAAACGTTAATTGTTAGTCCTCCTTTGATTATATAGACTTAAAGGAAGGATTAGTATTGTTATAATCCATCATCGTTCCCAAGTCGATCAGTGAAAATAGGAGCAAAACATTGAACAAAACGGGACGTTTTAGGCTCAAATTTCTTTGTGTAAATAGATTTTGGACCATATTTATGTTGGTATGGGAGAAAATTCATTTATTCAACTTGTGTACTTCGTTGACCTGAATTTAAACGACTTAGCAACGAGGAAATGATACTTTCTTTATGGCACTGTAAATGATAAGACTGTACGCATAGTTGCAACTGTACGCGATCGTTAGTTGTTAACAGATGCCTAACATCTGTACGCATAGTTGTCAAACAGATCATTAATAATTTATGGTTCCAGTTAATGTTTTCTGATTATATCGACAGGTTATCATTTTAGCTTCAGTTAACCTTAATAATTCTTGCACGAGAACCTGAAAAATTCATATTTTTCAACAAATTTGCTCATTCTTTTAATAATACAATTGTATAAACAAATAACTGATCTTGGCTTCTGTTTCAAAATCAGATTTGTTTTTAAAACCTTTGTTAGCTCTTTATGAAAGGAGGCGTGAAAAAAAACGACTATAGTTCAACCGAGCTATATCAGTGGTAAGACCGTGTAAGATATGCAGAGGCCCGCTGTAATGTTTTCATTTCTTCTCTGAAGTGCGAACAGTAGAAGCCATAATATAGCTGGACACATACGCGTTAGTACTTAAACCATAGTTTCTAAAGATTTCATAGAATGCTCCAATCAGATTAACATAATCTCTGAAATCTAACAAAGAAAGTCGGCCAAAATGAAATCCAACTCGACATTTTAACGACCTTAAACATGAAATTCTTGCATACGTAATTGTAGACTAATTTAACTCAGTCACGAAGTGGTAGGTTTCACAATCTGAAACCACTTAATGGAATTTTCCTGTAAAAGACCAGATTGTTAAAGTCTATGATATTGGATAATATTTGTGCATAATGTATATTTTTGCGAACACCGGCAGGGATTTCAGCAGGTTTATACTAGGTTTTATTTGATGTAACAATCAGGGGATTTAGGATTTCTAGCAATTATCGGTATCTTATTTGCAAATTGTACCAATTCGTTCATATGGTTCAACAGTAGATCAGAGTAAAAAACCTATCAATATATAGCTCAAAACGTGCTTGCCAGTTCTAAAATGTGATCACATAAGGTTTTATTTTTGATTAATAATACATTAGATTTGGTTGATTCCTTTGATTGACTCCTTTAACAAGTTATTGCTTCATTGATGCTTTTCAGTTGATCAGTATATGATGCACTTATGATCGCAACTGTTCGTACAGTCTGACATTGAAATACTGCAACTTTGCGTACAGTCTTGTCACTTTTGGTTGCTGCACAGAAAGACCATTTTCTCGGTGCTAATTCGTTCAAGCACCGTTCAACGCATTTTGTGAGCGTTGGAAATGATTTTTCTTTCACGGGAAGTCAAATATATACCTTTCCAATATATACATTATAAAATATGAGGTCACAAATGCAGATTTTCTCTACTCTTTTTCTCCATTTTGTACTGATCAAGTGTGAAAAGATTACAGATTACAACTTAACTAGCCGTTAGTTCAAGACTTCAAGATCACAGTAAGACTATTTAATCAACGAGGTACTTATTATAAAAATAATTTCTGCAAAACGAACGTTTAATTTGAATATATTTTACAAATAAAAAGCCGGTGTCGCGTGTTTTTCTGTAAGCAACTATGTGATCATCGGCGTACAGATCAGCAACTTCCGTTTCGGTTAACTGTACGCTTAGACACTGTGATGATGGAAGCTGAGCGGATTATTCGCCGTGTTTTCTGATACCTAGAGGGGATGATTCTTATTATTCTATGGTAGTTAAGCTGTTTAAATACATTGAAAACTCAAGTAACTGTCTAATTTCTTTACTTCAAAGATTTTCAACGTTCAACATCAAAAACAATGAATAAAACCGAAATTAAAAGTGTATATAATTTCGGACGGAATCGGATTTTTTTCTCCGTACACACTGTTGACTTTATTTATAGAGTATTATAATGCCATCACTAAAGTTGACTCTGGACTCGGCATATTAACGTTCATAAATTTATTTTATGGAAGTTGAAAGATTGTGTTTCGCAAATCTAGATTCAAACTAGAATTATCACTGAAAGTGATTAAATACCCCCACATGTATGCTTGATAATTGAACTGGGAATGCTTCGAATCAATGGCATAATGTGCCCCACTTTCAATCCAAAGTGTCGTCTTCACAGTAGCCACATATACAGTAAGTTTCATCACAATATCTCATTCCTTCTAAATTTATTGAGCAGAAATGGTTTGAATAATTATGTTAGTAACAGTGGCCTTTATCTAACTTTTATCTAAGAACTGTGTGCCAAACATTGTTTATGAGAAATCATCCAGAAACCATTTTTTCTATTTTTAGTAACAGTGACCTTGACCCCATCAGGCCCAATTTCAATACAAAGTTTCGTCTTCACAGACACTACCTATGTAGCAATTTTCATCACAATATCTCATTCTGAACCAAAGTTATTGAGCATACAGTTTATTTTCTATTTTTAGTAACAGTGACCTTGACCCCACAGGCCTTGAATCCCTAAAGTCATCTTCACAAAAACCACCAATACACCAAATTTCATTTAAGAATCTCATTCCAAGCTATAGTAACTGAGTGGAAACGAAGTTTTGAAGTTTAAATAACAGTGACCTTGACCTTGAACCCACAGGCCCCAAAGTCAAACCTAACCTATATCTTGTTATGCTACATCTGTGTCCCAAAAAATAATTAAATCTATGAAGTATTTCATGAGTTATAGTCCAGAAACAATTTTTCTTTTTTAAGTTATAGTGACCTTGACACTGACCCCTCAGGCCCCAAAGTGGAACTCGACCTGTATCTTCTGATATTACATATATGTACCAAAAAAGGATTTAATCTGTGAAGTTTTTCATGAGTTATCATCTGGAAACCCTTTTTCTATTTTTAGTAATATTGACCTTGACATTGACCCAACCAGCCCCAAAGTCGAACTTGACCTGTATCTTGTGATGTTACATCTATTTACCAAACAAGGATTAAATCTGTGAAGTGTTTCATGAGTTATCATCCGGAAACCATTTTTCTATTTTTAGTAACAGTGACCTTGACACTGATCCCACCAGCCCCAAAATCGAACTTGACCTGTATCTTATGACAATATACCTGTGTACCAAAAATTATTTAATTATGTCAAGCCTTTCATGAGTTATCATCTGGAAACGAAGAATCCGACCGACCGACCGACCGACAGACCGACAGACCGACAAGCTCACTCCTATATACCCCCTCAAACTTCGTTTGTGGGGGTATAATAATGAGATGGAGTATTTGGATCTGAGTGCTTTTAATTTCATCACTACTGTTCACAGGGAAATGGTTAAAATCAAGTATGAAAGAGAAGTCCAAATCATGCTATAAAATACCCCACAATGCAGGATTTAGCATATAGATTTTCAAAATTTTTCCAGGGAGCAGGCCCTTGGACCTCTTGATTAGTTAGGCATCTTACAAATTCATTTGGGCCTCTTACAAATTTTGTTTATCGAGAATCCTGGACGTGCCCGAGAGGCTGATGTTCAAGCTCCGTACAAAATAACCAATTAACTCTGTTAAAAATATGATTCGCTAAGTTGAACCCCTCTCGCTGAAATCCTGGATCCGCCCCTGGGTATTGGAGAGAGAACTAGACACGAGTCAAAGATTGGAGACCAGTTTCCAATCTCAAGCATATGATTGGGCGAATGGTCAGCCAATCAGATGATTGAGATCTGAGGCTTGCCTCAATTCTCAGTTTTATAACATTGTGCCATGTTTTCTATCCAGACAAAACGTAAGCTTCTTATCTATTACTATTCTATTACTACTGGATTTTTGTCCGGTAAATTAACTGTTAATTTACAATCCGATGTCTGTTCATGCAGGTGTATAGGTATTTCACATAACTCCAGAAAACTTAGATAATTTCAGGTATCTCAAAAACTGTGTATTGTGTAAAATTCCAAGAATTGTGTAGTATAACATTGGTTTTATACAGATTTAAATTGAGGACTGCTAACATTGCACGGCCTGTTTTAGGTCGAATGAGGTTGAGACCTACAACTTGAATTCGTGATACTGGTGTTTCTATTCTCCTAAAACCAATGAGATATAAACACCTGTATAGGGACTGGTGGTTATCATCGTGTCCTGAATTCATTTAGATCACTGGCTGCTAGAACACACAGTATTTTATATACTGCACTCAATAATTGCCTTTGTAGGATTCGAACGACTCGCCTTAATTGCATACGTGAAACAGAAAACATAATTATAAATACATCATTGTGGCAATTTTGTCCGCGCAATTGCTGATTCATTCATAAAATGTATAGAACTCGTGATAGACAATTTAAATAAATCTTGGCTTTGATCTGCTATCTTTTGTCTCTGCGTAAATGAAAAATTGCATTCGGGCAGGACCTCGGAAACATGTATGAGTCGCTCAAGTTTAATTGTGATACCAAGAAAAGTGAATATAATATTATACGTAGCTATGGAGGAAATAAAGAAGAAAACATATTCATACACAAACATACATCAGGAATCTACAACGTAAGTAGTTTGACGGAAACTGGCAAGTCTTTAACCTGCATGCGAACTAGCACACCTTACCTAGAAAATGCTTGTACGGTGTTTTGCAAAAATCATTGAATGCATAGATCCCGATCTCGGATCAGATGGAGTAGCAGAATGTTACAGGTATCTGTATGGCGTAGCCGTAACGTATTTAGGTTCCGTTGCACGCAAATCACGTCAACAATAATAATAAAAGATGTCAAAGTTTCTGAAATTCTGAAGTGGTCTGGTGTTTGGTCAAAACGACCAACGGCCACTTTTTTCAGCTACGTTTATTTTAAGTTTATAGCAAGACTGAATTATTATTGCTTTTCTTCTTTATAAGGATAATTATTCTTAGTCTTAACCAGGCCTTGTCGCTGTCTGTTTTGGACCAGGCCCTCCGTGGATTCGGGCCATTTTGACTCCCTAGTTATCAGTTTAACCCACATACACATAGCTGCAAATGTCTCCTCAAGTTATGCACCGTTACAGTACTCGTGTATGGACGCACTGATCCCGTGAACCCGTGACGTAAGACGGGAATAGATTCATCAAGTTACACATATGATGAATTATCCCCATAAATTATTTTTATATCATAAACAATGCTGCAATCAAATTTAGAACTGAATAAATCAACAAAAATAGTTTCCTTGTTAACCTTCGTCAAACAGAATGTGGCAAAGTTCATTTCCAGGACCGCTGTAAACCCCGATCCGACAGTCACGTACGCTCAAACGGACAAGTTTAAAACTCCGGCCTTATTTTTAGTGATAATTTGACATCTGAGAGAATAGAACACAAAAAAAACCTTTAGTATTTCGTTTGCGATCCCAACATCAGTATTTTTTCCAGGTTAAGTGAAAATTTCCAGTACTAAATGAAATGAAACGGAATTTTTATTTATGGTTAAATACGAATAATAATATTTACAAATCCCAAAACTGTTCCACCTTATTAATTACATTTCGTTTGTTGCCTCCCAATCCATTGTGGGAAATCACTTTTAATTGCAGTTGATTACTTTTCACATATTTTCTGGTGAAGACGAGAAATTTGATAATTTGGTAGTTGACCACTACAATTAGCAAATTTTAAACTACAAAATACCAAGCAATGCTAATAAGATATTTTCTAATAGTGCAACATTAGGATAGATACATGTATGTCCTAAATGACCTATTTGATCATATTAATTATGCAAGTGGTTGCCACATTATTGTTAAACACAAATGTCTTTTTTCACTATTGTCACTGATAAATAGATTAATAAAATAAAGCAGCATTAAACTGTCATTTATGTTACTAGTTGACTATTCATGTTTACTGAGTAATGTCGGTGCTTGCATCATGCTTATTCATTCTTGTATCAGCAATTCAAGCCTTTAGTCCATATGACACAGCTTCTATCCTATGGGTGACCCTTCAAGATCAACATGCAGTTTGATCAGAATCTATGCTTCTTGCTTTTGGATTTATTTTTTTCCTTGTTGAAAAGTGTAGATCCAGAATGACAGCATTATTTCCCATGTGGAGATCCAGATCAGCATACACAACTGTTGAACTATACAGGTCACTTCTCAGTCAGAAATAATCTAAAGTGGACAGTAAAGATCCTGCATGCAAATGTGCAGGCTGATCCAGATCTACACTGATAGCACATGGGATAGAGAAAATGTTTTAACAAAAAGTTGTATCCCTGTTAACCTGTAATCATAACTGATAACTTTATTTGATACCCAAAATGAGTGAGCATTGTTAACACTGAAAACTTGGAGATTGTGAAAATCATTAAATGAAAAACCATCCAAACAGAGATTTCTCATCTGATGTCCAAACACCTATCAATTTACAGAAATTGTGGGAAAATCCCACCTGAAATGGGAGACTTCACAAGTATGTGTATTGAGGTGCATTAATCTTAAATGGAAAACACAGGCTCACTAACCGATCAACACAGGCTCACTAAACAATCAACACAGACTCACTTACCAATCAACACAGGCTCACTAACCAATCAACACAGGCTCACTAACCAATCAACACAGACTCACTTACCAATCAACACAGCCTCACTAACCAATCAACACAGACTCACTTACCAATCAACACAGACTCACTTACCAATCAACACAGGCTCACTAACCAATCAACACAGACTCACTAACCAATCAACACAGGATCACTAACCTATCAACACAGGTTCATTAAACCAATAAATACAGGCTCACTAACCAATCAACACACACTCACTATCCAGTTAACACAGGTTCATTAAACCAATAAATACAGGCTCATTAACCAATCAAAACACACTCAATAACCAATTAACACAGGTTCATTCAACCAATAAATACAGGTTCATTCAACCAATAAATACAGGTTGAATTATTAAAGCAATTAAAAACTAGAATGTGTCCTCAGACACTGATGCCCCAACTGCTACAACAGGTCTAATAAACAAAGGGCCACAACTCTGATAAAAATGGCTGTAGGAAATTTTTTTTTCTTTACTGTCATGTACACATCCTGCTTGATCATCTGTGCAAATTTGAAAAAAATCCCTCGGATAGTTAATGAGGAGTTGATGCCACAAAATTTAATTAGTGAAATTAACAAAGGGCCACAACTCTGGTGAAAACGGTCACAGGAAAAAATCATTTCTTTATGATTATCTGCACATTCTGCTTGATCATCTGTGCAAGTTTGAAAGAAATCCGGCTGATAGTTTAGGAGAAGTTGATGCCACAAGATTTGGGGACGTAAGTACGGACAGACGGACGTACTAGTGCAACTCTATATGCCTGCAACTTTGTGGGGGCATAAAAACAACATAGATTCATTAAACCAAAATGTATCACAACTCTTACTTTATTAAACAGCAACTTTTATGACTTCAACCAAGTTGCTGCTTGTGACAGATTTGACTGTCAACTGCTTTCAGAAGTTATGCAAAAGTCATTCCAGTATTCATATTGATTAGGGTAAACACATTATATGAATGTCTGTCCGCAAGAACTTTTCTCTAACAAGCCTGAATTTATCATTTCCCTAAGTCGTAACTGAGGATTTTATAGAACCTTAGTGTATACTAGAGTGTATGAGCCTAGTTTTCGGCTAAAACAAGTTTCAGTAACATGGAATGCTTATACATTTTGAATAAATCATGAAGTAAGGATGTTCATATTTGTCCATTTGATTATGAAACTAATTTTCTATCATCAGACAACTCAGTCCTCAGCAGGGGAGGTTAAGTTGAATGAGAAATGACAGGGGTTCGTTACAACACTTGTGGGCAAGTATAGATACAGGAACTTTTAAAAATGCCAATAATTGTGCGTAGAAGATAAATATTCAGGCACCATATCCATGTATAATTGTGAGATTCCATTAAATAATATTAATCTTAACTCTTCATCAGAAAAGTGTTTCTCTTTTTGTACTTGCTAATACATACTAATTTAAGTTTAAAATCTAAAAATGTTAATAGTTAAATTGTTATAAACTTAAATTATTTTTCAGGAAATTACAATTTCTACAAAATAATTATTCAGGAATAAGAAAAGATGATGAAGCAAACTTGTTTTTGGCTTATTTCAAGAAAATTCGCAGTGACCTTAACATACTCTAGAAAGGTTCTGACACAGCTACTTTTTGTGCACTCAAAACAGGCCAAAATTTTTGAGTATTTTGAGGAATTATAGATGCATCTTAGAAATAATTTAAAACATTTAAAAATTGATATATGTTCTGCAATATAACTGCATTTGCATCACTTTTCAACAATCATTCAATATTCTGTTTGGTAAAAAGCAATAAAATTTTACAAAATTTTACAAATTTTATGCGTTTCATAATGTAATGTTTTCTGACAGCCCTATAAAATATGAAAATATTCTAGTCTGAACGAAAATGAAACAGATCAATAAAAAACAATGCTGCACTTTTTCTAACTCTTCAATCAACACTAATTAATATTCAGTATATTTAACAGCATGAAACTACGACAAACAAAGATATCAAATCAATTAATTTTATTAACACAGCTTTCCCCTGATTACAAGAGAAGACAATGAGTTATGTGGGGTCCAAACTGTCGTGTACTTTCTGTAATGTTAACAAGATTTCATCCTTTAAATCTTCCTGCAGCAAGTCCTTTCGTTGAAACTGAAATAATTATACAACAATATATAATGAATCACAAATGCAATAACTTTTAGCATATTTAGCTGGCATGAAAAAATCTTAATTGTGGGATCAAAAACTGGACGGAAAACATCTTTTCCCAAGAACATTTAAGTAAAACTGGAGACCAATTTCAAAGCTCAAGCATCTGATTGGCTGAAATGGAGACATGTTTTGAGAAGATGCTGGAGATTTGAGACAGGTCTCCAATTTATGTTTTATGATTATATGACCTTGTCTTCATATGTTCTGCTGTAATAAAATCAACATTTATATTGAAATTGAACTTCACAAGTCAAATAAAAATCTGATGACAACAGAACACAGTATTCAGCTGTTACATTATGTAAGTATATTATGTGGTTCTGCCAAATATATACAACACAATTTCTGACTTCTTAAAACCAAAGAAATTCAAAGCTGAATTGTTCTCACCAGCAAAGAAAAGCAATGTTACTTAGCATACAGGAGATAGTAATGTGACATTAGGGTTGCTATTCCTTAGCTTCCCGAACATTCAATCAGTGCTGTTTTATATCAATCACCATCTTTGAAGGCTGTTGAGCACTATACATATATCTGTGTAAATATTGAGAAGCGGTTTAACCTGGGCTAGCTGGCATGGACAGTATTATGTAGGAGTGTCACGATATTCTGATATACCGGTACCATTATATTGCAGTGTGCTGCTCAAAGATATTGTCCCACGATATAAAATCAACATACTGCTATTTTAAGTTATTTTTTCCACTTTCGTTCTGCATCCATAAATCTGTGACACTTCTGGTCAACTGATGGTTTGTTTCATAAAAATTTGTGTTTTGAAATTTTAATCGGGTCATGCAGCATTCCGGGTTATGCAGATGCTAATAATAAGCATATCACAAATTCTACAAAAAGTAAAATAAAATCATTGAAGTCTGTAATCTGTGCAATTTTACAGTAAAAATAGAGGTGGAACAACAACAAACTTGAAAACGCATCTAGAATGTCATCATCCTAATCAGGCTAGAGTAAAATCCAAAATTTATTTTACACATGATATTATACATTTGATAAATTGGTAAAAATGAATGATATTAATAACTATATTATTTTGTTGTGAGTTCATTGTATGTAACATAATGGAACAGTTAGAAGTTGAATGAAAAGGTTTGAAATCAGAATGAATATGCAATAAAACTTTTCGTTTATAAAGCAATTTATTGTAATAAATATCGCAATACAGTGCTATCGTATTGCAGTATATCGTGGTTGGCTTTAGGCATATCGTGACAACCCTAGTACATGTATTATGCTTTCCATTACTGCCCATGTACAGAATCAATCAAACTGAGCCTGCAATATTTGTTATATTTGTGGTGTATAGTGGCTTTCAAAAATCCATTTTCATCTATTCAATTAAATCTTACATGCTTGAGTGTCTGATTGGTCAGTTTAGAGACTGTACTAGACTTCCGAGTGTCTGACTGGTAAGTTTACAAACAGTACTGGGCCCAAGATCATAAAACTAAGTTTTGAGATCAGTCTCAAATCTCAAGCATCTGATTGACTGAAATGGCGACTGGCCACTTAGTGTGTTTACTGCCCTCTTTGTGGTTTGATTTGAGACATTAGTACATGTTTTTTAGTTAGCACAAACAATTGTTCGTATTACGTTTTGCTGATTTACCATTGCAAAATAAAAACTATTAAGTCAAGTTATCAATTATACCATGTGTTTTTGCCAATCAACAATGATGTAACAAAGGATGCACGCATATTGTCAATTCAACAATCCATTTTAGAATGTAAAAAGCATTGAATGATTTTGCAGCAATCATGAGTTATTGCCTCATCATAACAAACTTGACTTATATTCTTGACACTTGTAAACTTTCTGTGGCCTAAATAACATAATAATAAACAAGAACTGGAGACCAGACTCTAATCTCAAGCAGCTGATTGGCTGAAACAGAAATCACATTCTAAATTGACCAATCACAAGCTCAAGTTTGGTGGCTGATCTTCAGTTTAAGTTTTATGATTTGGGTCTAGACTCAAATTCTGAGCAGTTGACTAGCTAAAATGTAGTCCAAACTCCAAAACTGACCAAGAATATTCTTAAGGGCCAAAGATCATAAAACTAAGCTTGGAGACCAGTCTCAAATCTCAAGTATTAGATTGGCTGAAATGGCGGCTGTATCAGATACTCGATTTTGGGACTGGTCTCCAGATTTAGTTTTATGATCTTTGGCAAAGCTCTGTGACAGGTCTCAGATTATGGCACTGAATACATGTTTGATTCTCGACAGCCAGAAATTGCTCACTTTGTGTCTAACTGGTTTAGCTTTCTGAGGAAGTTGTGCACCAAATATCTCCTTCCCGTCTGCTGTGCGGAATAGTTCACGTGCATCCCTGAAACACATACAGTGAAACCTTAACTGAAAGCTTCAAATACTGATTTTTTTCTCTACCCCAGTTTAAAAGTGACTTCTTCATTCCTGGAAAAGTTGTTTTTCCCCATTTGCCATTTTCCAGTTTTGAGCTTCTTGTCTGTTTCATATGCAGGTTATAAATAACAAGGCAGAAATTTTACATAAATTTTAAAATTAATGGAAGAGTAATTTTAGTTGCCTTAAACAATTCAGGTTAAAGTTTTTGGCAAACAAAAGAGCACATCGTTTAAAAGATTCTGTTTTCATACATACCAATTAATGTTTTCAAGAACTTACTTTCTAAGTTCCGGCAGTAGCTGGCCATCCCCTGATGTTGGTGACCCACGTCGTACATGTGCACTTAACTTTCGTACCTGTGGGTCAAAATGGTGCTGAAATATCAAAATAAAGAGCAAACATTTATCCAACTAAGTCTGTATCTAACTAAGGTTCTATTCTGTTCTATCTTCATGCAACAATCATGGAATTGGAACAGATTACAGTTTCTACAGTGACAGTTGCAAGGGTGCAAGTTAGGAATTCTATAAAACCTAAAATTCTAAAAATTTGTCAATTTATATAGGGAAAATGAAGAAAATCAATCATTTTTAGAGACATAGAAACCTGAATTTCAGGCATATGCCTGAAAACTTTCACCCAGGCAGTTGTAGACTCCTTTCATTTTCTTTCTGTTTAGGTGTATATTTGTGTAAAATATGGCCAAAGTTCCTTCAGCAGATGAAATGTTGTGCTCCAGACATAGGATTTTATTACCGTATTCCGCTATGTATAACACACACATTTTTACCTCCTGAAATGCCCGCGGATAGTGGGTGCGTGTTATACATCTGATTAAATTTTTCAGTAATTTTTCTTCACTTAAAATTTTGCCGAAAAACAAAGTGCACTGTTCAGCAAGAACGTCAGAATTTTCTTATGTCGGTGCCGATTTTGTTTTACTATCTTATTTGTTTATTATTGATTTTCTTTACTTTGCTATAATTTATTTCAACACAAATACTTCAGATTGGCGCTGAATTTTCTTACGTTTGCGTCAATTTTTGATGCGTGTTATACTTCCGAAATCAGCTTTTCTGTCGATTTTTTACCAAAATTATGGGTACGCATTATACATCAATGTGCGTTATGCACAACGAAATACGGTAGGTAACTGAATTTCACAGTGGGACTGAATGGATGCACCAGTCTATATCAGTATGCTTAATGAACTTTTGCTTAAAATCTCTCTACAATACCAATGAAATGACCCATGTTCTCTGAATCTTGGAGTGTCCGCATATTAGTAAGTTAATGCATAATAACTCACTCGTAATGTAGTCAATTCCCATAATGCTGTATTATGAGCGTTGCAGTGTTCTGGGTCCTCTAGTTCAGGTAGATACATTCCACTACCCTGCGCTTCATTGTCCAGCAAAATGTCTGTGTAGTTGTACGTCTGCAATAGAATTGTGTCCTTATGTGTTAAATAAAGAAACATTAACAAATCGTCCATGTTATTTTCAACTTCTGCTCTGGTTATACAACACCCAAACCATATACCCTGTCAAGAAAACAAATATCTATAAAATATAAATGATATTGAAAAAATACATCTCAATTTTCCAATTGGTGATAAAATAAAGTAGAGCGTAATCCTAGATTATATTACCAACATGTCTGTGCAGTTGTACACTGTATTAATTGATAGATTCAACAGGTTGAAGACCCCCACTTAGACAGTCAATCACATACGTGTCAACAATTAGAGAAATGACCCAAACTGAATGTAGGTTTTTTTCTTTAAACTAGATGGGTGTTCAGTTGAAGACTTGTGTCGGCCTTTGGTACTATGTCAGAATAAAAAGGGGGATAACTCACACTTGACCTTACAAGAACTTGGCATCATCAAGAGCATGTTGTCATAAGCAATATAATTTTAAAGTTTCATGCAGAAATATTAAGAAATGACAAAGCTATAGTCAACATATCTCCAATGAATGTGACCTTCCATTAAAGAATTTGGCATCATCTTGACTGTGTTGTCACAAGCAATATAGTTTGAAAGTTTGATGAAGAAATGTTAAGAAATGGCAAAGTTATAGCTAATGTTAGTTTTTGTGACAACAAATGGACCATTGGACAGACAAACAAAGTGATCCCTTTACTTGAAAAAAAAGGCGACACAAAAATACGCATAATTTTATGGGAAAAATCTGAGACCTCAACAAGTAAACAAACATGTATCATGATTCATCAGGAAAACCGTATATGACAAAATGGTCACCTCTGGATGCAAGTAGTATGCTGTTAAGGTAACAGCAAATAATTCATGTTTTAAAAAACTTGTAACTGCACCTTTGGTTTCACATCAATTTTATTTAAGCCCAATAAAAAGTTTATCAGTATGCATGGCATATAAAGCTGCAGATTTATAACCAGTAAATGTTGAACACATTACTCATAATAAGCAATGAATCGAATTCTAATGGATTATTTTGTCAAGGAACAACCTGAAACAAATTTAATTAATTAAATTTGTCAAATTGTCAAATAGAATAAATATGAATTTTTTACAGAACAGTGAACAGTGTAGATCCTGATCAGACTAACAGTGAACAGTGTAGATCCTGATCAGACTAACAGTGAACAGTGTAGATCCTGATCAGACTAACAGTGAACAGTGTAGATCCTGATCAGACTAACAGTGAACAGTGTAGATCCTGATCAGACTAAGTGGATTCACAGGCTGATTGATCTGGATCCACACTTGTCGTAAATGTGATCAAAGCTGTGCTTACCAATTAAATGGTTAACATTTTACTCATAATTAAATACAGGTTTTGTTGCATTTGTGGACAGAGTAGATCTACACTGTTCACTATTTGGTCAGAAATAGTATAATGAATTAACAAGAGTGCCATAAAACAGGCCCATCTGAAGTGGCTGAAGTGATTTGGGCGAGATATTATGCCCCTTAACATTTTCATGAACAAGAACTTAACTGTTTGAGTTACTGAGTGGACATTGCTATGGGCACCACCCGCCCATCATGGGAGTTCCCATAATATGACCTGTTTTTGGCGGGCGTATATAAAGTGAACAGTGTAGACCCTGATCTGATGGCATGGATGTGCTGGATGATCTGGATCCAAATTGTTTGCCAATGAAAAACAGCCATATCTCATAGAGTAAATGGTTAACACTCCACCCTTGACATGGTTTATGTGTTCAATCATCGCCCACATTAACCCTGACCCTGACATACATATAACCTAGCATTTCATGCATGTGTTTTTTATTGACTACAGGTAATACCTGTAAAAACAACAACAAGTTATTTCCTAATTACAATGTCAAACATTTACATCTTGATTTATCTTAATTTAGAGTTCAAGGTGTTATGAGATTTATGATGTTTAGAGATGACCCAAGCTTAACCATTATGGAAGCTGGATTATACTTGTATTTACAAACAGTGTAGACCCAAACCTATCTGCACATCTGTTTGGTCTGATCAAGGTCTACACTGTTTGCTACTTGTTGTTAATTTCTACATTTAACTTTAGTTGATGATTAACCCTTTAATCCATATATACATGTTTTATCACATTTGCAAAAAAGTGTAGATCTAGATCAGCCGGCACATCTGTGCTATTTTATCAGGACCTATGCTGTTTGTTACTTGGTCAGAAATAACCTTATTAATTAACAAGAGTGCCATGATGGCCCTAAAGCGCTCACCTGAGTACAAAAGAACTCTCAGTTTTTAACTGAGAATGGAAAGGTTCACAATGGTGGATGTAGTCATTTAAATTGTAGTATTGTTAGGTGAAATCAAGAAAACACAACAGAAGTGAACAGTAACTTTATTCTGTGCTGTACTTTTTTTATCAAAATACATGTATCTTTACAGTTAGAAGCTAGAAAAACTTGTATAAAACATGTTTTAAACAATGCAATCTAGTGTAATATATAGAGTGATTTATGATCCATATAGGAAAAAAATAGTATTTATAGTATCTTTTGAATATGTCTCAAAGAAAAATTTCTAAATTTCATGCCAAGCTAAAGGCCATTTAAATTTGAGATTGAATTTGCATAATTCAGTAACATTATCACCAGCATTTTTGCCATAAATGGAAAGATATTATAAGAAATCGTGGTAAGTGAACACAAAAAAGATTGTTTTTAAAAAAGCACTGTCTTGAGTATTACCAGCAATATAATGTCAACAATATCAATTACTACAAACTAAACTACTAAATGAATAGAGAGGTAAACAAATTTTTTTTTCCAGAAAACTGTTTTTAACAGGAAACCAAAACATTAGTAATGTGGAAAAAATGTAAAATGCACTAATTTGTATTTTGGATTCTGGCTGTATTCATTTACAAGTATTTACTTATATTAAGTGAATGTGAAGTCTAGTGACTGAGGACATAGTCATACTCAGCACCAAATATCTAAGATCTAGTCCTATTAGTTTTGGAGAAAAATGATTTTTCATGTTTTTCCTATATAACTATATGTTAACGAAAAGAACACGAGGGCGTGGCAGATTTTAGCCCAGGGGACATAATTTGAACAAATTAAGTAGACATCCATTAGACAATGCTACATACAAAATATCTAAGCTGTATGCATTGTGGTTTGTGAGAAGAAGCTTTTTAAAGATTTCCTATATAAGTCTATGTAAAATGAAGTGACCCCTGGGGCGGGGCCAATTTTGACCCCAGGAAAATAATTTGAACAATCTTTGTAGAGTTCCACTAGAGGATGCTAAATGCCAAATAACTAAGCTCTAGGCCTTGTGGTTTCAGACAAGAAGATTTTAAAAGTTTTTCCTTTATAAGTCTATGTAAAATGAAATGACCCCTGGGGCGGGGCCAATTTCGACCCCAGGGAAATAATTTGAACAATCTTTGTAGAGTTCCACTAGAGGATGCTAAATGCCAAATATCTAAGCTCTAGGCCTTGTGGTTTCAGACAAGAAGATTTTTAAAGTTTTTCCTATATAAGTCTATATAAAATGAAGTGACCCCTGGGGCGGGGCCAATTTTTACCCCAGGGAAATAATTTGAACAATCTTTGTAGAGTTCCACTAGAGGGTGCTAAATGCCAAATAACTGAGCTCTAGGCCTTGTGGTTTCAGACAAGAAGATTTTTAAAGTTTTTCCTATATAAGTCTATGTAAAATGAAGTGACCCCTGGGGCGGGGCCAATTTCGACCCCAGGGAAATCATTTGAACAATCTTTGTAGAGTTCCACTAGAGGGTGCTAAATGCCAAATATCTAAGCTCTAGGCCTTGTGGTTTCAGACAAGAAGATTTTTTAAGTTTTTCCTTTCGGTTGCCATGGCAACCAGAATTCTGCATGGAATTGATTTCTTTGAACAACTTTGGAAGAGCTTCATGCAAGGAACATCCGTGGCAAGTTTCATCAACTTTGGCCCAGGGGTTTAAGAGGAGATGTTGTTTAAACCAAAAATTGACGATGCACGACGGACACAGGGCGATCCTAAAAGCTCACCATGAGCACAAGTGCTCAGGTGAGCTAAAAAGTAACAGTGTAAATCCTAAACAGACTGTGTAAATGAGCTGGCTGATCAGGATCTATGCTGTTCACCAACAAGATATAATGCATAAAGAAGAAAATTAAGGGCACACTGTACAGTTTTAGAGGCTGATTTTGGAGTCTGGGACTGTATGCTAACTCTATTTTACTGAAAATACAAATTTCACACTGCTAAAATTGTGTTATTCTATTTTCTGTGTTGGAGGGGTGTGGCTTCATGCAAACCACATCCCACTGTTCTACAGTAAATATCCTCTAGGATTTAATAGACATATAAATTCACCACTACACCTGATTTTCACAAGCAAAATTTGGTAAATTCCTACATATTTGAAAGCCTTGAATATATTATCTGCACGAACCTTTTAGAAAAAACCCTCTCCTGGTAATATTTTATCTGTGCCCACTTCCCCAAGCAAATGGAAAGTGTCCCCATCCAGTTAGATTTTTCAGCATTTTTCATTGAAATACCTCACCGTCAAATTATTCATAGATTCAGCCAAGCAGACTGTGTTTTTATCAGGTTACTATTCAACTCAGAACATACAAAGCTACCATCCATGCATTTTAGCCACAATGATCAGGTTTCTTATTACAGAAACTATACATTATTAAAAAAGAATCTCGCATTTTTTACCCAATGATTTTAATGCATTTAGTTCAAGGGTACCCCAAATATTTAAAAAATCCACCGGGACCAAAGTGCCAAACTGTACCCTGCCCACAAAGGGTTAATGAACTAAGCAAAATTAGCAGATAGGTGTGTTCATTAAATAAAGTGAAAGTAGTACTGTAAATTCATATACACAGGAAGTGAGACGTTTTTGTGGATTTTGTGGGTATATAAAACCACCACGAAATAGAGAACCGATTAGCGCGTCTGCCTCCGAGTCCGGGGATCGCTGGTTCAATCCCCCGCTACTCCAACTAAAATAACTAATATAGTCGTTCGGATGGGACTTAAAACCGAGGTCCAGTTTAGTGGTGCTATACACCGGGCACTTAAAAGAACCAGGGACGATTCTGGAATTGGAGAGTCCTCTATATCTTGCACTATCCTCCAAAAACCTAAAATGACTAACACTCTTCTGGAGGCGTCGCTCATACGGACAACCGGTAGCGATGATAAATAAATGGAAATACAAACAAACGAGAACTGATTTTAAACCTACTTTACTACTTTAGAAAATTGAAAAACAATGAATTTAAATGCCATTTAACAAAAAAAAACAAAACAAAAAAACACAAATTTTACACCTGTTCACATAATAGTATTTACCATAATCCTGCAGAATTACTCAGGATTAAAATTATTTTGCATGGTTTTTTATTTTCATAGGGGGTATCTGGTGCATTGGTATTTTCCTGAAACAAACTTGGTAATATATCTTGTTTTTCTGTTTTGTAAGAACTAAACCAGGATAGCTGGAAACTATCAATTTGGATGCATTAGAAAATCTTAATTTGCTCATGCTGAGACAGGTTTTTAACAGCTGACTGAATTACACTTTTGCTCAGGTATAACTTGGTGCAGTTTGCAGTTTTATTTGACAATAATGAAGGGCTTAATTTCACTGAGGGCATTCACCAAGAATGAATACTTTAAATTTTCATGTAAGTCACACATCTGATTGAAACATGGCATACAAAAATGTTTAATTTGTTACTGCTATTTAGTCTGAATAAAGTCAAGTTAATGAACAGCATCAACTCCCTGATGACAAACTTATTTTTATATAGTGTTCTCCCAAAAAATAGAAAATTTTAACAAATAGAACTTACCACCATAAAGCTTCGGACAGCCGCAAGCAATCCCAGTGACCCAGAACTGGTTTGTTGTAGCGACAGGGTAGCCAGACGCTTGATAAATGCTAAAACACGCTGCTGTGAAACCTAGAATATTAGAAGATCATGATTTAACTTTATAAACATGTTTATAATTAGTCTGCTATGTTTGAAATCTTATTTCATTTCACTTTCAAACCACCCCTTGTTCCTGGTTAAACATTGCATATATTTAAGGTGCACAAGTATTTTTACGTATGAAATATTGGTAGTGGTTTAATTTTTCATACTGCATAAGCTAGCCACTTGCGTTATTCATAAAATATTCATACTGCACAACCCTGAACGCTAGCATACAGTCTAAAATGTTTATGTGGGCCATGATGGCTCTAAAGCACTCATGTTAAGATAATAATACCAACAAAATATCCAACCTCTAGTCTATCTAGTTTTAGGTAAGAAATCTAATCAAGAAGCACCTATTAGGTGCAAAGGCTGGGTTAGCTGAATCAAGATGCTGTATAATATATAAATGTTTAATGGCATTGCTTCATACTGGAAACATTTGACCTGTATAGTAATGCTCCCCCCCCCCCCTACTGAAAAACAATGCCAAACTGTTAATTCACACCATTGTTTAACATAAAAAAGCCCCTCAGAGACTCCAAAGCATTCTGTCTATTTACATGACTTAATCCAGATCTTTTGTCAGTAAACATCTGATTAAGTTTATCTACTGATAAAGTTAAAAAGAAGACAGTGCTATACTGGTCAAGACAACAAATCAAGGGCCATCACTCTGTAGTGACTAAAGCAATTTTGCTGGTTAATGAAGAGGTTAATGCCCAGATGCTTCAGATAAATGGCTAAATGCTGGACAAAGAAAAGTCAGGTGAACTAAATGTCTTCAATCATTCTGTGAAGTTGGGTCAAAGGGTTCCTTATGTATTGAGCGGAATTGGATTTGAGCTTTAATGTACTTATGACCTTGACCTTTGTCCCAGTGACCCCAAAACAATAGTATTCATCTATATATATTTATATAGGAAAACAATCATAATGTTTAAAGTTTGTTAGGTCTAACGGATCCAGTTTTTGTGCGGAAATGGATTTTACCTTTATGTCCCCTGTGACCTTGACCTTCATCCCTAAAACAATAGGAATATAGGTCTTATCCATGTGTGATCAGTGTAGATCCAGACCTCCCTGCTCATCCAAGCAGTATAAGGATCTACACAGTTTAAGAATCATCAGTCTATTTCTGACCAAGAGGTGAAAGGTATAGAATCAGATCAGACTGCACAAATGTAGAATCCATATCCCAGATTATCTCAACACATAGCCAGTATTGCTTACTGTAGAAGTAAAACCAATTACCTGTCTTTTCCTTTTGCTGATCATAATGTCCAAACAGCTGAGAATAATGGGGATATCTGCTGATGTGCTGCCTGAAATATAACAACAAATAATTCACTTTAGGGATGTGTGGCAAGGTGGCAAGTACTGACAATGTTGTCTAGTAAAAGGCCGTAAAAACAGGTAAATAATACTCTAACAGTACATTGGTGAACATGACAATATTTTCATAATTTATACAGCATCTGTTGTATTTAATATATTTTAATATTCACACAGTTTTCTGTTCAGACAACATTAGCCTGATTAATTGATAAGTGCTAGTACAGGTTATAACCTTGAAGACACTGTTGTTGTGTCTCTGTAATTAACGCTCAGTGACTTATTTCACTTTCAATCAAACCCTGCCATGACATAATAACTATCTAAATTACAATATAACCTTCTGCTAAAAGTTCATTTAAAAATAACGACATTTATTCACAAAGATTGTGCCCCACCCACTGTATTAATTCTGAATAATCTGGCTCTAATGGATTTTTTTACAGCTCTGGTTTAATTATGGGACTTAATCAGTAGAAAAACAAAGGAGCATTTATTTTAAAGGAAGAAATGTTGTCAAAGATTTGCTAACTGGTGGGTGGGGCACAGATTCTACAAAACTTGATATCAAATATCATGTGTAATTCTCATTCACTTTGCAGCTACCAAGTGTGTTCTTTGTGTGTGTGAAATTGCCATATCCTTGTTGTGTAATAAACACTGTATGCAGTACCATCTGTATATCCTTTATACCCTGTCTTTGGAAACCAGCATTGGTGATCCATCATTAGAAAAAAAACCTTGGAAATTCACTCTTTATACCCCATCACTCAAAATTTGCCCCCATAAACCCTTCAATGGAAATGACAATTAGAGATCTGTCCGATATAATCCACAGCTAGAAACAATCACTGTTGATCAGCACTATCACAATATCCCATCACTGAATAAACTACAATTTGTAATTTTGTCCTGTATATGTTATCACCATTCTTTTTTTTTCTCTGTATACCATATCACTGCACACAAACACACTCACAGGATACTACCATTGGTGATATTACCTGTATAAACTGCCATTGACAATACGTTTTGTATACACCATCAAAGGAAACTACCCCTGGTGATAAGCACTGCATACACCATCAATGGAAACTTTCACTGGTGATAAGCACTGCATACAACATCTAAGAAAACTACCACTGTTGATAAGCACTGCATACAACATCAAAGGAAACTACCACTGGTGATAGGAACTGCATTCACCATCAAAGGAAACTTCCACTGGTGATAAGCACTGCATACACCATCAAAGGAAACTACCACTGGTGATAAGCACTGCATACACCATCAAAGAAAACTTTCACTGGTGATAAGCATTGAATACACCATAAAAAACTACCACAGGTGACACACAGTGCATACACTGTCAAAGGAAACTATATAATTAGCAATTCATACACCATTGAAGGAAGCTTTCACTAGTGATAAGCACTGCATTCAACATCAAAAGGAAACTACCACTTGTGACAAGCACTGCATTCACCATAAAAGAAAACTTTCACTGGTGATATGAAATACATAGAACATCAAAGAAAACTACCATTGGTGATAAGCTATTCATACACAATCAAAAGAAACTAACACTGGTGATAAGCACTGCATTCACCATAAGAGGAAACTACCCCACTGGTGATACACATTGCATACACCATCAAAGGAAACTACAAATGGTGATAAGCACTGCATACACCATCTTAGGAAACTACCACTGGTGATAATCTCTGCATACAACATCGAAGGAAACCTTCACTAATGATAAGCACTGCATTCACCATTAAAGAAAAATACCACTGGTAATAAGCACTGCATTCACCATAAAAGGAAACTTTCACTGGTGATAAGCACTGCACACACCATCAAAGGAAACTTTCACTGGTGACAAGCACTAAATATAATATCAGAGGAAACTACCACTGATGATAAGCTCTGAATACACCATCAAAGAAAACTTTCACTGGTGATAAGCACTGCATTCACCATAAAAGGAAACTATCACTGGTGATAAGAACTGAATACACCATCAAAGAAAACTTTCACTGGTTATAAGCACTGCATACACCATCAAAGGAAACAATCACTGGTGATTAGCACTGCATCAAAGGAAACTACCACTGTTATGTATTTACTTATAAATGATCAACACCTTGACTGTTTAAGAGACTATTTAATACTGCATAGAATAACAATAACAAGGCGGCTATATCAGAAGATACAATGTAGATAGACAGGTACAGAGGCGTGGCTTATAAGTAGAATATATTACATTCATGTGCTGTATACTCTGTATGTTATCATAAACATAACACTGGTGATAAGCACTGCATACACCATCAAAGGAAACTACCACTTGTTATTAGCACTGCAAAGACCATCGAGAAACTGCCACTCTTGATAAGCTTTGCATACACCATCAAAGGAAACTACCACTTGTGTTAAGCACCATCAAAATAAACTTTCACTGGTGATAAACACTGCATACACCATCAAAGGAAACAACCAATAGTGATAAACTCTACATACATCATCAAAGGAAACTACCACCTGTGATAAGCACTGCATACACCATCAAAGGAAACTACCACTGGTGATAAGCACTGCATTCACCATCAAAGGAAACTACCACTGGTGATAAGCACTGCAAACACCATCAAAGGAAACTACCACTGGTGATAAGCTCTGCATTCACCATCAAATGAAACTACCACTGGTTTATTTCTTAAACAACAACTTAGTAAGCTGGCATTTCTTACAAATTGAAATCACTTGTTGCAATACATACACACTGTATTTGATACTTCCCTATACCATAAATGGCAAAGAAAGACCATTGTGGGTTCTCTCCAGAAATAGCAACAATCAAATAATTATGATGTCAAAACCATTTTCCAACAGACACATTTTGACATGTGGTGGCACATTGTAAACAACAACCTGTCAGCAAGAAATTCAACAAGACACATCAATCTGCATGACAATTTTTCCAGTAAATTCATTGGCAGTTACTGATCTATAATGCATAATGGATCCATGTGACAGGCATTACATAATCATAAACACAGCAACTGTAAGAAGTCCTGAATCAAAGCCTGATCAAAATGCACAAGAGAAATTCATGGAATTTAACACTGAACTTTTAACTAATTTCACAAACAATTTTATTGACATTTCTAATAATTATTCAAGGAAACAATTAAAGAAGGCATTAACACAAACAGGGGGAAGATCACACAGAAATGAACTCCTGTGATGTGTAATCAGTCATTGTTAATCAGTGATGTTTATTACATTCTATATGGATTTCAATGGTTTGATTAAGTTATTCATAATCATATGTCAATCTTATTGGAAAATAACTACTTCTGTGCGAGACTATTTTGAAATTAGCATAAAAACAAAATATATAACAAAATTCTGAAATTTTTCAAGTTGTTTTAAATTTATTTTACATATATTTGCTTTTATCACAGCTCTGTTAGAATCTTTTTGACATGTTAACAAATGTCAATTAACCCATCCACATCTTGTCCATGTCCAACAACTGCTTCGTGTTAATTTCATTACATACTTGGGTGGAACTCGTTAGAAACACATAAATTAAAGATCCAAGCATTCTAAGAAGTGACATGAAAAACAAAATTCTTTCCTAATTATATATGGATTTTAATGCTTGTGTGACCAGTGTAGATCCAGATCAGCCAGCACATCCATGCAGGCTGATCTATATCTACACTGGTCGCTTCCTGGCCAGAAATTACAGTATAAATGATAGAATCAAAGCAAACAGATATCCTGAATGATCTGGATCTACAGTGTTTGCCCATGGGATAACAGCCATATTCCATGGAGTAAACGGTTAAAGTTTCAAGTGCTCAAGTATAAATAACAATGTTTACATTGTAATCTTATTTATATTACCTTGAACACTGTATATAAACCAATTGTATCATCTACCGGATATAGCGCACTGATTGTCACAAAAACATAGTAAACAGTTCAAAAATAAGAAGATTTTGTGTGTATTGTAATGAGAAATCCAATCGACAAATACATATTCAACAGGCGATTCTCGTAGCACTTGTTTTGAAAGACGTTATTACCTTTTTTATGCAATATACTTTTAAAAAATCACTTAAATCACTCACACAAAGTACCATTTGCACTGTGTACTGCTATTAAATGCGTGTGAATGTTTATGTTTAAACAGGTTTTGAGAGGTATTCTCTTGCTAGCGATGATGAAACATATCACTTTTATTCTTACAATAATAATAATACCATAGCTGATCAATTAAACATCAAAACATTATACCAAACATGCATGTAGCTTCGACCCAGACTGTATCATTTATTGAACATGTTAACTCTATCATTTGTATGTTTCTAGTAATCTATGTGTATCAGTTATGGCGATTTTTTAAAGATGATTTTAGTATATTTTTCGGATTTAAGAACAACGGCTTGATGTAAAAACATGTATTAAAAGTGCTTCGTACAGAGATATGTGATTGAAATATAAGGGCCTCGGTGTCTTTATATACTGCGGCGACACTTAACGATTGGATCTACCTGACTTCATTAGTTAACACCCAGGTCGCTCTGAGAACTACAATAAACAACAAGCAATAATTAATGTCGTCGCAAAATGTTTTGGATTTGATAATCCTTTTTTTTTTTTTTTTTTTTGGCGTTCACCTTTTCGGCGTGTAAGCGTGGTGCTGCGCTTTTGGATAGGAGACCACCATATTGCAGGCTCAGCACCTCCGACTTCGGATCTCCTTGCGGGTCCTCTTATACCGACACCCGCCGAATCGGTCGTAATGCTAACCCTTAAACCCTGAGCGCCAAGGAGGGAAGCCATTACTACAATTTTTAAAGTCTTTGGTATGACCCGGCCGGGGATCGAACCCACGACCTCCCAGTCCGGAAGCGGACGCTCTACCTACTGTGCTAACCGGGCTGGTGGATTTGATAAACATAGTCTAAGGGTTTTTAAAAGTAATAGTTTCGAAACTGAAGGTTCACGATTATAAATACATACGCAGGTATGCGTGACATACACATTATGAGGCAAAGCAAGTTATTTAAATACTGATATTTTAAGCTGATGATAAACCCTTTACTCAATGTACGACCAATGTAGATCATCGTCAGCTGAAACATCCATGTCATTCGATCGGAATATACAATGGTCACTGGTTTTCAGAAATATTCTAATAAATGTAATAGCAAATAGTGTACAGCAAAAACAACGTACTAAATATCCCATGGAGTCAAGTGTCAAATGGAACTTTAGCAAAGGAATCAATGTGACAGTCTTGTTTTCCGCCCAAGGATTGACTATCACAAAGGTCCCGATTTGTATAGACAATACACTCAAACAAAGTTCTAATTGGTCACTTTTTGTCCTTATGTTTTTATTAGAAAGACATTGAATTCACTCTTTATTAATGATCATCTGCCAACAACAGTCTTCAACTTAAGTTTTAATCTTGTAATAATTGACTTTGGAACAGTTTGGTGAGAGTTATCCTTAATTTTGCTAAAAATGCATTTCTTGCACAAAAATGTCAAGCAAACAGATATTTGCACTCAATTTCTTGTTTTGTTTTAATACGACCTCTCATTAGTGGGAAAACCATAAACACTTATTAATCAACAGCACATTTGTTTAAATAAATCCCCTTCAAAGTATGCAATTTTAAAATTACCTCCCTTTCAATTAAAGATTGTTCTAATTTTGACCCTGTGGTGTAAGTAAATGGTATTGGATTAATTTGAGAAAACAATCAATAAAGATTAAAAAGACATTAGAGAATTGATTTCAAGACAAAACAGTTCTTTCCACAACCTCTCTTGACGTAGGGAAGAAACGAAACTATCATACATTGTAAACAAATACAATCGATGACCAATTAGAACTTTTGTTGAGTGTATATGTAGACGAACTCCTCCATCTTACCTAAAAGCATACACTTGATAAAATCAGCAAATACGCATCGCCATAAGTGATACAGATTATTGGAAAATCATTCAACAAAGATCGCACTACATGATACAACAAAAATAGGTGTGTTGCTATAAATGATAGTATGATAATGCTATAGATGATACAGTCATTACGAAACACACCCCTCAAAAATTTTAATAATTTACACTATCTATACATTTAAATCAATAATGTAATGTAATAATCTTTATATTAATGTCATAGAGTCATATAACTAGTATGTATTTGTGCATCAGAGCATTTATTTGTAGAGAATAACAGTATTTTGATACAATCATGAGGGTCATTTGCCAGACCTTCTTGTGATTAAATGCAATTTTGAAAGTTTTTATCACTATATATGCGCAAAACAAATTGTATTACAACCAGTAATAACTATACAATATATAACTTACTTGTTTTTGTTGAAGGTACTTAAAATGATCCTAATAATTCCATTTTCACTGTGTTATTTACGAATTGTTTATATCGCAGCCATGCTATCACCTCGCTATATCCGGCAGATGATACAATCGGTTTATATACAGTGTTGAATAGATGACATTAAAACAATCCAAAATTATTGCTTAATTTACATGAACACAAAAACAACCTTTATCTTTCCTAATAGACATTAAAGGCCACCTTTGCCCTTATTATTTATTATTTGGGCAATGTAAAAAAGTAAATTAGAATTCTTAGTCATTTTTGTGTTGCGCTTTGGAAGAAAAGGCAATACACACTGTATGGATCGCTTTGTCTGTCTGTCCATCTGTCTGTTACAAAAACTTAATGTTTCTTAATATTTCTTCATCAAACTTTCAAATCATGTTGCTTATGACAACACAGTGATAATGATGCCAATCATTAAGGTCAAGGTCTCATTTGATCGAGTTATGCCCCTTTTTATACTTGGATTTTTTATTCTGACAAAGTACCATAGGGGGACACAAGTGTTCAACTGAACACCCATCTAGTAAATCTTTAATAGGCATATTATATTTGTGTCTTCAATTCAGAGCACTTTTATTTAGAAAAAAAGAAGGGAAGAAAGAACACAAGAAAGAAGGAACATGATACAATACTGATTGTTATTGATGAAATCATTATTAAGATATATGTGGAAACCTTGAAAAAAAAGCCAGAACAGAAAAAAAAGAAAATACACTGAGTACATTTGAAAACGCACACCTTAAGTTTAATCAAATATCTCAAAAAAAGATAAATGAATAACAGTCAAAATTACAGATCAGTACATTCAATATTTATTCATTTCATATGCAAAGTTTTATCAAAATCAGAGAAGCATTTCATTACAATTCATTTGCTCAATATCATAGAGTCATATTTCGAAAATCGCACAATTAATATCGTGTGTGGCCACCCCGAACATCAATCAAGCTTTGACATCTTAGACGCATGGACAGAACTTTTTCTGCAATGCATCTCTGTGGAATATTGTCCCACTAATCAATCAACGCTTGTCGGAGCTGAGCCAAATTTTCCGGGGGGTTAACACGAGCATATCCCAAATGTGTTCAATGGGTGACATGTCTGGTGATAAAGCTGGCCAGTCCAGTACATCTATACCGTTCTGTGCGATGAAGTTGCGAGTTACATTTGCTGTGTGAGGTCAAGCACCATCATGCTGCAGAATTCCACCTCCTCTAGGAAAGTGTCGGTTCAAAAATGGAATAGCAACTGGTCTCAAAACATTATTGATATACACATTTGCAGTAACGTTTCTGTCAAAAATTACCAATGGTGTTCGTTGAATCTGGGTTACTCCTGCCCAAAAGTGGAGAGAACCCCCACCCCATCTGTTAAACTCAATCGTACAAGCATCAGACTATACCGCTCGTTACGACGTCGCCAAACACGCTTCCGGCCATCCGCACGGCTCAGCTGAATGCGGGATTCGGCCGAAAACAGCACATGACCCCACTGCCTTCTTGTAAAGCGAATATGCGCACGTGCCCATCGAAGTCGATTTCGTCGATGCCTTGGAGTGAGTCGCTGTGCCTTGTGCCGTCTTCTTGCCTTCAGCCGGGCATTTGAAGACGATTTCGGACAGTTTTAGGATGTATTCTGCGCCTAAAAAGAAACATGCATCATTTAAAATTGGACAAAAATGATTTCATTTTTTATCACATAAAAACTTGAATTCGTATGAAATTAACGCGTATGCCACTTACCCATGAGTGCCTACTGTTCGTCTTGCGGAAGTTGCTGCTGGTAGGAACAGGTCACGTAGATGTGTAACCAACAAATACCGGTCCTGTCTGAGAGTTGTAACACGCGCCCTACCCGGTCCAACACGGTCGCGCACAGTTCCAGTCTGCTGGTAACGAGCCACAAGCCGGGAAATTGTTGAATGGTGGCATCCAAACCGTCTTGCTATGGCACTTTTGGAACTTCCGGCAACAAACATTCCAATTGCCTGATTTCGGTCAACTCCACTTAGGCGTGCCATAATGATAAACGGATAGAACTAACTTTCGCTGTGTTTTTACTGTGTAGTGGTTCATTGTGTTTCGATAAGCCGCTTTAATGCGCTCGAATAACCCGTGCATAAAATTGTCTCGTGCAATCCGGGAATTGTAAGGTTTCCTACATAGCACTAAGAAAGGACAATATTTGATTGATTGTTTTACCTCATATACAAAGAAATGTTAGTAAATACCCCAATTATTAAATATGGTTAAACTCTGTCAATTCTAGGTATCAGAAATAATCATGGAAAACATGTGCGTTTTCAAATGTACTGAGTGTACAAAACAAGATTTGGGACTAAATTAAAAACAACAAATACATATTTAAAAATTTAGCTGAAGATCTTCTCTTTTACACCTGTTCATCCCATGATGCATCTTGATTAGTGCAATACAGGTAACAACAGGACAGTGATACCACTTATTGCAGAACAAATGACATACATTATTTTTATTGTTTACTAATTATTTTATTCACATTAATCTCAATTTCTATATTTTAAGAAAAATATCATTCATCTGTGTTTATCCTAATGACACAGATGTCAAAAAGATATAAATCATTATTTAGCGACACAATTAGTGTAAATGATTATGATAAAATATCCTTTTTTATAGATGGTCATAAAACTTAATAAACTATATAATTATCATCTAATTACCACACTTGATGTGTCTTTAACCCTTTAAAGTTAGTCTAGTCCATATATACATGTTTCATCACATGTGCAACTAATGTAGATCCAGATCAGATGCCATATCTATGCTGTCTAACCTGGATCTACACTGATTGTTTCTAGGTCAGGAATAACCTAAAAAAGCAAACAGTACAGATTCTGATCAGACAGTATAAATGTGCTGGCTGATCTTGATCTACACTGTTCGTCCATGGGATAACAGCCATAATCCATCATGTAAAGGGTTAAATGGAAATTACAAGGTAGTAAAACATAAAGATGTGTATCTTGTTTCAATGGAAATCTATGGCCAGAACTTGTGTACGTGACAGTCCATTTCATTACCATATATCCATCTTGCCTTATAACTAGATCATAATAAATCTGTTATTGCTAACTTCATTTATAATTGATAATAGCAGAGTAATTTATGATGTTTTTTGTTTTCTCTCATTCCTCTCATTTAACACAGAGGTGTAATACAAAATTTTCCTGCACTGGTAAAACATTAATGCAAGAAACAATACAGATTTTACCTCAAACAATAAAATATACATGGCACTACAGCTTGTCATCTAAATTCAGATCAATTCTGGAGCTTCCACTTTAACCCTTTCCTGTATAGATACACCTTTATTGCTAGGGCAAACAGTTTAGATCCAGATCAGCCAGCACAACCGTGCCATCTGATCAGGATCTAAACTGTTCGCTTCTTGATTCATTAGGTTATTTCTGACCAAAATGCGACCAGTGCAGATCCTGATCAGACGGCACGGATGTGCCGGCTGATCTGGATCTACACTGGTCGCACATGCGTAAAAATGCGTATCTGTACAGGAAAGGGTTAAACTTTACTCCATAGATACAAGTTTTATTGTGTGTGCAACCTGTGTAAACCCAGATTAGCCAACAGCTCCCTGCTTTCTGATCATGATCTGTGCTTGTCCCTTATTGCCATAATTGGTCAGAAATAACCTAATGAATCTAAAAGCAAACATTGCATACTGTGATCAGAAAGCATGTATGTACCAGTTGATCTGGATCTACACTGGATCTACCCCTGGGATATCCTATGGAGTAAAGGGTTAACTGGTATGTCAGAGAGCTAATGATTTATAGGTGGTGGAACAAGAGCTGTCAGAGGAGACAGCATGCTCGACTATTCAAATCATTTGAAACAAATGCAATTTGAAGATTAAAACAATAACACATATGGCCATACATTCACATGCAATCGGGAAAAATATTAACAAGTGAATGGTAAGGGAGAAATTCATTTCAAATAACAGAAATAATTACTTAATGTACCATAAATATTAAAATGAATAGGGGAATAAGTATAAAATATTTTTGAATTTTGAAATCCCTTCATTCATAAAGAAGTAATAGCCCGAACAAATAAATTCAAGTTTTGGTAACTGTGACCTTGACCTTGATCTTACAGGCATGGGTAATGTATGCAACACACCGCCTTGTCATGGTGAACATTTGTGCCAAGTTATTTTGAAAACCCACCATTCAAAACAAAGTTATAGCCCCGACAAGAAAATTCTATTTTTAATAACAGTGACCTTGACCTTGGACCTACAGGCAAGGACATGGTTCACGACTCACCATCTTGTCATGGTGAACATTTCTGCCAAGTTATTTTGAAATTACTCTATTCCTTACGTAGTTACAACCCTGACAAGAAAATTCTATTTTAGTAACAGTGACCTAGACCTTGGACCTACAGGCATGGGCATGGTACGGGATACACCACCTTGTCATGATGAACATTTGTGTCAAGTTATTTTGAAATCACTATATTCCTAACGAAGTTACAGCCCGGACAAGAGAATTCTATTTTTTAGTAACAGTGACCTTGACCTACAGGCATGGGCATGGTATGCGATACACCGCCCTGTCATGAGGAACATTTGTGTCAAGTTATTTTGAAATCCCTCCATTTATAATGAAGTTACAGCCCAGAAAAGAAAATTCTATTTTTAGTTACAGTGACCTTGACCTTGGACCTTCAGGCTTGGGTATTGTGCGGACACACTGCCTTGTCATACTGAACATTTGTGCAAAGTTATTTTGAAATCCCTCCATTCATAACAAAGTAACAGCCCCGACAAGAGAATTCTATTTTTAGTAACAGTGACCTTGACCTTTGACCTAAAGCCATGGGCATGGTACACGACACACCGCCCTGTCATGGTGAACATTTGTGTCAAGGTATTTTGAAATCCCTCCATTCATAACGAAGTTACAGCCTGGACAAGAAAAGTCTATTTTTAGTAAGAGTGACCTTGACCTTGGATCTACAGGCATGGGTATTGTGCGGACACACCGCCTTGTCATAGTGAACATTTGTGCCAAGTTATTTTGAAATCCCTCCATTCATAACGAAGTAACAGCCTGGTGAAGAAAATTCTATTTTTAGTAACAGTGACCTTGACCATCGACCTACAGGCTTGGGCATGTACGTGACATACCGTCTTGATATGGTGAACAATTATACCAAGTTATTTAAAACTCCAATAAGAAATAACAAAGTTAAGAGCGGACATGATTTTGCAAGAAAATTCTATTTTTAGTAACAGTGACCTTGACCTTGGACCTACAGGCATGGGTAATTTACGCGACACACCACCTTGTCATGGTGAACATTTGTGCCAAGTTATTTTGAAATCCCTCCATTTATAATGCAGTGAAGGACCAAGTGTATATTTCGCTTAACACAAAATGTAAGTGAAAAAGGGGCATAATTTGAAAAATATTGGAAGTAGGGTTATAGGTCTTGTGGGTTATGATGTAGATTTTGATGGTGAAAATATATTTCAAGTTTCAAGGCAATATCTCAAGTAGTTTTAAAGTTATGGGCAAAATGCATATTTTGCTTAACACAAAAAATTAGAAAAAAGGGGCATAACTTGAAATATATTGACAGCAGAGTTATGGGTCTTGTTGGTAATGATGTAGAATTTGATAGTGAATATATATTCCAAGTTTCAAGCTGATATCTCAAGTAGTTTATAAGTTATGGACCAAAGTGCATATTTTCCTTAACGCAAAATTTAAGTGAAAAAGGGGCATAACTTGAAAAATATTGGAAGTAGGGTTATAGGTCTTGTGGGTTATGATGTAGATTTTGATGGTGAAAATATATTTCAAGTATCAAGGCAATATCTCAAGTAGTTTTAAAGTTATGGGCAAAATGCATATTTTGCTTAACACAAAAAATTAGAAAAAAGGGGCATAACTTGAAATATATTGACAGCAGAGTTATGGGTCTTGTTGGTAATGATGTAGAATTTGATAGTGAATATATATTCCAAGTTTCAAGCTGATATCTCAAGTAGTTTATAAGTTATGGACCAAAGTGCATATTTTCCTTAACGCAAAATTTAAGTGAAAAAGGGGCATAACTTGAAAAATATTTGTAGCAGAGTTATGGGTCTTGTTGGTAATGATGTAGAATTTGATGGTGAATATATATTCCAAGTTTCAAGTTGATATCATAAGTAGTTTTTAAGTTATGGACCAAAGTGCATATTTTGTTTAACGGACGCCGACGCCGACACCGGGGCGAGTAGGATAGCTCCCCTATTCTTCGAATAGTCGAGCTAATAAAAAACAGAAGCTTTTTCAAAGTACATAGGCATTTACAGCGACAAACAAGTTAAATGGATAAATATCAACTATAGAAAGTACTGATATTGTAAATGGATTACTAATTACACTAATATTAATGTAATCATTACCAGCAAGGAGAGGCAACTTGGTAATTAATGTCTTTACTATTGTCAAACTTTCTTAATCTTCCTACAGATACAAATTTCCAAGGAGCTGTCTCAGTAAGAAAGCTTTCAACATATCTGTTCTGCAGTATTTTCCATTTTTAAGCGAAGTAAGCTCCATTTAATTATGACATACACAGAACTGTAAACTGACATTGAACAATCAGACTGGATAACCCTTTACTCTCTATATACAAAATGTATGCATTTCATCACATGTGCTAACAGTGTAGACCCAGATCAGCTGGCACATCTGTGCCATCTGATCATGATCTGCACTGTTCACTTTTTTTTCAGAAATTACCTTATAAATCAAAAAGTGAACAGTGCAGAACCTATCAGATGGCATAAATGTGATGGCTGTTCTGGATCTACACTATTCAGCCACACCATAGATGTGTATCTGTGTAGGAATGAGATCAATGTCTTTTGCTACTCCCAGTTATATTCAAAAACTTGTCATCCAAGTTTGCTTTAAACCTGTCAATGTGCAATAATTTCTGCCTGGTATGTAAAATCTATTTACAATAATAACAACACTTTATGTGTTTTGTTTAAAGGTTAATTTAATGCCTTGTTTTGAACTGACATAGTTGTTGTGTTAGTTAAACTGTCATCTTTCAATTTACTTCACTGATAAAACAGGTATTAATCTTAATGTTATCGAAGTTTGAACCGGCAGATCAGACCGTTTATCTTAGCCCACTCCAACTTCATTCTGCATGGAAATTATTTTATGAGAAATATTTGAACAGACAAAACATCACAACAACTCATTTTCAACTATAGAGTGACCAGACTGTGAAGTTATGGTAGACTAAATTTAATTTTTAATATACAACACTGAAAAGCCCACGAATATCTAAACAAATTTGTTTAAATTCTTAAGTATTAGTATGAACCATTTCTTCCAATTATTTCAGAGTTTATTTTATTAATTTTTATATTTTTATTCCAGCATCTAGACAAGAAACCAAAATTTACAAATAACATAATATTCCTTTGTATACTCTACTCATACTTTGCTACATTACAGTTTTAAAATGTGTTATGATTGGTGATTTGACAGGCAGTCTGTAAAGTGGATGTTCCATCGGATTCTAAGCCCAAGACAGGAAACCAATCTCCAATCCTCCAAGCAGTTGATTGGTCGATGACGACATAAGTCTTCTAACTAACCAATCAAATGCCGGAGTTGTAAGACTTGACCTTTCAATAGGAAGACTGAGGTAAAAATGATTTGAAGTCAGGTATAAATTCGATTGATAGTCTGAAGTTTCCAAATGTTGCTGGACTCGAGATCACAAAACTGAGGCTGTAGACCAGTGTGCAGGCACCATTGGCCAAAGTCTCCAAACTGACCAATCTTAACAGTTTTCAGTACAGGTTTGATCTTGAAACTTGCCTGAAGAACCACGGTCCCTGTCCAACCAAGGCTAAAATGTTTTTGAACCAAACTCGGCATCAACAGCACCAGCTAACTTCCTCCTTATGTCAAATTTCAAGGTAATGAAAGCATAAATCTAAGATGATATTCATAGTGAAACTAGGAATGTGGGTGGGACATGCATGTTTATAATTCAATTCAAACAGTATATTACTTGTTTTAATTATAATTATTTTCACTCTGCAATATTAAATGTCACTTCAAAGTCAATCAAGTAAATTTCAGTAAAATAATTATAAAGGTCACTAAACTAAAATGGTGCCAAACTATTTAATTCAAATGCAAATAATTAAAAAAAAGTCGTAATGTTTTATTAGCATAGCTGAACTATTACGCCATTTAATTATTATTCATCATGTTACAGATTTTAAATCAATCATGTTTTCATTATTCCCTCGTCTCTTAAAAAATAATTTATGAAAGTAAATTGCTACATTTAATTAAACTGTTTTCACCTTTTTCTCCATAGACACACCTTTATTGCATGACCAAATAAGTGCATAATATGAAACAAATCGATTATATAAGGGAAAATTCTTCTTTTTTTTCAATTCTCAAATATTGATGAGGATCTACACTGCTCTCTTTTTGATTTACAAGGTTATTTCTGACCAAAAAGTGAAAAGTGCAGATCCTTATTAGATGGCACTGATGTGTTTCATGATAGTTTGAATTTTGAATAAGAAATATTTGAAAATGGCAAAGTTAAGTTTTTTGTGACAAAGTCAAAGTATAAACAGTGGCATGACTGTCAAATGTGACCATGATTAAGAGATTTTGGCTGCATCACAAACCTGTTGTCCTTAGCAAGACAATTGTGATGTTTGATGAAGAAATATTAAGAAATGGCAAAGTTAACATTTTTTGTGATGAACAAAGGGATCCCACTATATAGCCTTTTCTTCACAAATGTTACATGAATAAGAGGCAACACACAAAATAAATCCTTATGCTAATTTTGACTGAAACCTAAATGAATATATAGGAATTATTCAATAACAAATTTAATGTAAACACTTGGAAAATTATGTGACCAAGCAGCATCCACATGGAGCAAAAAGCCAGTGTGCTGTAGTTAATTCAATGTGGCATATGCTTTCTGATCAGACAGCACAAATGTGCCGGCTGATCTGGATCTACACTGGCTGCACATGCGTAAAAATGAGTATATATGGAGGAAAGGGTTAATGAAAAGGAAATCACTGTAAAGAAATGTCTCATTCATGAGATATTAATGCATGTGATCAAGTATGAAAGGAATACAAGTGTCACATGAATAAAAAAACTTTGAATTGTTACAGGATATGATTCATGATAGATCTGAAGACAATCATTCAAATAAATTCAAGTTCATGACAACTAATGATTAATTAAACAAAGATCCAAAGAACAAGGTAAAATTATTGGAATGATATGAATTTAAAAGTATTGTGAAATGTTTGAATGTAATCATTATCAAAAAGGCATAACTAAAATAACTAGAACTTGGTGTTCCATGGAAAACGTGTGTCACCTAAAGTTGCATTTGAAAGGGGCATAACTCAAAGAACAGTGAAACAGGAGCTATAATTCTTGTTGTCACTGATGGCTTTGTTCATGCAGATGATATACTGCAAGTATGAGGTGAATAGGACAAGTACTTTTAAAGTTACAGGCAACATTAAGTTTCATATTAAAGTTGGGGGACTTCTGTATGACACCGTCACTGATGCTGCCGGACAATGACACTGACGAACAATAGGATCCTTATGTGTCTACCTGCTATCGCAGGCAACACAATAAAAAATGCAGCATGTACAAGTTATGTTTGCTGATGTAAAGACAGACAATTATTTGCAATTAGTATGAAGTGAATTGCTCAAGTTCAATAATTGTAATTCAGAAATGTTTCATAGTTAAAGTGTCAAAGAGGCACCAGGTACAAATAGTATAATTGGACTTGTGTCCACATGGTCAGACAGACAAACTTCATTAATCTATAACCCTGGACCTAATTTTGTGATCTGGCACTGTACTCATTTGTGTCAGACATAATGATTTGTAACCTGACAGATCTATTGTCTCTTGCAGGCTGTCAACCAGGTGATTTTAAAATAATGGAGAAATATTGGAATATTTTCACAACAAATATAGGAATTTGGGATATTTTTGAGACAAAATATAGGAGTTTCGAACTGAAAATATTTTTATTTACCTGCAGTTTTGCCGTGACTTGAATATCCAAGGGTATACAGTCTGATGGGTAGTACAGACCCTTTCATCCTAACACTGTCAATACCGAATAATGACAGATATTTTGCAGGTATGTGCACATACCCATAAAGCTAATTCTTGTGGACATAGAACTTATTCTTGTAGATGTTTGTTAAATACAACAGGGTCTAAATTAAGGAAAGACCCTAGGCATGGTTATGGTTGCTTTAATAACATATGGAAATGTTACCTGCATGAACATGGAACAGATTCTGGTAGAGATGTTTGTAGAATATCACAGGGTCTATGTTGAGAACGGATCCCTGTCCTGATAGAATTGTGAAGGCTGTCTGAACACAGTGTAACGACTCCCTATAGGATAGCTCCTACAATACAAGTTTACTCCATGAGAACAAGATACAAGGTAATACACTGTCAAACAAACATGTTGGTATCGTTTAATATTGCCTTTATAAAATGTAAGGCATTTTCATGTTTTTACCACCAACAGAATCAACATTGGCACAGGTTCAAACAGAAAAACACTCCATTTGTAGATAGCTCTACATTCTGCTTATCGCACTGCCGTTGATATAAAAGGCAATTATCAAAACCCCTCCGATGACAAAAAGCAGTTTAATATCTGCAGACATTAATGTTATCAATGTATCTTCATTTTAAATATGTTAAGAAAAGTTAGAACAATAATAACTAGACCTAACAATACCCTAACTGTATTATTCCCGATATTTTGTCAGAGAAATAAGCAGATGCATCTGGGTCTTATTTCTTGTTATAGACTTTTCCTTAATGAGGTTATGTCAATTCATGTATACTATCTGATCAACAGAGTTTCCTCTGATCGCAAATTAGTTTGCTGTATGCAGCTTCCAGACTTTCGATTTAATCATTACTCCATGGATACTGCTTACATCCCAGTGTGCTACATTACAGCTGTAGAACCTGAACAGCCTGTAAATTTGTGCAGTCTGATCTGGATCTACATTGTTTATAAGTAAACTGTGTAGATCATCAATGTGCAGGCAGATATGGATTTAGACTGGTTGCCAATGTAATTAGAGGCACTATACAATTAAGTGACAAACCTACCTGTGAGAGGATAAGTTTGTTGAACACTTTGAAAAGATCTTGGAAAAAGTCCACATTGATCAAGTGGGCAAACCTATCAAGCAAAGGTACAGAATACTATTAAACAAGAGGGCCATGATGGCTCTATATCGCTCACCTGACTAAAAAAGTACTCTCAGCTTGTGGTTTCAGACAAGAAGATTTTTGAAGTTTTTCCTATACAAGTCTATGTAAAATGAAGTGACCCCTGGGGCGGGGCCAATTTTGACCCCAGGGAAATCATTTGAACAATCTTTGAAGAGTTCCAATAGAGGATGCTAAATGCCAAATATCTAAGCTCTAGGCCTTGTGGTTTCAGACAAGAAGATTTTTTAAAGTTTTTCCTATATAAGTCTATGCAAAATGAAGTGACCCCTGGGGCGGGGCCAATTTTGACCCCAGGGAAATAATTTGAACAAACTTTGTAGAGGTCCACTAGAGGATGCTAAATGCCAAATATCTAAGTTCTAGGCCTTGTGGTTTCAGACAAGAAGATTTTTAAAGTTTTTCCTATATAAGTCTATGCACAATGAAGTGACCCCTGGGGCGGGGCCCATTTTGACCACAGGGAAATCATTTGAACAATCTTTGTAGAGTTCCACTAGAGGGTGCTAAGTGCCAAATATCTAAGCTCTACGCCTTGTGGTTTCAGACAAGAAGATTTTAAAAGTTTTTCCTATATAAGTCTATGCAAAATGAAGTGACCCCTGGGGCAGGGCCAATTTTGACCCCAGAGAAATAATTTGAACAATCTTTGTAGAGTTCCACTAGAGGATGCTAAATGCCAAATATCTAAGCTCTAGGCCTTGTGGTTTCAGACAAGAAGATTTTTAAAGTTTTTCCTATATAAGTCTATGTTAAATGAAGTCACCCCTGGGGCGGGGCCAATTTTGACCCCAGGGAAATAATTTGAACAAACTTTGTAGAGTTCCACTAGAGGATGCTAAATGCCAAATATCTAAGCTCTAGGCCTTGTGGTTTCAGACAAGAAGATTTTTAAAGTTTTTCCTTTCGGTTGCCATGGCAACCAGAGTTCTGCATGGAATTGATTTCTTTGAACAACTTTGGAAGAGCTTCATGCAAGGAACATTCCTGCCAAGTTTCAGCAAGATTGGCCCAGGAGTTCAGGAGAAGATGTCGTTTGAAGAAAAAGTTGACGACACACGGACGGACGACGGACATCAGGCGATCACAAAAGCTCACCATGAGCACTGCGTGCTCAGGTGAGCTAAAAAATATATACCAGATTATTTTGCATAATTTCAACACTTGATAAACCATTGTTGTTTGATCTATCTGTATCGGTGAAAACATTCATGTTTGATTCTTTACAATTGGGTCTTTTATTAACCCTTTCGCTGCCAACGTCGAAAATCCAAATTGACGTCGTCAGCGCCGACAGTTTTTTACCACATAAACAAATACCAATACAAAGGTCAGAATGAGGCTGGTTATTTATAGATATATCAAATAATTACTATGTTTACATGTGAAAACAAAGGCAATAACATTATTGGTCAATATTTGAATGATCTGCCTACGTCAGCATAGAAACCCCGCTTTGCATGCTGGTATATATATATAGAAACGGTAGAAACGACAAAAGCCGTCCATATGGCAAATATGCCGAAAATAACAGGGCATATGCCGTCCTTATGGCAGTGAAAGGGTTAGTAAGAAGATTTTTTAATTTTGAAATACATGTTTCATAATAAAAGTAGCTGAAATACTGTGTTCTGGTGCCAAATGCAATCTGTACATACCATATATATTAACAGATTTATAAGAAATTTACTGTTAATATTCTTACTTAGCGAGCCCCTCTAGGACTGATGGGAACAGAACAGAATTTGTTGCGTTCTTCAGTATGCGGAAAAATGTCAGGAACACGGACTGGATCGTCTCTGTATGCTGCAAAATATAGAGATTGTATTTCAAATATACTGCTGTAATACTATTATTACCAAAATGAACATTGAGATATTGTCATTGAAGAACTTCAAGAGATGTCTAACGTCAATAACCCACATAAAGGAGCAGCCACAATAACTTCTCCAACATTTCATATTATTCTTTGATTTTCTCTAAGTTTTATGCAAAATCAACATTATTTTTCCAATTATTATTAGAGTATATCCGAAAAAACAAAGAAATATATTATGTAAATGGCGAAGAAAAAGCCCTAGATAAAAGCCTAAGAAAACTAACCAATTTTAATCTCAATTTCTTGTCTTCAGTTGCCTTGGTTTCCTGTAGACCTCTCTCCAAAAACATCTGTCTCTTCTTTTTCTGTCAATGTAAAACAAGAAATAGTTTGATATGTTTTCTATTCACAACTTAATTTTTCGCAAACAGGACAAGGAGTTCTGCACTTCAGAAATAAAATCACCATTCCATGAATTGAACAATACAGTCTGCTATTATTAACCATCTATTCGAAAAGTACAGGTTTTATTGCATGCGTGACCATTGTAGATCTAAAACATCCCACACATATGTGCGTCTGATCTGCATCTATACTGGTTGCCTATTGGTCAGAAAAACCTACAGAATCTAAAAGCAAACTGTAGATCCTAATCAGAGGGAATGGATGTGAACACTGATCTGTATCTACACCCACTGCCCGATCTGTATCTACACAGTTTGCCTATGGCATGGAGTAAAGGGTAATCAATGTGATATAACGTCTTGAAGGCATCAATGTTGCAGTGCTCATGTCTGGCTACAAATCCATTGTGGTTTTGACTCCTAGAGAACATCTCATGTTGTTTTATTTTGCTCTTCCTCATTATAAGACAGATCAGACCAGCTCAATTCTTTGATCATTAGACATAAACATTCTTTGAAACACCCAATATGTAACATAACAGTAGGCTGAAATGAGTACACATTTTGTATGCTGGAACATGTCCAAGAATTACCTAAGGGTGCCTGCAAACACTGCTTATATGGAAAATAAGATAATTCAAGAGTATTGCTTGCCCCTACTCCATTATTAGAAATTGGGAGTAGATGTTGTAAGTCAGTTGATGTGTATAAGTATTTTACACTTCTACCAAATATACAATATGTATTTCCATCATAATTTACTGTCATGTCACATAACTTTAGTCTATCATTGGCATATAGAAATTAGTTATGTAAGACAAATTTTCATAATTGTTGTTCAGTTGTAGTTACATAACTTAACAATGAATGAACATTGAATAATGGGCATTGAATCTGTACCAGGTACCAACAATTTTCTATCCTACCCGAACACTCTTGGGTACTTGTTTCAAGCCTATGATAACAGAGGATATATTTACCTTCCTTTCTCTGCGGGAGAGCTTCTCGTTCATGTTATGATTTTTCTTATCTTTTTCTTTCTCGTCTTTGGACAGTGGGTCAGTATAGCTCACTTCTTTGATCTTCAGGGACAAAAATGTGTCCAGCACCTGCAAACAAGGTCAACTCTCTACTACATGCAAATATAAAACATGTAACACTTACTTTCATGGTACTCATTTAATCACACAGGCAACCTATCCATGCAATCTGATCTCAATCTACACTGTTTTCTTCATTGTCATAATTGAATAAATCTAAAGGCAAACAGTGTAGATCCTGATCAGACCGCTCGGATGTACAGTTGGATCTTCATCACTAGTCACACATGGAATAGAAGTTGTATCCATGATGTTAAAGGTTAAGATCAATCTTTAAAATCCGAACAAATCAAATTGTTTAAATATTTCTTAGTTCATCTTTTCATTATAACATTGTGATGTTCACCAACTTACAGATTTAAACAGACCACATACATTCATTTATAAAAATGTGTATATTTATTAAAACATCAGTCTATACCAGGTGAGAGTTTTCTATGTATTGACAATTAGTGTCAGTCCATTCCTATGTTAATATGTTTGAAGTGAAACACTGACCTTTGGTTGTACTCTGTAGTCCCTCGCTTTTATCATTTTACCAATGCACTTGGTTATCTACAAATAGAAATTAAACTCACAAGTTTTTTGTTTTGTTTTAATAACATATTTTCTTTGATACACTGTTTAAGCAGTCACAGATCATAACTTCAGATATATTTTGCTTAAATTCTAGTTTCTGAGAAAAAGCTGACACAAACAAAACTAGAATGAGTCCTTGGACACTGATGCCCCCACTTCTGCAACAGCATTTGTAATAACAAAGGGCTATAACTCTGGTAAAAATGGCAGCAGGAAAAATCATTTCATGACAATCATCTACACATCCTGCTTGATCATCTGTTCAAGTTGGAGAGAAATCTGCCTGATAATTTAGGAGTTGATGCAACAAGATTTGGAGGATGTACATACAGATGGATGGATGGATGGATGGATGGATGGATGGATGGATGGATGGATGGATGGATGGATGGATGGATGGATGGATGGATGGATGGATGGATGGATGGATGGATGGATGGATGGATGGATGGATGGATGGATGGATGGATGGATGGATGGATGGATGGATGGATGGATGGATGGATGGATGGATGGATGGATGGATGGATGACCTACATACCTATGATTGCATATAAAAACTTAAACAGATCTAAGACAAATGACAGACGAAGGACTAAGAGAACAGACTTTGAGGAAGCTATGTAAGGCTTAGCTCATTGTCTTAATATGAACTAATAGTGTCAATGAATGGAATAAAAAATCTTTCAATTCTGATTAGTTTTAATCAACATTTACTTTTTGACAGTCGATTGACATTTTCTTTGAAACATCCAATATTTATTTGAGATTGTGAAAAAATAAGCAGTAGTCAGTAAAAGTGGCTACTTGTTCTTGAATATATATTATTGAAATCCATTCTAGTCATTAATCACATCGTCATATATAATAGTATAGAAACGACCAAAACAATCAAACTATTCATTCCTGGAAAAAATGCTTAAAACATTATATGCAAATCAGGAAGGTCCGATACAACATTATACTATGTCTGAATAACCATTCTTACTCTGATCTTGAGAAATTCTATATCACTATATACAATGAATTTTGTAAATGGAAATCATCTGTTATTAAATTTTACAGCAATTATCAGGCAGTCACTATTCTTTAGCAAGTTTACAAACTTCTGTTTCATTTACTGAATGGAGTCCCCTTATGAGCCTTCTTTAATAGCAGCAGAAAAACAATTTTCTTCATAAGTGACTTTGAATTCTGAAAAACTAAAATTTCATGAGGCTGCGAAGAAATTACTCTAAACCCCTTGAATTAACACATGGACTGAGCTTTCTTTAAATAAGAGCTAATTCACTGCTTTGCCCACAGGAGAGTATTACTGAAATTAAATCACTGAGCAGTGGAGAACCTAATTCAAGGTGTAATTTTCTGATATGCCTACTTACTTCTAATGTGACATTTCCAGCTTTGTCCTCCTTGAAACATTGTCTTACACAATCACACGCCATATCAGAGACCTGAAAGCAGGCAAAGATAACATTGTCTTACACAATCACACGCTATATCGGAGACCTGAAAGCAGGCAAAGATAACATTGTCTTACACAATCACACGCCATATCGGAGACCTGAAAGCAGACAAAGATAATATTGTCTTACACAATCACACGCCATATCCGAGACCTGAAAGCAGGCAAAGATAACATTGTCTTACACAATCACACGCCATATCGGAGACCTGAAAGCAGGCAAAGATAACATTGTCTTAAACAATCACACGCCATATCGGAGACCTGAAAGCAGGCAAAGATAACATTGTCTTACACAATCACACGCCATATCGGAGACCTGAAAGCAGACAATGGTAACATTGTCTTACACAATCACACGCCATATTGGAGACCTGAAAGCAGGCAAAGATAACAATCTCAGTTTCATTATATTTGGCCCCTAAGTGGAACTTTACATCATTAATTTTTTTTTTCCCCTTTGCTAGAGTAAAGGCTCTAATCACACATAAGATGGGTCATAAGTTCCGATTCCAAAGCAACGGTCCTTTGTAGTGATTGGACTATGACATTTCCTTGAAATTCATTATTGTTGGCTCATTTTTATTTTTGACCATAAATAGACTGAATAATGTGACAAAGATATATGTTCAAATATGCCCATGTACAGTCCCTTTGTAAACAATCTTAGCAAAATGAACTAGAAAACTTGGATAATGCTATTAGTGAAGCTGAAATGCAGATAAGTGACAACTTGGATAATGCTATTAGTGAAGCTGAAATGCAGATAAGTGACAAGTCACTTGGACACACATTTCATTAACAATTATTTACCTTGTAGGGTCTGGACAGTATAACTACAGTGGTGTTTTAAATAGCTGAGATGTGGATGGGTAACAAAACACTCAGACATACACTTAACAGTTACAGAAACTTAAATTGATCACTATTACATTGTTTATGAGTAAAAATGTCAAACAGTGACAAATAACTTGAAAACATACTTTCCATATATGGAAGACTTTTTTTCCATTGCAAGTGATATTTGGATGCCTAAACACACACTTCACAGACATTTTACTTTACCTTTAATACCTTATTAATTCTGTTGTTTTAATATGGCCAATAAAAAGACACCATTATTCGAATCTGGCCTGGGCCCAAGAACATAAAACTAAATCTGTCTCAGATCAGTCTCAAATCTCAAGAATCTGATTGGCTAAAATGGCAACTGGTTGCTATTTCAGCCAACAGATGCATCGGATTTGAGACTGGTTTCAAATCTCAGTTTTATCATCTTCAGCACTATAGCCTTGGACACAGACAGTTTACTTTACCTTGGAGTTTCTGTTGTTCATATATGGCACAATGACGACAATGATGTTGTTGGTGTAGTTGAAGTGTGGATGTTTGACTAACAACTCACAGAGACACTTTACAGACAACTCCGTCAGGGCCTGGAAAAAAGCACAAACATTTCATTGATCTCTCCTTGTCAGATCTAGATTTTCTGGATGCAAAAACAAGACGATAGGACAAAAAAAGATAATAATAATATCCTCCATTTTGCCCTCTATCCAGGGACAAGTCTCACTGAAATAACTTTACATGTATTACATTCTGAGTCGCACCAAGATCTATTGTAAGTGTGGTATTTTCTCTGTTTTTGTTGCCATAGCACTACATATAATAACAGATATAATTTCCTCATTCCCCTTTAATTAACTGCCAAATTTCATCGAAACCCTTCTTGAGACATTCCAGAATCCAGTTTGGACAAGGGACGGAGTGACAGAGGGTTAACAGAGGGTAGTTCTCTCCAGCTAAACCGATAGCATTCTAATAACAGTATCTGGTCAAAATGACACAAGTATTCAGGGAATGGCTTAGAGGGAGACGTGGGAGAAATACTACATGCTTTATATATACTTCATATACAATCATGGGAAAATTATTGATGAATGAAGAGAGCAGACATGCAAATTTAGCTCCTGCAAAATTGCAATATTTAGAAGGATATAATTGGAATAACGGAATATAAAATATACCATAAGAATTGTTGAAAAAAGTGCTTTCTGGATTTTATGATAAAAAAGAATTTTGATCAGTGAATTTTTGACTTAGATGAGGAAATATATGTTTAATTTATAATTTATTTATTGGGATTATCTACCAAGGACCTATACAGACACTTAAACACATTCCAATTAGCTTTGAAATAAAAACATCTGGAGATTATAGTGAAAAGGTGACACATACCAACAGAGCTTTTGGATTAACTGACTTGGTAATCAAACATACTCTATTGTCAATTAATTTGCAAGCATTAGCAAAGGATTAAGGGACAATGGCTTCAGACATCTCAACTGATTTTGAGGGCTTCTCTGATTCAGACATGCCCAAGGACTTTAATGATAAGAACAATGGAAGCCTTTATGACAGTTTAATATCTAAGAACAGTGACAACATATCTATACTTTTCTATACACAAGAAACCTATGATGAAATGATGAACTTACTCCAGTCTCTTTACTCATTTGAACTAAACAGTGTTCAGACAGCCTTCACAGCAACTACTGTCATTACAGGGAAAAAAGTTGTCATAACTGGCTATAAGAGTAAGAAGATCATAATTCAAGGTCAAGGAAGCAGACTGTGGCATAACAGTGTCTTCAAAAATCTTACTGCACAGCTCACTCCACACCAAACCAAATCCAAACAAAATCAAATTGTTAATGGCCACATACTCCCTGGCAAACAAAAATCTAAATCAACAAGTCTACTTTCATCTTTGGCAGCCAAAATCAAAAGTCCAGGCCTCAATGCTTCTTCAAAACCAGAAAATTATAAGCTACCTGAAGCAGGTAAGAAAGGGAAGTCTTACACACCGATGAACAGCAATTACTCTGCACGAAAATCAAGTTCTGTGGAAAACAAAGTGAAAGATGAAACTGCACCTGCAAAGATACCCAACAGAGAAATAACAATACCAGAACAGATAACTAATCTCAAACAGGATGAACATCTGAAACCTGAAACAATAAACAATGAACACCAAAGAACTGACCAGCAAAACACGAACAGTAAGCTACAACAGGAAATAGACTCACTGAAATCAGAAAACCACAAACTCCAAAAACAAATCTCGATTCAAGAAGATAAAATTAGTGAGTATGCCACAGAAAATAGGAGGCTAAGGACCCTACTTGCAGAAATGTCTGCTAAATGCTTGATAGCGGAGGAGGAATTAGAGAAGAAAAACAGATGTGTCATCCCTGAAAAGACCTGTGTTAAATGTACCGAACAACATTCTGGAAAAAGATTGACAGACACCAGTGACAATGAACAAGTGCATTTAGAAATGTTCAGTGCCATAAACTACCTCAAAGAAAAGACGAACAAAATCCACGAAGAGGTGTTGCTTCTAAAATATACTCCTAGCTATGCAACTGTTCTGCAAGGAAACACACCAAACACTCACAGTGCACCACAAACACCACAGAACAGTACTACAAATATTCAGTGGACTAGCAAACCTCAGCAGCAACAGAAACAACAAGAAATTCCTGTTATCATCAGCTCAAGCACTCCTTCAACAAACACAAGCTTGAAAAGACCACACAGTAGACAAAATAATACCCTGCGTCAGATACCACAAGAACATCTTAGAAAGTCTGTGCTTCTCATGGGGGACTCAATTGTCCAAAGAATGCACCCTAAAGGCCTTGAGTCTTATGTGCATAGGCATGCTGTGCCAGGTGCCAAAATCCAAACACTCCTGAATGACATCCACCTATTCAATCTCAGGCAGTTTGAGACGATCATAATATACATAAAAGGAAATGATCTCTCAGCAACAACTGACCTAGAGCTGCTAGAGGAGAAGTATGACCAGCTGATTGCAACAATCAAGTCTTCCAACTCACAGGCAAAAATTGTCCTGCTACAGCTTGCGCCAAGAGGAGATGTTGATGTGACATCAATGAACATCATCATACAACGGCTCAGTGCACACCATAAAACATGCACTATAGACATTTTTCAGGCATTTCATGATCACAATGACAGGATAATTATGCGATTCATGGGGGTAAATGATCATATTCATCCATCCCCATCAGGTATAAAAAGAATTTTGGGAACCATCCATAACATAATTCCAATTGTAGCAGATTTTAATCAGTGTGTAACTATTCCATGGAATCAGAGAAACACTTCGGACACTCGGAACAGTCACCAGAAAGCAGGCTACCAAACAAAACGGAACCAGCCGCGAAAATGCACAAAGTGCAATGAAACCAACCATTTTACAATTGATTGTAGACATAAAAATCCTCTAAAGTGTTGGTCTTGTGGACTTATAGGTCACAAGCAAGAGAACTGTTGGAACATGAGTTTCTAGGGATCTGGCAATGGAGCCAACATACATATTGACTTAAATAATTCTTTTGAGTTACTATCATCATTATGCCAGGACTGCAATTCAGTAGAATGCATTTGTAATGTATATAAGATGAATTTACTTTCAAAAGGTCTGAATATTGGTCATCTGAATGTTCAAGGTTTAACTTCTAAATTGGATGAAATCAAATTATTGCTTCAAAATAATAATAATATTCATATTTTTGGTATAAGTGAAACAAAATTGCAAAGTGATCATATTACAGAATTTTATCATGTTGAGGGTTTTCAAACTCCATACAGGAGGGATAGGCTTATCAATAGAGGTGGTGGTTTACTTGTGTATATTAAAAAGGATCTACCATGCCAAAGGAGAGCTGACTTGGAAAATAATGATATTGAATCTATCTGGTTAGAATTAAAACCTAAGAACAGTAAAAGTATTTTAATTTGTCACACGTATAGACCCCCAGACTCTCCAGTGGCATGGAAAGATCACTTTGAAGCACAGTTTGAAAAAGCTCAAAATGAAGAAAAAGAAATTATAATCCTAGGAGATATTAACAGGGACCTCTTAAATGAACAAATAAAATTTTCTTGGTCTAATTATCTAACATCTTTAGGCTTATCACAGATAATCAAAGAGCCAACACGCGTGTGTGAATATTCTAAAACATTAATTGATCACATATATGTAACAAACCAAGAAAATATATTAGACACAAGGGTTTTAAAAATAGGAATCAGTGATCACTTTCCAATATTCTGTAATAGGAAAATTAATTTCTCAATCCCAAAGAAACAACACATCTGCATAAAGTATCGTTCACATAAAAACTTCAATGAAATAAATTTTAAAAATGACTTAAGTAAAATACAGTGGAGTGAAATCTTACAGATCAGGGATGTAAATGTTGCTTTAGGCATGTTCGAAAGATTCTTTTCTGAAGTTCTGGACAAGCATCTTCCTCTACGAACTCACAGAGTGAAGACATTAAATCAGCCAGACTGGATTACTAGTGAAATTCTTGACACCATAAAAGAAAGAGACAAAAGCAAGGCTCGAAATGATAACCAAAACTACAGATTATTAAGAAATAGGGTTATTGATCTGATAAACATTTCTAAAAAATCATCCTATGAAAATAAAATTGAAAAAGGACAAAATAATCCCTCATCTATCTGGAAAATTTTCAAAGAATTTAGGTCTTCAAACTCTTCAAATGAAATTAATGAAATAATTGTAAATAATCAAGAAATAACAGATAAAGACCTAATTGCAGATGAATTTAACTCATTCTTTACAAATGTTGCTGCTAATCTTAAAGATGAAATAGCACCATCCAATTTTGATCTTCTTAATAATTATGTCTCCAATAAAGTTCCTGTACCCATGTTTTTCAACATTCCTCTCATTACCAGAGATAAAGTAACAAATATGATCTCAGAGTTAGATTCATCAAAAGCTACAGGACTAGATGGCATAGGTCCAAAGATAGTAAAGTTATCGGCAGATGTTATTTCACCTACTATTCAGCATATTATGAATTTAAGTTTTAATAGTGGAGTTTTTCCTGACAGCTGGAAAGCTGCAAAAGTTAATCCTATTTTTAAATCTGGCTCTCCACAAGACATTAATAATTACAGGCCAATTTCTATATTACCTACATTATCGAAATTGATTGAAAGACATGTTCATAATCATTTTAGTAATTACTTGGATCATTACAAACTAATTGTTGAGTCTCAGAGTGGTTTTCGTAAAAATCATAGCTGTGAAACTGCTTTAGTATCTCTAATAGACAGATGGATAAAAGCCATACATGATGGCAAAATTGTTGGTGTTGTTATGGTTGATTTCAGGAAAGCCTTTGATTTAGTAGATCATAACATCCTCTTAAATAAGTTAAAGCTATACAAGTGCAGTAATCAAACATTAAACTGGTTTAAATCTTATCTACTAGATCGCAAACAAAGTGTTTTAATAAATGAGGCAAAATCTAAGCATAGTACGGTAGAATCAGGGGTACCTCAGGGCTCCATATTAGGACCTCTGCTATTTTTACTTTTTATAAATGATCTTTCACTAACCTTAAGGAATACTATTACTAATACAGACATGTATGCAGATGACACAACAATCTGTGATATACATGAATCAAAAGAAGTGATAGAAAAAAACCTACAGTCTGCTCTTGTTTTATTAAGTGAATGGTGTGCTCAAAATGGGATGGTTTTAAACACATCAAAAACTAAGGTTCTACTTATCACAACACCCCATAAAAGAGGAAACAATGAAAATTATAACTTGAATCTTAAATACAAAGATATTCCATTAGAACTAACCACAGGGGATAAAATACTGGGCGTGAATATAAACCAAAATCTTAAATGGGACAACCATATTAATGTTGTCAAAAAGAAAATTTCATCTAATTTATGGCTTCTGTCAAAAATAAAACCGTTTGTTTCCCTTGACCATAGAATTGTTTTCTATAAAGCATACATCCAACCTCACATTGATTACTGTAATATTATTTGGGGTGGAACCAGTAAGCAGAATATTCAAAGTATTCTTTTACTACAGAAAAGAGCATGCAAAATCATCCTGGGATATCAATACACAAACTTTCAAGAAGCAATGAAGAGCATTAATGCTCTATCTATTCACCACCGAATCTTGCTTCAGAAAGCAAAATTCATGTATAAGGTAAACAAAGGTTTAGTGCCTGAATATATATTATCTATGTTTGAGCACAGGACTACTGGTGAAAACCTGCGAAATGTTGTGACCTTGATTATAATATACCAAGACCAAAAATGGAACTCTTCAAAACAAGTATGTCTTACTCTGGTCCAATGATTTGGAATAAAATACCAGCATCTATCAGAAATTCAAATAGCATTCAAAATTTTTCAAAAAAGTTCATTCTGTGGCTAAAGAATTCATAACAGTATTATTTATGACTGATTACTCTCAACATATTATTTTTCAATCACATTGTCTACATTTTTGTGTGCATGTACATATCTTAAATCATGCTTTTTAACCTTTAAGGAAATATTCTACATTGTTAAAAATAATATTGCTGATATTTGTATTACTCATTTAATTTTGTTACAACTGTGTTAATTTATATTTCCATGTATTTGCATTGTTTTGTATATATGGTTGTATGCATTGCTAAGAGGGCCCCAAGGGAGATTAGTCTCTGGCTAATTGGGTCACCCTCTATAAATAAAGTCTATTCATTCATTCATTCATTCATTCATTCATTCATTCATTATAGAAAGTCCAAATCTTAGTTGATTTCTTCCCTGAAGTGCTTAACCACAAAAATCCACAACATGTAGTTGCTCACATTTAATAACCATTTTGTAGTTTTTTGTCTACCAGCAAGGGACAAATTAATTAAATTGTTTTTTCTATTAATATTTATCATCTCGCATTATTTGCCAAGCTTCCCAGGAATATTTTAATTATGTTTATCGTAAATCCTATCATTAGTTACAATTTATCTATCATTTTTTATATGAAAACTCCAGCAAAACAAAATGGAATTTCTTTAGATTTTGTTAAATATCAGTAAAATACTAAGTCTTGCATTTGTGTTTTATAAACAAAACCATTTAAATCTATAATCTGATTTCAACACTTCTTTTTGGCAGTTAATCTTGTTTGCAGTCTTCAAACACACAAATGGCTCTCATGAAGCCAACTGAAGAAATTTATGATAAGTGACATGAAGAATGTGCTTTATCTACAGACACAATCAATAATCTGTCGAAACCAAGATAAATATATTTGAATAATTTTTAATTCAAAATTGGGGAACTTTAATATATAATTTTGGTATCAATTCTCTTAAATTTATTTCAAAAGAGGAAGAAATCAAAGCAATGCTAGAGTTAGACATCTATCCTCTCACACAAAGACATTTATATGACATTCAGCTGATTCCCTGGTAACATCTTGTAATTGGTCAGTTAAAAAAACTGCCTCTGACTTCAATTATTCAGAGCTCCTTTAAACTGGGGTATTGTCTACAACTTATCACAATTAAACCCAAAGTATGTGCTTTATTTTTACAGTAATGACCCTATCAATAGATATAGACCCAACTGAAGTTTAAATATTTGCCGTGTCAAGTAGTGGGTTGGTTGGAGTTAATTCACCAAGACAACTTGTATGTGTTTGTTCCTATGAGAACCTGACGGGGCAAGTAAGCAGCTGGTGCACCCCCCAAAACTGCATCAAACCCAGTGGCAGAATGCCTTGCCTCTGACCATTCTAAGGAGGTAAACCTTTGAGGTCTCTTTAGTATCAATAGTCTGTGTTTACTTAAAATTGATTATATTATAAACTAGGTTTATATTAAACTAATTACATCTATGCTCTCAATTGGTCTCTGTTTGGCTGTACAGGGAGGCTTTTTTTCTGTGTTTTTTTTATATGCACATCCCTGTCCTCCATATATAGGTGTTTCCACGCATGTGCGACCATTGTTTATTCAGATCAGCTGGCACATCTGTGCCATCTGATCTTTATCTGCACTGGTCACTTCTTGGTCAGGAAAAACCTAATTAATCAAAAACAAAGTGCAGATTCTGATCAGATGGCACAGATGTGCTGATTGATCTGGATTTACACTGTTCACCCATAGGGTAACAGCTATAGCCCATGGAATAAAGGGTTAAACAATCTGATGATCCTAATGGAAGTTAAATGACTTGCCTTTCTGTAAGATTTACAAGAATTGATTGACAAAACAGCCAATAGCAGTGGAAGCCACCAGACACTTTTAGATCCTTAGTCCACATATAACATGAAAAAGGAAAGAGTTGTAAGGGTTCTTGTTTCGATCGATAAGATAAGTCCATGAGCTTTAAGTGGAATGTAAACATTAACTCTTCAAGTTTTGATAAAACTGTTAGAAGACACGGATTGGTACTTAAACCACATATAGCTGTAACCTCGAGGGATTTTTTCAGATAAGGACAAAACTTTTTTTCTTTTCTTTTTTAAATTATGGCCTTCTATTTCAAGAGCTTTAGTATATACCTTACATCTGGATTAAACATTTGAAAATGTCAACAAGATAAGCATTTTTAAAGTGTTACCCCCATGAAGAATTAGAAAATGTTCAAGTGAAATTGCAGTTATTCACATTATGATAAATTAGGAGGATATAACTTTAGTCAGAGAAAAAAATGGAATTTGACAATGATGTATGAAACTGGATATCGCATATTTACAAAATGAGAACTACTGGAATGGAATATAAATTTGGGCTCAGACTGTGCCTCATTCTGAGATTCATATTATTTACCAATGGACAAAACACGGACAAATGTCACATTAGAGACAATTTCACATTAATCTGTAACTACATTCCAGCAGTCATCCCCAAGGGGATTCATGATGTGCATATCATTGACTTCAAAAGTCAGGATCAACGAATTATTATAAACAGCACAACGTTTGCTGACAGCAGTTGGAACAATATTAAATCTTTACAGTTCTCTGATAAAAGTAACAGGACTGCAAGTTGCATTTTTAAATCAAAATGTTTTATAAACCTGACAAATCTCCAAGAGCTGAAAATTCACATGAGTTGGTTCTGGTTGGAAAATGGCGCGTTTGAAGGACTACCATCAGTTCACACACTGGACATGAGTCAATGTGTCAGACTAAATACAGAAGATATAATAGAACAAATTTCCCTCAAATCTAGTGTTCCAAATCTCAGAAAACTGATGTTGTCAAGCCTGGGAATGATTTTACCGGACGCAAACAACAAGATTGATGTACCATTTGTTGAGTCAATATTGCCAAGAAAGATAACTCATTTGGACGTAAGTGGTGCACAGATATCGTATTTTAATGTGACATCCATCATGACAAATCTGCCAACACTTGAAAGCCTAAACCTGTCTTCTTCCAATGTTGGCCAAAGCGAGGCTGAAGATACTGGCATATATCCGCATGATGTATCCCATATAAAAATGGTGGATTTAAGTTTCAGTACATTACCGAAATCAACACTTAACTTGCCTCCAGGCAAAATCATCGTTTCAAATCTGTCACTGACACCTCCTTTTAATTTGAACAATGGCTTGTTTTTTATCGCCATAGAAACATGGAATCTCAGTAGTATCATTTCGCCAACTAACTCTTTTGTGATAAAGAACTGTACAGCATTAATCACTCACCCTCTACCTGGTAAGATGACAGAACTCGTGTTCAGCAATAATAATTTACAGCACATTGACATTAATATCACCTGTCCCATGGGATTTATACTCTCTCTAAGAAAACTAGATCTTTCAAACAATCAAATGGACATGATAAATCCAACCATTATTTCCTGCATGAAGAATCTAGAAACTGTGGACCTCTCACATAATAATCTCTTCAAGATGGTAGCAGACAATACTGACAATTTCAAATTGCTATTTCTTAACTTAACAAAGCTCGAATCGGTTTATCTATCTCGGAATCAGCTAACAGTGATTCCCTTAGAACTTTTCGAGACTAATCTTAACATCCGGGACATCGACTTATCTGGGAACCAGCTTCAGCAGGTAACCATGACACTGCATCATTTGAAAAATTTAAGACTTCTAAACCTACACAGTAACAATATTAAAATTCTGGATGCTGATTCTCTGAATATGCTTAATGCTTTAGTATCACCAAACAACACGCCTCGGGTAGATCTAGCTGAAAATCCCATTTCGTGTTCACGATGTGAGGCCAAACCTTTTATTGAATGGATTCTTACCACAAACAATATAAAAATTGACCTGAGCAAAGTTACTTGCATAAATGGAGCAGGTGTACAGGAGAGAATTACGATGTCCACTCTTAAAAAAGTTCAACATATCTGTAACAGGAGAACCATAGCAATAGCAACAATCACTGCTGCCACAGTTGCAATTATCCTTATCATTATGTTCACCATCATTGCAATAAAAAAGAGAAAAGCCATCAGGAAAGAGCAAAAGAGAAACACAGTGTTTAACAGACTTCGTAAAGGTGAAGGACAATATGAATTTGTGGCTTTCTTATCCTACAGCAGTAGGGATGATTTCTTTGTAGACCGTTATGTCCTAAATCAGCTCAATGACAACCTGAAACTGATGACGGGAATTGATCGAGACCTCATCTGTAGCGGGGACAAGAACCTCCGACCTGGCTTATCTGTGCTCAGTGAGACAATTCGCTGTATTGACCGAGCTTCTGTCATGATTGCCATAGTAACCAACAACTTCTGCTTCAGCACATTTTGCATGAATGAATTTGAGCAAGCTTACCTGCTCCGAAAACCGATCATTCTTATGTTTAAGGACCAAGTTGAGGAGAGACTTATGTCACCAATTATGAAACAGTTGTTCCAGAAAAATGTCCGAATTCTTTGGACACTGGATAATGGACATTATGTTATGAAATCATCATGGCAACATGTGTGTACCGCTATACTAGATAATATTCAAGTTAATTAAACCTTTACAACATAGAAATGCCTTTATTGCATGAGTGAACAGTGTAGAGCCAGATCAGTTGGCACATTCATGCTGTCTGATCAGTGTCTACACTGTTTGCTTTTGGATTCATTAGGTTGTTTCTGACTTATTTATGTCCAGTGCAGATCAAAGTCAGATGTCATAAATGAATTCCTACAAAGATTTATGTAACTCCATCTTTTCCCTCTAAACTTTTTTTGTTGTTTTCAACTCTTTAGACTTATCCAATGTTCTAGAACTGTGGGCATATCTCAGAACATTTATTAAATATCAACATAAAGTTGCTTCTGAAAAAACAACAACAAAACAATGCTTATTTATAAGCATTTAAAGAAAAACGGTTTCTTTTAAAATATACCAAAACCACTTTTATTTAGCTTATTTTCTAGCAGTGTCTTCTGGCTGTGGCCATTCATGATAAGCACATTTCACTTGTTTTAAGGAAAAAACATGGAAGTTCTGCTTGAAGTCTGCTTCACTGAAAATGATTATTACATTTAACTTGTTTATGCAAACTTCGTCACTTTTTTACTATTGATTTATGCATGAAATTTTTTTTCAAAGATTTATGAAAATTTCTTCAATGTCATTATTGTTGAATCTAATGAGCTAAGTAAGCTTGGAGTTTGTCTATCACTGCTAGAAGACATCTAGAATCTGGCTGCATGGGGAAGGGGGGGGGGGGCTGTGTTTTCTGGATGTGACAATTCCTGATTTTAACATAATTAACATATTTATTTTTTCTATTATCAAAGCAATTCTTTATTAATTCCCTGAGGTATGTTTAATTTTTGTAAAAATAGACAATTCCCTGAGGTATGTTTAATATATTGTAAAAATAGACAATCAGAATACTGAAAGCTAAAATGAAATTTCTTCTCTCTGATTAACTAAAGCATTCCATCAGAACACAAAGTGTATAATTCCCATGATTGTGAATCGTAAACATAACAGACATGCAATATGCTTTAAAATAATTCTGAATAGTCTTGTATTGCCTGTTATCAATGAAAATCAATCAGACATTTGCTTGTTTATACATGTTAGCCTGTTTTTTTTTTTTGTTTTTTTTTTTAGCTGCACTATTTGAAGAATACATCAAACCATTCTATAAAGTTTGTGTGCTGCCTCATTATATCTTTTTATACAATTATTTACTTATTAGCTGGGAAATATGCTGTGATATTGACCTAAAAAATCGTTATTGACCGAGGCGATAGCAGAGGTCAATAACGATTTTTGCGGTCAATATCAACAGCATATTTCCCAGCTAATAAGTAAATAACTGTTTTATTACATGAACTATAAATAGTTATATATAAATAATATAAAAGATGGAAACTTTCGGATTCTATTTATAGACAGGTCAATATCAGCGAAAGCGGGTCAATATCTAGATTTATTGACTCGGTTATTTTGGGGGTGTGACCAATCGCGTTGCGTCTATTTATAGTTCATGTATTAAACAAAATTGTATCTACAGCTTTCAAACTTGTAACCTTGTTCAACATCATATCCCGAGTGAGTATGCCATGAACAATCACTATAACTTTTATTTTAATCAATGTTTGACCTTTGTTTTGTCAAATAGAATGACGGTCAATGTTTGAACGCAAGCTGGTGTACAAGCACTTAACTTAAATTCAACTTCTTATATTATAGCTTTAAATCTTCATACACTTTTCAATTTAATACTACTAGACCCGAATTGTCATGAAAAACACTGTTGTATTTTTTTCGAAAGCAAACTGTCAAAGCTCCAACAAACAGAGACTTGTCCAATACGAAACTGATGATAACTTAGAGAGAAAACCTACCTGCTGTGACTTCTGTGGTATAGACAGGTGATTCCTTGGCTTGATCTTTTCTTTCTTCTTCTTCTTCTGTTTTACTTCACTTTTTGGTCCTGCAATCATTCAATGTTAAATTACACAGCAGTTGATGGGTTTGTAAGAATCAGTTATTATGTTCTACAGTTTGTTTTAAAATTGTTAAAAGAATATGTATCTGTTAAATGAATTAAGACTATTAATATTGCTTGATTGATTTGTTTGTTGAATTTTATTTTTGTACAAAATTGATCTGGTGGCATTCTTTAATATAAAATATGTTTATATTCATGAAATAGACACTAATATTATTTACATTATTACTGTTTCACTTTCCCCCATGAAGATTTTGCTTCTGCTATGAGATCCTTTGAGAAAGAAGAGCCAGTCAGAACAGCACGCTTGACATATCAGAGGAAGGTCAAAAATAAAGTGGTCAGAGAACTTAAAGCAAAGCAGGTTTGATAAACAAGAAGCAAAACACATATAAAGGAAGTTGCTGATTGTTAAGAAAGCAAAAAGCCAAACTAGATGGGTGTTTATTTGAACACTTGTGTCGCCTTCTGGTACCATGTTAGAATAAAATTTCAAGTACAAAATGGGTATAACTCCATCCTGACCTGAAGAACTTGGAATCATCATGAGTGTGTTGTCATTAGCAATATTATTTGAAAGTTTGATGAAAAAATATTAAGAAATGGCAAAGTTATAAACAATGTTAAGTTTTCATGTAAAAAAGGGGCATAACTATACCAAATGTGACCTTGACCTAAGAAATTTTTAACCATCACAAGCTTGTTGTCATAACCAATACAATTTGAAAGTTTGATTAAGAAATATTGAGAAATGGCAAATTTATAGCCAACCAGGAGATTTCTTCCTTAACAAACTGACGCCGATAGTCTGCGTCTTCCCGTGGAAAAAAATTCCCCAACGAAAATTTTTTCCCCAACGATTATCACTTTCCCCCTTGTAAAGTGATAATTTTTATCAAAATGTAAACAGAAGCTTAATTTATAGTTATGTTTAATCTATTTCATCTAAAATCATTAATCTGCACCATTTTCACGAACATTTGTCAGAAATTAGGTACGGAACCGAGTATTTTTTGACTAATGTTACTAAATTTAGATTCGCTATGTCACAGAAACTGCTGTATCCTGGTCATCAACTTTAACATTAATGTTACTGGATTATCATCGTGTTCGGAATAAAAGGCATTCTACCTTCCAGTTTTAAATGGATTTTACAACAGTTGAGTATCGTTAGCGAGCGTACGGCCGTAAATTATGGCTAAAATACGACTTGTCTGGCGAATTTCTCGATAACATACATCCCACGGACTTCTGAAAAAGAAAATCACAACCATCGACGTAGGCAGACGTAGTAAATGTGAACCCCGCCTATAATCTTTCAGGTCACACCGTTTACGATTAGATAGAAAAAAATGTTTTGTTAAAACAATAAGCTCCGCCTACTTGAAAAATACCAATAATTGACAATTGAAGATTAACTGAGTAAATTGCTAGTTGTCGTATATTGGCTTTGTCGTGCTTTTTAACGGATGCGGCCTGTTTGCACTGTCAGGTAAAACGAACGACGAATAATGCAAAATACGAACAAGAGAATACGGCGCCATGTTCTGTGACAAAAATACGAATCGTCAGGTGAAACACGTATTCAAAACTGTGCCGGGCAATCATTTTTATCCCAAAAATTTCATATCCCGTATCTTCCGGAGTATTTATTGAAGTCCAAATTTACGATGTGACTCACAACTAAAATAACAATTAATTATCGCGACATTTAAAAGTGAAAGTACCCTGTAATTTTATGATCATTTATCATTGTATGTCGTGTGTTGTTTTAGCATGTGCGTATCCTGGGTGGGGGGTGGGGTGGGGGGTCAGTGGAATTGTTCAAACCCTCCTTTTGAGCAGCAATATTTAATTTTCTTGGGGAATTCAGCAATTTAGTTGGAAATTAACAATAACTACCCAAGCACTGCCGTAAACAAAAGATTTCTGGAAATCTTGTGTCCGAAATGATTATGATTCTAAGCACCATTTAATGGATACATTTTAAACAGGCTTCGAAAGTGAGCAAGTATAAATAAACTTATTCTTGTACTGTTTAAAAACAGATAACAAAGAGACATGCCTCTGTATGCTAAATAGACAGTTTGGTAATGAAAGCTAAAGTAAAAAAAAAAACGAATAACAGAATCATAAACTTGAGTATAAACATTCATTGTAGCTAATACAAGTAAGAGTGTATTTCCCCAATTTTTTATTTTTCACGCATTTTTCCCCTTTTGACCAGCGTCTTCCTCTTTCCTAAAAAAAAACCCCTCCAAAATTAAGTTTTTATGTCTATGTTTATGTTTTTTTGGCATCATCACAACCGTGTTGTCATAAGGTATATAATTTGAAAGTTTGATGAAGAAATGGCAGTTATAGCCAACATTAAGTTTTAGTGAGGGGCGGACCAACAGACGGACGGACCAACAGACGGACAAAGTGATCCCCATGTATCACCTTTTCTTCCTCCACCCCTAAATACTTTGGCTATTGATAGCAGCCATATCCCATGGAGTCAAGGGTTAAACATTTATTTCAACAATAGAGAATAGCAGAGTTAAAAGAATACCAAGATTAATACAGCAACAGAGATGAACAATTTCTGACCTTTAGCGGTTCTGTCCAGGAACTCCAGATAGTCCCTGTAGCAGTGTACCAAAGCTTTCTCATGATCCAGAATTGACTTGGTATCTTTCTTCATCTATTTAAATGAAATTTCAAATTCAAAGGTTTCTTTTAAAAGCAGATAATATATATACATGCACATGAATTTTGAAATATTTTCTATACGAGTAGTTTTACAAGTTTAGTTCTCGTAACATAACAAAAACATTCATCATTGTGATAATGAATGGTTGTTTGTCCTTTTGGTGTATTGCAGAATCACTTCTTTCACTACAAACAATTTTTTGATTTTGGGTTTTGCACAAAACTAAACCTAAAACATATACTATTGATTATCCTGTCTATTGAAAAAAAAGGAGAAGTGTTGTGACGTTCCAGTTATTTCTGCATAGAAGAGCAAACAACTTCTGCATAAAAATTTATACCAGCAAAATAAAATGTTACTTTAGAGGGCAGTGCAGATGTCCCAAAAGTTGCCAGACTGAAGGACCTGTCCGGTAAAATTTGGGCTGGTCCAATGTGATTTCTTATGTTATCAGACTGAATGTCAGACAAAAAATTGAACTTCTTATACTTGTCAATAGCTTTTAACATGTTTTGGTCCGACAGAACTTGTTTCAGTTAGACAGATGTTAACATCTTGTCTGACCAAATGTCTGACACTTTTTTCAACTTTTGGGAAGTCTGGCAGTGTACAAAAGTGGTATGTTTTCTGATTTTCTAACTCATGTAAACCCAATAAGTCAGTGAACCACAAACTTCAGACAAAACATACCAGAAACAAAATGTAAATAAGTTTGGTTTCACATGTACTTATAGCAGGCTTGGTTTGTTTGAGCAAGTTAAGTAAATCATTAATGAAAATCCACATTACTGCCCATTCCACTGTTATTGTAAGTCGTTGTCATTGTGAGTCAAAGTGCCACAATCTATCAAATACACTGCATGTCAGCATACCTTCTGTTGTTGTTCCTTTTCAGTGGGCATTCTAATGAAGTAGCCAGGTATAATGTCCTTAAACACTTCCAGCAGAGATAACATGACATACTTCCGAACTGTTACACATACGTCTGGATCTTTCTCGTTCAGCATAGAGACCAGCTCTCGTAACTTCTTTGTCTGAAAATACAGCATATGGGTCATATATCATAAATATGTTAAATGTACAGTTATAAAATATTTCTGAACTATCTGAACTTGAGAATCCAGACCTGCCCCCCTGGTTTCCAGCCAGGCACTCTCAAAATTCAACTAGATGATTTTTGTTTACTTTTTTAATTTGAAAATGCTGTCAATTGTTATTATGAAGGGGTTAAACTTTATGTGACATCAAGATATTCATTGGTCAAGAAATTAGTGTTGATGGTTTTAATGGAACTTTCAAATATTAAAACTTCTTGTTGATAAAAAATACATTCCACAAACATTTAATCAAAGTACAGTAAATAGATTACTAGAAATGTGTCCATAGGACACGGATGCCCCCAAGTACAGTAAATAGATTACTAGAAATGTGTCCATAGGACACGGATGCCCCCGCTATGCATCGTTTTCTGATACTAAAGTGCAATGATGAGAATAATAGCATTTCCAAGACAGTGATGTTCAAGTAATTATAAGAATATGCATAAACTTGATGATCAAGTAAATAATTTGTATTTGTGGCACTGTTGTCTTCTCATTACGGAAATGTCTGTGAAGAAGATGGTGGTAATGCAATGCAATGTCATAGTGAACATTTGTGCCAAGTTATTTTGAAATCCCTTCATTCATACAGAAGTTAGGCCTAAAAAAAAATATGTCTGTTTCCTGTAACCCGACCGACCCTCCGTTTTTACCCCCGACCGATTTTTTTTTACGAATACTTCCTATTTTCTCAAAAAATGTGTTTAATCAGTTGCTTTGGTTATTTTTTGCTTTGGAAAAGTTATTTCACATTGCAATTTTCTACTGATTTATTAGTAATTACGTTTGTCATCCATTTCCGCGACGTCTATTTTTGACATACCATAATTTAATCTAATCCCGAATCGTCTTTGCCACTAACCATTAGCATATAAACTCAAGCAGAAAATTGATGTGAATTAAATTATTAGGCCCAAAACTTTAATGCAATATTTTGCCATTTTGTTTGGTTAAGACTGCCTTGAAGGTTAGATCTTTTTGGTATGTTTACATAGCAGTGAATCCAATTGATTTTGTCCGCAATAGTGAAGTGAAGAATGCCTTATTATTAAAATCATCTGCAATTTTACATAAAGCCAATTATTTTCATTGACTAGGTCAAATTAATAAAGTAATAATTAACAGTTAATCTTCATAACATAGATGTTATGTTAGGTGAATCATGTTAATTAAAAAACAAAACAAATAATTATAATGCTATTTCCCACGCATGTGGAAACAATGTGTAAAACTTTGGCTATTAATTTATTTTTCAAAAATTTTGTGGCTATTATTTTAAAACAGCCAGGGTGAGCACTGGTTCAAACGTGTCGTATCAGCAAAGAACTCGCAGACAATTGATGAAATTTATAAAGTGGTTCATTGTGAACCATACTGCCAAACATATACAGCCACATTTTCGGTAAGGTTTGACAAGTATTAAACCAGAAACGGTGTCACAGTAAGTCCATCATAACATATTTTTTTCGCGATCAAAAAAAAAATCGGCAAGATGGTCAAATATCACAAATTCTGAAAAATACTTATTTCTATGCCTCTTTGCAATTTTCTGATGAAAACCCATTTATTCTACCTCCAAAAACTGACTAGAGTTGTCACTGCATCCCCTACTTAAAAGTCCTGAAGCATGAAAAAAAAAACGAAAAAAAACACAAAAAAACCCTACCTACCGACCCTCAAATTTTTATGATGTTACAGGAAACAGACATATTTTTTTTTTAGACCTTATAGCCCGAACAAGTAAATTCAAGTTTTAGTAACTGTGACCTTGACCTTGGACTTACAGGCATGGGTAATGTAGGCAACACACCGCCTTGTCATGGTGAACATTTGTGCCAAGTTATTTTGAAAACCCTCCATTCAAAACAAAGTTATAACCCGGACAAGAAAATTCTATTTTTAGTAACAGTGACCTTGACCTTGGATCTAAAGGCATGGACATGGTACGACTCACCACCTCGTCATGGTGAACATTTCTGCCAAGTTATTTTGAAATAACTCTATTCCTAACGTAGTTACAACCCTGACAAGAAAATTCTATTTTAGTAACAGTGACCTTGACCTTGTATCTACAGGCATGGGCATGGTAAGGGACACACCATCTTGTCATGATGAACATTTGTGTCAAGTTATTTTGAAATCAATCTATTCCTAACAAAGTAACAGCCCGGACAAGAGAATTCTATTTTTAGTAACAGTGACCTTGACCTACAGGCATGAGCATGGTACGCGATACACCGCCCTGTCATGGTGAACATTTGTGTCAAGTTATTTTGAAATCCCTCCATTTATAATGAAGTTACAGCCCGAACAAGAAAATTCTATTTTTAGTAACAGTGACCTTGACCTTGGTCCTTCAGGCTTGGGTATTGTGCGGACACACTGCCTTGTCATAGTGAACATTTGTGCAGTTATTTTGAAATCGGTCCATTCATAACAAAGTAACAGCCCGGACAAGAGAATTCTATTTTTAGTAACAGTGACCTTGACCTTTGACCTACAGGCATGGGCATGGTACGCGACACATCGCCCTGTCATGTTGATCATTTGTGCCAAGTTATTTTGAAATCCCTCCATTCATAAGAAAGTAACAGCCCGGACAAGAAAATTCTATTTTTAGTAACAATGACCTTGACCTTCGACCTAAAGGCTTGGGCATGTACGTGACATACTGTCTTGATATGGTGAACAATTATAACAAGTTATTTAAAAATCCAATAAGAAATAACAAAGTTACAGAGCGGACAAGATTTTGCAAGAAAATTCTATTTTTAGTAACAGTGACCTTGACCTTGGACCTACAGGCATGGGTATTGTCACAACACACCGCCTTTTTATGGTGAACATTTGTGCCAAGTTATTTTGAAATCCCTCCATTCCAAACGAAGTTAAGGGCAAAGTATATATTTTTCTTAACACAAAATGTAAGTGAAAAAGGGGCATAATTTGAAAAATATTGGAAGCAGGGTTATGGGTCTTATTGGTTATGATGTAGATTTTGATAGTGAAAATATATTTCAAGTTTCAAGGCAGTATCTCAAGTAGTTTTAAAGTTATGGGCAAAATGCATATTTTGCTTAACACAAAATATAAGAAACAAGATATATTCCTATTAAAACTAATGTAAATGGAAGTATCAAAGGGCCATAACTTCTGAACGGATCATGTAAGAGCAAAACCCCACCTTTATGCACAACAACATATCAGGCCAAGCATTGTGGTAAAGTTTCATCAAATTCCCAGCAGAGGTGTAGGAGGAGTTGCGTTCACAAGATATATTCCTATTAAAACTAATGTAAATGGAATTATCAAAGGGCCATAACTTCTGAAAGGAACAGGTAAGAGCAAAACCCCACCGTTATACACAACAACATATCAGGCCAAGCATTGTGGTAAAGTTTCATTAAATTCCCACCAGTAGTGTAGGAGTTGCGTTCAAAAGATATACTCCTATTAAAACTAATGTAAATGGAAGTATCAAAGGGCCATAACTTCTGAACGGAACATGTAAGAGCGAAACCCCACCTTTATGCACAACAACATATCAGGCCAAGCATCGTGGTCAAGTTTCATTAAATTCCCACCAGTAGTGTAGGAGGAGTTGCGTTCACGAGAATATCGGACAGACGGACGAACGAACGGACAGGAGCAACTCTTAATGCCCGTGGCCATTTCATGGCGGGGGCATAAAAACAAGAGCCATGTTACACATGGTTAATCCCCCTGCCAGAAAAAAGTTACCTGAAGAATGTACTTTCTTATAATTAACCTGGAAAGGAAATCCTTTTAAGTTTTGAAGTTAAGCTACGGACAAAATTTATCAAGTAAATCTGATAAAGGGGAATAACTCTAAAAAAATAGGCATGGTAGGGTTATTGGACTTGCACACTGCACTACCTACCAATGTGCTCTGTCAGTATATAAAATTTGAATAAAATCCCTCAAGTAGTTTTGGAGTTATGCTTCGGACAAAATTTATCAAAAAAATATGATAAAGGGGAATAACTCTAAAAAAAGGCAAGGTAGAGTTATTGTTCTTGCATACTGCACTACCTACCAATCTGCTCTGTCAGTGTATGAAGTTTGAATAAAATCCCTCAAGTAGTTTTGGAGTTATGCTCCGGACAAAATTTATCAAGTAAATATGATAAAGAGGAATAACTCTAAAAATAGGCAAGGTGAAGTTATTGTTCTTGCACATTGCACTACCTACCAATGTGCTCTGTCAGTGTATGAAGTTTGAATAAAATCCCTCAAGAAGTTTTGGAGTTATGCTCCGGACAAAATGTATCAAGTAATTCTGATAATGGGGAATAACTCTAAAAATAGGCAAGGTAGAGTTATTTTTCTTGCACACTGCACTACCTACCAATCTTCTCTGTCAGTGTATGAAGTTTGAATAATATTCCTCAAGTTGTTTTGGAGTTATGCTCCGGACAAAATTTATCAAGTAAATATGATAAAGAGGAATAACTCTAAAAATAGGCAAGGTACAGTTATTGTTCTTGCACTCTGCACTACCTACCAATGTGCTCTGTCAGTGTATATAGTTTGAATAAAATCCCTCAAGTAGTTTTGGACTTGTGCTCCGGACAAAATTTAGCAAGTAAATATGATAAAGGGGAATAACTCTAAAAATAGGCAAGGTAGAGTTATTGTTCTTGCACAATGCACTACCTACAAATGTGCTCTGTCAGTGTATGAAGTTTGAATAAAATCCCTCCAGTAGTTTTGGACTTATGCTCCGGACAAAATTGTTTCGGACGGATGCACAGACGCACGGAGACAGGGCATTTCTAATATCCCCCTCGCCTTTGGCGGGGGGATAACAAAACTGTTTATCAAAAGAACACATGGCTAAAGTCTGAAAAAAGTTAAATTATCATAATGGTCAGGACATCAGTTGGCTAGTCTGAAAGGCCCATTCATGTGCTTTCTGATCTGGATCTACACGGGTGGCTTCTTGTTAAGAAATAACCAAATGAATTTTAAAGTAGACAGTGTAGATTCTGACACGACAGCATGTATGTGCCAGCTGATATGGATCTACACTGTTCGCCGTTGAGATAATATACATTTCCTGTGAAGTAAATTGTGAATACAAATAAACAAACATTTTCCTCTGGATTTTCCACTATTGCACTGGACAATGAAGCAATCTTCTCTTTCCGCAGCTTCAGTTTCTCCTGTCTCTGCAGAAACAGCTCAAGTCCGCTTAACTCCGGCAGCGGCTCAACGTTCTCCGGTTGATCCAGTGTAGTTTCTGTACCGTCAACATCACCGTTCATCCCATCCTCTGTGGTGTCCGCTCTGTCATCTTCAGGATCTGTGCCAATGAAGGAATGTTTTTAAAAAAAATAACTTCTAGCAGAGTTATGATTCTTTTTGGTCATGATGCAGATTTTGAAGGTGAATTGTGAATACATATTTCAAGTTTCAATGTGATATCTCAAGCAGTTTTAAGGCTTATGGACCCAGGTGCATATTTTGCTTCACAGACGCCAATTTCGGTGTGCGCAGGATAGCTCCCATATTCTTAACAAAGTATGATAAGAAATATTACAAAGTACAGTAAAACCCCTCATTACGGACACTCAATATTACGGGCACCCCATTATTACGGGCGATTTTTTTAAGAACGTACATTTTGTCTTCTTTTTGTATATAGTAAATAACTCGATAATACGGGCACCCCGCTATTCCGGTAATACGGACAACGGACGAAGTACAAAATTAACTTTAATGCATATTTTAGACCCGCTTTTACGGACAGTCGAAACTGGTAACGTTCCACTTTCTGACCGTTTCGCGACATCAATTTACGACATCGGTTTGCGACATTCGACCGCTTAACGTATTATTAATTAGACTCATTTACGGTAATTGGTAAAGTTGCAAATTGCAATCAAAACAGACTGTCAAACTGTGATTTACACGTTTGACTGGGGTACCTAATTGAGGAAAGTGGTAATTTCAATTAGCAGTTTAAGATTATTGTACCTCTTAGTTAATTGGGCTATAATTGGCAGGTTTCGGCAATGAAAAGATTCGCTACTGATCGATTTGATTGGATATTTTTGTTTTTGTATGTAATTCAGCGAAAAGTTTGATAGGTATGTTTCAAACACTACATGCAAACGAACATCACATTTGGCAAAAAGAAATGTTCTGTTCTGTTCTGTTCATATTATGGAGAAAAGTAAAACAGGACAGACAGAATGATGACTTGACTTTACAAAGGAAAATAAAATTAATTAGAAAGTCTGAGAAATAAGCCCAAAGCCAAACAAATAAGTAAATTTACATATTTTGTCTGATTTATTACATTATACTAGATTAAAGGGCAAATTAACACCAATTAGGCTGTAAAATCAACGATATGTTAATGATGTCGAGCCTAACATGTAACGGACAGTGGTGATTCAAACCCACTATTGGGTGATTCAAACCCACTATTAAGGACACCCCGCTATTAGGGACACTTTCTCTCAGTCCCTTATGTGTCCGTAATAGAGGGGTTTTACTGTAGTTAAGTTATAGAAACATCAAGTTTTTAAGGCAGACTGAGACAAACAAAGTGACCCCAAAACATCACCATATTTCTGAAAAGGGCAACATAAAACAGTCTCAGATTAATAACTGGTTGAATCTGGATTAAATATACTGAAACTGATTACCATAATCTACCATCTGAGGAACAATGCGACCAAGTTTGGTTTTAATTGGAAGAACCATTTTCTTGTTGCTGTCTTTAGACAACAGTTTCCGTGGTAACCGTTCATAATCTTCCTCTCTTTGTTCCAAATCTGCCTCAGTTCTCTTTCTTTTCTTTGATTTCCTGTTTTCCGATTCATCTTCAAGCAAAGATCTGTAAATTATCAACAGCTGTTATTACCCTATGTTAATTATAAACAGGATATGATTGCAATCTGTAAAATATGTTTCTGTAAAATATTAACCTGGATGTCATTGCAATTTTTAAAAAATTAACAGGTTGTCATAGCAAATTATTAACTACCTTTATGATTACTTTTACGTTTACAGACATGTTAATTAATGCGCATATATCTTAATGTTCGGACAATCTTTCTTTAAATAAAACTTCTCGTCTCTAAATATTCGTTCAGCCAGAAAAATTTTTTCTGTCCGAAGACATAGACAAAATACGGGTATCATTATATGGGAGAAAGACATGGACAAAATACGGGTATCATTATATGGGAGAAAAACAGGGTCCACGGATCGACCGTGTTATATTGGATTTCGCGATATAGCGGATCGTGATATAGCGGAGCTCCACTGCTTATCCAGGGTAACATTTCATCCGCCATATAAGGACTTTTGATTAGCGTAAGTTTCTTTGTCCCTCCAATATCGCGGATCTGATAATAACGCGGTTTGAGGGTCAGGACCCCACGGACCGCTTTATATTGGATCTCCAATGTATTAACAGGGTTTTATTGCACTCAGGTTGTCATGGCATGTAAAATATTTACTCCATCAGGTCTTGCCATAAAGTATAATCATCATCAGAACCATCTGTTAAGAGCTCTTTGTTTATTATAAGACAAAATGACTTCATTTTTTCTTGCGAACGAGGATGACATTACATTATTTCACTTGGACAAATAAGTTATTACCCCATACCTTCTTTTTGCAGCTTCAATAAAGCTACTGTCCCTAGCCTTCTTCTTGAAAAATGCCAAATCCTCATCAGCAACATATTCATCATCAGCATCATGACTGTGTGGTCCTCCAAGATCTTCTTGTCTAACAACAACCACTGGTTTCCTTTCTCCAGCCTTTCTTGCTAGAGCCTTTTTCTCTTTCAATTTCTTCTTATGTGCATCTTGCTTAAGCTTTCCTTGTCGCCCAAGTTTGTTTAAGTGTTTGTTAGAAAGTTTGACTGCACTTGTCTTTGACTTTGATTTTCTCCTCTTTGACTGGGCTTTCTTTTTCTGTTTTAAAATAACAGTTACAAAGTTAAGTATTTAACATCATTTTAAAACAGTGCATGCCAGCTCAGATATCCCGAAAGTTGCCAGACCGAAGGACCTGTCTGGTAAAATCTGGGCCAGTCCTATGTGATTTCTTATGTTATCAGACAGAATGTCAGACAAAAATTTGTACTCCTAATACTTGCTTATTCCTCTTTAACATGTTTCGGTCTGACAGAATTTGTTTAGGTCAGACACATTTTCACATCTTGTCTGACCAAATGTCTGTAACAGTCTGACACTTTTTTTTTCAACTTTCGGTAAGTCTGCCAGCTGATGGGATGGAAATGAGAAATTATCCAACAAATCATAGTTAACAAACAACCTCACAGTCACAACACTATATGGCAAGTTTCACAACAGTTAAACTGAAACCAATAAGTCTGTGGCTGGATGGTTTTACCCTTTCCTCTATAGATACACCTTTATTGCATAGGCGAACCATGTAGATCCAGATCAGCTGGCACATCCATGCTATCTGATCAGGATCTTCACTGTTCGCTTTTTGATTTGTTAGGTTATTTCTGACCAAAATGCAACCAATGCAGATTCTGATCAGACGGCCACATGATTGTGGCGGCTGATCTTGATTTACACAGGTTGCACATGCGTAAAAATGTGTATATATGGAGGAAAGTGTTAAAAAGCGAGTACATTTAACAATTTACCATCCACTGGTGTTCGGATATCAAGTTGCAAATCACAATTTATCATCAGTTGCAATCAGTTGCCACTTCTGATGTGATTTCACCAATTATAATCGGTTTATAAATTAGTATTACATTTACTAGCTTTTATGTTTTTATAAACAAGAGGGTCCATAGGAACCCGGGTTGCTCACCTGTCAACAACTGCTCAATGGTTGCAAGAGTAGTGTGCAAGTTTGGTAAAATCAAATAAAAAAATAATGCTGCTAAAATTTACTACATAACAATATGTAATAAAACTAGTGACCCCCGGGGCAGGGCCATTTTTGACCCCAGTATAATAATTTGAAAACAAGTTTTGTAGAGGACAACTACATGATGACACATACCAAATACCAAGGTTCTAGGCCTTGTGGTCTTAGAGAACAGGATTTTTTAAGTTTTCCCTATATAAGTGTATGTAAAACAAGTGACCCCTGGGGTGGGGCCATTTTTGACCCCAGGGGGATAGGTTGAACAATTTTGGTAGAGGACCACTAGATGATGCTGTATATCAAATATTAAGACTCTAGGCCTTGTGGTTTTAAAGAAAATTTTAAAAGTTTGTTCCTTTCCGTTGCCATGGCAACAATAGTTCTGCATGGAATTCAATTCTTTGAACAATTTTCAAAGGGGGCCACCCAAGAAACATTCCTGGGAAGTTTGGATGAAATTGGCTTAGCGGTATATGAGAAGTTGTCATTTAAATTAAAAGTTTACGGATGGCCGGATGCCAGACAAATTGCGATCACAAAAGCTCACCTTGTCACTATGTGACAGGTGAGATAAAAACACTTATAACTCTTAAACATGTGAACATTGGACTATTTTAATATCAGATCAAAATAATTAATTAATAAACCGGGATTCACAAGTCGAAGTCTGACATTCCTTTATCGGTTCAATAAATCCCAGTTATAATTAATTTGATTGGGTCAGTATTAGCGCTTCATTGATTGGTTCTTCAGTAATGCTTATAATAGATGTGTCAGGGGTTAAGGGACATACTGCTTGTGTCGTTCAGTTCAAGATTTTCACAGATATCGTTGTAGTTTTTCGCGGGTAGCAGTTCCCGCAACAGTTTCTTTGTTTGAATATATAGAAAATTATGAATGGACTTATTAACTAGAATGTTGTGTTCCATGGAACACATGTGTCACCTGCATGGAAAAAGTTAAAATGTGGGCAAATGTTTAATCATATATTATAAAAATATTTTATTTAAGTTGATTTCAATACTACACCACAGAACACATGTGTCATCTAAATTGCATTTAAATGGGGAACAACTATAATAATGGTGAAACCCGAGTTATCATCTTCAAAAATTGGTTTGTGCATGCAGATGAGTTTTTCAAAGTATTAAGTGAATTGAACAAGTACTTTCCATTTTACAGGCAACACTAAGTTTCATGTTAAAGTTGCATTTGAAAGGGACATAACTCATAAAATATTCAAACAGGAGTTATAGTTTTTGTAGTTGTCGATGCCACTGTTCATGTTGATGATACAATGCAAGTATTCAATGAATAGGGCAAGTACTTTCAAATTATACGCAATATTAAGTTTCATGTGAAATTTGCATTTGAAAAAAAAAAGTCAAACAGGAGTTATGATTCTTGTTGTAACCGATGTTGTTGCTGTACATGAAGATGATATATTCGAAGATGGAATAGGACAAGTACTTTAAAAGTTATAGGCAACAACATGTTAAAGTTGTATATTAACGGGACACAACTCAAAAAATAGTCCAGGAGGAGTTATCATTCTTGTTCTTCATAACGATGCTGTTCATGAAGATGACTTATTTAGAATATCAAGTGAAATTTCAAAGTTAAAGTTAACATTAAGTTTCATGTTAAAGTTGCATTTGCAAGGGGCATAACTCAAAATATAATCAAACAGGAGTTATGATTCTATTTGTTACCAATGTTGTTGATCATGCTGATAATGTATTCCAAGTATGAAGTGAATAGGACAAGTACTTTCAAAGTTATAGGCAACATTAAGTTTCATGTTAAAGTTGCATTTGAAAGGGGCATAACTCCAAAATATTGAAACTGGAGTTATCATTCTTGTCGTCACAGATGGCATTGTTCATGCTGATGATATATTCCAAGTTTGAAGTGAATAGGACAAGTACTTTCAAAGTTAAGGCAACATTAAGTTTCAGGTTAAAGTTGCATTTGAAAGGGGCATAACTAAAAAAATATTGAAACTGGAGTTATCATTCTTGTCATCACAGATGTCATTGTTTTTGCTGATGATATATTCCAAGTACGAAGTGAATAGAACAAGTACTTTCAAAGTTATAGGCAACATTAAGTTTCAGGTTAAAGTTGCATTTGAAAGGGGCATAACTAAAAAAGTATTGAAACTGGAGTTACCATTCTTGTCGTCACAGATGGCATTGTTCATGCTGATGATATATTCTAAGCATGAAGTGAATAGGACAAGTACTTTCAAAGTTATAGGCAACATTAAGTTTCAGATTAAAGTTGCATTTGAAAGGGGCATAACTCAAAATATATTGAAACAGGAGTTATCATTCTTTTTTGTTACAGATGGCATTGTTCATACTGATGATATATTCCAAGTATGAAGTGAATAGGACAAGTACTTTCAAAGTTATAGGCAACATTAAGTTTCAGATTAAAGTTGGGGGACTACCGGACGACAGCACCGACGATGATGACACCATCGCCGGACAATAGCATCCCTATGTGTCTACCTGCTATTGCAGGCGACACAAAAATGCTACAGTAAAAAAGATGAACATGCAAGTGTAATCTCTAGTTAAATAGCATATTGGCATAATTTGCATTATTTGACTTTGAAATTTATAAATGGACTTTGTGGAAATGAGAAGTTATTTATGTGTAAGTGACAGCTGTAGTTCTGCGTAATAGGCACAATTCAAGACAAGCTTTTTCTATAATTTAACCTAGTGACCTAGATTTCCAGGTCACATGACCCAGTTTCAAACCTGACCTAGATATTACTGAGATAAACATTTTGACCAAGTTTAAAGAGGATGCCACCAAAATTAAGACCACTATAGTGCAAATAAGCTTTTTTAAAATAAGCTTTTTTAAAATTTGACCCAGTGACCTAGTTTTAAGGGTCACATGACCCTGTTACAAATTTGACCTACATATCATAGAGATAGACATTCTGACCAGGTTTCCAAGTTACCAAGATCGGACCAAAATTAAGACTGCTACAGTGCGAATAAGCTTTTTCTTTTATTTGACCTGGTGACCTTGTTTTCAAGGTCATGTGACCCAGTTACAAACATGACCTAGATATTATTGAGATTAACATTCTGACCAAGTATGATGAAGATCTGACAAAATTAAGACTGATAGAGTGAGGACAAGCTTTTTCTATAATTTGACCTAGTGACCTAGATTTCAAGGTCACATGACCCAGTTTCAAACTTGACCTAGATATTATTGAGATAAACATTCTGACCATGTTTGAAGAAGATCCCACCAAAATTAAGACCGCTAAAGTGCAAACAAGCTATTTCTTTAATTTGACCTAGTGACCTAGTTTTACGGGTCACATGACCCAGTTACAAACAGTACCTAGATATCATTGAGATAAACACTCTGACCAAGTTTAAAGAAGATCGGATCAAAATTAGAACCCCTAGAGAGCAGACAAGCTTTTTTTTATAATTTGATCTTCTGACCTAGTTTTCAAGGTCACATGACCCAGTTACGAACTTGACCTAGATATCATTGAGATAAACATCCTGACCAAGTTTGAAGAAGATTGGATAAAAATTAAGACCGCTAGTGTGTGGACAACAAGTTAGGGTAAGGGTTTAGGGTTAGTTAAAGACCTTAGGGTTAGGGTTAGACTTAGGGTTAAGTGAAAAAGCCCATAACTCGGCCAAAAATAAGCAGTTTTGAAGATAAAGCATGGACAAGATTTTAATATAGAAGTTAGGATAAGGGTTAGGGTTAGTTTAATACCTTAGGGTTAGGGTTTAGGGTTAGGTGAAAAAGCCCATAACTCAGCCAAAAATAATCCGAGCAGAAATTCCTGACGATGTGCACAACTAGGCTTGGTGACAAACACTTTCAAAGAAATCCCTCAAGCGGTTTCGAAAAGAAGCGAGGACAACATTATTTCTGACAGACGGACGGAAGGACGGTGCGATTACTATATGCATCCCTTTGGGGACATAAAAATCCCAATTGCGCTTATTTTGCGAATATTTTTGTTCCCAATTTCAAGATTTTACGACACAAAAATTTCCCAACCATAGGGGAAGGTAACCCTTTCCCCGTTGGGGGAAAAAAACGCTGAATAAAAACAGTGAAACTGAAGATCCAGAGTTGTTAGCAAGCGTTGCAAAAACAATTATTGCAGGTTAAGGAAGAGGAACTAATTTTTCACATGAAGCAACTGAAAGAGGAGCTTAGAAGGGAGATTGAGCAACTCAGGAGGACATTAAGAAAATGAAGGGTATGCAAAATATTTCTCTTCAGAAACATAATGTTACTTCTGGTGATACAGACATAAACATTAAAAATTTAAGATCTGATCAATCATTAGCGTCAAAGGTTAGGAAAGAGATAAAGAACTGGGGTTAATTAATTCTGATAACAGTGACATCGACAGTTTGTCAAGATGACCAGAATTCGGACAGTATCGATTTTTATAATTCGTCTACTTATAGTGGAATTAGTTTGAAACAGGAGGGGGAAAATGTGTATGCCTCGATTCGAACCTCAGGCATCCGGCTTACTGTGCCGTCACTCTACCAATTGAGCTACTGTTTCCGCTCTCTAAGTGAAAGAGTTTTTGTCCGGTCTTTATCAAACTTGGTGAATATGTTGGTGGGCATAATATCTGGACCAAGTTCTATAACCAGCCAAATCCCCCCATGCACTCCTGAATTATGGCCCTTGAATTGTCCAAAATAAGGGTTTACGCTCTCTAAGTCAAAGAGTTTTCATCCGGTCTTTATCAAACTTGGTGAATATGTTGGTGGGCATAATATCTCGACCAAGTTCTATAACCACCCAAATCCCCCCAGGCACTCCTGAATTATAGCACTTGAATTGTCCAAAATTACTGTTTCCGCTCTCTAAGTCAAAGAGTTTTCATCCGGTCTTTATCAAACTTGGTGAATATGTCGGTGGGCATAATATCTCGACCAGGTTCTATAACCTGCTAAATCCCCCCCCGGCACTCCTGAATTATGGCCCTTGAAATGTCCAAAAACTGAATTAGCGATATCTGCTCTCCAAGTCGAATAATTTTAATCGGATCGTTACGCATCTTTGATGATCAGCATTTTGACGGGCGTATTTTGTGTCAGTTTGGCACTCTTGTTTTTAATGAGATCATTATTATGTTCAGATGATTATGTGAAATGTTGTTAGGTCATCAATGACTATGTTGGAGAGGAAATAGCAGTGTGAACAAACTTCAACCATTTATACGGGGAAAGCCAAGCAAAGCGCCCGAAGGGCGCTTTGCGGGCTTTGCCCGCCTATAGATAATGTGTATGCAGCGTGTAATTATTGAAAATGATCGATTTCAAAAATGAAAATATATACCCGTCAGACAATTTTTTCGGTTCCCACTCCAAGGCGCCATATTGAATTTGGACTTCCTTCCGGTTACGCTAAAGTACGGATTACGGACGTTACATCAACGTACTAAAACACAGATCGCGGTCCAAGTTTTAGACTCTTTCACAGTTGATTAAAACTAAACGACGATCGTCTACTAAATTTAAGACATTTACCGTGATAAAAGTTTTAAGAAGATTAAGAACTTATAAAATGCCTCCTGGAATCTTTATGAATGAGATAGTTTATTAGTTCTTTAACAAACATTTGTCTTATTATTCATGGTATGACCTGTTAATCCACATCAGTCCAACAGCATTTAGTGCAATTTAATGATTATCAATTTTTATATGATACAGTACACAAAATAAATACACAACTGTCTGTCAATTTGTTAGAAGTCCTGTCCTGTATTTTTTAATAAACAACTTTTGTGTAAGGGACAGACCTGTGTCCCATAACAACAAAAAATTAATGAATTATAATTAATTACAAAATTAATTTTCAATCAATTGAAAATAATAAATTACTGACAGATATTTAGTTATTTTAAGTGTAATCAATCTATTAATTTTTTAAAAAGGGCAAAATAATTGTCAATTAAATTCAATAACATGCAGCAGTCTTTCACAAACATGGCAATAATATATTGACAAAGACAGGTTATTACGCAGTAGCTGTTATCACCTAGGGTTATACATTTCACACCTAAGAGAAATAAGTGTGATTTGGAGATGAATCTGAAACTGATGCACATACATTTCACACCTACTGGTCTTCTAAGAAGTAATTACTGTAATTTGGATATGAATATCAACTGAATCGCAAGAAAAAGTAGTTTGCAAGTAGCCTAAAGAAAGAAAATTTGTTTCATGGCTCAACCAGCATTTTTCTCACCAGTTTATTGGATCTTGGAGGGAAATGGTTAGACATTAACAGTGTTGACTGACAGACTTTGAAGCAGTGATGTTTTTGACATGCAATTTTGACTAATCTGCATCAAATCAACTCCAAATTTCAACGGCATTAAACATGTAAACAATGTTGAGAGCCAAAATCCCATGAAAACCCCATGTAAAGCACTATCATCATAAATCTGTCTGTCATAGCATCATGATTGTATTTGTGAATATATTGCAAAACAATTCAATCATCATGTTTACCTTAAACTAATATTATTTACTTAATTTTTGCTGTGAAGTAATAAGAGTTATCATTTTACGAAAACAGATCTATTGAAATTTCAAAATAATTTGATGGATTATCTAAGCTGCTGTTTATTAACATAACAGAAATTAAGCTAATCAATAACTTTTACTCAAACTCTTTGTTATCGATGCATCTCTATCACCAAGATAAATGAGTTATGTTGAAATAGATGTAAAGGGAACTTTGAAAGCCTTCGAACCTGACAAATATGAAAATATGTTTGATTGAGCCTGTTTATGGACAGTACTGTTCACATGCATTTCCATATTTGATAGCTTTGAGTTTGACCTAGATATGCCGAACTCTTGTCTTTTCTTGGTATATGTTACACTGATATGTTAGTTAAGTATTTTCACCAAAATACAGAAGAAATGAAGATTTTTTGAACTCCATAAGAATTAATATATATTTCAACAAGTACGCAGATGACACAGGGTTTCAGCTGGTTGCACCATATATGGCCCAAAATGTGCACCTCAGCGCATACATGTTCATTTGTGACCTACTATTACTCTTTGGTCACTCTTGGTCACCTCTGGTAACCATCCCATATTCCTCAGTGTTTCATGATTTTATCATGTGTATTTTATAAATCCATCAGGAGTGACTGGTTACTCTGGTCAACTTTGGTCACCATTATGGATGTTACAAATCAACCTCTTTGCGCAGAGGTGCACATTTTGGGCCATATCTAGGTTGCATAACGCTCTTAGCAGTTCTTTGGCTTTCCCCGTTAAATAGGTAGCACCTATAGTTCATATTATGCATGTCCTATGCTATGCTCTTTTCTATCAGAATTAACAAAAATGCTTGAGATTTGTGAATTTCTAAAATGTGTTAACTTTTGTATCAACCCTTGTCCATAAATGTACGGACACATTTATCTATAAATAAACTGACATTCTGTAAATTTACAGACAGTCCATAAAAATAGCTGGTTCCTAGACCTGTCCATTGACATGTTAACCACAGTTTTCTGTCATTGCATGGATTGGGTGGGGGAGGGTTTAATACCAGCTGGTCACCTGTGAGATTCTTTCATAGAAACAGTGAAGTTGTTAATTTTTAAGAAGAAAAAATAAAAACAAAAATGTTATGTATTTTCGCGACGAATTATCTCGACAATTTACCAACAAATCCCAGAAAACTGCATGACTTAAATTAAGAGCACGTGAATAATATCAAACAATTCAACTTTTCCAAATAAGTTTTAGTTCAATCAAAAGGAGTTGCACGAGAAAAACAAAAACACGTGAATTTACCATCGACATCTTATAGGGAAATCTCAAAGTTGTTCCGAATGTCGGTACTACACTCGAAAATAGCGTCTTTTCGCGAAAATAACGCAAGGTGTTCGAAAAAGTTTGACTCTTAGACAGTCGTGATCTGTGAATACACGACTGTTAACCAAACATTAAGGCGTCTGATTGGCTGTTGATGATGTAAAACTTGCTCAGTGGAAATTTAATTATGTAAAGCCTTTTTTCATTGGTTAGATTCTTATTGGTCATTTAACTTATTTTATAGGTAACTATGTTTAGGTTTATTACGAGTTTGCACGGTATCAGTTAGGACAGGGTCTATTTAATTAGTATTTGATTAGACCCTGGTTAGGACTCGCCATCCAACAGGTCGATAGACTTTGAAGCCTTAGAGCTTCAGTTCCTTCCTTACTGTTCAGTTCTGTAAAGGGCATGTTTCTTTTTTATTTTGTTTTAAACATACTCACTTAGTCGCGATTTCTTTACTTGGGCATTTCATTGAAAAAGACTGATTTTTATGGCATAATTTTATGTTACAGATTTGAAGTTCACGCAGATGTAGAAGAAAGTGCACCTATTTCAAGATGTCAGATCTCGGTTAATTAATAGATGACATATTATTTTCTTACTGGAAATTGACAGTAACAACCCTTAGATTTAAAAGCTTATAAGTTAACCCCTTATCAAATAGTACCTGTTATGATTGCAGCATTCTGAAATATACTGATTGCCAATGAAAACACAACACTATTTTGGAATATAATTTTGATGCGTGTAAATATTTAATAAATTGGCAAAGGTAGATGTGCTTTAAAATCAATCAGATGTCGTTGGGCCAAGCGAGTAATTGTCGCAGTAGACAATGCATCTGATTTCACGTCGAGACATTCCTCTTTGGATCCTTGCCAAAAAACCTCATGTCGCTGGTTGTTCTATAAGCCTTGGCATTATCACATTTTTATAGAGTAAAACTTGAAAACTGAAGATGGGATTTGTGTAGCCATAAGTAAAGGTTAACAAAGGACTTGTTTTGAGGTTATACATTTCTACATGCCAAAATGAAAAATTTCGTGCGTTTGTACGGGGTTACTGTAGGAGGGAAAGTGTAAAAAATCAGTTGACCATTTATGTATCGATTGGTTACTTATTGATTTCAAAACACATCTACTTTTGCCAACTTATTAAAAGTTTAAACACATTAAAAATATTCCAATAAGTAAAGTGTTTCGTTTTCTTTGGCGGTCGGTATATGTCATGTTTACTACTTAGCAGTGTAAATGAAAATGGTTAAGAGTACCGCAAATGCAAGTACAGTCCTTTTCACGTACCAGTAGAGGGGAAAATGATAATAATATGAGGTTAAAAACTAAGTATTCATCAAACGACAAATTTTAAGATGGTACAAAGTCCGTGTCAAAATCTAGTAGATCACTATAGATAAAATACGGTTTTGATTTAAATAATTTTAGTAGAGGTCATAAATATACTACTCTTACCGAAATTAAGCATCAAATGATGACAATTGTGTCATTGAATGTGTAAAAACGTTTCTTATTTGATATAAAAACAGTGTCTAAATGGTCTGTAATATCAGAAACACATGCATGTTGCTACAGTTAACTAGTAAATGTGACCGCTAATGCATGTAAATAAGGTGATCTTAAAGAGTTACCAACTGACCTAGTTTTTACTCAGTTTCGAAAAGGTTCGAGATACTATCAACACAAACATTCGTAGCAAGTATGATGGTGATCATATAAAACTTGCGTGTGAATTTTACTGTGTTAACAAGACATTTCTTTTAACTTGACATAGTGACCTAGTTTTTTTCACTCGGGTTGACCCAGTTTTCAAAAGGGACGAGATATTATCAACACAAACATTTTTATGACACATGACCGATAATGTTCTTACTGGAAATGGACAGTTAAGAGTTTATCTTAAAAAAGCTATAAGTTAACCCCTTTAAAAATGGTACCAGACAGACAGACGGACAGACAGGCAGGCAGACAGAGAAAATAAAAAAACGTTCCTGTTTTCAATATTTTTTTCATGTACAAAGTAATTTTATTTATAAAAGTTTGAAAAAAAAAATTATAATAGTTTGTAGAACTCGATTATTTTAACACAATATCTTATATTTTTATCTGGTACTTTGTCGGAACCTGCGCTCTGGCTGCGTCGGTAGTCGGAACCTGCGCTCTGGCTGCGTCCGGTAGTCGGAACCTGCGCTCTGGCTGCGTCCGGTAGTCGGAACCTGCGTTCTGGCTGCGTCCGGTAGTCGGAACCTGCGCTCTGGCTGCGTCCGGTAGTCGATTGAGGATAGGATTGCTAACAAATTTAATTGTATAATCATTATCATATATTTTGCGGGGATTTAAATTCAATGCCATTTTTTCCCGCTTAGGTAAATGCGCGAATTTGAACCCCAACGAAATTACATAAAATAATAATACGGTAAAAAGTCCTGTTCCGGGCGTTGCCGTTTATATATCTTAATAGAAAAATGCGTTAATTTATTCCCGCGCGAATTTATTATTTGTGATTTTTAACGCGAAGTTAAATGATACTACAGTACATTGCGGGCTCTGTTGCCTGGAGGAAAACAGGTGAAACAAAAATTAAATGATAACTGAACCTTAACTGAACCTACATCGGGTATGACATTTTTTCTAGTTGAACAATTCAATTATTTTTCACCAAAGTAATGATGGGAAGTGAACTCAAGCAAATATTTGATCATTCAAGCAATAAATAGTATAAAACAAGTCACCTATAATTAAACATTCTTTCAAAATAAATTGTATGACTTTGCGAATAGAGAAAAGAACAACATGAAAATACTGTTTGGATATGTAATGTTGTGCATTGCTGCACTTGGCGACGCGCGGATGAATGTTTTATTTCTTGTTGCCGACGATCTGCGACCGCAGCTTGGAGCGTACAGCGGATCGAACTTTCCGTCGTCCGTTTCGCCGGCTATGTACACTCCACACTTAGACGCACTTGCCTCTAAAAGCCTTCTTTTAGAGCGGGCGTACGTGCAGCAAGCCTTGTGTTCTCCTAGCAGAGCCTCATTTCTTACCAGCCGCCGACCGGACACCACCCACGTTTACGACTTGAACACGTATTTTAGAACCGCTGGCGGCAATTTTACGACAATGCCGCAATATTTTAAGGAAAATGGTTACACTACAGCGGGCATGGGAAAAATATTCCATCCTGGGATAGCCTCCGGAGGTGACGATCCGATTTCCTGGACCGAAACCTATTTTCAAGGAGTGGCTAATTTTGAAAGCACCAATAAAATATGGAACGCCATTCCGGACAATAGACTCGTGTCGAAACCACTTCGGGACAGACAAATCGCCGACAAAGCTATAGAAATGTTACGAGAGGTTGCTCCTTCAGCTCGGACGGGTGAGCAGAATTTCTTTCTAGCTGTCGGATTCCATAAGCCACACGAGCCTTTCGTGTTTCCGGAATCATTTTTAGACTATTACCCAGAGGTAGACATAAAATTGCCAGATAACCCATATGCACCAGTTAATATGCCAGATGTTGCATGGAGTACTTATGATAACATTCGCGATTTCAGAGACATTCAGGCACTAGGTGTCACGGGTGATATTAACACGACTTTACCCGACAGTGTAACAAAACAGTTGAGACGAGCTTACTTTTGTGCAATAACCTGGGTTGATTCTTTAATAGGTGAAGTTGTGTCAGAAATTGACAGTTTGGGACTTTCTGATAGCACGATTATTTCATTTATTGGTGACCATGGCTGGATGTTAGGGGAGCACGGTGAATGGGGAAAGAAAACAAACTTTGAGATAGCAACACACGCTCCGCTGATGATTCATATTCCCGGAAGAACCGACGGCGGAATCAAATCAGACCAACTAGTGGAATTTGTTGACATATTTCCAACCATAGCCGAAGCTTCGGGTGTAGGTCAATTACCGTTATGTCCGGACGATTCCAGCAGTGTTTTACTGTGCCGGGAAGGAACCAGTCTCTTGCCTCTTCTGGACTCACCAAACACACCACTCAGAACTGCTGCATTTTCCCAACACCCGTCAACCGGAAGAATAATGGGATATAGCATACGGACAGATCAGTATCGTTACACCGAATGGCCGATCTTCCGGTATGATCCAGAGTATACGCCTAACTGGAATCAACTGTCGGGTGTAGAGCTGTACGATCATGGGACTGATCCTGATGAAAATTACAACGTAGCCGACGAAGTTAGTTACAAGACGATACGAGAGGTACTTAGTGCTCAGCTTCACGCCGGATGGAGAAATGCAGTCCTAAATCCTGTTGACGAGCGCACCATTCAAATGGAACGACTGAGCAGATTGTTGACTCAACTAACAAGTTAATAAGCTAAACAGACAAGTACTTCTACCGTACAAAACACAATGTGACGGTTTTCCTTATCTTTAAAGAATGTCTTACGGGTCCTCCACAGTTAGACTTACTACCTGTAAATAGTTAAATATCAAATGGAGACTTCACTCGCTCATAAGAACATACTCGGTATTCCGCGATTTTCAGATTTGCGAGATACTTAATTATACTGAATAAAAATTTGACCTGTTTTGTTTTTGTTTTGATTAAATATTTATAAATGGCTGAATACGTTTTTTTTCCATTTTATATCCAAATTTGATCATAGTCTGTCGAAACAATTTGAATCATATTGTAATATTTAACCATTTCTTGTGATAAAATGTGTAAGCCTGTTAGGTTTTGAAAGATTTGTACATTTTAATCACTTAAATGAAGAAAACTGCAGGACATGAATTCACTAAAAATCAATTTAAGTTGATCAATGAGCTAATTCACCAAGTCAACTTGTACTTGTTTGTTCATATGAGAACCTATTTGGGACATGTGTGAGGTTGGTGCACCTTAAAACCTGGTCTGAAACCCCCGGTGGGAAATTGCATTCTCACAGTCCAACCGCTTCTTTCGCCTCTTTTTTATTTCCTATTGTAACAAATAAAATCAATTTCTTTCAGCTGTAATTATATAATGCATATATACTTGTTGAAAGAAAAGTCGCTGTAACGTAAAATTTGTAGAGATCATGGAGTAAATTTAGCAAGAAACTCGATTTGTTTCTTTTATCCCTGTCATCGTGTTCTTCCTAATTTGACTCCAGGTGCTCTGGTCTCGGTAAGATCATCGAGTACTCGCCCATTGGCTTTGCAATGCTATTAGCTTCTTACGTTTTATATGTTTGTGTGCTTTTGCATGCAACATTGTTAAGATGATGGGTGAGTTGGATTTATTTCACCAAGACAACTTGTACTTGTTTGTTGATATGAGAACCTGTTGGGGCAAGTGAGAGGTTGGTGCACTCTGGAACTTGGTTTACACCCCAAAGTGATTGTTTTGCCACTGGCCGTTCCAAGGCGGTAACCCCAAGGGTTCTCTATGTCGTTGTTTGTGGCGTCTTATTTGAATTGACATACTTATAACAACATGCTCTCTTTATCTCTCTTCTTTTTTTCCCTGCGTGGGGAGGCTGTGTTTTGTGAGTGTGGCGATTCCTGATATGCATATTTTACTTTTTTAAAAATTCATTCATTGGGTTTTGCCATTGAAATGGATAAATGGACATTCTTGTTATTTGCTGCAATGTGTAAATCAAATCTCTGTTAAACACAGGTTGGAAGCGTGCATTATCTTGGAACGTTTAGCATTTCCGTTCACAAGGAATGATGAAAGGGATAATGATTTCTGTACAATAATGGGCGGCATTAAAGTTACCCTGTGTTGTTTTGAGTTCTGTCTTGCTGTTGTAAGAAAAAATACCAAGATCATAAAACTAAATCTAGAGACTATTCTCATTTCTCAAGCATCATATTGGCGACTGGTCGCCATTTCAGCCAATCACATGCTTGAGATTTGAGACTGGTCTCCAATCTTAGTTTTATGATCTTGGGCCCTTGTCATAGCACTCTCAGCACCGTAACGGCATATTCGAAGACGTTGGCTGGATCAAACCTATCTCCTCGTCGTCGCCAAACACAAACCCTTCCGCGAGCTCCGTAGAAATTAAATTGAACTAATTACAGAAAACGATCCCGACCCATCGCTTTCTGGTCAAGCGAAGGTGCTGACGTGCCCAATTCAAACGTGCGTCGCGGTGACGTGCTGTTAGAAGAATACCTTTGTAAGGACGTCGAACACATAGCCAAGCAGCTCTAAGTCGGTTTCGAGAGATACATACGGATATTCTTTTCCCCTTGGTTTGTCTCAGACGTTGAAAGAGCTGTAAAGCGGTTGTGAAGCGATTTTGTCGTGATGACGTCAATTAGAAGCGATCTTCACGTGGCGTTTTTTTTCTACGGCCTCCCTAGACCAGAAGACGAGGCCGGCGTTTGACGCTTCCAGCCTATCGGAAACGCGTTGCATACTATATATCGTTTACTGGCACTAAAAACAACCTGCTACGTCAGCAGCATTTCAACCAGCTTCTAGAAGACCCAATGCGATATGTCTGTCCTATACAGGCCAGGATGCCCACACATGCTAACTACCATTTTTTTCCGAATTATTTCATTATGAACAATGCTCTTGTAATGTAATACAAAATTTGCGAAAATAAACGTGTTGGTTTTAATTGGCACATGCATCTTTTGAATTTACACCGACACGGTCTAATTAGGAATTTTTTCGTAAAAAAGTCATTGTTTGTGGAATAAGAAGAGTTTGTGCAACATGCAAGTTCAGTTTTTTAACGATATTTGCAATAATGAAGATTAATGTAGTAAAAGAAAATATTGACTGATTTTTTTTCCTTTGAGGTGTAAGACCTGTAAATAGACTGCCCTATATAAACTATAGTAAACATGACATGTTTCAATAGGCTGGCAATCATAGCTGGTACCATTTGAATAAGGGCTAACTTACATGCTTTTGAAGCTAAGTGTTTCTTCTGTCCATTTCCAGCAAGAAAAGTATGGTTCATGTATCAATTAACAGAGATTTGACACCTTGGTCTGTTTTTTTTTCACTTCTGTGTGAACTTCAAAACTGTTTTACATATGCCATCCTAAAACCAGGGCCTTTTTTCATATACTGCATTTCGAAACATGAATATGCTATCAGTGTGTCAGTAAAAGCATCTCATTTACTTAACATATTCCTTTCTGGCCATACTAGCCATTTAATGCCCCCAAAAGGCAAAAAAATTGGGACTATTAAAATTTTAGTGTCAGCCATTGTCTGAATAGCCCGAGTATGAACATTCGGTGGACTATTTACAAGTAATTAGCCTATAAGAAAACTTGTGTTTTTCAATATCTTATATTTTCTGTTTTTATTAAATAATATGATATTTGCAATATATCTACCAAGTTTCAGCTTTCAGTTAGCAAAAATGAACTCAATATGATGAATTTTCCAACACCACCTATTCTGGTACGCGTTTGCGGCCAAGCGGCTAAACCTATGAATTCATTTCTTACAAATAAAAATGGAAAAACATCAAATTTCTCAGAAACATTGTTATGAATAATAGTAAAACATCTCAACAACTTAAAGCAACTCACTTTTTGAGCTGACATATGCAAAATGGGCCACAAAGGGTATCAATTGTGGCATTTTTAAGGCAAAAACAGTAAAAATGACCCCAAACCTAATAAAATTCCAATTATGCCTCCTGTAACACAGTTATTCTGATTTTTGACTTTCAAATTTGCTAAAAATTGGTCAGCACTCAATTTTAGTGAAAAATAATATTGCAGACAATATAAATATTAAAATGCTGCCCTCCACTTGTACTTCTTATAGGTGTAAGACCTGTAAATAGACTTCCCTATATATAAACTATAGTAAACATGACATGTTTCAAAAGGCTGGTAATCATAGCTGGTATCATTTGAATAATGGCTAACTTATATGCTTTTGAAGCTAAGTGTTTCTACTGTCCATTTCCAGCAAGAAAAGTAGGGGTCATGTATCAATTAACAGAGATTTGACACCTTGAAACCGGTGCTCTGTTTTTTTTTTTCACTTCTGTGGGAACTTCAAAACTGTTTTACATATGCCATCCTAAAACCAGGGCCTTTTCTTATACTGCATATCCAAACATGAATATGCTATCAGTGTGTCAGTAAAAGCATCTCATTTACTTAACATATTCCTTTCAGGCCATACTAGCCATTTAATGTCCCCAAAAGGCAAAAAAATTGGGACTATTTAGTGTCAGCCATTGTCTGACTAGCCCGAGTAGGAACATCCGGTGGACTATTTACAAGTAATTAGCCTTGAGTATATTTTCCATTGCGTATTTAGTTTCCGTTGCGGTGAATAACTGTCGCTTCGTTGCGTTTCTCACAATTAGAAAAATTCCCGGAGCACAAGTTCGGGATTTTCCGTTTTTGTCCGCTTATTTCCGTGTCAAGCTGTCAAAATGGCTGAAAAACATAAATTTACGGAAATTACATTCTCTTTTCCCAATCATGGGCAAATATACCCATCATTTCTGGTGCTATTTTATTTACTGTGTTCGTTTAATTGTATTCTAAGTGATAAAGACTGTACTGGTGTTCCTTGTTACAATGGAAAATGTGTCGAAAATAATACAATTTGTCAGTGTAACGATGGATGGACAGGACTTTCTTGTTCATATTGTACTGGAAGAGTAAGGTAAGATTTTCAATGGTATTTGTCAAAGCAGATTAAACAGGGGAGTTCGTGAACTCAAAAATCCGTACGGAGGGCCATTAAGCATATTTGGGGCTGGAGGCGTGGTTAACAACTGGTCAGTTTCTAGTGAGATTATCTGTAAACAGAAACATCTGTGGTGAATGATAAGAGCTTAGGTTGTACAGTTAGAATTTATCTCTTTAGCAATGAAAAAAAGATGCATTGCTATACAGAGAAGATAATATATTTATTTACAATTCTCTTTATTATTGCTATCAATCATTAGTTAATAGAGATATATATAAATCTCATAAAGAAACATATACGGTAAGCATAAGTGGCTGACTTGCTGAGAGGTAAATAATAATATTGATTGTGTATGCAACACTGGTTTCCTAACACTATAGGTTCTCTTTACATGGGGCATTTGTGGGAGTGATTTATCTCAAAGTATTTATCAGACAGTGAGCATTTTGAAGCTTTCATCATAATGTAAAGAACTGATAAACATTTGTAAAGATTTTTCTCCCTCCAGGTGCAGAGCTAGCCATTCTCAGAGTTCATGACCTTTCTTGAGCTGTCAATCACACCTGTGGGGGGAAATTTGAATTTATCTGTTATTTTGAAAATAATTTTCTGGAAATAACATTTCTAGATGTCAGACTTCTTTCAAATTTACATAATTGTAAGAAAACTCTATGGAGAATATGTGAGCCAAATTATAGATAAAAATATTAGTTATTTTATGAGATATTCTTGTTTTTTCTCTTTCTGTGTTCTGCTAGCAGACACCACAGAGAGTTCAGTACAAGTGGCCATTTTGCAGAGCTTCTCCCTTTTATACCTGAACTCTGGCCTTTAAGAGAGGACGTGATGTTTTGTTGTTTGCGTTTGTTCCATTGATCCAAGTTACAGTTCTTGATCACTGGTGCTCTGTATATGGACAGCTTTTTATGAGATGACCACTATTTCAAGATCTATCCGGGTCATACCTATTACCACGAGTCTTAAGTTTGCCAGGGTATATTAAAATAAATTTTCAATGACAACTATCAGCTGTTATGAATGTAACTAAAACTACAGTACAGCTCGGGTGTCTTTTACATTTTTCACCCGTCCACCGCGTTAATAAATCAGTCCGGGTGGAAATTCACCGCGAATATGTCCTTCCGATGCGGTGATTCAGGTGATTTGCTGTGATTCGCGGCGATAATTCTGCAGTCATTCTTGCTCTTCTCATGTTCATCGTCAGCAGTTTAGCTTCAGGGTCGATTGCATGGGATCGCGGTGAAAAATCTTTCGAAAAAGGAGTGTATTAAAATGTATTTTTTTAATGTAAAACATTCTTTCTTTAACCCATTTGAACGTAACATTGTATCAAATTGTAAAAATTTTAGTCGCGTAATTGGACATGCCGATTTGTCAGCATAAAACAAAAAAACAATTTTCTTTGTTTGCGTATCTTCTGTGAAAATATCGAGTTTCTTAATAAATGTAATAGCTTTTTAATATAACAGAGCTTGATTTTATCACCGACGCCCGATTTGTGCAAACTGACATGAATTAATCAATAACTTGTTTGAAAGTACTTACCTGTCAACGTAAGAAGCTTGGAGTTAATTAATCCATATAAAACACCAATTATCAACAGCGTAGTTGATTCCTAAACAAAAATGACACACTACTCAACGACAAATCAACTATTGAATGAACATTTTGAATGTAATGAGTAAGTCGTGAACACAAACATTGTTTATTTAAATAACATTTGTGACAGGCATATGCTATTAATTTCCAGCATGTTTTGATTTTACAAGGCATGTTTTGATTATACAATGTACAACTCTAATTTGTTTCGAACAATTTTAATTTTTTTATTGAGAGTTGACAAATGAGTCAATCTGTTAAGAATAAAAAATGCCGACGTTTGATCAATAATTTTTTTTTACCCAACACGGCACCTTTGATCTCGGAAAATCAGTATTACTCCTCGGCGTTCTTTTTGAAGTGAATAAACAGAAGTGATGATGAAATATACAATGCTGATCACACAGGTGTTCAAACAGGTGTTGATTGCTCATAAATGAAGATGTTTTAGGAAGGGATTGGGGAAAAATACTGACGAGATGGATTTTATACATGTAGCTAATGTACTTGGCTGTTATATTTTCACCGTTATTTATTTTCTCAACATGTTAGGAGTACTTAAGAAAAAGAATATTATATATTTGTCTTTCATCAAAATAACAACTAAGGAAACCATAAGGTAAGAACAACACAATTTTTTTTTCACTTTTCTCTCTCGATAATGATCTATTATGTCCAGTTTACTGTGTGTTTCAATCGCAATTATACTCGTATTTTAAATGACATTGAATTCCAATCTGAGGCGTAAATACTCTACTTGTCAATGAATTCTTATAATTTGTCGTAAAATAATTAACCAATTTAATAACTGTTGTTCACTTTCTGCAATGACCGTGACAACATTCCACTTAGAAGCATAATAGGCAGCAATTTACGGGGCAAGTACAAAGGTGTTTATGTCAACACGGAAGGTGTGGAAAACTCCAGTGTTTCAAATAATGGACAATATATTTATGCATTGATCAAGTTTCAGATCTTTTCTCTGATACGAAAATTCGAACAACATATTTCTTTTTAAATAAATAAATTCGGAAGAATGTCTTTAAATCACTGGTAAATCTTCACCGCGATTCTCGCTGATAAATCGCGGCAAATCACCGTGATTTCTTTGTCAGGTGATAGCGGTGGCAAGATCGACGATCACCCGAAAAAAATTGGATGTCGCGCTGACAGTGAAACGCGGCGATGAGTGAAAAATGTAAAAGACACCCGAGCTGTACTGTATGTTTTAGGGTTTTTTCTTAGAAAACCTTAATATCAATTTTAGAATGTATCTTGAGTCTTAAGAAAGTTTTCGACAAGTAAAGTCATACAAAAGTCTTCATTGTATTAACAACTAAGGAATTTGGTGTTTGTCTTTAGATGTGTTCATCATTGTATGACATTGGAAATTTTATAATAACTTTGAATATTGAAAAGTCCACAAGAAATAAAAGGAATTTAGAACTTTCAAATGGAGTTATAGTTTTTCACCTGTTCCCAGTAAATAGTTGGGGACAGGATTGAGCTCGTGACCTAAAGACGCAAACGGTGGCTGCTCCGCTTGAACCAGCTTTTCCCCCAAGACTTAATAAGGTCGGACATTCGTCTAGTGGCCACCGACCAACGGTCACAGATTGTCAGAGACACTTAGTCTTATAAAATATTTCTCTGCTGAGTCCAATAAAATATTTCTCTGCTGTAACATCATTTCTCAGGTGCGCAAGATGACCGGACATTTAAATGCTAGGGTAAAACATGATGGTAAGGGTAAACATTATTAAATTCCCAATAGTTAAGGAGTCATGACCAAACCATTTTTTGTCATTACATGCATGAAAGGTTTTGAAAACAGACAAACAGTAATGACACATTTGTCCATTATTGATCGGTAAAAATATAGCCGATAATGTTTAGGTGCGCAAGAAGACCGGACAGTATCGTAGTTACACAGTAATTAGTACATGATGAAAAATACTGGGTTGACTAATAATGTCAAAAGATGATATGAGCCGCATGACATCAGTCAAGCACATATATTAAGTTAACACAGCAGTGCAATGAGTGAATGCACTCGCCCTTACAGAAAGTACACTCACCCTTACATTTAAATAAAATACTCTCTGTTGCAATTTTTGTTTTTAGCTCGACTATTCGAAGAATATGTCGAGCTATTCTACTCACTTGGGCGTCGGCGTCGGGCTTTGGTTAAAGTTTGCATGCAACCTACCTGTATCTTAAAAACTACTATAGCTACAGCTTTGATACTTGGCATACTTGTTCTTCATCATGTCCTGAGTGTGTATGCCAAGAACCATAACTCTAACTATCATTTTGATCAAATTATGGCCCTTTTTCGACTTAGAATTTCAGGTTATAGTTTGCGTGCAAGCTACTGTACAAACTCATAACTTCAATAATACTTATACTACAGCTTTGAAACTGGCACACTTGTTCATCATCATGTCCCGAGTGTGTATGCCAAGAACCATAACTCTAACTTTCATTTTGATCAAATTATGGCCCTTTTTCGACTAAGAATTTCAGGTTAAAGTTTGCGTGCAAGCTAGTTACTTTCATACTTCTTGTACTATAGCTTTGTAACTTGTTCACCATCATGACCCTGACTATGTATGCCAAGAACCATAACTCTTTCTTTGATTTTTATCAAATTATTGCCCTTTTTCGACTTAGAATTTCAGGTTAAAGTTTGCGTGCAAGCTATTGTACAAACCCATAACTTCCATACTACTTGTACTACAGCTTTGAAACTTTCAACACTTGTTCATTATCATATCCCGAGTGTGTATGCCAAGAACCATAACTCTAACTTCCATTTTGTTCAAATTATGGCCCTTTTTTGACTTAGAATTTCAGGTTAAAGTTCGCGTGCAAGCTAGTTACTTTCATACTTCTTGTACTATAGCTTTGAAACTTGTTCACCATCATGAATCTGACTATGTATGCCATGAACCATAACTCTTTCTTTGACTTTTATCAAATTATTGCCCTTTTTTGACTTAGAATTTCAGGTTAAAGTTTGCGTGCAAGCTAGTTACTTTCATACTTCTTGTACTATAGCTTTGAAACTTGTTCACCATCATGACCCTGACTATATATGCCAAGAACCATAATTCTTTGATTTTTATCAAATTATTGCCCTTTGTAGACTTAGAAATAAAGGTTAAAGTTTGCGTGCAAGCTGGTAAAAGCTCTTACTTTTCATTCTTTTAAAACTTCAACTTTAAAACTTTGTATACCTTTATTTTATCATACATCAGGTTGATATTCAAAGGCCCATAACTCATCCTTGCTTTTTTATATTTAATTTTTGCCCTTTTTCACTTAGAAATTAGAATTAAGACTTAGAAATTGTGGTTAAAGTTTCAATGTTAGTGTTTTTCATATGTAATGCTATAGGAAAAGGTTTAAAACAGAAAACAGTTGTACTTAACATACTTTGGATGAAAGTGTTGAGTGGTTGTGGTGTGGGTGGGGGCATATACGAACGTTGACGAGTGACGTCACGCGCACTTGCTAAAGTTACATGCGCACTGGCTGGTTGGCAAAAATAGCATATTATGTAGTGTAATCAGAGCGTAAATATTTGCATAAATAAACAAATATAGACATGCCTGTCAGTTGTAGCGTTCCAGGATGTACAAAAGGTACGAGAAGGGATCAGATATTTAGTTCTTTCGGTTTCCAAAAGGATCAAAAGAGACTGAAAAAGTGGCAAAATGCGATGAGAAGGGTATGTCTCACCTCGACCCTTACCATTTCCACCCCTACTTATTTCCTGAGACCCCTTGCCATTTCGACCCCTGATTTGAAGACACTTTGACCCCTACCTGGTTGGACACTTCGACCCCTACTTTAAAAACATAACATGTTCAACAATATTTTTAAACTTATAACTTGTTTATTTTAATGATAAATATCGAGCTTATGTTTGTTGGCAGTTTAAAGACACTTCAAAAAGATAGTTCACATACTGATCGATTGAAGACAATTAAAATCAATGCGTTTTTTCTAATTATCCAATTAAAGACTGGATAATGAGTGGATGATTATAATTTAAGGTCTCAATTTTAGTATAAACAAAGACCTATATATTACACTATTGATATATATAGGTCTTTGGTATAAAATACTAATACATTTGTCGCGCCTGTCAAAACTTCTTCATTGTAATCCGGAGATTTGTATGAATACTTTAATGATGAAGATGGTGTGGTTGTTGCTGTTGTTGTTTTAAATGTCTTGTTGCTGCTGTGAACTATAACTTAAATAAAAATGATGATGATGATGATTGCCGTGTTCGTTAGAAATTGTTAAATAACTTGTTTTAAAAAATGATTTATGGAATATTTTAGCGTTATTTTTTTCTTTCTTTCGGCAGACTTATTTTTAAAATTTAAGAATGAACACGGATCATGCATGCAGAAAATGTTACATGGAGGCCCCTGTTTAGTTTATGACACGTGCATTGTACGAGTATATAGTTGTGCCAGAGGCAAATGTCACTCGATCACCACGACGGTCGCCGCGTTATCTTGTAATAAACAGGAAACGTGTGACTGTGCAGTAAAAACACGTTCATTACACAAATCAAAATTTAGTTGAAATAATTGATATATTTTGCATTTTAATGGCTATTTTAACTATAAATTCAGGTATTCGGTAATTGAAAAGTATATCTTCAAGCTGAAAAAACGACTCCAACGATGGTTTTTGGCGAGATGCTACATCATACCATCCATTTATAAGAAACAATAATTTGCCATTAAAATGCCAATTGTCTCCTGATTTATGTTTCTTAAATGTATTGTAATATTTTTGTTATATTACGTTTCACATATTACAATAATAATTTTTTTAGCTTTTTTTCATAAAACATACAACATTTTTGGTCCTTTATAGCTTTATCCTTAATTAAAACTACTATTCCGCTAAGAATGAGGAGAATTCTTGCCGAGAGTAGTCATTGTTTGGTTTATCTAACGGTTCCAGATACGATATTTTGCCAACCAGGTACTGCCCATGCGCGTAAATATTCGGCTGTAAACAATAACAATCAACGTTCGTATACTATACTATGCTATGCTATGCTATGCTAAGATATGCTATGCTATACTACGATATGCTATGCTATACTACACTACACTACTGTACTGTACTGTAACCCCCCCCCCCCCCCCCCCCGCCACCAACCCCCACCACCACAAAATACCACCACCACCAACAACATCAACAACACCACCACCAACAACAACACAAATAACAACAACATCAACAACACCACCACTACTGAAAACAACACCAACAACAACACCAACAACAACACCAACAACAACACTACCAACAACAACATCATCACCAACAATAACAACACCACCACCAACAACAACACCACCACCAACAACAACAACAACAGCAACACCACCAACAGATGTTGTGTCACACTTCTATTGTTTATTGAACTTGAGAACATGTCAATTAAAATGCATATGTGTTTATTTAGGATTAACCATAAAGTAGGTGTGCACTTGCCAATTAGCAATATGATGTATGACAATTATGTATGACAATGGATTATCAGGTGATTGAGGGGTGATGAATTGCACTTCCATTTTTTATTGAACATAGGAACAATTCTTGGTAACACTGTTTCTCCCAAGTCTCCCTTATCCCCAGTCCTTGTTAACACCATTTATCCCAAGTCTCCCTCAAACCCAGTCCCTGGTAACACTGTTTCTCCTGTCTTCCTCTAACCCAGTCCCTGGATACACTGTTTCTCCAAGTCTTCCTCAAACCCAGACCCTGGTTACACTGTTTCTCCAAAATCTCCCTCAAACCCAGTCCCTGGTGACACTGTTTTTCCCCAAGTCTCCCTCAAACCCAGTCCTTTGTTACACTGTTATCCAAAGTTACCATCAGTCACTGGTAACTCTGTTTCTCCAAAGTCTTCTCAAACCCATTCCTTTGTTACATTGTTTTTCCCAAGTGTTCTCAAACCCAGTCCCTGGTAACATTGGATATCCCAAGTCTCCCTCAAACCCAGTCCTTTGTTACACTGTTCTCCAAAGTCTCCCTCAAACCCAGTCCCTGGTAACATCATTTATCCCAAGTCTCCCTCAAACCCAGTCCCTGGTAACACTGTTTCCCCCAAGTCTCCCTTATCCCAAGTCCTTGTTAACACCATTTATCCCAAGTCGCCCTCAAACCCAGTCCCTGGTTACACTGTTTCTCCCAAGTCTTCATTTAACACAGTCCCTGATAACACTGTTTCTCCCAAGTCTCCCTCAAACCCAGTCCCTGGTAACACTGTTTCTCCCAAATCTCCCTTAAACCCATTCCTTTGTTACACTGTTCTTCCAAGTCTCTCTCTTACCCAGTCTCAGGTAGCACTGTTCTCCTAAGCAGGGCTTTTCATCCTTACATAACAGAGGCCTTTATTATGCCTCTTCCCAATCCAGAAATAGAGTATTTATTTCCCAACTGTGACAGAGACTCTTCACAAAAGGCTAGGTAAGGTGTCCAAAAAATGGATCAAAATCTTTTGAGAAAATTGAAGTCTAAAAAATAAAGTGGTTTAAAAATTAAGTTTCATCGAAAATTCTGATTACTGTTCAAATTTATGAACTAGTACCCATCTTTCAATTGCTTTCCCAAAATAAACAATTACCATACCTAAATTTCCCAAATTGAAAGGTCTGGGCCTCTTCCCAATTTTCTGATGAAAAGCCCTGCCAAGTCTCTCTCAAACCCAGTCACTCAGGTCTGGTAGCACTGTCCAGATGACATTTCTTATGACACAAAACATGAGCTTATTTTTATCATATTTTTTATAGACTTAGTAAATAAAATTCTTGTTTCTGACAAAAAATCTAGTTGTATGGTCCTCAGTGTTTTACATGTATATTTACCCTTTCCTTCTGCATAATTCATGGGAGTTAGCCATGATTAAACAGTGTAGATCTAGATCAGCTGGCACAGCTGTGCTTTTGATCTGGATCTACACTGTTCACATCTTGGTCAGAGAAATAACTTAATGAATCTGAAGCAAACAGTTTAGACACACAAATGTGGTTGCTTATCTGGATCTTACCTGTTCCAACATAAAATATGTATGGAGTAAGGGTTAAAAAGAAAATGAATTCACAATAATTGTAAGTTATATATTTTCTACTTGAGATTTTTGCATACATGTAACATTTATCCTAAAATAATGTGAAAGACAGCCAATAAAAGCTAGGTTTCTTGTAAGGAAGTGTTACAATATGTCACTTCAATCAGAAAAGGGGCTCACTGTTTGTTTAATTGCTGTCCAAAATGCTAGTCAACATTTTATAATGTTGATTGCTATGTCACTGATGTAATTGTCAAGGCTTCTTCAGGTTGCAACCTATGTGTTTCAGAGATATACAGTTCATGTCGTAATTTAAATAAAAGTAGTTCTGAAGCTCATAACATGAACATGTACCTTTCATTATGCATGAAATGAGAAACTGTCCTTATATTACATGAACATAACAAATATTGGAGAAACTGGCTGAAGCTGACTTAATGGTTAATAATACACCAGCAGATACAGTATACTTGTCCTAAGGGCAAGAAACTGTATACAAAGGAAAATACCATTAACCCTTAACACCATTGTATAATTACATTCAGCCAGTGTAGACCCAGATATAAGATTACTGATCTCTGTGATGTCTATTCAGGGTCTACACTGTTTGCTGTCTAGTAAAAAAACAACAACTGAAAAATGGTTGATGCAAATAAGGAAATAAGCTGCTCCCTGTTCACAGATTACCAGTGGTCTCATTCAGACCAGAGAGCCAGGGACCAACTTGAACACTAGACGTAACATATCATTGGACCCAGGAGTCCGTTTAAAGTCTTCATCCTTATTCTCTGATAAAGAGACCCTTATAAAAGACCATTTCACAGATTAAGTTGGTTAAGTGATAACCTGTTATATCTGCTTTGGAAAGCGTGGGCAATCAATAAGTTCTATGATGCTATTTTTACCAAGTAGTTATTTGGTGTCTTCTTACTATTGTGAGCTATTGATTTGTGGTATTACTGTGATGATGCCTTTAAGTCTACAAATTGCCCTCACCTGTAAAGTACAGTCATCATACTATTACCAAGTTATACTTTAAACCTATTAATAATTATACTTCAGGTCAGCCATATGCAATTTTTGTTTCTTTTAAATTGACGTACTTTTTTGTTAGATAAATGTGACTGTTGAATAACTGTTATGTGGAAACAAATGGCAAGAGCTCACGCACATGTTTTATTGCCATACTGACTTTTCTGTTGTGCAATATTTTGTTGTTGATTTGATTTATTAAACAAACTCATGTATATTAATTACAGTATATACATGAGAGTGTTGGCAGATCTGGGTCTACAGAATGGATCTGGTTTAGTTGTCAGAATACAGAGAACTTAGCTAGCTTCTAAAAATTCTTTATTACAATTTTTTCTTCCTAGTCTCCCTTAGTCCCAGTGGTGTACATCCCAGTGGTGTACATTTACATTAACCATTTTCACGAACGACACCATAATCACAAAAACAAGGTTATTATTTATATCAGGACTCACTTAACTTTGTTTAAATATATTTTCTGCTGATATACACCTTGATTATCATGTAAGACTTAAAATAAAGCACATTATATGAATAGTTATTTTAAATTGTTTAAAACTAATTGCTCTTGAATTCATTTATGGAGCAGAACATAATTTTTCCTCAATTACAAACTTAAATTGTTAGGTTGCTTAAGGTGGTTAATCACAAATACCGGTAGTCATTAATTTTTACAATTTTTATTTTGAAGAAAGTCTTAGATCTATTTAAACCCCTTGTTAAAATCGTGTGGGCTGAAATTATGTGATTTTATTGCAGATACTTCTGCACCAATTTCATCAATGAATTACAGTTGATAGATATTTTAATATTTTAGGAATATTTTGTAAGAATGATCTAGACTGATTATTCACCTTTAATAAAAGCTTAAAAATCGAAATCTTGCAATAAAGTTGTCATTTCATTTTGTTAGCTACCAATGTCTTGGCTATTATTTTCAGTCCAGGAAGAAAGCTCACTAGTGACACAATTTGTCATAATTTACACAGCCATGCTAGTTTGTTATCTTGACGGTAAAGTGCTCATAAAAAGTCATAAAAGCATGTATAAACCCAACATAAGAAGTCATAAACGCATGTTTATATCCAACTTTCAAAGAAATATGAACTGTAGGAAGTTTTTATAAATATGGTACTAAATTAAGGTTGGTCACCTTTTAAGAAATAGTGTTTGTTTTTACAACCCTGACTGATGAAACTTGAATTTGTGATAAATGCCATCTAACCAGGATCTTCTCTGTGTGCTTTTAGTTTGAATAGGTTATTTTGACCAAGATGCAACCAGTTTCGATCCAGATTAGACAGCACGGATGTGCTTGCTGATCTGGATCTACACTTATCACACATGAAACATATTTATGGAGTAGAGGGTTATGTTTAAATAGCTTTTAAGTGACATACATTTTGTTTTAATTTGTTCAATTAGTTTTTGTTAAACATAGAGAGGAAAGTGTTCAAGTGCAAATAATCATGTCTCGCCCAAACATTAACTTATTCACTGTGCATACAAAACCTGTACAACTGATGTTTTACTTGCAACAGACAGACTTTGTCTACATTTTATTTGCTAGCTAGGAAAATATGTCAGCATCAGTTTCAAGTCAAAGCTGCTTGCAGAGTTTTTGTTTGTCCAATGATTATGCTTTAGACCAAAAAAGGTTACAGGTCATGTTTGAATGTTTAGTTTCCATTTGAAGCTTTATTATTATATTATTTTTTAGTATTTTTAAAGGTAGGCTAAATACCAATTTATCTTAACAATAAAAGACAATGAGATCACTTTAATATGCAGTCTCAGTACCGATGACAATCTATTTTCGTTTTGACATGACCTGTTAACTACATGTATTCAGGACCTTACTTCTTTTGTAGGGGCCATTTACAGGCACCTTCCCCTCAGACATTTTTTTTAAATCATCCAGTTTTCCCCCAAAACTTGACATCAGGTTTTATAATTCCTCTTAAGTGAAGAAGTCATGCTATTTTTCCCTAAAATGATACATTTAGGGCATGGGCCCCTTCCCCTAGCAATGAACAAAAGCTCTAGTTTGAAATCTGTGACATTCAGGGAACATCATTCACTTATATGATTTATTGATAATAACTAATAACTTAGTTTGTTGATTGAGGAAGTACTTTGTAATAGTGATTCAGACATACACTTGACATTGAAAACAATATTGTTTTATTTCAGAATAAATGCAACATCTGGTATCATCACTGACGGAGTGGGGAATTATTCCGTGGACAATAAATGTATGTGGCTGCTGGAGCCATACCCGCCAAGTGCCCCCCTGAGGCTCACGCCCACACAGTTTGCTACAGAGTGCGGCTGGGACCATCTGTACATCTTTGATGGAGATTCTACCTTTTCACCACAGATTGCTGCATACAGGTACATGTAATGCCTGACTTAACTGGCAGGTCTAGTAGGTTCATCAGAAATTTATGTGATTCTTACCAGACTTTAAACAAATGTCCCTTAGGGTGGCCAATTGGTAGTTATACCCCCACAAACGAAGTCAGTCGGTCGGTCAGATTCTTTGTTTCCGGATGATAACTCATGAAAGGCATCAAATATTTTAAAAATGTTTGGTACACAGGTGTAACATCACAAGATACAGGTCAGGTTCGACTTCAGGGCTTGTGGGGTCAATGTCAAGGTCAGTGTTACTAAAAATAGAAAAATGGTTTTCGGATGATAACTCATGAAATACTTCACAGATTAAATCCTTTCTTGGGACACAGATGTAACATCAAATGATACAGGTTGAGTTCGACTTTGGGGCCTGTGGGGTCAATGTCAAGGTCACTGTTACTCAAAATAGAAAAACTGTTTCTGGACAATAACTCATGAAATACTTCATAGATTTAATTATTTTTGTGGACACAAATGTAACATTACAAGATACAGATTAGGTTTGACTTTGGGGCCTGTGGGTTTATGGTCGAGGTCACTGTTATTTTAACTTCAAAAGTTCATTTCTACTCAGTAACTATAGCTTGCTGCTTAGAATGAGATTCTTGAATGAAATTTGGTGTATTGGAGGTTTCTGTGAAGACAACTTTTGGAATTGAAAGTAAGGCCTGTGGGGTCAAGGTCACTAACTAAAAATAGAAAAACTGTATATGCTCAATAACTGTAGTTCGGAATGAGTATTGTGATGAAAATTGCTATATAGGTAGTGTCTGTGAAGATGAAACTTGGTATTGAAAATGGGCCTGGTGGGGTCAAGGTCACTGTTCACAGTTTTTAAAAATAGAAAAAATGGTTTCTGGATGATTTCTAATGAAAGGCTTCACATATTTAACATTTTTGGCACACATTGATTCTAAGAATTCCCAGTTCAAGTATCAAGCACACAAGTCATGTCAGGGTATTTAATCACTTTCAGTGATAATTCTAGTTCATTTTGACATTAATTGTTTATGTTAGTATGTAATCTTAACCTATATATAATAAAAATCAAGGGATCCACTTTATAGATTTTGTTATTGTATACTGTCATAAATTACATGGTTAAATACAAATTTCTATTTTGTTTCAAATATAAATAAATAAAGGAAGACAAACTCCAATATTTCACTACGCGTTTCGAGTTTATTTGACTCTTCTTCAGGTGAATGTTATTGTATCAACATCTCTTATAAACAATGTCTTATTTTGGCGTAAAAAAATGATGTAATTTTAATTTACTAAACAAATGTCACCGTTGTTATTTTGTTTTCAATAATTTCAGTGGCTTGGTGTTGCCAGATATTGATGTTAACAATAGTTTGGATGAGATAGTGGCTCCGTCAGGAAAAGCCTATCTCTACTTCTATAGTGATGCTGCCTATAACATGACTGGCTTCACTATACAATACAGGTTTGCCTTGCTTTAAATAAAACTATTGAAATGCTCCATATATACACCTCAATGGCATCGGCGAAAATTCTCTGGCAGATAAAATTATATACATACATGTACTTTTTGGAACTACGATTTCATTGTGAATTTTCACATATTCCAATGGAATACTATCAGTGACTTGACATCATTTTTACAAGAAAACAAGGGTGTATTGGTAAGTGTTAGCAGGCTGCACAAGCAACTGTTTCCAGTTTAGTCTACAGAGTCATTACTGAATGCTATTTGAAAAAACCTTTCCATGCACTGTTGTTTGATAAAACATTTCCATGCACTGTATGGAAAATCCTTAATACGGGTTTTAATGAGTGCCATGTGAACTGGATCTACACTGGTTGCTTCAGGGTACAAAATAACCTAATGAATCAAAAGTGAACAGGTCAGAGCCTGATTAGATGGCACAGATGCCAACATCTGAATCTAAACTGTTTGCCAATATCCGTATCCAGTGGAATAAATGGTTAATGGAAAGTTGAGTTTGTCACATTTAAGGTGGTAAAGGGTTCAAATACCATTCATCATCTTTGTGCAAAAATGGTATAAGTACCATTAAAATAAGAGGAAGGTATACCGGTTCTGCACTAAGGTGACACAGTATTTCATATTTACATAAAATTATGCCTTACTGATGTTATAATAAATGCAGGCTTTTATTCAATTAGTTATTAATGAAAATGTGTGAGACTATCTTAATACTGGGAAATGATATGCTAATGGGTTAGATTAATTAGGAAAGGTTGACATCTGTTGCATGATCTTAATGAAGTTAATGAAGTTGTGACTTGTTAGAAAATGATTTACAACTGAATATAGTGGTCTAAACAAAGACAGTGATTTACAACTTAATATAGTCGTCTTAGCCCTTACCCTCTCTTATATGTGTAAATTAATGGACGTGCCTTTTGTTGAATGTTGATTAATTTTTATAAGGTGACACCTGCACAATTTATTTAACTGATTGAATTATGAAGATAGTAGACCTGGGAAAATGAATCCAACTGTTAAGGGTCTACACTTGTGAAAATTTCAGCATAAGTGGTGACTAGAACATAAAGAGATTGATTCTTTCATAATAAGGAATACATTAAAAAAAAAGAAAAAGAAATTCTTGTTATAAACTAAGTTTTTAGTGAAGAGGAAAAAAATCCAAACCATTTCCCAGACTAAATAAATCAGCATTGGAAAAATATGAGCTTATGAACTATATAGATAAAAATATTTTACTTGGCCATGTAATGAGAGAAAGTTTGGAGATTTGGTAGACTGTATCTATTTAGTCTCCCTATACAAGTGTCCCTCTAGGTCAGTCCCTGTTACATACATACATACATTGACTTTTTATGTTTCAACCATGTCTGGATGTTGATTCATACTGATTGTCATTGTTAATAGCTTCTTTATTAATTGTTATTGTTAATAGTGTTGGAGACTGTCCCCGGAACTGCTCAGGTCAAGGAACTTGTTTATCCACCTGGCAGTGTGCCTGCAATGCAGGTTATACAGGACCCTACTGCGAGACTCTGGTGTGTCCTAACAGCTGCTCAAACAACGGCAACTGTAATAGAACCAGTGGACACTGTGTTTGCAATTCCTATTACAAAGGTGAGATTTTTTATGCTTCACTTGAATATTTTATTTTTAAGTACTTGTCACCTAACAGGGCTCTCACTAGACTTGCAAATCAGGGAGAAGTTTTGTCATAATTTTCCTGAATTAAGGAGTTGTTTTCAGTCAACAGCATTCTTTTCCCTATAAAGTGTGTACAAAATGACTTCTCCCATACTCCCATAGCTCAAAAAGGGAGAATTCTGGTCACTTTTGGGAGACCACTTCCTCCAAGTCTCCCTCTAGTGAGAGCCCTGACCTAAGCTTACATCCCATATTTCAGAGGAATTGCTTGGATTGCAAAAGTTGGCACAGCATTTAATCTGTGTAGTTCACAATGAGGCACATGTTAATAAACTTGAGGCTGGAAATCAGTCTCTTAACTCCTAGGAGTGATTGGTTAAAATCAAGATAAATTTGAACTGACAATTTAGAACCTGGATATTTGTCACAGTTTTATGGTCTTGTCTCCTGAATTTAACTCTGGAAATAGTTTGTTTATGATTTATACAAGTTGAAAGTACTTTTTATACCAAGTTATTTAACCCTTTATTCTGTTTAATTATAAGCATTTTATGCATGTGGGACCAGTGTAGATCCAGATCATCTAGCACATGTTTGCCATTTAATCTGGATCTGCAGTTTGGATTTTGGATTTGCCGCCTGGTCAGAAGTAACCTAATGAATTTTAATGGCAAGGATGTGCTGGCTGATTTTAATCAAAACTGTTCACCTAAGCAATAAAAGCCTTTGCCTAAGGTTATAAAGCTGAGCATGGAAACCAGTCTCAAATCTCAAGCATCTGATTGGCTGAAATGGCGACCAGTCGCCATTTCAGCCAATCAGATGCTTGAGATTTGAGACTGGTTTCCAATCTCGGCTTTATAACCATCAGCCATGATCTGTAGAATAATAGGATAAAGCCTTGATTGTTCTTGCAGGTTGGGATTGCAGTATCCCTGTAAAAGAGGAGTCATGGATTCGCTACAATGATTATAACCATCCAGCAGGCCGGGCATCAGCTGCGTCACTTCTTGTAGGGGACAGTCTGGTCATCTCTGGGGGATATGCATTCGGACAAAAAGTTGACTTCTTAATTACGTGAGTTTTATCCACTGCTATTAGTTAAACATCTTTCAACTGATGCTTAGATAATGGGACCTTAATGCCTTTGTTGATGATTTTGTTGAGCGTCAATTGCATGCCTAGCCAGCCCAATTGGTGCTAAAGTTTTGAGAATGACAGGAGTCAAATTCTATTATCTAAATAGCTTGCTGAGTCTGTGGATTTACACCCGTCAGGTGCCAACCTGTTCCCCATGTATTGCCCAGCTTAACTGGGGTATTCGTGTGATAAAGCTGAAAAGTGGACATACAAAAAACTACAAAGTAAAAAATGAAGATACAAAGTACTTCCCATAAGCTTAGTTGTGTTAATGATTTGTTGTATTAAAACAAGAACACTGTCAAGCTTAAGTGGCTTGGATAAAGAACATTTTCACACATCTTATTTAGGTTAAAATCTCAGTTTTGGCAAAAAAATATTATTGTAGTGAAAATGGTGTGTACCGGCTCAAATCTTAAGTATATTGGCCCAAGATCATAAACCTGAGTTTGGATACCAGTCTCAGATTTCAAGCCTGTTATTGGCTGAAATGGCGACAGGTCACCATTTCAGCTAGTCAGATGCTTGAGATTTGAGACTGGTCTCCAGTGTTAGTTTTATAATCTTGGGCCAATATTAACTGTCTGCTTCACAGTAAAATACTGCAACACACCATTTAAGTAGTAAACAAGTTTAATAGTTATTGACTTTAAATTTAGTTTATCATTATTACCATTAAATAAAACTTAAAATTGTTATTCATTCAAACTTGTTCAGCCATGTATCATGGAGCAAAAACTTAAAAATTATAATCTATGTTCATACTTAAGACTTCAATATCAGTAATGTACAATAAAATCCTTGGTTTGTGTAAATAATCTTATTTTAATGTTTTTTTAAGGTACAACATCACATCACATGATTGGCAGTCAATTGTTCCACTTTCAACTGAAAATCCAACCTTGCTTTACGGACATTCTATGGTCAGATACAAGGTTTGTAGTTCACCTACAACTTCTCTGTGACCAAAACTGCATTTATTTAAACTCCTTTCGGTTTGTAGTTCACCTACAACTTCTCTGTGACCAAAACTGCATTTATTTAAACTCCTTTCGGTTTGTAGTTCACCTACAATTTCTCTGTGACCAAAACTGCATTTATTTAAACTCCTTTTGGTTTGTAGTTCACCTACAACTTCTCTGTGACCAAAACTGCATTTATTTAAACTCCTTTCGGTTTGTAGTTCACCTACAACTTCTCTGTGACCAAAACTGCATTTATTTAAACTCCTTTCAGAATATTTGGAAGGGGAAAGTATACAAAATGGTAATAAGATAAGATTGTAAAGATTGGAAGGCTAACAGTAGCTGATTTTGCACTTACAACAAAAAATAAATGTCTTTGAACCACAATGAACTTAACATGAAATCTTTACTTTAGTACTAACTGATGAACATAACTTGAAGTTTAAAGCTAAAAATAATTCACAGGGTTTGAGGGTGTCTAATTTTAGCTTGGTGAGATTCTGTGACCATTTCTTGTCATCCAGCATCAGTCGTTCGAAGGCTGTCAACAGTTTGCTTCAAAGAACATTTCTGTAGCCAACGGACAAATTTTAAATTAATATTGCCTAAGGTCTCCTTGTAGCTACAAACTTCACATGCAAGTAACTGTTTGAATCTATTTGTTCATGTAACCATGGAATGTTGCAGGATTCCCTGTATTTGTTCGGTGGTGTAAACGGTCAGCATAACGAAAGTCGTCTCTGGATTTACAATATCACAACAAACAGGTGGACATTCCACGATTACAATGAAACCGAGGCTGTTGCCGGGCACTCAGCTGTAGTCGTTGGTGATGTCATGTATGTTATATTTGGTCACAGTCCTGTCTACGGCTACATGAACACTGTACGAGAGATTCTGTTGGGTAAGTGTTACTGACAGAGCTTCTATGTTGTTGTTTTTTGCTCTTTAGTTCGCTCTTCACTCTAATAATTTATATAATTTAAGACAATCACTTTGTAGATTATGATCAAACAATGCAGACAGAATATGGTTCAGTTTGTTTTAAGACAAACATTTGTATTTTGTAATAATTTTGCCGCTGTTTTAGTTAAACTTTTTATAAGTTTTTTTTGACACCAGTAACTTCAAATAAATAATTGTGTTTTTTTTCCAGTTTTTTTTTTGCACTTTCCAAATATTCTGGTATTCTTCACAATCTTTTTTTCCTAAATGTGATTGTGTTTCACTCTTAAGTAAAATTTCCAAATAAGACTGGATATTTACTCTGCTTGTTAACTTAAAAAAGCACAGATGTTTGTTCCTGATGTTTATGTTAACAGATATACACTGTTTTACAATGCCTTCGATTGGATGTTCTCCTTTCAGATAGTGACAATCTACAGATGTCAGTTGTGCCTACGACTGGTGCTCTTGTGAAAGGAGGTTACGGACATTCGAGTATTTATCATGAGAAAACAGGGCTGATATATGTATATGGTGGTTATACTGCCGGTAACAATGCCGGAACATACTCACTGACAGATAGACTGTACTCGTATCAACCAGCAGAGAAACTATGGTAAGTGATTTAAAACTTCATGTGCAAAAATGAAGTAAAATTGCATTTGGCACAAGGGTAGTCCAAATGTTGTTAAACCATTTAATTGCTTGATATCACAAATTAATGATCCCTTGACACCAGTGACCAAGGAGTGATTTGATAATTGCTGGTCCCTTGATAGTATGCTTATTGCTAATCCCTGGATGTCATGGAGCGTTTTTTTTTAAATAAATTGTTATGTAACTTGTAAGTGAACATCAAATTTATTAGTTATAATTCTATTTCAGGAAAATCTTGGCTAGCAGTGGTTCTGTGCGGTACCTTCACTCAGCAGTTTGGCTGGGGGAGCTCATGTTGGTGTTTGGTGGGAACACTCACAATGACACGTCTGTCAGCTTTGGGGCAAAATGTTATTCTCCAGACTTCATGGCATACGATCCGGGTAAGTGTAACATATGATATCCGGGTTGAAGGTTATAAAACTGAGCATGGAAACCAGTCTCAAGTCTCAAGCATCTGGCCCCGTGATTATAAAACTTTTTTCATGCTCAACTCAATTCTGTGCTCAAACTTAAAATGTCTAGAACATTAACAGTCTTCATTAATAAGGAATAACTATCTGTTTAACAGTTGTTGTTGAGAGCAATTCTGCCATTTTTTTAATTTAAAATATTTTATTTTATATAATGAACAGAAACAAAGCCATCAAATTTTCATGCTCAAATTGAGTTGAGCATGAAAAAAGTTTTATAATCACGGGGCCAGATTGGCTGATATGGGGACCAATCGCCATTTCAGCAAATCAGATGCTTGAGATTTGAGACTGGTTTCCATGCTCAGTTTTATAACCTTGGGCCATTTCAGCCAGTCGCCATTTCAGCCAATCAGATGCTTGGGATTTGAGACTGGTTTCCATGCTCAGGTTTATAACCTTGGGCACGGATATTGTATAAAAGTGTTCTGAAAACTGCTAGAAAAATAAATTAAATATTAACTTAATTAGTATCCAATTTGACAGAAAAATGGATAGCTATCAGGATTTTCAATTTTTTTGTTTCCATATGAGATTGATGTCAGGTGTCAGAAGTTTCACTAAATGCTGAATCTCAAGGGTCATTTCGACCATTTTTAAAGGGGTTTCTGCCAATTATTAGTCAATTTATGCCAAATTTAAGCAAAAAATGACCACTCTGCTCAAATCCTAGGGGTTAAAATGAGGCTTTTCGAAAATTTCAAGATTCAAAGGTTCATCTCCCAGGTCAAATGGAACCCCTGGGTATTATGGCTAGCAGTATTTTTTTGTGATTTATGTGTACAGAATTCATGAGAGAAACTGTTTTTGGCAATATTTTGTCTGGCACTTACAACAGGTTGTTTTATCGTTTGTGTAAGATATTCACAATGATTTTGTGGCTTTTTAAGGCAAAAATTTACCCTATTGTTTATTCTTCTTAGTGCTTGTAGACTAATGATGAAATTATATATAAAATAACATCTATCTGTGTATTTGCAGAATGTAACACATGGAAAAATATCAAGACAAAGAAGCTTCCACGCAATGCTGCCAGATACGGTCATATTGCACAGGCCTATAATGAGTGAGTAATTGTTATTGTTCTGTTGTAAATTGTAGGTCAGAGCTGATAACCTTTTAGCAGCCTCCAGAGCCAGGACCCCAAATCAAGATGAATTTAAATTAAATAGATTACAGTAAACTTAAAATTAAGTATTTTATTAATTTTGTTTATATATTTTTATTACTTGTTACTTTTTGACAAAAATTTAACACTTTACAAGGGGAAATGTGTTTTTATACACCCGTTTAAAAAACGGGACGTATTATGGGAACACCTGCGGCGGGCGGGCGGGTTGGCGGGCGGGCGGCGTCCACAGTGTTTCTGCTCTCTAAGTCAAAGAGTTTTCATCAGATCTTTATCAAACTTGGTGAATATGTTGGTGGGCATAATATCTCGACCAAGTTCTATAACCAGCCAAATCTCCCCAGGCACTCCTGAATTATGGCCCTTTAATTGTGCAAAATTTGGGTTTCCGCTCTCTAAGTCAAAGAGTTTTTGTCCTGTCTTTATCAAACTTGGTGAATATGTTGGTGGGCATAATATCTGGACCAAGTTCTATAACCAGCCAAATCCCCCCATGCACTCCTGAATTATGGCCCTTGAATTGTCCAAAATAAGGGTTTATGCTCTCTAAGTCAAAGAGTTTTCATCCGGTCTTTATCAAACTTGGTGAATATGTTGGTGGGCATAATATCTCGACCAAGTTTTATAACCTGCCAAATCCCCCCAGGCACTCCTGAATTATGGCCCTTGAATTGTCCAAAAACTGAATTAGCGGTATCTGCTTTCCAAGTCGAATAATTTTCATCGGATCGTTATGCAACTTTGATGATCAGCATTTTGACGGGCGTATTTTGTGTCAGTTTGGCACTCTTGTTATTTATGGGGAAAGTTTTTCCAGGGTAAGGTGCTGATTATTGGCTTATCAGTTTTGTTAATAAAATAAACCTGTGACATTTCAATGTTGTTGCAGATCTAATGGCAGGTCCTACATGCTGGTGTTTGGAGGCTTCACTGGGGTCATGCAGAGTGATATCATGGTATATGAACCAGGTAAACTTAAAAATTTCTTGGATAAGATGTAAAGTGTTCCATTAGACAGTTCTATTCATAGGTTAAGACAGGTCAGAAAGGTACTGGCAGAGGTTATGGTTTGGTCTACAAAGTATTGCATAAGGCATTTTCACAGGCCATTTGTTTTAACTGCTGGTTATAAGTGAGCAGGAAATAATTATTTACGCAAAATGTAAAGAACATATGTCCTATATTCTAACACAACATACGTTGGTGCTTTTTTATATCACTGGATATGTGACTGGCTAAAACATTATTCAAAGGTACATAAATATTTTCCATGTGCAGCGAGTGTTTACCAAGATCTGCATGCATATCCATGCATTTTGATCAGGATCTACCCTGTTTGCTTCTTTGTAAAAAATATCTGGATCTAAACAGGTCACACATGGGATACACAAGACACTAGATATAAACTGTGTTTATGGAAAAAAGTGCTCTAAGGATATATTTTCTATAATTTTCTTGTGAAAATTAAAAATAATATAATTAAAATAAAATTATTAATGTATCATTTCAGGAAAAAATATAAGGCACTCATATATTGCATGTAATCCAGAAATCAATTATTTCATGTAAGGTGTGAGTGCTATCTGAATATTCCTGTTACATTATTCAAACAGTAGAGTACACTTATATTTCTGTTAACAGGTGCTTGTGACTATGACAACCAGACTTCCTGTGTAGCCAGTTTTCCTGGTAGAGTTTGTGTGTGGACAGAAAGAGGATGTATGGAGCGGGAAATGGCATTGAAATCAAGGCTACTTAACCAATCACATATCAGTTGTCCACCTGTGAAAGGTATTACTCAAGCGCAGTTTAAATGTTAGGCATAGGACATCCACCTCTGAATCATTAGTTTTAAGTGGTTTAATCTCCTGTAATTTACTGTTGTAAATCCATTTCAAATATAAATGTTGACTCCTTGGAATTTGGAATTTGTGACTGCAGTCATCTTTAAGTTCTGAGAACAGTGATGGTTGCAGTGGAAAATACTGCTAAAATATTAAAAGAGACTTTGAAATTCTGGTCTTATTACCAAGGTTGTCTTCATTTGACGGTGGTCTTAATTAGGTGTATTACTGTACCAGAATATAAATACGGAGCTTTCAAAACAAGTCATTTTGTGTGCCAAGAGTTTTAAATTTTGTGGACAGTTCTTATGACAGTCTGCTTACAAATGACTAATTTCATGTGGTATATAATTTTGTGGATTTAGAATTAAACAATGAACAAGTAGATCATAATATATTTAGAATATGTGAATTAATATGTTAGTGCATTACCGTCATCGTTTGAATATAAGCCGCACTTTTTTCCAGGATTCGGCGAAAAAAAGTTTGGGGTGCGGCTTATACATAGGTTTAGCTTCCCAAGACATTTTTCCAGGCCTTCAAAACACCGATTTTTTACCGCGGCGAATGTGTCAAGCGCACCGGTATACGGACGCTGAACGAAATATTTGTCACGTCTACATGTTTTTTTCGAAAAATATTATTTGATAGGTAAAAGAATGTACTAAATAATAAACTATTATTGAAATCTTTTACTCTTCTTTTTATTTGAGTACCGATAATTACAATAAAAATAATCGTCAGTTTGCAACTTGTCATGATCTCCAATCCGGGGACGTTTCTATGCAACGAGGTTATCATGTGCGAACGAAAATAATTATGATTGCCACAGGCAAATAACTGCTTAGAAATGCTGTCACAAACATTACTGCAAATACAATTACCGGTACGTAAATAATCAGCAACATTTACGAACGACAAAGTAAAATAATTATTATTTACTGAACGCTAACATATTCCATCATTTAAAATATATTCTAATCTTTAATTTATAATCGCTTTTATCACATTTCAGTAATTATTGCATCACACAAGCTAAAAATGACACGCGCACACTACCAGGTAGATCAAGCGTTTTTATAGCAAAGCCAAAATAAACACAGATGGTTGTTTCGAGCCGACAACGTCTTTTGAAGTCGCGTTTGATGTTCGGCGGTATCGATTTTTTTGCCTCCATACGAAATACACAGTATGGTCATGTTTTTTGTAAGGGATACATGTGGTTTTTATAAGTTAACGGCTGTTTTTCAAATTATGTGGATTATAAATGTAATAATTAAAGATAAATGGAAATAAAATGCGGATTTCGTAAGAACCGACATCCCCATCAAGGTAATTGTTTTCACTTATTTAAATCATGCAAACTGGCTTTTACCAGTGTTTAACGTATTTTATGGAAAAGTGGGGTCCAAGAGTTGATCGCGTTTTATTTAATTACACGTTATATCAGATTGAGTACTTAAAAAAAAACGTGTATTGGTAAGATCACAGTGACTGTAATGTGTGAAAAACTCTGAAAGCCAGATGACATGTTTAAGATTCCCTTGGTAAAATCAGTGTCACCCTTAATTGGCAGCTGTCATAGAGGGTATGTCACTTGACTAAAGTGTGAAACACTGAAAGCATGATGCCATGTTTGAGATTCTTATGGAATGTTTGACAAGATATTGAGATGACACGGTCGACTCAAATTTTATTTAAAACTCGCACATTTTGGTCATATGTCATTCCCGCCAATTTTCTCGAATATTACTCTTCATTTAAAATGTCTATACCTTCAAATTGTCAAACATAATAATTATTATGGGTCAAACGCGTATGTACTTCACTGAAAAAGAATAGCTGGCTATTGTTGCCTACGCTAAGGCACACGGAACCGGTGACCAGTCTGAAAAAGAGACTGCGGCTTATACATAGAGTTACGCTTTTTTCACCCATTTCCATCATGGTTTTGGGGGGTGCGGCTTATATATCAGTGCAGCTTATATTAAGACGATGACAGCAATGAAATCTGAGAATATTTATTCCCCATGAATGACAATGTTTTTACAGTTAGTTTTTGTTTTCAGACAGATAATTGAATATTAGTGAAATAAAATCCCAGCACTTGTGGACGTTATGACCTTCTGGCTTGTGTTTTTCTCACTTTGATTATAATTTTCAGGTGCTGAGGAGTTCTGTAGCCAGCAGAAGTCATGTGGATCGTGTCTGTCCTCGGCCTACAACTGTAAATGGTGCTCAAACAACTGTACCACTTCCTGTGCTGCCACTGAACAGGTATGGTCATCCACTGCCCAGGAGCAGGTTGTTTGAAAACTTTCAGCTGGTTATAATAACTATGGGCAAAATTTTGTATTTCTGATAAATCAAATGATGTTTCTTAAGTTTTATTTAGTTTAAAAGTAGGTTTGTGTGAAACAAAAAATAATGATAATCTTACGCAAGTGTGCTTGTACTGTGCTTGTACTGTTAAAAATGGAACCTTTAGTTATTTTAACCATTGATTCTTTTCAAAAAATGGCCCCAGTTGAATACCAGGCACAATAAACATTGTGTACTTGAACAAATTTACCCATTTTTACTGGTTGTTATAGAGATGTCATAGAATATAACCTTCCCACTAGAAATAAAGTGGATATACAGACAAAAGATTATCCATCTACTCCATGATTCATGGTTGTCCTATGGGTGAGCAGTATAGATCCAAGTCAGCCGTCACATCAGTGCTGTCTGATCAGGATCTACACTGTTCAGCTAGAGCCATTGGATTATGTCTGAGCAAGAAGTGACCAGTGTAGATCCTGATCTGACGTGCCAGCAGCTCTGGACCTACACTGGTTGCACATGCACAAAATCCCAAATATATGGAGTAAAGGGTTAAAGGTTTGCAGCTCTTTCTGATGAAAGAAGCTTTCAGTTAGCCCCCAAACTTTATACCAGGCATTATTGGTCACCTGGGGAGAACCGCCAGGCTGGTAAACATGAATTATATTAACTCTGAACGACTCTTGAATCATGTGTAGGAACAATTTGTGACTAAAGCCCCGTTATTATATGAACAATGATACAAATTAGCTAACCCATCACTCCATATATAAGCCTTTATATGCCTGGGCAAACAGTACAGATCAGATCTGCTTGCACTTACATGCTGTCTGATTGGGGTTTACAGTTTGCTTTTAGATTACTTAGGTTAATTCTGTCCAAAAAGTAGATCTTGATCAGAAGCATCCATCAACCATGATTGCACATGCAAATGAAACCATATATGTTGAGTAAAGGGTTAACTTGTGCTTTTAATTTGATCTTTGCACTTACTGTTTTTCATCACCCTGCTTATGGATAGCTTTCAAGAAATAAAATACCAATTTTGCTTAAATGTAGATGCAGGCTGTTTTTCCCTGTTGTAAGATAATTTTTTGTGCATGATTTTTTAAATGACTATATTCCTTGCAACTAACTTAACATGAAGGAAAACATAGCAGAACAGAGTGGAAGGGTTGGTGATGACAGAAAAAAACACACCATGTAGCGATGTGGGAGAATTTGTTTGATCAAGGAATGAAACCATTGTCAGCAATGCTTCTTTACCCATAATCTAACACTAAAAATTTGCTAAGGATCAGTTTTTACGAATCATATTATTTGTAGAAATTCATCAAAAGATTAATAAAATGTTTTGTTGCCCCCCCACCCAGCTTATTTGCTTATTTTGTCTGTCCATACATACTTTGTGCAATGTTCAATAAATTGTGAGCAGTGTTTGTTTAAAGCCATGCCTGGACCATATGGTTTACTTCTTAATATGAATTCTATCTTAAAGAAAGACTTTTAAAGTAGCAAAATGCAAGGCAGATGTAAAATTATGTGATCCTTAACAGATTTGGGGTCGTGTATGAGTTATGGAACCTGACTAAGGTCATTAATAATTAGGTTGTTTATCTTCATTTCAGTTTATTGACCAAAACTTGTCAATTACTTGTAAATAACTGGGCTAAAGATCATAAACTGAGAATCAGTCACAAAACAAAGTTTGTGATTTGTCAATTGGAGTCAGGACCTCAATTTCAACCAATCAGTGCCCAAGGTTATAAACTGAGCATGGAAACCAGTCTCAAATCTCAAGCATCTGACCAGTCGCCATTTCAGCCAATCAGATGCTTGAGATTTGAGACTGGTTTTCAATCTCAGCTTTATAACCTTCAACCCAGCTGTTTGATGTGTTGAGACTGGTATCTAATCTCCGTTCTATGGTCTTAGGCATGGTGTGTATTGGTTATGAGTTAAATACATGGACAGTATGTAACTGAAAATGTGAAACTGGTGTAAAACTTGTCAGAACAGTTGCTTCATATAAGATCTGGATTTCAGGCAGTAACAAGCGTACCTAAATGCGGGAGTCAAACAAACATAGATGTTAGTGAAAAATGTGGCAACTTGAACAATTGTTTTGCCTGTCTGTTGGACCGTGACTGCAAATGGCAGAACAACAAATGCTACATCAATCCCAATAGTAAGAAAGAAGTGCACAATAACCCTGGGAACATTTCTAGCATGTATTGCTTGGCATATACCTTACACTTGCTTTTGTATGTGTTCATGTTTCTTTGTTGCTTAGTCAGTCAAACGCCTTTCTCAAAAAAAAATCTGAACAAATTTATGTGTGGACTTCCCACCATCATCAAATAAATTACTAATTGTGTGGCCTGTGATAACAGGTAGACACAAAGGGATCCTATTGTCTGGCAGAAGCAGGATCTGAAACTTAAACATGAAACTTACTGTTGCTTATTACTTTGAAAGTTATTGTCCTATTCACTTCATACTTGGAATCTGCATGAACAGGCCATCTGTGAATACAAGAATGATAATTCCTGTTTTACTATTTTTTGAGTTTTGCCTCTCCTAAATGCAGCTTTAGGCGACACATGTGTTCCATGGAACACCAAATTCTAGTTTAGAAAAGGTTTGGCTATATTTTTTTTAATGCAAACTTAGGCATTAATATAAATGAAATGAAAGGGCATTTGGCTGAATAAGTTATGGAATATTTATTCCAGTATTCTTTGTTGCTTTATATGTGAACATGTATCATGTACAAGTAGTGTATGATGCAGATATTTGTTGATAGGAGATGGGTGAAAGCAACATTTTCATCAAGCTGCAATACAATATGGATTTAAGGATTTTTGTGTTGGTTATATTAATGTTTATAAAAAAAAATATGTTTAAACAGTATACAAAACCATTTAATGTAAAACAAGAAAAAAAGCAAGTATTTGTTTATCACAGCTGAAATATTTGCATATGTTGAGACCTGACCCAACTCATACTGGAGTCCAGTATCAGATATAAAGACTATTTTGAATTTTGACCAGTCAGATTGTTTAGATCTGAGACTTATACCCAGTTTTAGTTTCATAACCTTGAGACTGAACAGAGCATAAATTGTTGAGACTGGTCCTTTTGAGAACAAGGTTTAGATTGCAGTGTTAATTAAAATGTTGGTTTTGCACATCTCGAGGCAGTTTAGATATAATCAAGGGAAATAACTCCTATTTAACTCCTATCTAACCAGACCTCTTACCTTTTTTATTTTTACACAGTACCCTGTCACTGTGATAGCAAAGTGTCCCCGTAAGTACAACACAATATGCAGTCAGTTAATCAACTGTCACGCTTGTCTGCAACACAAGGAGTGCATGTGGAACAAGGCAGAGAAAGCGTGCAATTATAACCAGCAAGAACAAGATTCGTTCTTTGGTAAGATAATGGTGTTGTTGAGACAGTTACTTTGTGCTTACTTTTCTTAAGTAGTTTAATTAAAGTTTTCTTTAGAAGCACACTCAGTTGCTTTTTTCTGTAATCTGAAACTGAATCTTTTATTACACCTTTACTCCATAGATACACCCTTTTTGCATGGACGAATAGTGTAGATTTAGATCAGCTGGCACATCCATGCCGTCTGATATGGATCTACACTGTTTGCTTTTAGATTGTTAGGTTATTTCTGACCAAAATACAACTATTGCAGATCCAGATCAAATGGCATAGATGTGCCAGCTGACTGGATCTACACTGATTTCACACGCATAAATACATGTACATATGTAGTAAAGGGTTAAAGTTTTCTTCAGGAGCACACTCCGTTACGTTTTCCCGGAGTATTGAATATTTTATTTAAAATGAAACAAGGATACTGTAGCTTGGATTTAATTTTCATTTTGAAATCACAGAGTTTCTACCAACCTTCATATATTGCATACATTTATTCTTAAGGACATCATAATGATTTATATTTGTAGTATTCACTGTAATGTGCAAATGAATCAGAAGTTCTGCAAAGTTCTAGTTAACCCTTTCCTCTATAGATACACCTTTATTTCATGGGCAAACAGTGTAGATCCAGATCAGCTGTCACAACCGTGCCATCTGATCAGGATCTGCACTGTTCACTTTTTGATTCATTAGGTTATTTTTGACCAAAATGCGACCAGTGCAGATCTCTTAAATCATGTGTAGGAACAATTAGGGTTAACTAGTCTTTTAATTTAACAAGTTGAATAAATAATTTGATTTTGCTGTCCTTTTGAAATAAATGTCACAATGCACACTTTTCCTCTAGTTTAATTTTTTTCTATTTCCGAATTCCTTCAAATATTTACTACAGTTTACTGTACAATACTGTTATATCATTCATTTCTCCTGGATGATTATGCAGAGGCCGCAAATGGTGGATTTGGGCTGCCATTATTGTTAATATTATTGTTTATTATTAATACCGTCTTTTTTTCCTCAAGTTCTGAAGAGTATTGCACAATGTGATCATATATAAAAATGTCCTGATTACAGAATATTGGCAAGTGATACAAAATAACTGTAGCAGATATTTGTTTGCTATGACCCATGTAGATCCAGATTAGCCTGCACATCTATAGATCTACACTGTTTGGTTTAAGAGTCATTAGAATATTGCAGACTGAGAAGCAAATAGTGTAGATCCAGATCTGACAGCACTGATGTGCAAGCTGACTAGATCTACACTTGTCACTGATGTGAATAAAGGCACATTGAGGGAAAGAGTTAAACTTACATTGGTTAAATCACATTTCCTGATGAGATATGAAAATCTATTTCTTTAATATATCTCCCACAGATTAATGATTTAACAGTATGTGTACACCTTTGAGATCACCTTTTATTGTTCAACATAAATAGTTATGCAATATATTGATTTTGTAGCCCTGAGTAGCACAGTTCTATTTTAGAGAAGTCTTGTGTAATACAAACACCACAACCCGTAACTCCATAAAACTGACTTATATTACATGGCCAACCAGTGTAGATCCACATCTTTATTCTATAGTCCGGTATGGTGTAAAGTGAATTTTTGCTCCTTGCTTATCTACTTCCTGTTTACCAAATACTAATGGGCCAGTCACGAATCAGTTGCGATGCATCGGCGATGGGTAAAACCCGGGAAATTTGAACAAAATCTTGAGACAGATCTCACAATTTTGCACCCGTCGGAGGCGCTCTCCGGACACCTGCTGCTTGTCGCAGATTTTTTAGGCATCGCCACACCCGTCGCGGTCCCCAACTTTGAACTTAAAATTTTAAGATTGCTCACAAGATTTTTCACCCATTTTGGGCATCCCAGACACAATCTCCGATGCCCTCCGATTAATTGGAGGCGTCCTCCGAATAATCTGAGACTAGTCGCAAGATTCTGTGTGGGATTGGAAATTCAGGTTGAGATTCAATGTCTGCAAGTAGTCTCTTGCGCCCTCCGACTGAATAGAAGGCGCCCTGCGACGATTCGTACGCTTTCTGTGATCATCTCCGACAAATCGTACGGTGGAATCGTAGTAAATCGCCGTGTGTATAGGGCGCCTCTGACCGGATCGCTAAAAGTTTGAGACACTCGGAGGCTAATCCCACAATTTTTCGACAAAACCAGGTAAAAATCCTTGAAAAAATCTCAGACAATGTGACTGCTACACTTTTATTAGGATTATTGCTAGGATTGTTCAAGGATTCTTTATTTTCTACACCGACCCCCGGCCAAAACTAATCCCCGACAGATGGCCGACATTGTGACTGGGCCATTACATTTTTACACATACATGACAAACATGCACAGTTTCCGTCACTGTTTTCTAAGCAACTATAACATGCAGCAGCCTGATGTTTTGCATATTGTTTATCCTATAGTCCCATATGGTGTTAAGCGATTTTATGCTCCTTTCTCATCTGCTTCCTGTTTACCGAATACCTAGACTTTTACACATAGTTGACATACATGCACAGTTTCCATTGCAGTTTTCTAAGCAACTATAACATGCAGCAGCCTGATATTTTATATATTTGTATATTTATATATAGGTAAATACGCAGAAAAATTTGACAACATTTGCATAAAAAATGCAAATTACCTTTCATTTTTTCTTATTAAAATTTCAACATTGTTAACCCTTTCACTGCCATAAGGACGGCATATGCCGTCCCTGTTATTTTCGGCGTATTTTCCATATGGACGGCTTTTGCCGTTTCTACCAATTCTATATATATACACTTAATGAAACTTATAAGTACCCCAGTTATAGTTTTCAGCATAAATTATGATATGATAAACGCAAATATTTAAAACTTATGCTGTGTAAAGTTTAATCATATTTTTAACATTTCATAACAAAAAATTCATTTATAAACAACTCAAACTTAACAAAAAAGATCATAAACCGAGATCACTACCAGTACACAAATTCGCACCAGAGTCTTATGAAGTCTATATCGCGTATGTCCACGTTTGCGTTAATTACTGCTAAGCACCGTGATCGCATTGACATAATGAAATTTCTAAAATAAGCCACTGGGATATTAGCCCATTCTTGCATTAGTCGGTTGTGTAGTTCTCTTTGGTTGGTGGGTGCATTCGGGCCTCTGTAGACACGCCGGCCAAGTTCATCCCATATGTTCTCAATCGGGTTGAGATCGGGCGACTTTGATGGTCAGGGCAGTACGTAGACATTCTGCTGTTGCAAGAGTGCCCGTGTTGTGCATGCAGTGTGGCTCGTTGCCCCGTCTTGCATTAGTGTCATGCCCCTGTTCTGTTGAATAATGGGAATGGCAACGGGGCGAAGAATTTCGTTCTGGTAACGAGCTGCATTTAAGTTCCCTTGAATTGCAGCAAGTGGTGTTTTCACGTGGAGTGAAATTCCAACCCATATCATTACGGAGCCGCCGCCGAACTGATCTCTTTCTACGACGCACGCATCAGCATAACGCTCACCACGTCGGCGGTACACACGGGTTCTCCCATCATTTCCCTGAACATTGAAACGGGACTCATCGGTAAACAAGACTTGTGCCCAGTCCGCACGTGTGAATCTCAGATGAGTCCTCGCCCAGCGGACACGTGCACGATGGTGGTGTCCACGCAGTACAATTCCCCGATACGGCCGTCTGGCACGAATACCAACGGATCTGAGGCGCGATCGGACTGTGTTGCTGCTGATTGGCCGTCCGTGAGTCCCAAATGTCGCCCTTGCTGTTTCTACTGCTGTGAGCTTCCGCTGGCGGAGGTGCGATAAAACCATAAACCGGTCTTGTCTGCGTGTTGTCACTCTACCACGTGGTCTCCTCGGAAGATTGGTGACACTTCCGGTACGTCTGTACTTTGAGGCCAGTCTAGTAATAGACTTCTTTGTAACACGCATTCTTCGGGCAACCTAGAAAAAAACCCAAAGGATTACAAGGTTCATAATACTGATATGCAACGGGCTTGTCGTAGAATGCATGCACTGAAATGCAATAAAACGAACAATGGGTATTGAATTACATACCTGCTCATGAGACGCTCCGGCTTCTAAAAGTCCAATAGCGATTGCACGTTCTTGCAACGACATACGAGCCATGTTTTGTGTTTTTATGTTAGGCACATCTACACTCTATCGATACATGTTTATATTAGTCATTATGGTCAGTTGCACGAAGTGCACGTGCTCGTTTTCGATTTTCAACGACCACTCTCAAAGTATGGTTTTGCATGGTTAATTTTGCATAAATTCATTTTGAGCAGACGACAAATTTGGGCATTACATATAATCATTATCTAATGTGCATATTTTTAAAATAACACGTGTTTAATGCAAGTTTGTTTTTGGGGTACTTATAAGTTTCGTTAAGTGTATATACCAGCATGCAAAGCGGGGGTTTCTATGCTGACGTATGGCAGATCATTCAAATATTGACCAATAATATTATTGCTTTGTTTTCACATGTAAACATAGTAATTATTTGATATATCTATAAATAACCAGCCTCATTCTGACATTGGTATTGGTATTTGTTTATATGGTAAAAAAACTCTCGGCGCCGACGACGTCTATTCGGATTTTCGACTTTGGCAGCGAAAGGGTTAACAGTGTTTGAACTTCAATGTATATTTTTCAGAGCTAGATCTTACTGTCCAATATTTCCTCTTTTCAGTTCAATTTGTTTTATTACTATTTAAATGAAAGCATGTGATCCAACTGAGAAACATTATTGTTTTTAATTATTGTTTAAATTATTCTTTGGGAAAATATTTTCATGAAATCCAACCTTTTTTCCATATACATGTATAGAATTTTTTTGCTTTGGCAAACAGTGTAGATCAAGATTAGCTGGAATATTTCCATCTGATTAGAATCTGCACTGTTTGCTTTAAGATTCATTTAATTTAGGTTATTTTTTACCAAGACATGACCAGTGTAGATAAGATCAGAGGACATGGATGTGCTGGCTGATCTGGATCTACACTGGTCCCACATGTGAAACTGCATAGGTATTTTGTAAAGGGATCTGGATCTCCACCATTTGCCCATGCAATAAAGGTATATCTATGGTGTAAAGGATTGAATAAATTAAATTAAATTATTATGTACTATATACAATAATGTAGTGGTAAACATCTTAACAAATCATTTTAGATTGTATTATTATGAAAAGTAGAAGGAAGTAGAGAATTTCTTAAGAAGTAAGTTAACAATAAAAGCAAGAGAAGAACACTATAAGTCCTGAACACCCATTAAGGGGTCCCTTAGGTTTTGCACTCAACCTTTGCATCGAAAAGGCTAATTGCTTATCAGAATATACTGAAAAAATCAAAGTTGGATTAAGAGAGGGGGTGTTTTTGGTAAGGTTATTTATCTCAAAGATAACCTTAAAACTGCTTTGTTTTAGGGGAACTTACAGAATTTTATAAAGACATGGTCAGACTCGAAACTGGTGAGTTAAATGAAACGGCTGTTATGATTTCACATGTTACTGTTTATTATAGAGTTAATAGCTTATGGGTACAAATCAAAATACATACATGTAAAAAAGTTTCATTTCTTACATTCCAGAATGTTTAACATGATAATAGGAATACATGTAAATGGATTAATGAAGAATATGGTTACACTGTTAACTTGGTTCAAAATTACAAAACTGAAATTAGAAAACTTAATCCAGTGATTGGTTATAATACATGTACATGTAGATATTACAGATTAAATAGAGGTCAAGCTCTTTTACAAGATAATAATTTATAAATGAAAGTAACCCATTAACTTGAGCCTTTACTCCATATATATTTATTTTATCACATGTGCAACCAGGGTAGATTAAGATCAGCTGGCACACTTGTACTGTCTGATCAGAATCTGCACTGGTCGCGTTTTGATCAGAAATATTCTAATAAATAAAAAGTGAACATTGCAGATCCTGATCAGATGGCACAAATGTGCCAGCTGATCTTGATCTACACTGTTTGCCTATGCCATCAAGGCATATATATGGAGGAATTGGTTAGTAAAAGAAGATAATCTGCTTTGAACTTGCAAACCCCGCTTAAGAATGGAGTTTAGAATTTGTGTAAAGAATTCAAGCTTGTTTTAGGTAGAAAAGAGGACTTTGCATGCATTCCCAAATGATGCATTAAAGCTAGGTGCTGGTTTTACTAACAAGTTTTTATTTTTAGTCATAAATTGCTGTTATATAGCATTAGCTTAACTACTAACTAGATTACATTTTTGTGTCTGTATAAGGAAAAATATTTTCTGTAGGTTAAATCCTTGTTTTGCATGCCTAACCCTTTAAGAACTAATAATAATGGATGTGACATTAGGGACTAGTATAGACCATGACCAACAAATTCCTGAATTTTTTGTCGTCCACTGATATATTAGAATTGCTTGAACATTGTCTAATAATGTGAACAATTAATGCTAAAAATTTAATATAATATAAATATATACATTAATATTTAAATGCTTAAAACATTTTTTTTAGAAGATGTGCCAGTTACCCTTATTTGCTGTCAGAATTTATCTTTTCATTTATAAACCAACACAGCTTTAAAGTAAAATCTCTTTACCTACATACTAAACTTTTGCCATTTCACTCAATCCCTTTAGTCCATAAATACACTTTTTATCACCTGAATGACCACTGTAGATCCAGATCAGCTGGCACATCGGTACTGTCTAATCTTGATCCACAGAAATAATGTTATGTATCTTAAAGTGAACACTGTAGATCCTGATCAGATGAAAAAATCCAGTTGATCTGGATCTACACTAGTCACCAATGGGACAAATTTCCATGTCCTAAGTAAAGGGTTAAATTATTGTTTTTAATGCTTTACTCCAATTATCCCTTTCCTCCATATATACGCATTTTTATGCGTGTGCTACCAGTGTAGATCCATGCCGTCTGATCAGGATCTGCACTGGTCGCATTTTGGTTAGAAATAATCTAACAAATCAAAAAGCGAACAGTTTAGATCCTGATCAGACATCATGGATGTGCCGGCTGATCTGGGTCTAAACTATTCGCCCTCTCAATAATGGTGTGTCTATGGAGGAAAGGGTTATATGACTTATTCCATAGTGGGACAGTGAAGAACCAGATCAGCTGTCACATCTGATCAGGATCTACTCTTCTAGATTTGGGAATTATTGGGTTATTTCTGACCAAGAAGTGATTGGTGTAGATCCAGATCAGAGAGAAAGGATGTGATGGCTGATCTGGATCTACATTTGTCGCACACACAATAAAATGTGTAAATATGGAAATAAGGGTTAAGTCTTGATAAAACATTTACACATTTAATCCTTCAGTTAAAGCGTAATCTGTTATTTAATTTTAGAAACATCAACTCCGAAAGAGTCAGTGAAGGATATTTGTGGTACGCCGTGCCATATGTACTCAGACTGTGACAACTGTACTAGCATTGGATGTATGTGGTGCGGCTCGCAGCAGCGCTGTGTGGAAACCAACTCTTATGTTGTGTCCTTCCTCTATGGACAGTGTCAGGAATGGTTTACACAGAGAAATAAATGCCATGGTGGGTAATGAATTTGTGTGTTATATGCACAAGTTTTTAGCTCGACTATTCGAAGAATAGGGGAGCTATCCTACTCGCCCCGGCGTCGGCGTCCGTTAAACAAATGCGTTAAACAAAAAATGCACTTCGGTCGCTAACTTGAAAACTACTTATGATATCAACTTCAAACTTGGAATATATATTCACCATCAAATTCTACAGCATTACCAACAACACCCATAACTCTGCTACAAATATTTTTCAAGTTATGCCCCTTTTTCACTTAAATTTTGCATTAAGGAAAATGTGCACTTTGGTCCATAACTTATAAACTACTTGAGCTATCAACTTGAAACTTGGAATATATATTCACCATCAAATTCTACATCATTACCAACAAGACCCATAACTCTGCTGTCAATATATTTCAAGTTGTGCCCCTTTTTTATATTTTGTGTTAAGCAAAATATGCATTTTGCCCATAACTTTAAAACTACTTGAGATACTGCCTTGAAACTTGAAATATATTTTCACCATCAAAATCTACATCATAACCAACAAGACCCATAACCTTGCTTCCAATATTTTTCAAATTATGCCCCTTTTTCACTTACATTTTGTGTTAAGCAAAATATACACTTGGCCCTTAACTTCGTTATGAATGGAGGGATTTCAAAATAGCTTGGCACAAATGTTCACATTGACAAGGCGGTGTGTCGCTTACAATACCCATGCCTGTAGGTCCAAGGTCAAGGTCATTGTTACTAAAAATAGAATTTTCTAACGAAATCGTGTCCACTCTGTAACTTTGTTATTTCTTATTGGATTTTTAAATAACTTGGTATAATTGTTCACCATATCAAGACGGTATGTCAGGTACATGCCCAAGCCTGTAGGTCGAAGGTCAAGGTCACTGTTACTTAAAATAGAATTTTCTTGTCCTGGCTATTACTTTGTTATGAATGGAGAGATTTCAAAATAACTTGGCACAAATGTTCACCATGACAAGGTTGTGTGTCCGCACAATAACCATGCCTGTAGATCCAAGGTCAAGGTCACTGTTACTAAAAATAGAATTTTCTTGTCCAGGCTGTAACTTCGTTATGAATGGAGGGATTTCAAAATAACTTGACACAAATGTTCACCAAGACAGGGCGGTGTGTAGCGTACCATGCCCATGCCTGTAGGTCAAAGGTCAAAGTCACTGTTACTAAAAATAGAATTCTCTTGTCCGGGCTTTTACTTTGTTATGAATAGAGGGATTTCAAAATAACTTTGCACAAATGTTCACTATGACAAGGCAGTGTGTCCGCACAATAATCAAGCCTGAAGGTCCAAGGTCAAGGTCACTTTTACTAAAAATAGAATTTTCTTGTCCGGGCTGTAACTTCATTATAAATGGAGGGATTTCAAAATAACTTGACACAAATGTTCACCATGACAGGGCGGTGTATCTCGTACCATGCCCATGCCTGTAGGTCAAGGTCACTGTTACTAAGAATAGAATTCTCTTGTCCAGGCTGTAACTTCGTTATGAATAGAGTGATTTCAAAATTACTTGACACAAATGTTCATCATGACAAGGTGGTGTGTCCCGTACCATGCCCATGCCTGTAGGTCCAAGGTCAAGGTCACTGTTACTAAAATAGAATTTTCTTGTCAGGGTTGTAACTACGTTAGGAATAGACAAATTTCAAAATAACTTGGCAGAAATGTTCACCATGACAAGGTGGTGAGTCGTGTACCATGTCCATGCCTGTAGGTCCAAGGTTAAGGTCACTGTTACTAAAAATAGAATTCTCTTGTCCGGGCTATAACTTTGTTTTGAATGGAGGGTTTTCAAAATAACTTGGCACAAATGTTCACAATGACAAGGCGGTGTGTTGCGTACATTACCCATGCCTGTAGGTCCAAGGTCAAGGTCACAGTTACTTAAACTTGAATTTACTTGTTCGGGCTATAACTTCTTTATGAATGAAGGGATTTCAAAATAACTTGGCACAAATGTTCACTATGAAATTGCATTGCATTACCACCAACTTCTTCACAGACATTTCCGTTATGAGAAGACAACAGTGCCACAAATACAAATAATTTACTTGATCTTCAAGTTTATGCATATTCTTATAATTACTCGAACATCACTGTCTTTGAAATGCTAATATTCCCATCATTTCACTTGAGTGTCTGAAAACAATGCATAGCGGGGGCATCTATGTCCTATGGACACATTTCTAGTTTCACTTATATTTTCACTTAAGTGCACTTCATCGATAACTTTGCAAATACTTAAGGTATCAACTTCAAACTTCCATTATATTTTCATTTCAGTTCTTTTTCTGTAACTTTACTGAAGTGATTGATATTTGACTAAAAGTAAATGCCTCTAATAAAAAATGACTAACAAGTTTTCTAACAAATTCAGAAATATTTCATAGTTATTCCCCTATTCAGTTTAATATTTATGGTACATTAAGGAATTATTTCTGTTATATGAAATGAATTTCTCCTTTACCATTCACTTGTTAGTATTTTTCCTGTTTGCACATGAATGTATGGCCATAGTTGTTATTGTTTTAATCTTCAAATTGCATTTGTTTCAAATGATTCGAATAGTCGAGCATGCTGTCTCCTCTGACAGCTCTTGTTTAAATATTATGATATACTTTAGTGGAATACCGTGTGACCAGTTAACATTATGTAATGGTACCTACTTCATCATACAGAAATGAAGTGATCAAAACTTTATCTTACACAGACAAAGACAGGTCCAATTTATCATTGGCTAGTTAAGAAGAGGCTTCAGAATGTTTATGAATTACTGTTTTCATTAAAAAAGACAGGACTGGCAACGGTAGCAGCATACATGTCTTTTATGCCCACAGCTAAGTGGTAGGCATAAAGAGTTGGCCTTGTCTGTATGTCTGTCAAGGTGACTAATATGTCTTTTTCAACCAATATAAAATTGATGCGAAGTGCGTAGTTGGAATCAGAATTTTACTGCTTTGAAAGAGTGTGTAACAGTGTTGATGAGATAGGAACCATGTGTTCAAATAAACTCGTCATATTTCAGCCACCAAGTGCTCAGATCTGTACACATGTGCAGACTGTAAATCCAATCCAGCCTGTGGTTGGTGCAATGATGTCAGTAACACAGGGCTGGGAAAGTGTATCCCAGGTGCCGCCTCCGGACCTATCTCCCAGGACAATGTGACAGGACAGTATGCTGTGGATCGAAGGGTGTGTCCAGCAGAAAGATGGTACTTTATTGACTGTCCCTGTAAGTATTCACAATCTTGCAGTAATGTTAACTTAATGCCTGTTTCCTGGCCTAGTTCGTGTCAGTGTTAACCCATCACCAATGGGATATGGCTGTAATCACAAGAGGCAAACAGTGTAGATCCAGATCAGCCCGCACATCTGTGCTGTCTGATCAGAATCTACACTGTTTGATTGGTAAGGTTATTTTCTGACCAAGTTGTTTCATCTGATCAGGATCTTCACTGTTCACTTATTTGTCTGAAATAACATGAAACAGTGCAGATCCTGATCAGATGGCATATATGTGCTGGCTGATCTGAATCTACCCTGTTTGTACATGAGACAACAGCTAATCCCATAGAGTTTAGGGTTAGTAAATTTCAGTAATCAATTCTGACCTTGATTTCATGTAAGTTTGATAAATGTAAGTCATTGTTAAATGCTGTTTTATATATTTTCATCAGTATTTGATTAGAAATTCCATATCCGATCCAAATGCAAATGCCAATTCGTGTTAAATTCATATTGAATGTCCATATTGAACATCAATGTTCAGTAGGTTTCTGAACATTATGGTTTACTGAAAAACAACTTTTTGATAGATCTTTGAAGCAGTGCAGTTCTCATAGCAACTTTAGAATATTATGAGGCAAAGTTTATAAATAGGCAACCACTGTCTATACGCCTTTCCAATAATTCGATGCATTTATTTGGTTACCTTCCCTGATCAGTCACGTGACTGCTTTACAGGAAAAATGATTGCTTGCTGTAATAACGTAATAGGGAATATGTACCTAGAACTTTCTTTTTTATCATAAAATTCTTTTTTAAAAATATATTTTCTCTTTGAATTAGTAATAATAGATCAGCGTCATGATATTTTTGTAAATAATTTATAAAACAATCAGGTTTCTGACTAAAAATGTCAATTCATTATTCCTCGCATTAAACACTAAACGTCTTGAACTAACAGACAGTCGCAGTGTTCTCTTCACGGCTTAATTGAGTCTTGTTTCCGGATTAGCGTGTCTATTCAACTACTGACATCATGTTGTGATTTAGTCGGCGGCGATTGATTTTGAAGGCGGCATGCCATAAACATGTCAAACTGTCTCGCACACGGGGTCATCTGTCAATTACTTAAAGGGGCAGATATCATTGACCAAAAGAGATCGTGTAATTTCTATTTGCAAGGTATCTACACCTCCCAATTCTTAAGTATTTCGGAGTCCTTTAACTACTGGATGTGCCAGCAAATGTATTTGATTTAGCACTTAAATGGATTCTTAATCAACATTACGACACGTTATAGAAACAAAAGCCTTCAATAAGAAACAAATCTTGTCAAAACATTTTATATATGTTTAATTAAGAGTTTGGGCTTTTATGCCAAAATTACAATCTGTCAAACCTAAGAAATCTAAATTGGATATGCAACCATATTGTGATATAAATATTCCCATCTTTTTGGAAGCCGGCATCTTAATCCTTGGATTTATTTCTACGAATGATACTTCTACAACAAACAATCAGATTACCGATCCTGTTTTATTTCAAGACAGAATCAATCATATTTGCTTGTGAAGTATACGTAACGTTTTAAAATTCAAATTAATTATTCGTCGACCATAAACGCCTTAAATTTTTAGAACAATTCTATTTTTCAAATGTGTAAGTATCAACAAATTCAGATTGTATTTTTTTGTCTACAGATCATGTAACCAGATGTTGACATATCACGATTCCGGATAATAGCGCATTACTAGCCTTAGCAATTTGCAACATTTACACCAGTAAAATATATTTTCAGCAGAAAAGATATTAAGAAGAAATTGTTGTACATAATTGGTAAAATTAATGCTTATGTTTGTCCAAATTGCGTTTAATACTGCCTACTATCAACAAGAATGGTACATGTTCTTAAATCATTAAAAATCTAAATATCTAACAAATAGTAAACATAAAAAAGTCTGGCTAGAATAACAGACCAGCAACTTATTTTTTCACCACCGGCGACGAACGCAGACCTGCAATATAGCGGAAAAGGTTAGCTATTATGTGCTTAAGCCATTGGCCCGATCGTTCAGCTATCCTGCAGAGCCTCGTTTTGGATTGATTTTCGGTCGCGGGAAGTAACTCGTACAGGACTGCGAAACTGTTTATTGGAAAGGCGTATAATTAGACTATTTCCTGTTTGTAAAGCATACCTTGTTTTTGTCAACTTACAACATCAAGCAAACATTCTCTGTAAGGATAGTATGATAATTGTAAAGATTGTTCATCATGTTTCTTAAGTAAAATAAAATTGAACACAATCAACCAAGCCATTTACAGAGCCCTTTTTTTGTTTTAGTGAAATTGTAATTATATTGGTGGAATGCCAATATTTAGTCAGTAATGCACAAAATGAGATAATTCCTTGGATGTCATTACTGATGTTACTGACTGTGTTGTTGTTTTCAGCCTGTCAGTGTAATGGTCACAGCACGTGTAACAATGTGTCAGACAAATGTGACGCCTGTCAGAACCTCACTACAGGACTCAATTGTCAGGAATGTATGGATGGTTACTACGGCAATCCCAAAAATGGTGGAAACTGTACTGGTATGTATTTATTTTTTCCATAAGTGTATATTATCTTGTCTATTAAAACAATAGAAGAGATCGAACTCCCTGAAAGGGCTTATGACAAATCTGGTCACAGATAACTAAATGAGCCATACAGCAAGAAAATAAACCTTTCGGTTATTGAGACAGTTTATGACATTGTTGTAGGACATTTAAAAATGGCATTGAAAAAATCAGCAGTTAACAATTGCATATAGATATACATTAAAAAGTGATTGGTTGTTTGGTCAGAATGGATTAAGCATATCTGCCTGTGTGTCAATGGATTGCTACTTCAATCCTCTGTTACTTCAACTAAAATTTACTAACATTTACTGATTTGTTGTTGTTGTTGTTTCAGCATGTAGCTGTAATGGTCTGGCAGAGAAGTGCAACAGCTTGTCAGGATCATGTTACTGTCGGACAAGAGGTGTGAAAGGAGATAAATGTCAAATGTAAGTAATCGGTGTGTGTGCTGAATCTACAGGGGATTGTAAACGGAATCAGTGTGTGCTGAATTACACCGAATTGTAATGAGCATCAGTGTGTGCTGAACTACAACAGTTGTAAACAGTATCAGTTTATGCTGAGCTACATTAGATTTCACAATCTTCTTGTTAAATTGGCCCAAGGAATATAACTTCATGTTTAAATGATTGTAAAACAAGGTAGTTTGAAATTATATATCTCTTTAAGTAGACACATTGAATTTAATTGCACTACTTGGAATTCAGGCTTTGTTATTTTGTATGATATTGTTAATACCATCTAATCAGGATCTACACTTTTCACTTTTGTAATTGATTTGTCCATTTCTGATAGAAGGGAACAGTGCATATCCTTACCAGATGCTTCGATCTCCGCTCACAGGCCAACATATGGAAGTCTGTATGCATTTTTGCTTCTCCTTATGCATTTAAGAGAATCATGTGATCGGACAAATAGTTTATTTTTCATATTAAGATTTTATTATGATTTTGTCATTGCTACAGATTATAGATGTTATAACCAGTTTTGTTATTGTTACAGATGTGATGTGCAGAACAACTATTTTGGTAATCCTAATAATGGTGGAACTTGTTACTGTAAGTTTGTTTATTCTCCTATGTGCCATCTCCCTTCAGATTACCCTTCCCATGTATAATACATGTTTGTGTTATAATAAGCTATAAATAAAGTACAGTTACTGACTTTTTACTCTGGATGGATCATGTATGCCATCAGATCTAAAACAAGCACCGCATTACCCACAACCATCAAGTGTTAATGAAGCTGACACATGGAAGTCCATGACAGAGGTTGCAGTAGGGTTTAAATTTCATATCATACCCAGGTTGTTAATAATCACCAAAAAACAGAAAATTTATAAATGTCTGCTGAATCCTAACTGAACAGTTTTGTTACATCTGTTCTAGGAAGCTAGAGAACTTAAAAATGTTAGACGTTCACTTAGAAAGTGATCTAACCCAAAAATGAGTCAATAAATAGGCCTCAGAATGACACTATTAACAGGACTTGTATGCTTGATTAAAGCTTCACATTTTAATACAGAGACTATTTAAAGACTTATCAATTCAGTGAGTGTGTTTATATTGTCAAAAATACAAGACTGAAATCCATTGAACCTGATAGATAATCAAATACTGGATCTATGTCCCTTTATGACTTCTAAACATATATTGTATAAGTTGCAAATGTTCACTCCTAAAACCAGTGCTAATATTAGTAAGTTAGTGATATTATGTATGTTTTACAGATGACTTGAGGACCGACTACCAGTTTACCTTTAATCTCTCGAAGCCCGATGATGAATATTACACAGCTATCAACTTCATGAACATTCCTGTTGCTGTAAGTATATCTAATCACATAGCCCTTCCCCTCATTGATATGGCATGTCCCTTATTCCTGTATCTTTACTTGCCTTATGGAAATTGACTCTAACCTTTGATGATATTAATATATAAATGTCAAAGACTTGAGGATTTTTAACCCTTTACTCATGAATTATGTACACACATGTTTTATCACATGTGCGAACAGTGTAGATTCATATTGGCCAGCACATCTGTCCATGCACCTTGATGTTAACAGATGTTTATTCAAAGGGAATGGGGTTATAGGATGGGATGGAAATACAGACAAGTTCAAAAAGGGACATAACTCCATCTTGACCGAAACAACATCTCATCATCACAAGTGTGTTGTCTTGAGCAATATAATTTGGAAGTTTCATGAAGAAATATTGAGAAATGGCAAAGTTATAGCCAACATTAAGTTTTCATGTAAAAATCCAAGTACAAAAAAGGGGCATAACTCTAACAAATATGACCTTGACCTAAAGAATTTGGCATCATAATGAGCATGTTATCATAAGAAATATAATTTGAAAGTTTCATGAAGAAGTATAGAGAAATGGCAAAGTTATAGCCAATGTTAAGTTTTCATGTCAAAATCCAAGTACAAAAAGGGGCATAACTGCAACAAATATGACCTTGACCTAAAGATTTTGGCATTATCATGAGTGTGTTGTCATAAGCAATATAATTTGAAAGTTTCATGAAGAAATATTGAGAAATGGCAAAGTTATACCCAAGATTAAGTTTTCATGACAAAATATAAGTATGAAAAGGGGCATTACTTTGTGGCATGTGACCTTGACCTAAAGATTTTGGTATCATGAAGACCGTGTTGTTGTAAGCAATATATTTTGAAAGTTTGATGAAGAAATTTTAAGAAATGGCAAAATTATAGCCAACCTTAAGTTTTCGTGATGAAAAAGGGGCAAAGGGGCATAACTCCATCAAATGTGACCTTGACCTAAAGAAGTTGGCATCATCATGACCGTGTTGTCATAAGCAGTATGATTTGAAAGTTTGATGAAGAAATATTAAGAAATGGCAAAGTTATAGCCAACGTTAAGTTTTCGTGACGAAAAAGGGGCATAACTCCATCAAATGTGACCTTGACCTAAAGAATTTGGCATCATCATGACCGTGTTGTCATAAAAAGTATTATTTGAAAGTTTGATGAAGAAATATTAAGAAATGGCAAAGTTATAGCTAACGTTGAGTTTTCGTGACGAAAAAGGGGCATAACTCCATCAAATGTGACCTTGACCTAAAGAATTAGGCATCATCATGACCGTGTTGTCATAAGCAGTATAATTTGAAAGTTTGATGAAGAAATATTAAGAATTGGCAAAGTTATAGCCAACGTTAAGTTTTGGTGACGGACGGACAGACCGACGGACGGACGGACGGACGGATGTCGAAAGGGTGACACAAAAAGTAGGAAATATCCATGTGTGACCATCTTAGACCACAACTATGCAGTCTGATCAGGATCTACACTGCTTATTGGTCAGAAGTAACCTAATGAATCAAAATGCAAACAGTGTAAATCCTGATAAGGTTGCACAGCACGCTGATCTGGAGCTACACTGGTCGCGTAACAGCTGTAAGCCGTACACTTGGAGTATTGGGTTTATAATAAATATTAACAACAACTTGTATGTGTATTGTTTCTACCTCTGCTAGAGAAAGTTGAATATGTTGTACGATCTGTTTCAGAATGACAGAGATGTAGATTTTACCCTGAACTGTTCCGGCTCTGCTTACATTAACATTACATGGAAATCAAGTAAGTAATCTGTTAACATGCAAAACACAATGAATGGTACATAGGATTAGTTTAGGGCCCAAAGTTGTGTATTGCTTAATGCTGTGGATTTTTTATACCCCCGCTTCGAAGAAGAGGGGGGTATACTGTTTTACCCTTGTCCGTCCGTAGCAAAATTTCCGTCGCAGTTTTCTCAGCAACTATAACATGCAGCAGCCTGATTCTTTGCATATTGCTTCATCCTATAGTCCCATGTGGTGTAAAGCGATTTTATGCTCCTTGCTCATCTAATTCCTGTTTGTCGCATATTTTTAGATTTTGTTACTATATAGGTGCATTACATCAACCAAAGGGCATTTTTATTTTCCGTCGCAGTTTTCTAAGCAACTATAACATTTAGCAGCCTGATATTTTGCATATTGCTTTATACTATAGTCCCATATGGTGTAAAGCGATTTTATGCTCCTTGCTCATCTACTTCCTGTTTACCAAATACTTACATTTTTACACATAATTGACATACTTGCACAATTTCCGTCGCAGTTTTCTAAGCAACTACAACATGTAGCAGCCTGATATTTTGCATAATGCTTTATCCTATAGTCCCATATGATGTTTAGCGATTTTATGCTCCTAGCTCTTCTACTTCCTGTTTACCGAATACTTAGACTTTTACACATAGATGACAAACTTGCACAATCCGTTGCAGTTTTCTAAGCAACTATAACATGCAGCAGCCTGATATTTTGCATATTGCTTTATACTATAGTCCCATATGGTGTAAAGCGATTTTATGCTCCTTGCTCATCTACTTCCTGTTTACCGAATACTTGCATTTCTACACATAATTGACATACTTGCACAATTTCCGTCGCAGTTTTCTAAGCAACTACAACATGTAGCAGCCTGATATTTTGCATATTGCTTTATCCTGTAGTCCTATATGGTGTAAAGCGATTTTATGCTCCTTGCTCATCTACTTCCTGTTTACCAACTGTTTTTAGCTTTAGTTACTACAGGTGCGCTATATATATTATAATCCAAAGGGTATCTTTATTACTCTATAGGTGCATTACATAAACCAAAGGGTATCTAAGTTATTGAAAAATGCAAATTACATTTTGGATGTCATATTTCTCAAAGCGGGGGTATCGCTAGTGAGCATTAGCTCACAGATCTACTTGTTTTAACAGTTGTGCTCTGATTTGATACCTGTTAAATCTCTCAACTGTAACATTGTTAACAATAGCCCTACTGTAGTTACATTTAACTTAACTTATTGATGGATGTTGTATTGATGGATGTTGCTATTGACAGAGTCACACCCTCAGGAACAGTACAAGACACAAGAGTACCTGTGTACCTACTTCAGGTCCAAGTTTGAGCACAAAGATTACAACTTCGGACCAGACGACAATGTGACTTTCTTTGTGTATGTTTATGGATTCAAGACTCCATTTTGGTTGCAGGTACAAGGATACTTTCTTTACCCTTTACTCCATATATACACCTTTATTGTGTGGGCAAACAGTCTATATCTAGATCAGCCGGCACGTCTGTGTCATCTGATCAGGATCTACAGTGTTTCTTTTAGATTCATTCCCTGCATGAAATTATACTGTCTTGTCATTTTATTTTGCAGGTCCTTAAGATTGCACATGTACTTAAAATTTGTACTTGTAACAGATATAGATTCAAATAGTTTCACAATGTTCTTACCAAACATTAGTAAATAGAGAATTTTCCTTAAGGTTTGAACTGTGTGCCAAATACACAACAGACAAACCAATTCAACAGTTCTTCAGTATGGTAAGACATTTCTGACGTGTGATTATAATGTATTTCAGATCTCGTTCTCGCAGTTTCCAAAGATTGATCTTGTTCACTTCTTCGTTACATTCTTCAGGTAACTTTAAATATCTTTTTTTTTCATTTATAAATACTTTATTTTTAGATAAAAAGACTTTTACCCAGCACTCCTTTCATTATAACTAGAAGAATGCAATGTCTACAAATGTGGAAAATTCTTCTCATTATAGCACATGTACACTATTGCACAACATACAGATGATCAATTTTAACATGATAAATGTACCACATGTGAGTAAATGGGTGGCAATGTGTATTTGCTAAAACTTTCAGTAACATAAGTCATATTTGCAAGCTTAATGAAAACAGTGTATATATCCAGTATACATGTAAGGGCAAACCATACACCTGCTCACCCTGTTCAGAAGGCAGATATTTACTAAATGATTAAATCAATATTTCATTGCATTTATCAGGGTATGAAAAACACTTCAGTTGTTTGAAGTTTGAAAAACCCAAAGGGTATACTTTAAACCAGCCAATTCTTTTGTATGCTGATAAATGCAATAAATTACAGATTCAAATGTTATTTTTACACATTTAAATATTCTCAATTTCACCAAATATATTTGAAGAATCTGCTATATCAGTTTTAAATGGATGTTGGAACAGACACGTTAAAGACAGTGTGAGTGTGAATGATGGTATGTTTTAGTATCAACTTTTGGGGGAACAAGCACACTCATCAATATAACATGTCATAATTTTGTACACAGTCAAATATTTTATGGGCAGCTTTAATTGTTGTTCATCACAAAATAAAATCCATCTAAATAAAGACTTTCATATTTCAGTGTTAATATTTTACTAAGAGAAATTACACATTTCAAATATAAATTAACATAATGATGGTAATAAAAGGAATAAGAAAAGAACAATAAATATCATCATTTTATTTAAAACAAGCTACCTTTTTTTTTACATGCACAACTTTATTTGATGAGTGAATGCATTAACACATTTAAGGGTCATTGCACTCTTGTCGATAAAAAAGAAAATCAAAATCATTTAACAGCAAAATACAGTTCAATAAAACTCAAATAAATTTTAGTAATGTATATTTATTTTACATACGATACATAAAGTTGGAACATTAAAAAATAGCTAGATCTAAATGTCCCTTAAATTCTTTGTTCATCTAAACACAAAGCTAAGAAATACAAGCCCAAAATTTAAATGCCCGAACGAGTAATATGATATTAGCAACAATGTGTGAGGTCTGTTTGTCTAAGAAATGGATACAACCTGAATTCGGTTAGGGCCATCGCGAATATATAATATTATCTGAAACGCGGAAACATGAATACTCGAAAACACGATGAGGAAGATTCGAAAACACAATGAGGAAAACGCGAAAATATATGACGAAAACCATAAAACATTACGTTACGAAAACGCGAAGACAAGAAATAAAGATGTTTTGATGACGAAAACGCAAAACTACGATGACTTTTAAATAACTTATTGTGTTGTTTATGAGCATGTATACCTCATTGTATAGGGCTGTTATCCATTATCCTCCGGCTTTTCTGGGTCCAGGTCTGTGTAATGTGAAAATTTTGTTTACAGAAAGTTATCCTAATACTATAAATGCATCCAAATGGTATAAAGCAATGAATCTGTATTTTTTTTTTATAAAACTGTTATGCATACATGGAATAAGAAATTTGTTGAAAACAATTTTAGAGAATAAAATACTTAAGCTAGCTTGGTTGGTAGTACCTCATACTTGTAATACAGACAACTATATATTTTGATTTACATTGCAGTTGTTTCCTGTCCTTGCTCATAATAGCGGCTGTGTTGTATAAAATCAAACACAAGTATGACAGCTACAGAAGACGACAGGTAATACAACATGTAATGCTCTGGTTGTTTGTGCTATATTATGAAAAAGATTCATGAAAATGATTAAAACAGTGTCATCTTCAAAATTAATGACTGCAAATTTTACATATCTGTCTGGGAAATTTAGAAAATTCCAACTAGAACATGTCCTTCTGATATTTCCAGTCTGGATATCTCTTGTAGATGTATTGTTATATTTACTTGTATGATAGTAGTCCAAGGCCCAAGATCATAAAACGGAGATTGGAGACCAGTCTCCAGGTTTAGTTTTATGGTCTTGGGCAAAGGAGTTGGAACATTTAACTCTATCCAGATGTTGCAAGGTTGAATTCTAGCAGAAATCAGGGAATGGCTTAAAGGGAGAATTGGGGGAAATAGTCTCCCCAATTTCCAGAAATGTTAACTCTTCTATAAGTTTTTTGAAGTTTTTCCCTTGATGTTTTATACAGAAAATCAAAATCCTAGTTGACTAAAAAACTTCTCCTTGTTCTGACAACCTAAGCCAATCCCTTATTGTCCAATATTCACTTTCATGCAAATACTAGTTTCACACTGGGTAAGCCGTCATACAGGCGGATTCTAAGCACCTCCCAGATATACATGGTAATTGATTTTTGTTAACCCTTTACTCCATATACATGTAAATTCATTTTAACGCATGTGCGACCAGTGGAGATCTTGATAAGCCAGCATATCTGTGCTGTCTGATCTGGTCTGCACTGGTCACATCTAATGATCTTGGTCAGTATTCTAATAAATCTAAAAGCACACTGTAGATCCTGATCAGACTGCATCAGTGTGCCATCAGATCAGGGTGTACATTTTTAGCCCAGGCAATAAAGGTGAATCTATGGAGTAAAGAGTTAAATAACAAGCAGAAATAAATGAGATTTGTTTTATGACTACAGAGGATGATCGTGGAGATGGCTGTGATGGCAAGTCGACCGTTTGCTCAGGCTGTACTGGAGATAGAGAGGAGAGTGGAGAACACTGGTGGCGAGAAGAAAGAGACCAATCCAGATCTCAGGAAGAGGAAAAGAGTAAGTCTGAGTTATATACTGCTGATGCTTGTTTGAATTTCTTCACTACATGGAGTAGACTGTGTCCAAGATTTCTAAACTAAAACCAGTCTCAAATCTCAAGTATCCATTTCAGCCAATCAGGGTCCAAGATCATAAAACAAAGGTTAGAGACCAGTCTCAAATCTTAAGCATCTGATTAGCTGAAATGGCAACCAGTTGTCATTTCAGCCAATCAGATGCTTGAGTTTTGAGAAAGTTGTACAGATTTAGTTTTATTATCTTGGGCACAGATGCTTGAGATTTGAGACTGGTCTCCAATATCATTTTTATGATCTTGATCCCTGATATTTTGTGTGAAATTTGTCTGAAAAGGATCTGTACTGTTTAGTTTTAGATTCATAGGATCACTGGCCATGGTGATCGCCATCTACATATCACACAAAACCATAATGCAGACTTACATTTTCTGACTCGCTGGTCTTGTTTACTTCCAGCCATCAAACAAACCAGGACAGATAGCTTTAGAACCTTTAAGTAACCAAAAAGCAGCGGTGTTATCATTGTTTGTACAACTGCCGTGTGGGGACGAGGAATGGTCACCTCCAGGGCATTCTGGTCTAGCTATTGGAAGTGCTTTAGTTAATTTAGGTAAGTCAAGTAGCATGTGTTAAGGCCAATGTTCTGTTTTCATGGCACAATGTTTATGTTTTTCAAAAATGACACAAAGTTGAATAAAGGCTAATATATACTAACATAATACTACTGGTGCTTATCTCAAGAGTTCCTACCCTTAGTTATGAAGTGAATTGCCTTATTAGCATAGCCCTTTACCCAATAATATTATTCAGGTTTTATCACAAGGGCAAACAGTGTAGAGCCAGCTACATGTAGATCCGGCTGAGCTTGCTCATCTGTGCTGTCTAATCAGGATTGGTACTGTTTGCTTCTTCATCAGAAGTAACCTAATGAATCAAGCAAACAGTGTAAATCCTGATAAATTGGCACAGTGCCAGGTTATCTGGATCTACAATGTTCATGGATGTGATAAAACCCTTATAAATAGAGTAAAAGCTTAACAGCATTCTAAAACTTAAATCACTATGTTATGCAACTAAGTAAACAATTTCCATGTGGCTGTGAAGTACAGCTGCATTTAGACTGGAGATTCCATGCTAGCTGTTTTATACAGACCATTCTGACAGGAATCTTGAGAGTCTGGTCTCCATTCACCCATGTTTTGTCAGGGGTCAGAAACTAAATTAAGAAAACTGACTTCTGGGAGTTCTCGTATCTATGGATTATGTATTAAAGCTAACTGATCCACAAGTTTAATTCTCCCATGAAAAATAGAATTGTATATCATCTTAACTTTCAGAAGTTACCATATATTACTTTGAATGAGCTATTGTAAGCCTAAGGTTGCCTTATGCTAACCCTTTACTCCATAGATACACCTTTAATGGGTGGGCGAACAGTTAGATCCAGATCAGCTAGCACATTAGTGCCATCTCATCAGGATCTCCACAGGTTGCATCTTGGTCAGATATAACCTAATGAATCTAAAAGTTAACAGAGTAAATCCTGATCAGATGGCAAGGATGTGCCGGCTGATCTGGATCTACACTGTTTGCCATGCAATAAAGGTGTTTCTGTGGAGTAAAGGGTTAACTTACATCTTTAATATTTTCTTCCAGGTCACCAAAGAAAACAGAGTGCTGAGTTTGTAAAATCTGATAAATCCAAACATCATCATCATAAGAAGCAGGCTATAGTGTTACATGACACTAACATCTAGCAGCTGCTGTGCTGATCTGACACAGATCTTCTCCAGTCTTTCATATCATTCCATGTAGAAACATTGAAGTGTATATAAATTACTGAGAGTTTGCTGCCAATATATGTATATATACTCCTCAAAATATGTTAGTGATCAATTAAACAGTTTCCATTGGTTTGCTTGAATTGCAGCTGAATTTAGGGCAGACATCCTTTCACCTTTTACTCAATATATAATCATATGGGGAACTAGATTCAGATAAGCTGGCACACCCATGCCATCTGATCAGGATCTACACTGTTCACTTCTTGGTAAAAAAAAAACAACCCTAATGAATCTTAAAGCAAACAGTGCAGATCCTGATCCGATGGCAGGGATGTGCCAGCTTATCTGGATCCACACTGTTTGCACAAGAGATAAAATGCATAAATAAGGAGGAATGTGTTAAACCATTTCCATTGGTTTTATTAGATTGCAGCTGAATTCAGGGCAGATTTCGTTTAAGTATAAAATATTTGGAGATAGTTTTTTAAGCGACAAAGAAAATAAAATTGTCTTATGTATACAACATACATGAATGTTTATTTTTATTTCTTCATTTTTTAAAGGAAATGATAAAGTGATTTTGAGCAAATTTTAAGTGTTTGTGTAAGGACAGTAATTTGAATTTATACAAGAGTGGCTGTTTGCATTATGAAATAAAGTGCTGTGTATATTGAACAACATCATGCTTTGTATATATGTCGACTGAAGCACAATATGCTGTGTACATGGTGTCATCTCATTCTGTGTATGTACTATATGTGGGAATATGTTGGTTTATTATTACTGAGTAATAGTCAAGTTATGCTGATTTTTATGGAGTGGAAGTTTTGTATTTGTTTATTCCCAGACTTAAATGCTCTGTATATTCTTACTGTGTAACAGTATTTTGTGTATTTATGAAATGATCATATGCCTGTGTAGATGCAGATTAGACAGCACATTCATGCCATCTGATCTCAATCTACACTGTTAGCTTCTTTGCCTGAAATAACCTGGCGATCTTAAAGCAAACAATGCAGATCCTGAGCAGACAGCAATGTGTTAGCTGATCTGGATCTACACTGTTTGCCATGGCATAAATGCCATATCCCATGGAGTAAAGAGTTAAGTATTTACATAAGAACCTTCAGAGGAACATTGTAAGGTGCACAGGAACGGATTCACACAACTGATTTTAAAAAGTGTTTGTATACAATGCATCTTTTAAAAATTTCTAAGTTTTGGAGAGTATTTGCATACCTTTGCTTTCGAGAGTACCTTTGGTTTTTTGGAATTTTAAAATCACAAAAACATGTCTTATTCTGAAAATTTTAGATGAGTGAGTACTGGAACAGAATATATGAGCTTCATTATATCTAGATAGGAAGTGAGAGCATGTAATTTTTACTTCTGTTCAGTGACACTAACAATTGTTTAATATACCTCAGATATACACAGATTGCTGTAGTGATATCATGTTTGTTAAACCAGGAAGGGTTGAGTGTAAAACTGAATTATCTTCCTAAAAGTTACTCGCTGAGTTAATGTCATGCACTCACTTTTCTATCAATTGGGCCGAGACCATTCATTGTTTATAAGGGTGTTTTACAGAAATGTCTTAACTGAATCTATCAAATGAAGAAGCCAATATTGTAGGCCCTGATCAGACTGCCTGGATTTGGAAGCTGATCCACACTACACTGGTCACATGTGACAAATGTGCTTATTGCTAGAGAGTTAATATTTTCTTTTTGACATAACAACAGTTTTGCGCTCAACCTTTAAAGTACAGATGTTATACTTGATCAGGGCCAAAGTCAGTCCCATTTCACGATACTAACCTCTTGTTCATAAAACTATTTTACCATGATCTTTGTTGTCTGCTGACATTGAAAGACAGCTTTGACATTAATTTTAATATTCTAATTCCAACGTTGATTTTCATTTACTCTATTGAATGGGATTTAACATGTCAGTGATATTGAAATTTAAATGTAAAAATCGGTGTCATCTGATGATAAGAATCAGTCTTAGATGGTTTGTGATCAAAGGGCCTATTATAACACTGTATGTATTGAATGTTTGGCATTATGCTAGTGTACCATAGATCACAGTTCACTGTGGTGTTAGAAAGCGTGATGAATTGCATATATGTGCTGTATATGTGCTGAAATAGTATGAGAAGTGTTATTTTTATACCATTGGCTGATCTGTTTATTTGTTATTTATCTCTTATGCCAATTGGTGGTTTACAATGTTTAATTTTTAAGTTGCTGTTATAATACAAAAAGATGTTGTTTTATATATGTATTTATGTCGTACTACATTCTCCTTGATTGTCGGAGGAGAGTTAGACATTTACTTTCTTTGCTACAAATCAATGTATTTTATTATTCAAATTATAGGAAAGCATAGAAAATAAAACATGGAGTCAGAATTGGGTATTTTGTAAAGAAATAATGATGGCACAATGGTTGTGAAATATTGCTCATTACCTATTGAACTGTGTTGCAAGAAAATTTATCTTCTGACTTTTGACCTCGTTTATAGTAATGGTATTAGTAGCTTTAAGAAAGGACAAAAATATTTAACATAGTAAACATTGAAAACAATTCTTACAGTTTATTACTGTATAGGTCTTCAAAACTACTTGAGGATATGTTGGCATTTTCTGAAGTGCATTGATATTCTAAACATCTGGATTGGTGCTCGAATTACCAACCACCAAAAAAACCCACACTGATAAAATATTTTTTGCCAAAATATAACAATTAACAATATCATTCTTGAATCACTCAAGGTTTATACTTGGCAAATTGAAACCCAACACTTTATGACTATGAGATACATAAACAAAATCTATATTTTTGCACCATCCCATTAAAAATAACAGCTAAATTTATAAGATAAATATAGATGGTAATGTAGAGTACATAACCGTTTAGCCATAACCTAATGAACTAAGAGTGCAATCCCTTACTGGTACTATTCGTGTTTAATTTGTTTAGCGAGTTTTATATTTGGTCAAATTAAACCACAGCCAATAAATCTACATTTACAGTAAATGAAAATTTTAAGATAGTAAAACCAATCTAAAAAGATAATTTTCTAGCCACACAGCTCATTTCATGATAACTGCTTTTTAGTCCTCATCCTTACTGGAAAATAATGTTGTTGTTAACTGATATTTTGATGACCTTCCATGTTTCCAGTTGGCCAAAAGGTTTAGAAAATCTTGCCATCAGCTTCATTTCTCATTGCCTTTAGGCAAGACTGGTTTATAGTTCATAAATACTCGAAACTATGAGAACTTGTTTTACCACCATTACCCTATATTTGAATACCGTGGTACCATTATATTTCGCGGTGGTTTAATTTTCCCGTATTTCGTGCTAGGGTAAGTGCGCAAAATAAAACCCTAGCGAAATCAAACCGTGGAATATCTAGTCTTATGAGAATAATACAACTGCGCATATTTATGCCTTCGTGAAAATGGCACTTATGCTATTTGCGCGAAATTTGATCCCTGCGAAATTAAATGATACAACAGTAATGGTTATACCGGTGAATAGAGACCAACCCATTTTACATTAAAACTGTTAGAACAGTTTTAACCCATAACCCAGTGATTCAATGTAATGGACTAGACTTTCTATCACACAAGCCACTCCATTCATTGTTTAAAGGGATTTATTGTAGAAATTTATGAACTGAATTTATTTACAAAATAGCAAACAGTATAGACCCTGATCAGACTCCATGGATGTGCTGGAAGATCTAGGTCTACTCTGGCTGCAAATAAGAATTAACAACACACATAAAAATCATGTTAGTCCAAAAAGTTATTTCAATACTAGAATTGTTGAATTGTTTGATCAGTGAAAGGGCAGAAATTTTAATTTCTTGAAACCCACAGTGAATGTTATCAAGTTTTCCACTTTAACCCTTTACTACATATATAAGCATTTTTACGCATTTGCCACCAGTGTAGATCCAGATCAGCCAGCACATTTGTGCCATCTGATCGGGATCTGCATTGATTGCATTTTGGTAAAAAATAACCTAACAAATAAAAAAAAGTGAACAGTTTAGATCCTGATCAGATGGCACAGATGTGCCGGCTGATCTGGATCTAAACTGTTCGCCCATGCAATAAAGGTGTATCTATGGAGGAAAGGGTTAACAAATGCTCATTATTTGATTATGTATGCTTTTTTCTAAAATTAAAAAAAGCCCATGAGATAAACTGAAACAGATTATTGTATCATCATTTTTTTTTGAAAGAAGACTTTATTATATACCACTATAGTTCTTTTGAAAATTTAAAAACCTAAACTGTTCTAATCTCAAAAGGTTTCCAGTTAGTTCCGAGTATAATGCTAGAATTGTGTTCTAACAAACATGTTGTTTTATGTAATTCGGTAGTTTTTCAATTGTTTGTAGATATTCTTGTTGTTAACTTGTTTGTACAATCTATTTACAATTTACTATTATATTTAATTGTTTAAGGTGTATAATATATGCTTGAATTGTGTTTATACAAAATATTTTCACATTCACGTTTTTAAACATATCAGCACAGAATCTATATATAGTATTCTTCCTGTGAGATGTATAACCCTTTACTCCATGAGATATGGCTGTTATTCCATGGCTAACAGTGTAGATCCAGATCAGCCATCGCATCCATGTCATCTGATCAGGATCTGCACTGTTTGCTTTGGATTCATTAGGTTATTTCTGACCAATACGCAAACAATGTAGATCCTGATCAGATGACACAGATGTGCCAGCTGATCTGGATCTGCTCTAGTTGCACACACGATCAAACCTGTATACCTGGAGTAAAGGGATAATTCAACTAAGGATGGTTCTAATTACTAACATGAGTTATTTATTTAACATTAAAACCGCAGATGCTATGAAGGTATAAATACAAGTGTAGTCGAGAGCACTGAATCAGAAGAAAAAAACAACAACATGACTATATTAGGCTCAATATGTTCTTGTTCATCTCCTAACTAACTCTGCAATGTGTTTGTTGTAATTTGTTGACCATTTACATAATGTTTTAAGATTATGGACTTTTCTTTCATTTTTCATAGGGGATTTTCACTGAAATTTTTTAACTGAAAAGACAACAGTACAGACCCTGATCAGACTGTAGATCTGGGACTACACTGGTAACAAATTTGACAAATGCTGTACTTAGTTTTTAAAGGGTTAATTTTGGATTTCTCTATGAATAGTACAACAATGATAGAAGTCAGCAGTCTTAAGTGTCGCAGTGTATAGAATTTGGACTTGTTGATAAACAGTCGCAGGTACAAATTGCAGGCATAGTATGTTTTAATTCATTCTCAGTGGAAAAATTCTAATAAACTGGTCAAATTGTTAGCTTCCGTCGCTATGAATAAAATTACATGCTAGCTAAAATGGTCATAACACTTTGATTTGAGGAGTGTGATTAAGGGCAGCAGTATATATAGTACAGTTTAACCTTTCACTACATAGATACACCTTTATTGCATGGGCGAACAGTGTAGATCCAGATCAGCTGGCACATCTATGACATCTGATAGGATCTGCACTGTTTGCTTTTTGATTTATGAGTGGACAATGCAGATTCTGATCAGACATCAATGATGTGCCAGCTGATCTGGATCTACCTGTTTGCCCATGTGATAAAAGGAGTATATTTGGAGGAAAGGATTAAATTTCAAATATGTATTTTTGGAGAACAATTCATGTTCATAATAAATCTGCAGAGCTGCTGGTCGGCATCAGGTCATTTGAGCCGCGTCACGGGAAAAGGTACCTGTGGACATATTTTTTGACATTTTAGTTGTTACTATATTTAGAAAGAACTTACAGCTATCTATTATTTTCCCATAACAAAAATGTGTTGTTTTTTTACACCTTTTGACAGTAAAATAGTATCTTTACCACGAAATGCATAAAAATGAATGTCGTCTGCTCAACTTTATGACGTCATTTCAAGGATTGACGTCAACTGTTCGAAGGTACCTTTTCCCGTGATGCGCCCCATTTCAGGAGATACAAGGGTTGTGAAGTCTCTGGGGTATGCAGACTGGCCAAGTCAGTCTCATCAAAATTAGGAATATTTTAGCTTTGTTGTGGGAGAGTTTAAAGGGATATAAGCTCTATCCCAAGGAGTAACTTGGCAGGCAAAAATATTTAAACAAATTTTCTAAATTCTTTTTGATGTTATCAACAAGTTCTGTGGTTAATGTTAACACTTTTCTCCATATACATGTATAATTCATTTATGGCGTGGCCAAACAGTGTAGATACAGATCAGTCTGCATATCTGATCAGGAAATGAAATGTTTGATTTTCTGACCAAAAGTCAGTGCAGATCCTGATCAGACAGCACAGATGTTCCAGTTGATCTGGATCTATACTGGTCACACATGCAATTTATGGAGCAAAGGGTTAAAAGTGAAGTAAAAATCAACTGATTAAATTAATTTAAAGTGCTATAAAGTGGACGTGGTATTTACTTAAAAATTGTTTGATGCATCTGAGGGGTGAAATATCAGAAGGTGTGTAATAATTAAAATCTGATTCTATGGTAATATAATACAAAGACATCTGTAGATCTGTACTGTTACATCTAATTACAATTATGTTAACCCTTTCATACGTATATACACATTTTATTGCATGTACGACTAGTTTAGATCCAGATCAGCTGACATTCATGCCGTCTTATCTGTATTAGCACTGTTCGCTTTTTGGTCAAAAATAACCTAATAAAGCAAAAACAAAACGTGCAGATCCTAACAGATGGAATGTTTGGCTGATCTGGATTTACACTGTTTGCACATTCATAAAGGTATTTATAGAGGAAAGGGTTGAGACTATAAGCCACTAATTGATAGATAATTCACCAGATTATGTATGATACACTCTAGGGCACTTGAATATCTGTTCTCAGGGAGGCCCTTAATTCCAGAAATAAATTAAGTGGGTGAAAATAGCACAATATTTATGATAGTTGTAGGTTGTTAGAGGGAGGGTTGCAGTTAAGAGTTGGGTAAGTAAGCAGTTAGTGCGGGTGGAGCCTATAGTATACATACCTTGCACTAGTGCAGTCAAATGAAGTTTTGTTGACTGATTCCATTGAATGTTTCCAATGAACTTGGTCTTTTCTCATTTACTGGGGATTACACTCCACCATGGTTTATTTCTGGAATTATTCTTCATGTGACATCATGTCATTTTTATTCAGAGTCATGACATTGTCTTGTGTATTTAACATCACAACTAATTGTCTAAAAATGCTGTGTTATTCAAGTTATTGTTTCCATATCTTGTTCATTGTGTAACATGAAATCCAGACAAGAAGCTTCTAGTACATTGAGTAAATGTGTTATGTCTTGGCAGAAAAACAACAAAATAAATGCACATATCTGAACGATTTATTGTGTTCTTATCCTGTAGCCTTTCCCTTCTGAAGCAGACCTTGTTATCTTTAAATGGAATTTCCTTTTAGGACGTTGGAGTTTATGGGAATATAGATTAGGATTACCAGTTATTTTATCATGGGTGTGTTTCATGTGTACACTTTGTCCGGTCAGGTCTCTCACTAGAGGGAAAAGTGGTCTCCCAGACTTCTCCCGTCTTTGAGCTATGGGAAAAGTCATTTTGTATAGACTATATACGGAAAGAATGCTGATGACTGTAGACTTCTCCATAATTCAGTAAAATTATGACAAAACTTCTCCCTGATTTGCTAGTCTAGTGAGAGCCCTACAGGTAGGGAATCAAATGATTAAAGTCGAGCTTTTTAGTTTTTTGCAGTCATCTCATGCATACATCCACAAAAAACATCAAGATTACCCTTTACTCCATAGATACACCTTTATTGCCTGGTTGAACAGTGTAGATCCAGATCTGCCAGCACATCTGTGCCACCTGATCTGGCTCTACACTGGTTACACACATAAATCCTGTATATATGGAATAAAGGGTAAATCCTAGTCCTTTAATTGAAAAACAAGAAAGGATAGACTGTAGAAAACATGAGTTAAGTGTACTGGTATACCCACTGCCTGCTATAGATCAGGAAACTGGCAGATATGTAAAGATGAACATAGGGAAGGACTTGGACCTAGAATTGTAAGGAATAACAATTGTTGGACTGCACAAAGGTCTTGTGCAGCATCTGAAACGAGTTAATTTCAGATCGTGGGATGACAGTTTGAGAGTTGCAAAACATTTTGATCTGGATGATCATAAATGGACAGTTTCAACAAAATTATTTGGTCATTAGGGTTTAACTAACTCAAAGGTAAAGGTCTGGTTTATAGTCTGGTATCTTACTGACTTTCACATTGACCCCCTGATCACTGGATATAAGTCATCTGTTAACTGTGGGCACTAAAAGCAGCTACAGAACATTGGCTTACATTCCTCACAGCTACCCATTTATACACCTGGGTGGAGAGAAGCAATGCAGGCTAAACTTGCTGAAGGAAATTAGCGGCTGGACTGGGGCTTGAACCAGGATACCCTCGATCTCTAAACAAGCACTCTACCACTGGACTACTGCTGCCTTCATCAGAGCAATAAAGAAGCTATCAGTATCTTTTCAAGCTTGGTGACAATCAGAAAAAAATCTGTGGCCTCCGTGTTAATAACAACTTTGGTTTTACTGTGATGTAATGTTATAATTCAATTTCAATCAGTAAGAGATATTTTGTAACATATTTTGTGATAATCAGACGGAACCTTCGTCATCTAATTTTGATAATCAGATTGAATATGGCATCTCTTTTGGTTTTCTTGAAATTGATCAGGTGTCCCAAATTTGAATGCAGTGACACATTGATATACTTTAGTACAGTTGAATGGAACAAGTTAAGCTAAATTCCTGTAAGGTGGATGCAATTTGCAATTTTTGGTTTCTTTCTGTGACAGTTTTTTCTGTTTGTATCAAACAGAAAAGATATATTAATTCAAAAGCACTTTCATCAAAAATAAACTTTATTACAGATTGTGTCTAGATGTCTATTGCCTGTAATTTATGTAGATTGAGGATGACAGTAAGAGTTAGTAATTTATGTAAACTATGATGATGTAAGAGTTACTTTGTGTAAACCTTGAGGCCTGTAGAGATTACTAATTTATGTAAACCAGGATGACTGTAAAGGTAACTAATTTATGTAAACCAGGATGACTGTAAAGGTAACTAATTTATGTAAACCAGGGTGACTGTAAAGGTAACTAATTTATGTAAACCAGGATGACTGTAAGGGTAACTAATTTATGTAAACCAGGATGACTGTAAGGGTAACTAATTTATGTAAACCAGAATGAATGTAAGGGTAACTAGGTTATCTAAACCAGGATGAATGTAAGGGTAACTACTGGTAATTTATGTAAACCAGGATGAATGTAAGGGTAACTAATTTATGTAAACCAGGATGAATGTAAGGGTAACTCATTTGTATAATAAGGATGAATGTTAGGGTGTCTTGTGTATTTAAACCTTGATGCGACTAATTTCTGTAAACCAGGATGACTGTAATAGTTACTAGTTTGTGTAAACCAGGTGGACAGCCTGTAAGAGTAACTATTTTATGTAAACAGGATGACTGTAAGAGTTACCAATTTTGCGAAGCAGGATGCCTGTGATGACTACTCCTCTGCTGTGAGAAAAATATTAAAACATTTATAATCAATTTTATTACATCATCTTTTCTTAAGTGAATAATGAACAATAAATATATCCAAAAAAATACAATCCCCAAGTATACAAGTATAACAAAAATGAAAAATAGCAGTAATCTGAAATTCACTTTAACAAAAACTTAAAAAATACACAGCAAGAAAAACTGCATCAACAAATACATCTACCAAAAATAATTATCATTAACATTTTTAAATCCTTTTACATTGTACTGCATTGTATAACCTCCACATTTCAGACTTGTTTAACCCTTTACTCCATGGGATTTGGCTGTTATCTAATGCAAACAGTGTAGATCCAGATCAGCTGACAGGTTGTGCTATCCTTTCCATCTGATCATGATCTACAATGTACATTGTTTGTATTTAGATTTTCATAAGGCCATATATGACCAAAAAGCTAACAGAGTAGATCCTGATATATGCCAGCTGATCTGGATCAACACAGTTCGCATATGTGATAAAACCTGTATATATCAAGAAAAAGGATTAAACCAACTTGCCTTTGTTTGAATTTGGGTCATATTAGTCTTAGTTGAAATAAGTGCCAAAACTCATTTTACTAAACAGAAAGAGTGTTCTGGTAGACCCTGATCATACAAAACATGTGACTGACTGGGTCTACAAAGTTTAAAAACTGATATAATACATTACAGCAACAAAAAGGTTAAATAAATAAGAATAGTTCATTAACGTTGACTAATAACTGCAAAAAATAGTTAACATAATAATAAATCATAAAAAACACTGCTAACATAAAAAATTGGGACACTATTTTTGGGCTGAAACATTACAATCAAGACAGTTCAGATTTTTTTAATTTGGCCATAAAACCACATTTAATTTCTACTTAAAACATTGTATTTTTGTTCACCCAGTAGATTTTTACGTTTTCAAAATGATGCACCTTAAGTATGTAAGTTGTAAAGTAATTTCAAGTCCCATTCTTAAAGAACAAAATTCCATGTACATTTAATTTCCACCTTTAGAAAAATACAGAATTAAACTCCCAGCATTTTAGCAAAAACTGGGCTAGCATTACATATATGCACAGCCAGAATAAATGAATTCTGGAAAGAAATAACTATTAATATATGGAATATTTTGTCAATAATGGAAATAAATAAAGCTTGATCAGTTTCACATAGCAACAGTGAACTCTACGAACCATTACACTGATTCATATTCTCCTGCAGTGTAATGTTCTACATCTTCTTAACCCTTTCCTTCATATGTATGCATTTTATTGTGTGAACAGTGTAGATCCAGATCAGCCGGCACATTTGTGGAATCTGACCAGGATTTGCACTGTTCAAGTGTTGTCCTTGTGGTCAGAAATAACCTCATAAATCAAAACGAACAGTGTCGATCCTAATCAGACAGCACCAATGTGCCAGCTGTTCTGGATCTACACTGGTCACTGGTTGTACATGTGATAGAATGCATATATATAGAGAGAGAAAGGGTTAATAAAATATATAACAATCATTTAAATAAATAATATTGTAATTATTATATTATATCCATAATAAAAATTCTTTGTTCAGGTAATGAAAATATAAGAAATAAATATAAACTAGAAATTTGTGATTAGAAGAAAATCACAAGGGCTTTGACTGAAGTGCAAAGTATTGTAAATATTAAATCTTGAAATATCTATTAATTTTTCACTCCGCCAGTTCTGACGTCACTGGGGGGGGGGGGGGGGGGGCCATACTGGATGACCCAATGACATCGGTTGATGTCTTTTAACCTACCTCATCAAATAATATCTGTATATTAATTGTCACCAGTTTAAGTAGTTTCTGAGATTTCTGGGCAAAACTTTGAGACCCCTGGAAGCCATATTTGATTACATCATCAGCTAAAAAACTTTTTGTTGCAATTCCAGGTTAGGACCAATGTGGTGTGAAAAATGAATGATACTGAACCTGTAGTTTCGACTAAAACTAGGACCAAAAAAAGCAGAAACAATAATAATAAGAATTAATAATAATTAACAGAACAAACGCAATAGATCTTTCAACGGTTGTTGAAAAACCCTATATAAAAATAAATAGCACAAAAATTGATGTATAATATTTTTATGATTAACATGTAACTTATTTTGAATATAAAATCAACCTCGAAACTGTAAAATACAGGAAAACCCTGACTATGGATAATAAATGCCCTACTTGTAAATACTTAGCAAAGACAAACGATTAGAAAATCAAAAAAGGAAAAAAACTAAAACTTACTGCCAGCTCACTATTGGAATACAGTATTACTGAAATTTACATAAACATAACCTCATTATTTACTTTATGAAGAATGGAAGGAATTCAAAAAATTTAAATTAGATGTATTTTTTTAAATCACATAACTGGCCCCAGACAGTTACAAAAATCAATTATTTAGGATATTTCACTACTGAAACAAAGCAAAACAAAAACAACCAGCAGTTGCTACCAAAGTATCAGGATTAAAACTGTGTCAAAGTCCACTTCCCAGCTGAGATAAGCATACTATAGTTCACCTGTTATAAAACACACCTGTCAACAGGACCATTCCTGTTCCAGGTGATCTTTCTTCATGGGTTTGACTTTATTCATATATTTATATATATGTCCACATTTCTAACAAATGTAACATCTTTAATTAATATTTTTAACAAATGACAAAATATTACCAACCAGTATTTATGAATGCTTATGTTCAAATAAACAACATTTACCTGCACTCCTAATTTTGTCAGCTATACAAAACCACAGTGATGAAAACAAAAAGTAGTGATATCCTAAAAATTACATTTCCAGGTCTAAAATCACAAACCTTGATCAGTGTTCAGTTGAACAAAATCTAAAGACCAGTCTCAAATCTCAAGCATCTGATTGGCTGAAATAGCATCTGGTCGCCATTTCAACCAATCAGATGCTCAAGATTTGGGACTGGTCTTCAATCTCAATTTTATGGTTTTGGGCCTGTGTGGTTATAATAAAAGTGTTAAAAAGGTTTTGATTGAGTATTCGGCGGTATCATGATCTTTTAAAGTAGAAAGTGGTTTAATTAAAATAGCAAGGGGGTTCTAGGTCTCAAACAAACAAAACAGGTGCTTTTCCATTAAATTAGCCAGATAACATGGTGATTATTGCAGGGAGAAATCTCCCCTCCCTCCCCCTCCACCCCTTGCACAGACAAAGGGAAACCATCACATAACTTTTTGCCAAATATCTGACGTGTTATCAAAGGTGGTTAAAAATTGTACCAGTAAACTGTAAAGTGAAATGGTTCTATCTGCTTTTTCATTTTATTGCCCAAAGTAATAAAACTGAGCATGGAAACCAGTCGCCATTTCAGCCAATCATATGCTTAAGATTTGAGACAGGTTTCCATGCTCAGTTTTATAACCTTCAGCCCAAATCATTTCAAACCTTTTTTCTTTCACCCATCGAAACTGATATTTTTCTTGTAACTAATGACTAGACTTAAACTTCTCAGAAAAAGACTAAAGTCTTACAGCAAACTAAACAACAATTAAATTTTTGAATAACTACAAAGGCATGATGTTTCCCTGATAGTTCTGGAGGACTATATGATTATTGGGGGGTATATCACTACATTCAGCCGGCACCCAGTTCACCGGAACATTATCACTCAGTTTGATAATATGCTCTCCGGCTTTTAACTGTGCATATATAGGCTGGTGCACTGCAGTGGGCAGGGTACAAGCACTGTTCTTTTTCTGGGTAATGGACTGCCACTGCAGGGAACCAATCTCTGGTAACTTAGGTAACATGTGGGAGTTGACAGGATGATAGAATGCGACACCAGACGGAAGTCTCTGATCATCTTTCCAATGTCGCGAATTGTCTGTTTTATCATTGCTTTTACTTATGGAAGTTTCTGGGTAGACTACTTGTATTCCTGCACTTGCTGTCGCGTTGGCAACAACATCTGTAATCTGTTGATCACTGCCACCATTTGACTCTTGATTTTTCATAACATAAACCATCTGTCCACTGGCGGGATTCTCTGCCTGGGAGGTCTGTACACTTCCCACGTTTTGCGTTAGAACGGTGGAGTAAATTGGAGTAACGTTCTGCAGCTGTGTTAAATTTTCAGCCCCCTGAATGACCTCGAATCCTTTCATCTGCCACTGTTGAATCGTCTCCACAGCAGCACGTTCTTGTTGCTCAAGCTGTTGGTAGCACCAGACATTCGAGATGTTCAAATTTAACTCTGAACTGGCCACAAGGTCATTGTTTTTATCTTTTCTAGTAACATTTTCGCCACAACTACTTGGTAACATAGAGAGCACCAGTTCACCTGAACCATCAGGATTTGTACCCGACATCAGTTCTTTAGCATCTCTCTCCTGAAGATCTGTGCCAGTATCGTCAACATTTCTGATGTCACTATCACCATTGTATGCTAGTTGTGGATACATGAACTTTGGAACTTCCTTGTTTTCTGAAGCAGATTTTCTGATCATTTCACTGATTTTGTATTTTTTGGCATTATTTCCAGACATGTTACTATTACTTGTGTTCTTATCATGGGTCCGCAAATGTTTATCAAGGTTACCTGAAACAAAGTCAAAGGAAAGACATATTTAAAACTTCATAATTTAAGTATACAAACATAGCTTTCTATATAGAAAAGATTTACAATAAAGGTAGGTAAGTTGAAACCTTTTAAGTATCTTATATATTGTTTATTATTTGCATACTTTGTCACCTTACAAAATATTCTGGGCTTATATCTAAATCCCCTGGAATTCTGAATAAAATCCCCAGGGGAAGCTTTCCAGAAACATGGCATGTATGAACCAGTGGTATTACCAATTTTTCTTATGATACAGTGTATTAGTAAACTTAAGAATATTTAGGAGTTGTATCAAAAATGTGTTGTGTTAATCAGGTTTAGAAAAAAAAACTGGGCTGTTTGAAGGGAACTTGAAGTAAGCTAAATGCACAGCTTGAAGCTATTAAATTGCACGTTGGGCTTCAAACAACACAAATATTTTTCATATCTTGATGAAGGCATTAAAAATTGATTCAATTTGTTTTTACGTTACCTTTGATTGTACAAGCATAGGAGCATAATCCACATTTGAAAGGTTTCTCTCCTGTATGAATGCGCTGGTGATTCTTTAGCTCACTGTTTCTGTAAAAAACTTTATCACACGAATCACACTGTATTCTACGATCATTTAAATGCCTCCTCATGTGATGTTTCACCTCGGATCGAAGTCTGAATGTCTTACCACAAACATTACAGATTTCATTGGCAGGGCCATGACGAAGGCGGTGAATTTTCAGTACACGAAAAGATTTATAGCTTTTATTGCAGATATCACATTCGTATGCTCGAACATCGGTATGGACGGCTTTGCTGTGTTCATCGTAAGATCCCTTTGATTTGAAGACATTGCCACACAGATCACACTGAATGTTTTTGATTCGTCTGTCAGGGTGGGCTTCCTTGATGTGGGCATATAACTCTGGTCCTGAAATTGTAAGAGCAAGATAGTTTACATGTTTGAGGCAATAAGTTCACTTTCCTTGAAGTGGGCATATAATTCTGGTCCCGAAATTGCAAGAGCAAAATAGTTTGCATGTTTGAGCGGAGGATGTTCATTTTCCTTGATGTGGGCATATAACTCTGGTCCTGATATTGCAACAGCAAGACAGTTTACATGCTCCAGGCAATGAAGTTTAATAAATTTGTGACAAATCCTGTGCTCTGGACTTTGGAAGGATTAAAATAATTAAAGGAAAAAGTTTGAGACACTGTAACAATTATTTAATGAAAGGGTTTCAAGCATTGATGGCAGTATATTTATTGCTTATTGCATATTAAAGTTATATTTTGCATTTAATTTCATCTTCTCTATGACTTCTGTTACAAAAAATATTAAAACTTTAAATTTAACTAATAAAGGTCTAATTTCTTTTACATGATTTGCAAGTATGAGAAGCTATGTATATTTCAGTGTCAGACAATGGCTCAAGATCATAAAACTGAGATTGGAGACAAGTCTAAAATCTCAAGCATATGATAAGCTGAAATGGCCAATCAGATGCTTGAGATTTGAGACTAGTTTTATGATCTTGGGCCAAATGTCCCTGATAACTTTTCCAAGACTTTTTATCACTCTAGAAATTACCTATATATGGAATAAAATACAACAGCAATTAAAAAATCTACTATGATGAATCAAAAGCAAAAAAAACCCCACAAAATACTGCTGTAGAAGAGCGACATAGCTAATCTGGGACTTTTTTGCAATTACAAGAGTCATTTTTTCAGAGTGCCTGGCAATCTAGCTGATTATTAAACTGAACCAAAATATTGTGCATATTTTGATTCAAAACTTACTTCTCTTGAAGTTTGCTGAACAATATTCACAGAACATTCCTTGAGACTCGTCTGGATGTAGCCGGTTTATATGTTTCTTGAGGTATTTTTCGTAAGCAAATCTTCGATCACAGAAGAAGCACTGGATTGGCAAATTCTCTTCTGGTACTTTCCCATCTTCAAGCCTGCAGGGCTTATCAGCATCACCATTATCATCATAATCATCATTTTCATTATCACTGTATGACAGTTTTTGCCTTTTGTTCTGAACATTTTTGGTAGAGGATTTTCGTCTAGTTCTCTTTGGCAAAGGTATCTTTGGTTCATTCATGTCTATGTTATCCTCATCTTCTTGGAACTCCTATACATAATCCAAAACATAGTGGCAAAAATGTTAATTTATAGACAAATGGCAATCTTAAAACCTGAAAGGAAATGCCCCATGTTTCAAACAACTACTAGTATCTGTTAGAAGGAAAACTTAAATTGCATCTGCCATTGAATTTTCGTGTCAACTGACATAAAACATCAAAAATAGGACATTGAATTTTACAGACAACTGACAGTAAACATCAAAACTTGGCACTGAATTTACTGACAACGCCAACAACCATCAAAACCTGACAATGATTTTCATTGACCACTCACAGTAAACATCAACATCACTGCATTGTGACTAACCATTGGCAAAAAAAGCTATTTCAAGCAGATGAAATAAAGTTTTAAAAACAGATATTCTGGTTATTTCAGCTGATTTCAGCTCATCAGCGGAAACCTTACAACCATGCTAAATGCATGTTAGGCATTAAGACTTCAAGGGTTAAACAGCATTAAAACTTTCAAGGCTAAACTGAATCTCACCTGAGATTCTATCTCTACAGAACCATCTGTCTGCTTGTAACATGCCTGTCCATCGTCACCAACATTTGCTGCTGTTGTAAACTCTGCACTTGTGACCTCTGAACTCTCAGCACCTGTAACACACTGAACAGTTATCATTCTTATTAACACTAAATTAGAATTACTTCAGTTGTACGACAGAAATTTCATCATTTTAGGAAGTTAAGCAGACAATTAAACAATAAACTAAGTATAATAGAGGAACCAATCATTTGTAGGAAAAACTCCTTGCAAGACAAAGGCCATTCGTGCTGAATTTTACATGTAAAACTATCCATGTAATCTAATAAAGATAAACTGATCATGTGCTATGTATAGAACAAGGGCAGCAGAAATTCTTATGACATCTCCCAGTGTTTTATCCTGGCACAACCAGTTCATTAATAAAATCTAGAACACAGCTTACCAAAAGCTTCAATTTCACCATCTTGTCCAACTCCAAGATCAGAACGAGTTGACTGATTGGCCTGACTTTCTTCAGCATCTCCCAGTCCAGTATCATCTGCTGGCTCGAAATCTCCACTTGGAAAAGAAACTTCCTGCTCTATACCGTTCTCATAACTTACATCTTTTTCTGTTCCTGAATCTTTGATCTTTTGCTTTTCTACATTTTCTATCAGTGTTTTATTTTCAAAACTACCGTTTCCGGAGTCTTCACTTTTATCTATAGCTCCAACAATACTATCATCTAAGTTAGCACTACATGAAGTTTCTTTTGTAGAGATATCATCGTGACTTAAGCGTTCATTATGCTCATTATTGTTTTTACTTCTCTTGGAAAACCCTCTCCCTTTTCTTAACTTTGCTTTTTGATCACTTAATACACTTCCGTTTTCAGTGTCTAGTTTTTTACCTGACTTAGTTCTGAGTGTTGATTTATTGCTTTTATCTATTATATCCTGCTGGTCAGTTATTGAGTAACCATTAACAGCAGCTTTTCTTTTGCCAGGTTTAATTCTTTGTCTCAATTTACTGCTGATATTTATGGGTTCTGGCACAATATCTCCATGTTGTTCAGTGATTGGTGCTGTTTTAGCACTGTCTTCTGGCTCTGTGTGTGTGATGTTGGTTGATTTGATGTCTGTAGGACATGCATATGTATCAGCTGATGAGATCAGTTTTTGTAACTTGTTGAGATGTTCCTCACTAATCACTAAATAACAGAAAATACATGTATGTATAAACAGGGGAACTGCTCAAACCAAATGCAATCAAATACACGTATGACAATTTTAAGTTGTGTTCAACAGATAAAATGTTCTGTTTACTGCATAACTATGGCAAATCTTGAAAAGTAAGTAATACGCAGTTTTAGGTAAAACTTTGACCAGACCCAGACCAGACTCCAGATGGGCATATATTACCGGTTCATGTATTCCAAAATTTAGCTGTTACCAAAACACAGCAAGGGCTGTTATTTTGAAATGTTTTTGCATATGCAATGCGTTAAACCATATTTTTTTACTTTCAAATATATGAAAATAACTTAAGAAAGATTTGTTACAGTCTCTATAAATTTAATGTGGCCGACAAAATCAAATTATATATTATGAAATACCCTCTGTAATATTTGGTTAATTGCAATTTTTACATCTTACTTTCATTACTAGTTATGAAATTATCATTTTCATTTTTGTCATAAAGTAAATGTAGAAAAAGTCATATCATTTAAAGATCTGTCAGCATAATTATCTCATTAAGCTTTGTAATTGTCAAGCTGTAGTCTGCAGGAGTACCAAATAAAACAAAATCTGATTGTCGCACAACTCCAAACAGTAAATGCATGTTGCAGTGCACGTGAAACACAATTGTTAATTTTATAAACACATGCTCTCTTTTCCTGTCTGCATTTGGCTGTGTGAAGTGGATGTGTTTTATTATTAATTGTAAGTCAAAGTCAGGCAAAGTGTACGGCCCGGAATTTGCAGTCTAGAAATATTGATGAAGTGAAATATACATCCTCAGATATTGAAGAAAATAAGGATAGTGTGGAAAACAAATAGTTGGTTTATTTTGCAATTCAGGGATACAAACTTATGTAATATTCCCTGGTGTGACTCTTTTTGCAATTTGCAAGTTTGTATAAGTAAGCATGAAATAGTTATTTATCACAAATTTGTGATAGACTTTGCTTCTCATTTTTCCATGTTAAGAAATTATTGATGATATAATGCATGAATTACCTGTAGTTTTTAATGTGTTGCTGTGTACTGCTTTGAATTCACGTTATTATTAATTTTATAGAATAAAGTTAGTCAGAGCATAGCCAAAAACTCATTTTTTGCTTTAGAAGATTGTTGGAAACATGCGAAGATTTCCATATGCAATTGTTAGTTTCCCGAGTTTGGTCTGGGTCTGGTCAGGGTTTTACCCACAACCTAATACACACCTTGTCTGTCATATTTCCATCTATGTTTGGTGAAAACTTTCTTCACAGCTTTTTCCTGATCTCTGTCTATGTACAGCAAAATGTGGTATTGTTCAAGGCTTCCCATCTGCATAACAAGGACAAAAAACAAGATTAATTTAAATAAACCTCCTTAATTTCCTATGGACCATTTCATTACTTCTTTCCTGTCCATCTAGCAATAATGTCACTAGCTATTTCAGTTATAAAATTAATAACTATAAATACATTTCTAACACGACTTGACGTCTTTCCCATTGAATTTGCTGTGAATTATTACACGATAATTCACCGCGCGTGGGCACGGCTATTCAGGGCTTTTTTTCAGTTGATTTTATAGCCATTATTCGGTCATGTTCCCAATGGCAAAACATATACTTTTTTTCCAAATTGAGAAGAAAAATTCCCAATTGAATCAAAACAAACATTTCTGATGAAAAACAACAGCATCAGCACTGCATCTTTTGCTCTTTAAGCCAGGAATTATTGACAATATTAAATATGGATGGCAATGATTAAAAAAACAGCAGATAACAGTAACACTTGTTATTCCCCAATGATGCTAAAAAAATTACTAATTTCTGGCAAAACGACGATAAATTTCCCAATTCCAGGGGTATGGGTCATATTCCCAAAATGGTGAAAAAAAGCCCTGCTATTACAAATTACCTGTTGGTATAAACTTATCACGTGACAATTATATTTTTCGCTGGGATTTAATTTCGCGCATTTAAGAAAGCACAAAATACGCGAAATTTTTACCCGCACATATTATGATGATACCACAGTAATAGAATAATGTTTATTTTATATATTTAGATAAAATACTATAATTATTTTCCGCTATTTTGCGGCAACGTTAAGGTGATGTTAACGTGCCATTTTAACGACGTCACATCATTTCCGTTGTTTACATGTTATTTCCAGGTGCAGTATCAAACCGTTGGAATGACAAATACGGTTAGAACGACGACTGGAGAGTGCTGAATGCGCGGTTGGATGGACATGTATTCAAGTTTGTTATTCAATCTTTTAATTATTATCAGTTTTTGAATTATGGAGATGTTTAGGGAGTAAATACTAACTGCCAATCTTGTAACCCATTTGCGTTTATTACGACACGCTAAAATTGAGTTATGATTATTTTGCTTATTCAGTCAGATGTGTCGTGTTAGAATTGAAATAATCAATAGCTTCTGGTGAATTATCGCAGGATAATTCACAGGGCGGAGTTCAGATGCGTTAGGATATATCACGAGGGGCGTATATATCCTGGTGTCACTTATTTTGACGCACTTAAGCTTTTAATCCAAAACAAATTTTTAAATTGAATGTTCATGTTGAATTCAACATTAATATCAGGAACATACATCCTTCCTTATTTGAATAAACTGCAATTATGAAAAAAAAATCAATAATTTTTTTGTAGATCAAGAAACAAACATGACAACCCCCAAAATGCTAACTTTGATCTTCCACCACATATTTTGACGCATGTAATGTAACCACATTTCTAATTAGTTAAAAGTAAGTTTACACACTCTCTTGCATCTGGCACAACAAAAGAACATGAATGATGTTATTTTAATCATCTAGAATAAGTTTTCAACAATTGTTGTAAGGTAAAATAATGGGAATTGGAACTTCATTAAAGATTCTGCATCTAGTCTGATTTAAGTGCTAAAAGACATTACTCTTGGATGACTGGGGGTATCTTTCCTGTTTGCCATGACTAACCTTATCTCCTGGGGTAGTGTCCTTTGCAGTCTTAATATTTTGATATTGTAGAGTGAAAAATAACAATGATAATAAATTATAAATGAAGGTAAAAATGTATGGAAACAATATAACATGTAAGGGATTTACAACAAGGACAAATTTTAGTACAACATTATATTGCACTCATGCCCATCACATGACTGATGTTATATTTGTCATTTGTTGCAAACAACAAGAAAATGTGTTTGAAATTGTGTAAAATGGCACCAATATTAAGGATTTATTCAACAGGAGGAAAGTATTAAGTAATTCATGTTATTTTTAGTATATCATAAAAAAATGATGTTTTACTGGCTTCAGTTTGCATAACTTACACACTTTAATTTATTAAATGGTCAGATGAATATTAACTGATCATTTTGCGGCATAATTACATCATTAGGGAATCACATATTTAGAAGCGAGGTCAAAACAAACAGTGCGTCAAAATATATGTAGCAACAACCAATGATTTTAAAAAATACTGAAAAATATAGAAAAGCTGATATTTTCTGAAAGATCTCAACAAACCATTCACAAAAATGTATAGTTTTGCTATGTTACACCTATTTGTTCTTAATTAACATGCTTCACAAAGTCGAAAAAATACAGTCTAAAATAGTAACTCTTTTGAAATTTTAAATAAAGTTGACCTCAGTTTTTATCTTCATCTTGGAACAGTTTTAGCACATTAATCCACTGTAAATTTGTTCAATAAACAGTTTTGATCTGTTCTGTAACTTGAACTTGACTGTAAACTGTGTTTTGTCAATGGTATACCTCTTCAAACTAACCCACCGTACAAAAAAATAACATAAAAATGAACAAAAAATGAACTTTTAAGCTGGTTAATCACATAAATGTCATTTATTCAAGGTATTAAACTTTTTTGTGTCATCATGGTTTGCCAAAGCATTAATATGTTGCTTAATAAAATATATATTTATGAAAAAGAACTATCAATATTTTTATTTAAAAGGGATACAAGATTACCCCACCCACCCATGTAAACTATATCACTGTATCATTTGCATACAAATTCCTTAAAAAAGATATTTGTATGAAATATATATCTGGTTAATTAATATAAAATACAAATCCCACTTATTTTAAACAATGAAACAATTATAGAAACACATTAGGTTGAAACGTGGTCTAAACAAAACATAAACAACTATACTGAATTTCAGAACCGAACTGACAACAAACTACAACTGCTTCAAAGTAACTGTCAACAGCAAAGATAAATTTTAATCATCTGACTATTTTTCTGCTGGAATTAAGAAAAAATAATAACACCATTCTAACAGCTAACTATAAAATTCAATATGCTAATCGCTTAGCAACAGTCTAATTAAAACAAAAAATTCTCAAGTGAACTCACTGCACAATCATACTAAAACAATAGTCAATCAATATTTAGGCACCAAATGTTGTCATAAATCAAAAATATTTGAAACAAAGCAATTCAGAAAGAAAAGAAAGAAAAAGAAACGCAGTGCAAGCAACTTATAAGATCTCACGTATCCAATATAATGTGCAAGTACGAATGAAAATAGTACGAACAACGCACTAAGGAAAAACGCAAAAATATATCTCTAAAGCATTCGCAAAACGTAAATACATATTTGCATTCATTAAATACTAATATGAAAAAGTAGTTTGTACCATAAAATATCACCAAGGACAAATCCTTTGCAATTTTCCCGTACATATTTGTTTTCCGACACGCGAAAATTCGACCCGGATGTACAGAATTACCACCCTTGTCCACATGTGCTTTTACAACCCACTACGAGTAAAATAAGTACATTTTCCGCGCAAGTACAGTCTCAAAATTGTCCAAAATGAAAAGAGAAATGATAGAATTATGAGAAAACAGTATAACTGCTAGCGTATTCGGTCGTATTAGACAAATTTCCAAGTTGACAAGATTTTACTTTCGGTTTTCGTGGTTAAATAACAACCATCTAGGGTTTAGGTTGGCAAATTATTTGGCCTTTCCACAGCCTACTTATGCAAATGATTCAATTGGAAGCCTTCAGACAATTCCATAGCATTGCAGAACAGAAAGGATGTATTTTGAGGTCAGCTTTTTACTAAAACACCGATTGCGCAATAATTCGTCTAACCGATGCGTGGTTGTCGCTAATATATGGTGCGTCAAAATATGTGGTGCAACGATATTTTTTATTATTTTGAGAAAAAAATTTTGAGGCATTGAAATTGATATTGTAATTCCAAAAGGCCTCATTTTGACTCCTTTGTGGCTGAATCTCCCTAAAAATCAAAATGACCCTTGAAGTTGAATTTCAGCAGCTAGTGGAACAGCTGCCTGACAATTGCAAGATCTACAGTAGAAGATATAAATTTACAAAGCCTGAATAATAAGGCATACCTGTATGGTCGGTATGTAAAAAATTGTGATAACTTCAAGTTCTATCACCTTTTTTATGAAAAAGGAGAAATAAAAGAATTTGTTAAACTAAAATTAATGATAATGATTTTCTTTCTGTAAGATTTCATGGTTTTATTGATTACAATATTTCATCCGCAAGAATATATTCCAAAACAGCACCGAATATTACAACAATTGACTCCACTTCGTCAGCAATAAACGGTTGAAAAAGGAACATTGGGGACAAATCAGTCAAACATCGCAAAGCACAGGATTCCACAATCTCCCGTGTTTCTCCGGTGTCGACTCTGGTCAGGTTTGAAATACGATCCAGTACAGCTACCACTTTACGGTCAAACGGCCCCAAGTCTAATCGTCCGCTGATCAAAACGTCCACTCTCTTACTCTCTTAGAATGGTTAACAACATCATATTTTACAGCGCTCTGCAGGCCTGGTGATTAACCCATCTACACTACAGTTGATCATTATGCTTACCTCTTTGGTTGCACGACGGTGGCAGGGGTTTAAGAGTTTATGAAGGTTTATGGGGAAATCTTTTCTTAAAAGAACCTAGAAGCTCGATTCGTTACGGTCAAACGGCCCCAAGTCTAATCGTCCGCTGATCAAAACGTCCACCCTCATACTCTCTTACTTTCTTAGAAAGGTTACCAACATGATATTTTACAGCGCTCTGCAGGCCTGGTGATTAACCCATCTTCAGTTGATTATTATGCTTACCTCTTTGGTTGCACGGCAGGCCTGCCAAAAATTCTACATTAGAAAGCCGGAGATTTTGTCTGAACATGTCAATGATGATGACGACGTTGATGTTGTTGTTGTTTTAATGTCTTGTTGCTGGATGATGATGATGATGATGATGATGATGATGATGATGATGATGATGATGATATTTTTCTCATATTCTTCTTTTATAAATGAATTTTGTTGATTTTGTCAAAAATGGTTAAAGAATTTGTTGAGTTTTTTGTATTTTTATCTTCATTTCTTAAACTTTCTGTTAAGACCTGTTTTAAACAATATTAGAATGAACATGCAAGGAAAATAGAAAAAGGCAAGTGTAACGTCGAGGCCCTTGTTTAGTTTATGACACACGGTTATTGTAAAGTTGCGCCAGAGGCACAAAGGCAGCATGTCACTGACCACGTCCTCGTTATCTCATTTTCTCGTAATAAACAGGAAATATGCGACTGCAGTAGAATAACTAATACGTTCATTGCACAACTTTAAATTAGGGTTAATTAATCTATTATTTTTGCAATTTCATAGAAATCCGGAGAATTTGACTATAAATCCGGAGATCCGGAGAAGTAAATTAAAATCCTGAGATTTCGGATAAAATCCGGAGATTTGGCAGGCCTGGCACGGAGGTGGCAGGGGTTTAAGAGTTTATGAAGGTTTATGGGGAAATCTTTTCTTAAAAGAACCTAGAAGGTCGATTCGTTTCTTTTATCCCTGTCATCGTGTTCTTGCTGATTTTACTCCAGTAGCTCTGGTCTCGGTAAGATCATTGAGTATCCGCCCTTTGGCCTTGCAATGCTATTAGCTTCTTATGTTTTATATGTTTGTGTGCTTTTGCAATTGCAACATTGTTGAGCCGATGGCTGGGTTGGAGTTATTTCACCAAGATAACTTGCACTTGTTTTGTGATACGAGAACCTTTTGGGGCAAGTGTGAGGTTGGTGCACCCTAGAACCTGGTTTAAAACCCCAGTGGCAAATTGTTTTGCCACTGACCGTTCCAAGGCGGTAACGCCTCGGGTTCTCACTTTCGTTAATTGTTTGTGGCGTCCATGTTGAAATTGATTATTGTAATACCATGTTCTCTTTTCCTCTCTACTGTTTGGCTTTGTGGGGAGGCTGTGTCTGCTGGATGTGGCCATCCCTGATATGCATATTTCACTTTTTTACACTATCGGCTCATTACATTCACCTTTGTTTGTTATAGGCTGGGACTACTTTCAACTACTTTTACTTTAAACTCAAAAAGTAGTTCACGAATTACATTTAAAATTGCTCGCCTTTCTTCGTTGAATGAAAAGATGGTGAAGATTTCTGTTATTTGTTTCACCACAAGCTTTTAAAATCATAACAATGGCTGTATAAAATAAGGCTGTCCAGTTTGGTAAAAAATCTTGACATTGAGCCTTTCGCAGATATGTAAAGTGAGTGTAAGGAACGACAACTCTGCGAAGGAGATTGCCAAACGTCCACACTTTTGGTCAAAACGGCCCCAATTAAAAATTAATTCATGTAGTGTTCATGTATTCACGTAGTTTCAAAGCCTGAACACAATTAGTTGTTAAGCTATTCGCTTATTATGCACATTTGTTTTTAATGTTTTCTCTAACCGGGATTACGATTTTGATTTACGTTATTGATTTACAGTATGACATTATATTGGCATGTACATTCTATTGCATGCACTTTTTTGTCACTATTAACATTATATAAAATCTAAAATTGCATGGATGCTAAAAACACAATCTGCTCATTTAATAACTACATGTATTATGTGATCTATATTAGTACTAGTGCTGGAGATACTAATTTAGGAAACTTTGCTATGAACTTGGACTGGCATATCCAGTGTTTGTTTAGCGTAGACTTGAAACAGTTAAATGTAGGTGCCTCAATAATACTTGTAGGTAATGCATTCCGTCTGTTAATGTCTCTGTGACTAAATTCATTTTTTCTTGTGTTTATTCTGGCTCTAGGCTTAAACAATTTTTGTGTATTCCCGAATTTTCCCCTAGTACCAGTATTTGTTTTGTCAGTGAGCATGCCTATTGTAACCCTATCAAGCCCATGTCTAAGCTTGTATAGTCCAATGACGTCCGCTCTGGCCCTTCTATACTGAAGTGTTGATAATCCAAGTCTAGTTAACCTTTCTTTGTCTTCAAGTCCCTGGAGTTCCCGGCACATTCTCTATTGCAATTGCATCTTTTTTTGTATTTTGGGGGTCCATATCACTTATGCACATTCTAAACGTGTGCGTACTAATGCCCAATACAGTTAAATAATTACTAAATGTAAAGTTTTCAACAATAAGTCCTAAGTTTCTATTTGCAATATAGTTATTGATGTGACTACTAAATGTTAGTTTTTCATCAAATATAAGGTCTTTCTGTAATCTTCTGTTACTTTCTCAATCTTATGTATGTTGCTGTGAGTATCTTCCAGGTAGTGTTCCGTGTATTCAGTACTTGGTTTATTTCATACATGCATCAAGTTATTTTTTATATTAAAAGTCATTTTTCATTTGTTTGCCCATTCACAAGCATTAAAGATATTGTCTTGTAAATTCTCTTCGTCGTTACAGCCCTTTATGACAGAGTAAAGTTTTGTATCGTTTGCATGAAGCTTTAATAAAAATATTTATTAAGAAAATTAAAGATGAGTCACAAATTAAAAGCAGTAACAGAAAAAAACGGTATTATATCTGAAAACCACATCCTATAAAGTGGTAGATTAACCTAATACAACATATCACTTTGATTCAGACCAATTTTTTTTATTAATTTGTTTGCTTAATTTTTTATTTATCATTTTCAACAAATACGCAGAAGGTACATGCGCGACTGATCAGTCAAACATAGTACAGTTTTTTTTATTTATTATCAATAAATACTGACGTGCGCGATATATCAGTCAAACTTGTTTTTCTGTATATTTTTAACAAATGCTCCAAAGATCAAACAGGTTGAGTGCGTATTTTTGTGAACAATGTCTGTTTATACTGGTCCAAATTTAAATGTTTTGTTTACAGAGGTATGGCGGATTACCACTTTATAGGATGTAGTTCCCAGATCTGATAACCAAGTTTTTACATTTTTACAGAGACAGCCGAAAGTTACGGACAAAACATTAATATATAGTTTTTAAGATTTATAAACAACAACAACAATCACACAATCACAACTATTTATGAGCATACCAAAAATCGTAAAAATAAATGAAAGGAGAACTTTGAATGCTAGGAAATTCGGTAAATATAAAATAATATTGTAGGCCCGGTTTGACTGAGCCATTTCATGGGCAGTAATGGAAATGCAAATAACTTCCCACGCTGCCTATCCCCGGGTTGAGCGCAACTCAATATTACAAAAAACAGTACAACTTTTCTCCATCCCAAACGATGATGTGCATATGGCGGTGAACATGGAATCTTCAATGCACTATTTTCAGATAAATACCATTTTATGTTCAGAACCGTATGGTCCCCAGATAAAAGAATGGGTTTGCCCTTGAACATGACAAAAATTTCGATTCAATTCTGTCACGGTCCCAATTAGGGCACCAAAAGTGCTAAGAACGGCAAAAAAATTAAATCCAAACGAAAACTCGAACCCGGAACCCCATCGCTTACAGGTCGTGTTTTCTTCCCACTGCTGACTAGATCAGTGCCTTCATCAAATGTTGAAACCAAGTATTAAAATAAATAGACATCTGTAACAAGATCCCACGGCAGACGCATATTACTAAGCAAGTAATTTTAGTACAGTTGCTTTGCAGTTGTATATCGAGCAGTTAGTTTAAATTTAGTCTGTTTTGTTTCTATGTGGGGTATGCATTCATAGAGGACATATATCATGCCCTATCTCCAACAAGATGTTCCTATCATTTTATAACAGTGGGTTATAAATAAAACTTAAGTTACGTAAAATGTATCGAACTGTACTCAGCATTTAATTGTTAATAAATTACGACACCCGCTTGTTAACCTTTCAAACAAATAGTCTATTTATTTCCATTAAGTTTTTATGGCATAATAAATTTTTCTTAAGTTGCTATAACTAAAACGGTAATGAATTGTGCTTCTAAATGCCTTATGATTTAAACAATAAACATATGAACATTTTATGTAGAAAAGTAAAGTAATGAAATATAATATATCAGGAATGGTCATATCCAGAAGGCACAGCCTCCCCACACAGCCAAGTTGAGCCATCAAGTAGAAGGGAGAAAAAAGCATGGGTAATACAATGATCAATTTTAAAACAGACACCACAAACAATTTAATTAATAACTGTTTAATTATATGGTCTATAAGCTGAAACAAATCAAATAAAGAATATTAATTTTCTAATCTTTGGTTTCAAGCATCCTACACCTAAAACGATAAGCGTGAAGATAAGCGGAAGATTATTCACCATGGTAACATATACGTTTGATTTTACCCTTTCCCGGGCTAAGCTGCGTGAAGATAAGTAGGAGATCATTCACATAGGTAACTTACACGTTAGGTATTTACGCTAACCCTGATTGAGCTGTGTGTAGAGGAGTGGGAGATCATTCACCTAGGTAACTTACACGTGTGGTATTTACGCTAACCCTGATTGAGCTGTGTGTACAGGAGTGGGAGATCATTCACCTAGGTAACTTACACGTGTGGTATTTTCGCTAACCCTGATTGAGCTGTGTGTCGAGGAGTGGGAGATCATTCACCTAGGTAACTTACACGTGTGGTATTTTCGCTAACCCTTATTGAGCTGTGTGTAGAAGAGTGGGAGATCATTCACCTAGGTAACTTACACGTGTGGTATTTACACTAACCCTGATTGAGCTGTGTGTAGAGGAGTGGGAGATCATTCACCATGGTAACATATACGTGTAAATTTACGCTTTCCCGGGCTGAGCTGCGCGTAAATGAGTGAGAGATCATTTACAAAGTTAACATATACGCGTGGTTTTACGCGAATGTTTTATTTTGTTTTATCTATTTAATATCGATTAATGTGTTAGTGATGGGTCTAACTTAAAGGGCTTACAGGGTTGCAAGTTCCGCCAATTGTTTTCTCGTTTAGGGCAACTCCGTTAGTTTATCTGAATGTCTCAGCATGAATGCAAAGGACGCGACATACACATATAATAAAACGCACTGTGTTTATTTTACATTTTACTTTTTCTTTTTAAAGAACAAAATCAAAGTATTTTCTCATTAACTAATAAACCAATTCAACACGCACACATCCTATGTACTCTGCCACAGAAAATACCTTCACCGAAATATGAAGTAATATGAATTTCCATTACTGCCCATGAACAGACTCAATCAAACCGAGCCTGCAATATTTTCATATTTGTCGTGTTCGTCGGCTTTCAAAGTTCACTTTTCATCTATTTCAATTCAAACAGTAAATTAAATCTCAAATTGCCACAACTTTATTTTTTCAAAACTTCCCCATGTGTAATTTACCCAAAACAGAATAAGACAATTTAAATTGCTTCATTTTGAGAAATCTGAATTTCTGTTATCATTACAAAAACAACAACAACAAAATATTATTAAAATATACTGTAGAATCTCTAAATCCTGAATTATCTTCCCTTTTGTTATCATTTGAGTTAAGGAAGAAGTCATTGACTCTTGAAAATATTTTAGCATTAAATTAAAACAAATTGATTTTTCAAGTTATTGTGGTCAATAAAATCTCAAAACATTTAAATAAAACGGCTAAATGATGAAGATTCTGTTCATTCTGAGTGAAACTAACAAACATCGGAGAACAAAAATTAGACTCCTACCTCGGAATTCATAATCAAAAGAAATTGCCATACAATGTAAGGCTATAAGCTGATACCTTTTTGCTGATTATTCTATTTTCATATAATGACAGAAAATAAAAACACAACAAACAGTGTACTGTGGTTTCATTTGAATTCCTTGGGTTTTATTTTCTCTATTTTTATTTCGCGCTAGGACAAATACCATTTAACATCTGCAAAGTTAAACCGTGTTATGTCTTAATATAATAATATAGTTGCGCGAATTCACGTCCGCGCAAATATGTGATTTTTTTTTCAATTTAGCGCAAATTTGTCCCCGCTAAATTTAATGATAACACAGTGCTGAAAGTCTTTGATAAAGAAACATGAACTGGCAACATCCATGATCCTCTTTTTGTACGGCGTTAACTCAACATCGTCAAGTTTATTTTTCGTATTTTTACAAAATGAAAACTAAGCATTTTAACACATGCATAATCTGTTTTGCTCTCAAATCATGTTAAATGGCCCCTCAAAATGAAACAAAATATATGATTGAAATGATCAAGGTAAACAACAATATGAATGACGGATCGTGTAGCCCCGATGTTCCAGCAATCATTCCAGCTTTACATGACTTGAAAGCAGGCATTTCAAACTCGGTAAACCCACAAATAATGGAGGCATGGCAATCCTCGTCGCATTTCGGCTGAAGATCAACGGGTGGCGAGACTGTGTAATGCCTCCAAAAGCCTGTGAAGTGGTTGCTGTTAGAGTTTTTCATCTTTTCAATAAGCTTCATCAATTCTTCAGCGTTCAAGCGACTTGTTTCGTAATGGGAGCTAGCTTTATACTCCAGAGTCCAATTGTCGACTTTATCTCTGTTTGCCTTCTCCAGGTCAAGGTAATATTGTTCTATATCAAGATGAAGCCCGGTCATTCTGTCGTATTTTACAAGACGGATTCCTGGATTATGGGCGGGTCCTATTTCATTTGGAATCTTATACCTCCAGGGGGTAACAGATGGTGCAATAAAAATGGGTGCTGATGGAATGCCTGTATTGAAACAAAAATGTCTGATTGAACGACATGAAACAATTAGCTGTTGCTTTGAAAAATGTCGAGTTTGTCAGCGTTTATCGACAGATGCCCAATACGTGTATTTTCTAAAAAGTCACGTGGAAATCCTTAAAACACATAAGATTTTGTTGTGGTCTACACTGCTAAAAACGCAGTACGAAGCTGTAAATGAACTAGATGTAAGTATGATTTATCTCCGAATGGAAGCTGAGAATTCTACCCGTTCTTCATCAAACTTTAATACATTAACGTATAACACTAACCCTCCATGTCATGGCCTGCCCATTTCCACAACTAGAATACCCTATACAACACAACTCTCATAAAGCCCTCCCAAAAGAACCGACTTCAATGGATTTCTCCATGGTAACTTTATAATTGGTGGAGTGTTCGGCGTTATATGGCTAGGCGCTGTCGCCGCACGGATTCGATTCCCAGCGTAGCTTTCTATAATTAAAAAATGTAAACACCCTACGATTATTATGATGATTGTTTGTTATACACCACTCAATATAAAAACACTAAAGATATCGATGAAAAAAGGTTTAGTTTACCTTGACTGTTCTTTAGAACTTTAAAACCATCAGCATGGTCATGTCCAAAGTGCATGCCAACAATGATGTCGGCATATGTTCTAAGGAGGCCTAACAGAGGTTCATGGTACCTATCGTGCATCCAGATCAGGCCATTCGGAGTATGAACACCGGGCGGTATGTGTGCCGTGACCAGAACCTGGAAATTGTTTGATAGAAGGTTTAATATACATATCAGGAATGCCAAATGCATAAAACTCAGAATTTTCTAATTCATTAAATGTTTGAAAATATCACTTTGAGAGTGACGTTTTTTATTCATTGATTAGAAATTTCAGTTAATGACCTTTAATTTTAAAACAGTTTGAAGCGCGTAATAAATTCCATTTCAATTAATTTGATGACACAAGCTTCATTCACTGCAAAAACATTCATTAAATTCCGGAGAAAGTTTTGATGCATCTTGATGTCTTTTCCAAATCTAAGAATTAAAAAATTATGTACATTGTTGAAATGTCATCACATTGTGGACGAATAATATTATCAACAACATTGGTGTGCTTCAATGAATACATCAAAAAGATTCATATGGAAAGCATGTGTACACTTTGGTAAACGTTATGCCAATCAGTACCTTTTCTTGGGCTGCCTTTGCTTGGAATAAAGTAGCGTTGAGCCAGACCAGTTGCTCTCCGGGGTCTGTGCTATTAGCCACAGCTTTGTTTGATGTATAATACAAGTTTGTATTTAGTGCAATTATTCTTAGTCCATGCTTGTTCTTTACTGTGTAATATGCCCCTGAAAATTTAATGAAAAAATGTATTTGTATATAGCGGGTGTGTAGTTTTATAACGTTGATTTTTATAACATGGACATAGGATACAAACGTTTTTTGATTGTAAGCGTTTGGTTATTCTTTTAAAATTAAAATAAAGTAATAAAACTAAATATGATTAATTTACCATGACAACATAATAAATATTAAGTTTTCTAAGCCGAGACATATATGCATCTTATTAAATTTTCATGGGCGATTTCATTTTGGTCTTTCTAATTTAAAAGACGACGAAATGCGCAAGTACTCATACCCTATGGTTGATTTGTGTATCAGCATACATTTAAAAAGATCTACCCTTTCTAAAGTTTCCGTGTTGTGAGTTGTCGTTTATCCAGCTCTGCCACCTTACAAGAGTATCATTATACAGACGATTGTTTTCTGGAGGGAACTGGTTGTTTGGCCAGTAGTCATGGTTTCCGAATGACGCGTACACCGGCACACCAGGTAATGTGGTATTGAGAATATTTGTTGTGTCGTCCAGTATGCCAGCATTTATTGTGTAGTTCAGTTCATCATCTGTTCCATGAAGAACTGTGTCTCTATAACATAAATTGTTCGTTTCGTGTATGCAATGCGCAGGTGCCAATGATTTTACAATGATGTTACAATGTAACCAGTTAAACTAAGTAAATAAAGATAACCGAATTCGTTAAAAGATATATGATGCCTAGAATAATCAATGTGTTTTTTCCAGTCTTAGTTTAATTTATCATGTCATAAAAAGACAATAAAACAGAACTTTCGAGCCAAGCAAGTCAATACTGGTTACCCTGTCCATAGCACAAAGTCGACATCCAGCCTGATCTTTGCCATGGCGTGTGCACTACTATTGATCAGGGACCATGGGGAGTCACACCAGAAATCGCCAAATTCCCCTGGGTTACTTGGACGGTTGTCAGGATTACAAGACAACTGCGTGTCGTGGTAGGAAAAATCGTAGTGAAAATCGGTAACATGCCAGAAGTATCCTGAAAAGTAAAAAAGAACGGTCTATACAGTAAACGCGACATATTTGTTTCAGCTGGCATTCATTATTAAATTCGTCTCTGAAAGACCATTTTAAGACTCATTCCAAAGCGCAACATTTTACAATTCCCTAATCCCCCAAAATGTTGTCTGGCCTGAGCATTATAAAAGGTGAAAACGTTTGCTTTTAGATTCTGCCATTGCAGAAATAAAACGTTGAGGCTGATGAATCTGACATAACAACTTTGAAATAGTACAAGGATCTGTATCACATAGTCTGTCAAAGCATGTTATAGTAATGGGGCGGCCATTGTTTTCATTTCAGGTGTGTCATATCTGTAAAAGAACTAAACATAAGCATGTTAAAGCTTTGACATTCTGAATATGTGTTCGAATTCAATTGAAAAAAAAATATTTTGATAATAAAATTTCGGTACACTAAACAAACATTTGCATCATGTTGAATGTCCTTCAATAAACAAAGTGAATAGTTATTGTCATTGTAACTAGGTCGGGTTTGCCTCAATATCCATAACAAGATGATCATAATCATTTGATAACTTTCTGACCTTTCTGATTTTCAATTAAGGAAGAAGAAAAAAACAAACAATGGTTTCTATATCAGACTTAAGTATTTGCCCTGTAAATATATCAAACATAACACTGTTTTTGTTCATTTTATTACTGATTAATCCACTTGATTCGCCAAAAAAATCATTCTTAACTTTCCGAACTCAACAGTCAATATATCTCCATTGAAGTTTTAGAACATAATAAATTTGCATCGCTTCGCTAGTTGCTGGAGGTGGTACAGAAGATTTTCAACAGACGTGTGTTGTAATCATTATAAAAAGATAACCATTTTGGTAAAAGTTGAAGCAACATTCTTCTAGTCTTCTTTTTAACAAATTTTCTATTGAACTTATAATGGTATAGATGAAAAGGGAACTTTGAAAGCCATCGAACACGACACTTTATGAAAATATTGCGGGCTCGGTTTGATTGAGTCTGTTCATGGACAGTAATGGAAATGCATATCACTGCCCATGCCGCCTAGCCCCGGGTTGAGCGGAATTCAATATTTACACCAATAAACAGTACAATTTTGACCATCCCAAACGATGGCGTGCATATGGCGGTGGACATGGAACCTTCAATGCGGTATATTCAGATTAATACCATTCCATGTTCAGCGGCGTATGGTCCCCAAATAAAAAGAATGGGTTTGCCCTAAAGAAAACAATGGGCAGAACTAAACAGAATAGAATTTTGACAGTGGATCTTGCATATCACAGACAATGTCAAAGGCAAACTTTAAAAAGCAGGAAGTATATCCTTGGGGTGATTGAACAATATCCAAATCTATATTGGCTGGGAAATTGAAACCACCCATCTCAAAACTGGCCGAAGTATTTAAACAAAGGCAATTTTAGAAGTACTATTAACATTGTACATACGTATCGTGCTAAACGACCTTCAAAGGACGTAATAGATGACAGCACTGGAACAAAGGATACAGCACTGGGAGAAAGGGAACATTGTCGGGTGGGCGGATGGGCAACAGGTCCATCACTGCCCAAATAAAAATACAAAAAATCGATGTCAGGAAAACACAGACTTTTTAAACATTCAACATAGACAAATGTGCATGTGGGTGCGTGTGTGCGAGCGTGCGTGAGTAAGAGAACATATTTTTTAAAACGAATTATCAAAAATGAGAATCAGAAAAGCTAAAAGCTGACGAAATACATGTCACGTTCAGGCATGTCTGCATGCATGTGTCTGTGTTACAGAGAAAGCATAAATCCTTCTAACGACTATTTTTAATAGTGAATTGTGTGTTAAACTAATTGACGAAATAAACAAATTTGCACTGTGGTGTGAGTGGGGGAAGGAGGCAAACGCACACTAGCTCAGTGCGATGTGAGTGGGGAAAGGGGGCACACTCACACTAGCTCAGTCATTTTCTTAATAGACAAAAAGAAACACGGTTTACACACTGCAATCCATCCACCTATAAGTATCTTCAATACAGATAAGTTAATACGAAAGAACATCAAATCATAAATAGTATGTTTTACAATGTAAATGTACAGATAACACAAGTTTATAATAAAAGCTAGATTGTAAAAACAGCCATGGTGGTTAAGTGGGGTTATTGAGGATATCTGCACGGTCAGTTATGACCAGGCATTTTTCTTTGATAGTCAAATATAATCAGTACATGATGAATTTTCAGAATATAAATTTTTCTCGATTAGGGTAATAAGAATGATAGGAAATAATAGACTGTAAAGCAAAGTGGACAGGTACTCTTTGACTTTTCCGCGACCCGGGCTCCAGGAGTTAAATCGGCGGTATAGAAATCAAAATTATTTAAGGAAACTCAATACCTCACTAGAATAAAAAAAACCGAATGCTTAACTGTAAATGGGTTCATCAAAACGCTTATAGTGTTCTGGCATAAGGTAGCTTTTTTTCTATTGGAAGTGTTTTCTATCGCCTTTTACTTTCTTCATTTCGTAGATTAAACATACAAACAGGTAGAAAAGTATACAGGTTATACTAGTGCTAACTTGATCTTTTAAATTTTGCAATGAAAACATAAATTGCCTTGGTGAACTACTTTAAACCTCTGATGAACTCAAAAACGAATAAAATTATATTTGTTTTTATTGTTTTCTCTGTATTTTTGAACTACTAAACACATACACACACGCATTCCATTCATTGCCCAATACCCTTTGACTGTTTGGGAAGGGTGTGTTTCTGAATTTTGCTTTTCCTAATTCGGATATTGGAAGGTCGTTCAGTTGTTAGCGCTAACATAGGGAGTTTAACTTCTAATTTACAATAAGGCCACAATATTACCAAATATACAAAGAATTTATTCATTATATATAATAATCATTTAATCAAACCAACAGATATGAAACACTTCACGCGTATTTAAACACAATAAAATGGAAATAATAGATGCATAGTTATTTACAAGCAAATACCCTTTAATTTTTCTAACAATGATATATGTATTTCATAGTGTAATTTTATTTCAAACAATGTAATTAAGTGTTGTCGTTTGTTTCACCGCATCAAGTGCATTTTTTCATTGCTACTCACGTTATCTATTTAATGTATTGTGCGGATGAGTAATTTTACAATTAGTCAATAAACAAAGTTTAAACAACTTTAATTATGAATAAGAAGTTTAAACTCCATACCTTGATCGGATGAAATAATTCCAAAATTAAATACAAATTGTAACAACAACTGAACGACCTTCCTCATGGCTAGCTTCATAAACTAAACACGAGTAAACAATGTTCAGCGAGTTGTAATTTATAACTTTGAGAATGGATAAGCATATCAGCTGCTTGTATTAAGTTAGTTAGGTCAACAATAATTGCGAGTATTTATGCACCTGTTGATCATGCGTGTTATAGTATCACAGAAACGCGTTTATTTGAAAAATTTAGAAATTTAGAGAAATTGTAAAAGTGTAATTTACTGTGTTGAAATTGTGGATGTCTAATGCCTCAGTAACGATACGTTACAGAGGGTTGGACGTGGCACAGCATTCGAAGGTAGTATATGTTGCACTGAGATAAAAATGGCTGCTCAGATAGATTTTTAATATGGATATATTTTCCATACAATATTTAATTTAAAGTCTACCTGCGCATTCTATACCAGATGCCCAAAGTAACCTTGTATGTTACATCTAATTATTTTCATTAGATAAAATGCTAAAACCCCAACATGGTAGTGCCTAGTTGACTGAAGATAAGCGGCCATATTTTATCGCGTTCACACTGCCTTAACTTTATAATACCCAAGATAATATTTTAGTTACAAGATCTGCATTAATGAAAAAAGTGTCGATTGGTACCGTAGGCATCTGCTCACAGAATGCGCATGTGGACTTTAAATTCAATATTGTATTAATGCACTTAACTTGCAAAGCATACCCATATTTTGTTCAAACTGTCTTAGCCGCCATTTTTATCTCTTTCCAACATAGTTCTCGCTCAACTATTATTAAAGACATTGCCTGGTTTCCCCCTGCTTTAACTTGAATTTTTTGGAATTATAAAATAAAAAAATGCCTTTTTTTAATAATTAGACTCACATATAAATGTGGTTCTGAACCCATTTTCGTTAAACTATATACAAATAATATACAAATTTATTTAATTTAAAGAAATTGTGGAATATTTAGGGCCGTCTACCATGTCTACAGTCTCATTGAACAGTAAGTAATATCATGTAGAAAACAATATGTTTGTCCTTTGTCTAACAAATACATAACATATATGATATTTGTAAGAAAAGTGTTTGACATTGATTTATAAACCCATTTTCTTTTTTCCTCTCTACCTTTTGGTGGGGAAACTGTGTTTTCTGGGTGGGGCGATTCCGTATATGCATACTTCACTTTTTATCCAAGTCGTGTAAATATGTGACAAAGGAAAAATATGTTGATTTCTCTCGTCATAATTGAAAGTAGTTCTTTAGACGCCCCTTAACACCACGAAAACTGAGTGAGATGTAATATGCGATTTTAAACTTGCTATCCCGTTGGGATAGGAATGTATTAACAGACATCCTAGCTAGGTGTGATCATTTGTCGGTGTATTTGTTTTTCTGCAGGTTGGGTAGTTCTTTTTTTGTGAAAACTGTCACCAATTCTACTTTCGTCTTCGGTGTTTTGATGTGCTATATCCTGTGAACGATGCATGTACAACAGTGAAATATTAACGAAATAAAAACCTTCGGGGTAACCTCTTTGAAAACAATATGCCACTGGAGGTTTAAACCAGGTTCTAGGGTGCACATACCCCATACTTGCCAAAACAGGTTCTCATATCAACAAACAAGTATAAGTTGCCTTGGGAAATAAATCGGACCCATCCGTCAACTTGACAAGGGTGTATCCAAAAGCACAAAAAAACATATGAACAAAAGAATCTAATAGCATCGGTACCATATACTACAGTAGGAGATGTTAACTTGTTCATATTTAATGCTTCGGCATGTTGTATATATGTTTTTTCGTCAATGCTTTTAAAAAGTTTCTTCCTGGTTATTAGTAGCTGAACAAATGAACAAGCTGCGAAAACGCTTTCCTCATTTGTTTTACTGTCTTTTCACGGTTGGGGTGGGGGGGATTCGCGAACAACCGTCACCGCTGGTGAAGCGAGAAAATTGTTCTGCAAACGTCCGGTGACTCTATCTATAAGTGTTCTTTTGCACAACCTTCACACCAGTAGCGCAACAGCTACCGTAAAATTTTGGCGAGTATTTTCCTTAAAACAAAATACAGATTTAAACCAGTCACAGGGAATAAACAACGGAATGAATACTTTGTTCCTGCTGTGATACAGGAAGAAAAACCCAACTAAATACTGCAGGAAATCGAAAAAAAGCTTCACCTCACATTGAATTTCGCTCATTTCAGAGGCGGAATGATCGTCATTACTCAACGACGTATAGGACTATATTGGTCTCATATTATATCAGCATGTAGATAAATCCAATACGCATCGAATTGCGTTCCCCGTTTTTTTTTTTAAGATTGCTTGATATTTTAATAGAAAACGAGTCAATGCTGACCACCTACCTTTCCGGGTGAAAGTAAACATCGACAGTACCGTCACTGGACGTTTGCAGAACAATTTTCTCGCTTCACCAGCGTTACGGTTGTGCGCTCCCCTCACCCCACCCCCAAACCCTACCAGTTTACAGACATTATTTTACGAATAACAATTAATCTTCTTACTTGCACATCTACTTCTACTTACAGTCTGAAAACCCTGTGTTTGCATCTGCAAGTGGTGTTTTGTAAGCCTGAACTGCCCTGTCGCCAACAAAACCTGCAAAGATTCCGATGGTTTGATTTTTTATCCCCATAGTCCGCCTGTTTTGATAAGTAAATTCTTTTTCATGTTTGACTCTGTAGATGCCTTTGTGTGTTTTATCCATGTTTTGGGTGAATATGAAACATTTTTGGTAAATTCAATAATAAAAATCTCACATATTTTACTTTTCTTGGTTGTGCATGTAAATATGCATGTGTTGTTCTTTTTATATAAATTTTTCGTTGTTTTATTGGTCATAGTGTTACTCAAATTTGTAAACTGGAATTTTAACATTGCTTATGGATATGCTTAAAATGTATTACTGTATGTTTAGACCTTCTTACTGCTTAATATGTTATTGGACGTTGATCACATACGAGCAGTAAAAACTTTTATTTAAATCTTCATCTGTAAATAGTGAACGAATCAACTACAATATAACGACTATCTTAGCAGTCTATTTTAATCGTTCGATTAGATATGAAATCACACTACCTTAACAAAAATCAAGCAGTCACACCCAAACAAGCGCCGGTGTTTTGAAAGAAAAATTGATTATTTAGCGATTTCTAAACATATAATCCCAGTACTTTGTTGATAGAAAACGTATGGTGTCACAAAGGTAATGTATGCAATATCATGAATCGGGTTATGAAATTAACACGAGTGTGTGACTTTTTTGGATATTGTTACTGGATTTCGCGACGCTAAGAAGAAAATTATTTTTATACTCGCTATACTTATTACCGCGATATACCTATTACCGCGAGTGCCTTGGTAAGAACAAATTCACATGCATACATGAGGATGTCACTTCTTTTTCTGTTGGGATTTGTTTACATTATCTCCCAACATCTTTTAAGGTACCGGTAATTCATACCCCCGACAGTACAGTTATCTTGATGTATTGATGAGCTGTGAAAATTAAATTATCATTTTTTCAACAATTTCCGGACAAATCGTTATTATATTGTTACAAACAGATGAATATTGATAATAACAGGAGACAATTGTTGAAAAAAATGAATTTTGTTAGAAAAGTAATAAAATGTGGTACCTGCTAAGTTGTCTAATCCGGGTGTCAAAATAAAGCATTTTCCACTGAAATAAATCCAAAACAATTAATTACAATATCCAGTTCAATGTTCCATCTAGGGCCAACCAGTGTTACTTTTTCAAAATAACTTTTTAAACATTGACTATTATGAATTTCAAAACACTGCACAAATACCATCACACAAGATGTACATTGTTATACATGTAGAGATTAAACTGTCCTACAGGTAAACACAAGTGGGCATGATTTGCATGCTTTTTGCATGGGTGAGTGACCTCATGGGACAAAGGATGATGTGTTTGAATTTTGATTTATAAGAGCAATATTTTCAAGTTATTTTGAAAAAGTAACACTGGTTGACGCAGGTGATTGGCTATGACATCACTGAAGTAAACATTTTTCAGTTACTAATGATTTTTTCCAGCAGAATTTAAGTCAAGTAAGCTACATTTTATCACCAGATTTCTGTTCCTGTATCTTAATTGGCTGAATCGTGGTAATATGTATACAATGAAAAACCAATGGCTGACACAGTGGTTCATTGCAAAATCAATTTTTATTATAAAGGATTCCGAATTAAAAAAAAAGGCATCTGTTGTCTAAAGATAATGGATTGTTTTAGTTATATTCATAACAGCTGATTGTTGTTGTTGTAAATTTGTTTTAATATACCCTGGCAAACTTAAGACTCGTGGTAATAGGTATGACCAGGATAATTGCAGACAGTCACATACAACTTCTCGCATTTTATTTTGGCCATATCTCAACAACGACATACCATTTTTCATTTTTTTTAAGTTGGTCTGCAAACTCTTTTAAGAGTTGTCATTATTTGTCTTCTTAATGAAAGAAAGTGTCATCCCCACGCAAAATAGATTTCTTTCCTTTCCAAGACGAAAATTTCCCAACCAAAATCAACTTTTCCCATAAAAAAAACCACAAAAATATGTGAAAAAGACAATATGAAAATAATCTATTTTGCAACACAGAAACTTCGCTGGTGTAAATTGACTGTTAAAATCATTTTTTTCTTAATTTGGTATGTAGAACTGTAAAACTTGTCAGGCAAGTTTTTAAGAGTTAACAAGTGTAAATGAATTTTATTGGTTGGTGTTATCCAATCAACTTTGCTGATCTAAATTGTATTATTAAGGGTAATAAATCTGAATGGATTTTTTTAATATTATGAGGAATAACAGTTTTTTTGCTTGTTTTAATATGTAGAATTATCACATACATATTTCCCTAAGATTTTATAAAAGTGATAAATAATTTTCCCCAAAACTGAAAAAACAAATTTTCCCCTCTTGACAGGCTAGGCCATATCCCCAATGCCCCCCTCCCCTAACTAAGAATAAAATATGTGTAAATTTCTTGTTTCTGAACATAACTTTTGCAGCTAACCTGGGAATTTTGTCCAAATATTACAAAAGACAGGTTCCATTTACACAGATTTAAGTTAAATTTTAACCAAAGATAAATATAATCCATTTAGAAATGTTTCAATGACTAAAATAACAATTCAACAGATCTATTAATATAGAAAGCAGTGTGTCACATAATTTAAGGTGTGGAAAACAGCGTTGAGGAAAAAAAACATTTTAATGATTAATCAGTAATATATTAAGTTTTAGCAAATATTCAACTATTACTCAATTCTTTGCATAAATTACTCTAGAAATATGGCAGAAACCCCGAGTGAGTTCCAACTAAAGAATCCTCCCACAGATGGAATAACAGCTGTCAAGTTTGGACCAAACTCAAGCCAGTTCCTTTTGACATCGTCTTGGGATACATCAGTCCGTCTGTATGATGTCATAGCCAATCACCTGCGTATGAAATATAACCATCCAGCACCTGTGCTTGATTGCTGCTTTCATGTAAGTACGATATACACTGCGGACTCTTTATAACGCGGTTCTTTAATTCCGCGGTCCATTATAACGCGGTCGTACCGTGGATCCCCTATTTTTTTAATTCAATTTTTTACCATGAAACGAAAAAAAATTGAAACCATAGTCATTTTTGATCGTAAAACGGCAAATAAATCAAACCGGAAGTCACAATTATAACATGTACATAAGTGACGCACACATTTGATCCCTAAAACAACCATGTTTTAACACATTTCCCAGTGACAGATATCAGCCCGAGGCAAACTTGTGAATGCATACTTACTGTTTATCATTGATCCATTACTAAATTTGATTGTCTCTATAATTATCACATAATCTGCACAATTCATAAAGAAACAAAAATTATTCCCAATGGTGTTTTAAAACCTGTCGGTAGTTCATTGATGTACATTTTGCTTTGATCCGCCTTCCTGTTCATTCATTTAAACATAGTATTGACTCCCTTCACTGGAAACCATGAGATGATTTTTTTAGTATCTGTATGCTACTTTTAAATTCTTAATAAACCTTTTCCTCCATAATCCATACATACCGTAATATTCCTATCAAACACCCCCAGGTGCGTTACATTTTCTAAAAGGGGGCACTTATTAGGATATGTTTATCACTACATCCGATAAAAATTGACTTTTTTGGTATGCAGCATTTATTTATGTTTAAAGCACCAGTATATGGCCTTCGTGACCTCAGTCATGTTTTACCTGTCTGGCAGTTTGAGCGATGATGCAATCGATCAATATCTTGCACACTGTATTTCAATTTTTTTCACTCAACCTGGCAGGCACCTTTGATCTCGGAAAATCAATACTACTCTTCTTTGTTTTTTTATGTGAATAATCAGCAGTGATGGTGAAATATACAATGCTGATCATACTGGTGTTCAAACAGGTGTTGATCACTCATAAAAGAAAATGTTTTAGGAAGGGATTGGGAAAAAAAAGCTGACTAGATTGATTTTATATATGTAGCTTTTGGTCTTTTATATTTTCACTTGTTAATGAAGTGCACCAGTTTTGAAGTTAATTGAATTTACTCAGTTGTTTTTATCATAACAATGTGTAATTTGATGGATATTTCATAATAAAAATGAATTAACTCTTCAGTGCTTGGTAAGTATTGTAGATTTTTTCCCTATAAAAAGACATGGGGGCATATAATATATGGAGTAAAAAGTTAAATTGCACATTTTTTCAAGAAATTTCAGAACCTATTTCATTTGTTCTTGCTCTGAATGATACAGTGTAGTTTGTTGTAAGCTTCTAGGATATTTTACTTCCGATTAATGTTTTGAAAACTAGTAAAAGATAAGTTTTGTATGTAATTGCAATATAAGTCAACTTTGAATAAAAGTATGTTGCATGAATGTGAGACGAAGATGGAAAAATCTGTCACTGAGGGTGAACTGTTTTCATGGGAATGAGACTACCAAGTTCCTAACAAAACAGTTGAACCGAGGTGACAGGTTTTTTTATCTTAACAAAATGTCTCGTGGCAGATACATTTGTACATTTTCTTGCGTACCTTTTTTGTGCATAACACATAAACCATCTAAATTTTCTTTCCATACACTGAAATGTTGACATTAACAACCCTAATTTTCTTTATGACAACACAAACTTGATTTGGTACATGTCCTTAAATATTTAATGATGTTATGTCATTAAGCATGCGAATGGTATCAGTTCTCGAAGAGTAGATAGGATTTTGCTTTACCAGTAAAACAAGGTGAAAACATTTAATTCTTGCATTTTATCTGGTATGCAAGAATTAAAAGGGTTAACACTTAAGCTACTGGTCTCTCTAGTGTTATTGGCAGACCTTTTTTTCTTTTTTTAACAAATGCTGTTAAACATTGTCTTCTCCCCTTGCAAAATACATGTATGTATTTTTTTCTTGCCAAAAAGATACATTTTACACCCAATACGAAATTCTCCTACCGAAATACTAGATTGCAAGCTACAAAAACAACATTGAGCTAGTCCGATGTTTGTTAAGCTGTTGCAAATAATTTTAACATTGGCATAAAACAGCTTAAAGCAGTTAACATTAGTGTAAAACAGCATAAAGCAAATTTATAGCCACTTATAACTTTTCCCTTAAGGTTTTAGAACTGTAATATGCACTTTCGTTGTTTTCATTTCCAAGTACATCCATTTAGACATCTAAGCAAGAGTTTTAAAAAACATTTACCGTGCGTAATTCGGGAAATTCAGTATTTTAGAAGGAGACCCTCTGTTTCAAAAAATGGGCTTAAAATCATACTAGAAGCTAAATTCATCTCTATTTCTTTCAAACCTTGTAAAATTTTGTAAAATAAAAGCTAATTGTTAAAGGACATCATACCTGACAGGAAAAAACAAGCATTATGTTTAGAATTTATTTCTAACACTTTATAAATTGACTTTTTTAAGTGCACCCCAGCTTCGTAAATGCACCTTTTTCCGAGCTGCAGAAATTAAGCAAGTTTTTATCTGTGATTTTTGTGCATGTTTAATGCAGTAAAATAATTATGTTACACATAAAAATGATCTGCAGTGTGTATAGAATCAAATAATAAAAAAACAAAGCACTTCACCATCTCTTTTTCATTTTATTGGCCTACAAAATAGGTACCTAAGGCCCAGACCAAACAGTTAAAAACCACAAAACCAAAGGGCATGGTTTACGAATGGTTTTTGATACCTCCCACAATTTTTTTTGAAAAACAAGAAATAAGCGAGCAAATAGCTATGCTGGTTAAAATTTAACTTCAAAAAAAGTAATTTTGGAAAATGTAAACAAAGCAACCAAAGCAATCTTTTATAGGTAAACATCATCGTGCAAACACATAAAATTACTTTTATTGAAGACAAGTATCACAAAAATACTGTTCAAATATAGAAACTATAAAATACCGGTAGCAACATTTTCCTAAATGAAAGTACAGATTCCACAATCATTTTAGTTTCATATCGTTATTCTGTTACTGTATTATAAAAGAGTCAATATTTTGTAATAATATCATTACAATATTTAAGTTTTCATGGCTACTAAATGAAGATGAAGAATAATAACAATTATTTACGAAGTTTATAACTATTGATTATACCATTTTCCCCCAAAAAATTAGCTCACAATAATTAAAAAAAAAGAAAAAGGAAAAAAAGTTCCTCTCCCGAGAATTGAACCGGATCTGTCAAAATGAAGAATGCTGGTCGTTACCATTGTGCGACAGAGGATTAATCAAACGATCGTCAATTTCATATAACCTGTATTCATTGCTGAGTGTTGTTCGTCTACAGTCTTATTTTGAGTATTTGTTATGAAAATATTTATTTACATAACATCAATTTCATATCCGCTTTTTTTATTATTTGATTTAGTTATTTATGACGTCATAATCGCGGGAAACACCTAAAGAGTAGTCCCCAGCTATGAAAAATAGTATCAACCGGAAACGTACAAATCAGCGTTCGGAAAACACGAATAAGGAACGGCATAAGTCGATGTTTGACGGAAATATTACAGTTCTAAAACCTTAACTAACATGGGGGCATTTATTAAAGGAGAGGTGTTTAAAAGGAATTTTATGGCAGTCAGGCACATTTACCTATTAAATAACACATGATAAATGTGGCAAGTTTAAATTGGAACTGTAATATTTTCTATCTAATCTATATTTCAGGATGCTGTGCACTGTTACAGTGGGGGAGTAGACAACACACTGAAAGTCTATGATTTTAACACCAATACAGGTACTGCTGAACTCAGATATATATGTCATTACAGTGTTTATTCTCATGAATTAAAGAACACGACCCATACCTTAAGAATGTTACCCCTATTTTAATTGAAATCAAGGAAAAAATTCAAATAATTGAAACATATTAAACTTTTCTTTGGTAAGTGACCCTTAGTTTGCCTTAGTTTCTGTGCAAGGTTCTTCATTGCACAGGATTAAAATGTCATTACTTGAATACAGTAAAGTCTCTTTACCTAAAGCATCAAAATCTAGGGTAACTGACTAACTGGTAAAATATTAAAGTACTTGTAGTTTTCCAAGACCCGCTATTCATGGCTCTATACACTACTCAAAAGTTCTAAACCGCCACTTATTAAAAATAGAATAACTTGAAAACCGTTTCACCTACAAATACGAAAATTTGTATGGTAGTCAAGTACAAGCTACAGAATCATATTTTGCCAATACCGAAACCAGTTTTAGCAATGTGCGGTGAATCGGAACGGAAGTGGCTATTTCGATAAAATGAGCACGAAATTCCCGTGCATTAAGCTACACATGTTTTTGTCTTCGTTTCATTTGTTATTGATGTTAAGACATACGAAAAACACAAAACATGGCGAGAATGTCGCTTGAAGAACGCGGTATTGCAGTTGGAATGATCGAAGCTGGTACCTCTGTAAGGCAGGTATGTCAATTATCAATTGTTAAGTCGCATTGTTATCATTAAAAAGTAGTCAAATTAAGTTTTATTTACTGTCTTTATTTGTACCTTTGATTCAGGTTGCTAGGAGATTCCACAGGCACCATTCTACCATCCAACAACTGATTGATAAATACCGACGGACTGGAAGTGTGATGGATATTCGGCGGCATCCGCGGCGTAGAGTTACCTCTAGAAGGCAAGACCGGCACATTGTTGTTTCCCATCTACGAAACCGGTTCCACACTGCAGCTGCTACGGCTCGTGTAAATGTTGGAAACCACAACCGCGCCATAAGCTCACAGACTGTCCGAAACCGTCTGAGAGAAGTTCAGTTACGGGCTAGACATCCACGAAAAGTCTTTAAATTGTCAGTCAGACACCGTACAGCACGTTTGGCCTTGGCAGGACATCACCTGCGACTCACACAGGCAGATTGGGCCAATGTTTTGTTTGTTGACGAAACGCGTATCTCTTTGCAAGGCAACGACGGACGCTCACGTGTGTATCGCAGGCGCGGGGAGAGAAATGCTGAATGTTGCTTGGTTGAAGTCGACCAGTACCGCAGTGGTTCGATCATGTTTTGGGCTGGAATTTCAATGCATACACGTACAAGACTTGTTCAGATCGATGGAAATTTAAATGCACAACGGTACCAACATGAAATCATTCAGCCTGTGTTAATTCCGTAATTCAAGAAAACCGCGGTATGTGCTTAGCAAAAGATAATGCCCCATGCCATGTTGCACGTGTAACCCTTAACATGCTGGCAGCTAACCGTGTTCGTACGATCCCATGGCCCGCGGCAAGTCCCGACCTAAATCCCATTGAAAATGTGTGGGACTGGTTGAAAAGGGAGGTTCGACGCCAGCATCAACCAGGCAATCTGCAGGAGCTATCACGTCTGGTTGCCCGTGTATGGGACACTGTTCCACAGCGGTACCTGTTAAACTGTGTCAGGTCAATGAGACGTCGCTGCCAGGCTGTCATTGCAGATGGTGGTGGCCACATTCCGTATTAAGCTAAAACTGTGATTTTCCCATTTTGGGGTCCGTTACGTTTACGTCAATTTTTGTATGTTATATTAATATGATTTGAAGAAAATGTTTGAATAAACGTGAGAATATTATTGATTTGCAAGTTATAATAGAAAACAAATCATTCCTCATTTTCTTTACAATAAAAAATAGACATGTCTCTAGTGGCGGTTTAGAACTTTTGAGTAGTGTATTTAATAAGATAACTTGGAAAGCATTGAACACAGGTATCAGACCCTTTGTGCCAGTTTTGTGTTTGATTATCATGGGAAGGCAAGGTGACATGACAAAAAATTTCCACCTTAGCTGATCACAATTATCGTTAATTTATCATCTATTCTGGTCCAGAGAATTTTATTCAGATAATAATGACTAGCAAAACTGTACCAAGGTACTAAGTAACTTGATAATAACTTTAAATATGTCTTGCAGAGCGTATTTGATTCTGAGTAAAAGAAATTAATCAAGTGAAAACAAGTACATTTATAAGAAAGTGGCAAGTTCCATGGCCTTCCAAGTGCACAATAATGTTGCTCTTGAAAAAGCAGCAGAATTGGAGTTGGTTGTAACTTGCATCCAACAGTTATATACTGTTATTTGATCTGTTATTTACTGTTTTATGCAACAGACAGTGAAGATTCAGATAAGAGGGCACATTTGTGCCATATGGTTAGGATCTGCAATCTTCACTTTTTGGTTTGATATATAGTAATAAACCAAAAAGCTAAGAGTGTAGATCCCGATCAGACAATACATATGTGTTTGCTGATGAGAAATCTACACTGTTTGCCCATGTGATAAAAGGCTTACATGTATGTATGGAGGAAAGTGTTAACATCATATATTTTTTTCAGGAACCAATGTTGGTACCCATGATGCACCTATCCGTTGTGTGGAGTACTGCCCGGATGTAAATGTGATAGTCACAGGCAGCTGGGACTCTTCAGTAAAACTGTGGGACCCCAGGACACCATGCAGTGCAGGAACATTCTCTCAGCCAGATAAGGTATTTGATCACTGAAGTTGGTAACACACTGCCTGGTCTAAGTAAAGTAAGATTGGTGTAGTCACAATATTAGTTGAACATTTTTGGTTCTACTCAGGTGCTTGTAATACCTGAAGTAATACCCAATTGTGCTCATGCTGTCTTACTCCACCACAGAATGCTGGAAAACTGCCACACTAATTTAGTATTTCTAATGTTTAATGTAAAATCTAGCGAACAACGAAAGGTTCGTATTGATTCTTAGAGTTTGACTGTTGCAGATGTGAGAGCAGGAGATTGTCAATTCAGCCTTTTTTGCTCCTCCCCAACATTTTCCAACTTTCGTCTTGTAAGTTTATTTGGCTCATACCATTCATATTTTCTATGGATGGTCTGAAAGACTTAACAATGAATGACAAATGATTTAAATACTGAATCACTACATAAACTATTTGCTCCATGGCATGTGGCTGTTACCTATGGGGAAAGAGTGTAGATCCATATCAGCAAGCATATCTGTGTCATCTGATCAAAATCTGCACTGTTCACTAGATTCATTGGCTTATTTCAGACAAGGAAGCAACCATTTAAGATCCTGATCAGACAGCAAAGTTGCACATGTATTAAGTTCTTTATATATGGAATAAAGGGTTAATGTGATTTGACTACACTATTATTGTATCTGATCTGGGTCTACAATGTTCTTGTATCTGATTTGGATCTACAATGTTCTTGTATCTGATCTGGGTCTACACTGATATTAAGACTGATGTGAAGCAACACTGATCCTCGGATAATCAAGCAATAATTATATTTGTGTAGGTTTACACAATGTCGGTATGTGGAGACAGACTAGTTGTTGGTACAGCTGGACGGCGAGTCTTGGTTTGGGATCTGAGAAACATGGGATATGTACAACAGAGGCGAGAATCAAGTCTGAAATACCAGACCAGATGTATTCGCTGTTTTCCTAACAAACAAGGCTATGTTTTGAGCTCCATTGAAGGTATACATGTATTGTTGAATTCGTTACTTGCAAATTGGAGACTTTCAGGCATTTAGTAAATACATAATGATTTCTCAAAACAGCAGATGTAAGAATATAAGAAGCTTTAATTTATTTTAGGAATTACTCCAGACTTCAAAATATTGGAGTATCAAAATTGGAATGTTTTTATTGTCTCTATAAAAAGTTTAATCAAAACAGCTTGGCATTTCTTTCTTTAAAGATGAATTATTCAGTTCATACATGACATACTTACAAATACATAAATCATATTCCTCAATATGTTTCTTTCTGTTTAGAAATTGCTGTGTTGTGAAATATATTGTATCTGAAATTCTAGCTTTCTGAAATTATACACTTACCTCAAAGTAGATCCTCAGTGTTAATGGTCAGCTTGATGTCAACTTGTATTGATAAAACTATTTATAATTATACTTCAAATCATTTTTAGCAGTTTGATCGAGTTGTAAATATGATAATCTAGTGAAAAAAATGAAATGAAAAATGTTCATGATTTCTCAAGTTTTTCATTGCTTTATGTAACAGATTTATTTTTTGCCAAAATTTACATGATGTTATTTTATAACGCAAATACATAATCATCAGTGTTGTCTGCTCAACTGTTAGACATCATTTCAAAGACTGAATGTCAGCTATTCGAAGACACCTTTTCTAATGACATGTCCCATATTACCTGAGCTGATGATGTGACGTTACAACCTAGATGTTATATTGCAGGCAGAGTAGCGGTAGAATACTTAGACCCCAGTCCTGAAATACAGAAGAAGAAATACGCATTCAAATGTCACAGAGTGAAGGAGAACGGAGTAGAGCTGATTTACCCGGTCAATGCCATCGCTTTCCATAACCAGCATAACACGTTTGCTACAGGAGGGTCAGATGGGTTTGTTAATATCTGGGACGGATTTAACAAGAAGCGACTTTGTCAGTTCCACAGGTACATTGTTCTATTGATTTTGATTATTTTATTAAAATGGGTTAACAGCTATTTCATGTCAGATTGAAATTGTGTCAAATTTATAAACATGTAGGCTAGTGTTATCTTAAAGTAGTCTGGAATTGTTTTGTCACCGACTTTTCCAAGGCAGTAACCCTACGGGTTCTCACTTTAGTTACTTGTTTGTGGTGTTTTTTTCGAAACTGATCATTGTATAAGCAAGCTCTGTTCTCCTCTACTGTTTGGCTGTGTAGGGAGGCTGTGTCTGCTGGATGTGCCAATTCCAGATATGCATATTTCACTTTTTTACATCATACATGAATTAAATTTGATGTGATAAATTTATAATCCCCCATTGTTGATAAAAATGGCATTGGATATTTTGTATAAAGGTATAAACCAACTTCTTTACCCATAAACTACAAACTAGGTAAATTGTTTGACCAAAAATGGGGTGGCTAGTAAACTTTAGGATTACATTTGATTTAAAATGTCCTTTGTTTCATTTTCAGATACCCGACCAGTATAGCAGCTTTATCGTTCAGTGCTGACAGTTCAGTACTCGCTATTGCCACATCGTACATGTATGAAAACGACGAACAGAAGACAATGCCTGAAGACAACATCTATATCCGCAATGTCAGTGATCAGGAAACCAAACCAAAATAAATACCATCGTGTCCAAACAAACTGATATGGATATCTGAATACATTGTACCAGTGATCACAAAAAACCAAACCGAAATAAACTTCAGTGAGTCAAACAAACAGATGTGAATATTTAAATATCTGTGTTTAGGGAAATTAACCAAAATAAAAATAAAGTTGAAATTAGCTGATATGGATGGCTTTTTACTGTAAAACTGTACCACATTGTTCCTTGTGTCGGACCAGTTAATTATTGGCTCATTGCAATGAAGTGCTTTGTCAATTGTTTATAACCAAAGGAAAATTTCTATGATGTTTGATGTTATATTCCATAACAGTTCTGCTTTTTCAAGCATCTTAATTTCTTTATTGTACTTTAAAGCAATGTTATTCTTTTTACTAAAATTCAAGCTGTTTTACTATATTTATAAAAAAACGCCTGGCAGACACACTTTGGGCTATCCGTTTCTAGTGCTTAAATCATTGTGGAATGGCTGTTTTAGTGGGTTAATTTTTAACATTAGACCAAAATAATCACCAAATTACTTTTTATCTTGAGAAAGAATAAATTCCTT